>JAVHZZ010000002.1:220630278-221830278 GCA_036250195.1 Mixophyes australis
TGTGAGTATGTATGTGTATGTATATATGTGTGTATGTGTGTGTATATCTATATCTATATATATCTCTGCTAATCCAAGGCAAAGTTTTTCTTAGCTTTAACATATTTTGCTTTCAGCGCTCTAACTAGTTATTGAGGAAGTCACTTGATCTCGGCTAGAGTCTTCCCTCCATGCTTACTGCTTCATATTTATTGCTCAGTACTGTAGGCTGCAGCAGCATCCACAGCTGTAGCAGATCTGTTTTCTCTTGCCAAGCCTTCTGTCTGATGTGTATAATTATGTTCTACTTTATTCAATGATTAGGGCAAGTAGAACACGGGTATACTAGGTCCAACATTTTAATAAATTGAGCTGCTCCTTCCCTTTAGTAGAGCCCTGGAAACTGCACGCTGCAGCAGTTTTTCCATGTGTTGTAGTACAGCATTGGTAGAAGCTAGTGCTGCAAATGCAGTCTATTAGGTTGTGGATCAATCAATGTGGACAGCAGGGCAGCATAGTGGTCACAATTGCTGCCTCACAGCGCTGGTGTCATGGGTTTGATTACAAACAGAACCTTGTCTGTTTGGAGTTTTGTATTTTCCCCCCATACCTGCGTTTGTTTCTTTGGGCACTCCGGTTTTCTCCCACACTTCAAAAAACGTTCATTGGTGTCTGATAGACTGGACCCTAGTATATTTATGTGTGTGTTTGTGGTAGGGACTTACATTTTCTATGTTGGCGCTATATGAAGAAACAATAATAATTGTGAGCAGCAAGCAGAGAGTGTGGTAACTTGTTGGTCTGCGGATTCACTGCCACCCCATCTGGCAGACCTACTTTGGCTGTTGCAGCTCTGGGACTCCACTAAGAGGAATGAGCAGCTTAGTAAGTTAAGAGTCCCGCAATGGATATATGCAGTGTGTTGGCATATCCTCGGTGGTTCAAGCGATGGTAGGAGGAAGAGTGAAGAGGTGGTGGATTGTGCCGAGAACAAGCTTGCTCAGGAGAGGGACATTCCAAGCTAGGCCTCTCTGCTTGCTATGTAATTTGTAATGTGGCTATGTTTTTCATTGTAGTTGCACGACACGTGGCAACTTGTAAATCCTTAATAGCAGCTTGGGGAAAAAAAGAACCCCACCTTGTGTGTTACAATGGGAATGTTTTATGTGGGGAAAAAACCCACAATTTTTTTTTCTTTTCTATTATCTGATTTGCAGGTTTAAATAAGCAAGGAATAAGTGTTTTGCTTCTCTTACTGCAAACTAAATTAGGCACAGTCCTTTTTCAGTTTTACGGCAGCTTTTTGACAGATGCAGAACTTGATGTAATTTACTCTGGTTTTTATGGGGTTTGTTTTGGTTGTTAGGGTCATGCGTGTGATGGATATTTCCAGTGCTTAATTTGCATTTAAGAAATAAGTGGAATTCTGATTGAAAAAGCTTAAGCCCTGAATACTCCACAAAATTATTACTATATAATATATACCTCTTTGCAGCAGAAAATGAAAATACAATCATCCATTTTTATGACTCGCATAACTAATCTCAATATACAAAACATATGCACACATACTGAATTTTAAATTTATAGTACTATTTGTACTGGTGTGAATGTAATCCACCTGAATACAGCGTCATTTAAATAGTTACTGGTCTAATTCTGTCCATTTTGTCCTCATGCTTTTAATGTTATTCTTAGCTTACTTGAGTCAAATACTATTAAATGCTGCATATTACCCCACTGTACTTGGTAATTTAATGTTTACTTCTACCATATCTAATCTAATGGTAGAGTTTGTGTGGCTTTGCAGATAAGCGTATGTTTTAGCTTGCTTTTTTAGTTTTTAATCCTATCTGGATTTAAAAAATAAAATGCTAATATGTTTTGTATAGGACTTTTAGTCCCGTCCCCCCCCCCCCCCCCCCCCAAAGTTCTACTCTGTACTACAAATTAAACTTTCTTTTTTTTTTAATTGTTCTGGTAGGTGATTTTGTTTGAATAAAAGCAAGTCTGTATAACGATAGAAGTGCATGCTTTGATGGGTCATTTGCAGTTACAATGAATATATACGGGGAACTTTTGTTCACCTTTGTTATTATTGGCTACATTTCCATTTATTTTCCTTTATATGACTCTCTTCCTGGCTCTTCTTTTCCAAGACCATGAATGGTCACACATCACAAGAATTAGCCTAGTTCATGGTTGATCCTAAAAAAAAATATCTGCATAGTGATGAATTTTACTTTTGCATCATTGTGGTGGAACCTTTAATAATCTATTATTATTATTATTGAGATCATTGTCCAGGAGGTCCATAGCGCCAGGAGTGGTTGAGGGCTTTATACTTGAGAGAGAGGAGTTTGAAATGGGGATAGTTGGGGATAGAGAGTCAGTGTAGCCACTGGCAGAGAGGGAAGGCATATGCAGAGAAAAGAGATAGGAAAAAAAGTCAAGCAGTAGCATTGGTGATAGTGCGTGAGAGAGAAGCCGGAGAGGAGGAGGTTGCAGTAGTCTAAGTGAATTATAACGCGGGAATTGAAGAAAGTTTTGGCTGTTTCCTGGGCGAGGAAGTTTAATTAAAGTGCTGGGACATCCATGAGGAAATGGCAGAAAGACAAATCGAAGCGTGGCAGAGGACAGATGAGGAGAGGTAAATTTAATTGGAGTGAAGTCAAGGGAGAGAATGGAATATGTCTCAGAGAGTCAAAAATTGACTGGTATGCAGCTGCATGTCATACCAGCACTTCTCCTCTGCTCAGTCTAACTCACCTCTTAGTGCTCAGTTGTCGCAATCAAATTTGTCTCCAATGCAGAAGCCACAGTGGCTAAGCTATTTACATAGTCTCGCTGCATTTTGGTCTGTAGAAAAATGTCTGCTGCTTGTTTAGGACATTAAGAAAGACACTGTAAAATATAAGTTAGTTGACCTAAAAGCTGATCTTCTGGCAAAACTTTTTTTAGGAACTTCCTTTACCATCTGTAACCTGCTATTACTAACCTCTCCTACTGCTGTTATAGGAGAGTAGTCATTGCCACCACCATTCTCTTTCACTGACACCTGGAACTGTTGAGTTTTAGTGTTTATATATATATAGATCAATGAATTACAGCAGATAAAAGGTATTGTGCAGGTTCTTATAGGAAGAGTGGTGGTGGTTTCTCATATGTAGCCCTTAAAAGGAATGTAAAACATCACTATACAGTGGTGATAGTACACATTTCACTACTTTTACTACTACTATTTTAGTAATCCATATGCCATTTAACAATCTAGGTCAGGCTTGGCTAACCTGTAGCACTCCAGGTGTTGTGAAACTACAAGTCCCAGCATACCATTCCAGCAATAAGCTGTTATATATTACAAACCCCTGCATGCTTTGTCAGTTTCACAACACCTGGAGTGCCACGGGTTAGCCAAGCCTGACCTAGGTTTGATTCATATATATTGCATGGGAATCTGGATACTTTCACACATTTTAACATTGTTCTCAGTGGCAAGGGGTGTGGTTTTTTTCCTCAGACTCGCAGCCTGAGATTTGGCAGGATCCCAGGGGAATCAGTCTTTTTGCTGCTTATATTTTTCATGATTCCAATTTGATTATTTACGGTATTTTAACACAGGTTTGTCATGTAGTGAAATAAATGGATTGCAGACAGATATGTCAACAGTGTGAAAGAAGCTGGAAACCACTTACATAGGAGATTATGCAATTGTACAATTATTTAGGTTTTTTTGCTAATATTTGCTCAAATGCAAAACCACAGTAAGCGATCATAATTTTAGCTTTCACCTGTTTGGTGGAAGTGAGTCAATGAAGGCAGGCTTCTGAATATCAATCAGACTCTCCTGTGGAGTTAAGGTTTGGGAGACATTCATGACTGATCCACTATCTAAAGCTGCATTTCTACAGTGTAAAATATTTAATAAGGTGCCCTTCCCCCTAGTCTGAGCCCTTGGGCTGTTCTCTGTGCAGCCATTTTTCCTGAGGCTCTGCATTTCTTCAAGCCCTGTCTTAAAATTAGCACGGCGCTGTAAAACCCAACGTCGTTTTAAACTACTGTAGAGTAACTAAGGTGTAAGCCCGACAGTAATTAAATCACTACTTACCATATATCAGACATGAAGTTTGTACGAAGGTTTAAATCAGCGTCCACTGTATGGCCATGTATGGCGTGGGGTCCGGGTATTGCCGCTTCAAAACCGCCGTTTTCACTGTGTCCATAGTAAATGACGTCATTTGGTACTGTAGCTGTTTAGGGCATTCGGATTTTACAGTGGATGCTGATTTAAACCTTCGGACAAACTTCATGTCTGATATATGGTAAGTAGTGATTTAATTACTGTTGGGATTACACCCATTGTGATTCTCCCGTCGTTTAAAATAGTGTCTTTTTTTACAGCGCCATTCTACCGTACCCTACCCGCTGAAAAACTGGTTGTGGTTGTGAATGGGAGGAGCAATCACAAACCACAATCAAGAGATTGTTTTTTCTTTTCTTACTGTAAATATATATCTTAAATACTTGTTAGACGTATTACAAACTGAAATATTACTCAAGTGTTTATTTACTTTTTTATCTAATTCTAATGAACTCATGCAGATACTTTTATTGAAATTTCAAATAAATATAGTTTATGCTGTGATAAACCAATTTCAGCAGAAAGCTGCTTATAATCTAGCACTAGTAATGCCTAATACAGTACGTTGCTAAGAGTGTTTGTTTTTGCTAGTTTATGGATTTACTGAGATTCAATCATGTATCTTAAACTACTTATTCTAATTACATTTCTAATGATCCTGTTACGCCCAAGTCACAAACGTTGTGCAATAATGTGGAGTCTCAATGTTCCTAATGCTTGGGTGGAGTACATATTCCAACAAGTTAATGGGGATGTATTTTTTGCAGGCTTTCAATCTGACTGATAATCAGACGGGTTCCACTACAATCAGACAGACCCTTAACTGGGAATTTTCTAAACTTTCTAAAGCTGACTCCAAGATGCTTTACAATATGAAATCTCATCACATTTATTGTAATCTTTGAGCCATAATACGTCCAATATTATTGTAGTTTCTTGATATCTCTTTAGCAAGAAAGTCCATGTGATTGTGGTAGTGATACATGTTAACAAAACACCCTGTAAAGTCAGAGTATACATAAATATGACCTAATGCCGTGATGACTAACCCTAGACACGCATGTCACTCATGACACGCCGAGGCATTTTGACTGACACACCAGGCGTGACAGTCAAACTGCCTGTTCTAAACATGCCAAACATTTTCTTTATACAGCACCGCCGCGGATGCTTCTTTGACAGCGCCGCGGCTGCTGTACAACTCCCCATCGGCGAAATGGAGCTGCTGCGCATGCGTGGTCGCAGCAACTCCTCCCTTGCATATCTCCTGGCATGACTTCACTGGCTGGCTTCCCTGGGGCACGGTAGGGCTTACAATGGATATTTGCAATATTTAATCGTAAAATAGCCTCAGATACTGGCCACAAGCAATCTTATGTAGTGTTTTTATTAATAGACCAAAGACTCCATTTCTGGTGGGCCTGCAGGTTATGCAGAGCTGTGTGATTATATATAAATATTATATTATGGGATTAAAAAAAGTAGAGGATTCCTCTACAACGGCCAGTATCTGGTTTTACCCTGTAACCCAATACTATATATCTATAATATAAATGTCTAGTGGCGTGTGTGTGTAAAAAATAAAACCAAGCTGCAGCGCCACCTGCTGGGCGGAGTTATACACTGACCTACTAAATTCTTAGTGTGTGTGTAAAAAAAAAATTCAGAAAGGGCTGAAATTTGGTATACTAAGATGTTTTTAATTTGTTAATTGTTAAAAGTGTTTATAAAGATTTAAAAAAAAATATATATATATTTCTTGAAGGAGAAGTGACAGTTGGGAGTGGTTGGTGGTTGCCGGGGGTGACAGTGGGGAGTGATTGGTGGTTGAGGCCCAAATGCATGACAAGAACCTTTTTAACACCTTAAGTAGCTTGATTTGACTAGAATGCATGAGTATCATGCACGGGTTAACGTGTGTGTGTGTGTGTGTGTGTGTGTGTGTGTATATATATATATATATATATATATACATGTATATATATATATATATATATATATATATATATATATATATGTATATATATATATATATGTATATGTATATGTATATATGTATGTGTATATATATATGTGTATATGTATATATGTATATATGTATATATAATATATATATATATATATATATATATATATATATATATATATAAATTTTATATTATATTATAATTATTTTTTTTTATTATTCATTGCAGTGATACGCGACCCAAGGAAGGCTACACTTTTTTCCGATTTTTGACACACCAAGTTGAAAAGGTTAGCCATCATTAGCCTGATGTGACAAAAATATCAGAACTGACTAATATCCTTAATAATTTGCAGTATGGGGTTCTTTCTAGAATACACACGTTTACCTGATTAACATCTGAAGTGAGGACACCCAAACTCTCAGATTAAAAGTAGTGACCCCAGAATGCGCTGTTTATACAGAAAATATTTACCGGAGTTCACACGTATTTTAACATGACATGTCTTTTTAAGAGTGTTTTCTGATGCCTGGTGTCACTGATAAATGTAGTTATTCACTCTGATCAGATGACCTTTAACCAGATGTGTGTGTGTGTGTCGTATTTCCCAAATATCCTGAGCTGATGTCTCTGCTGCATGTGACAAGTGAAGGGTACT
The DNA here is from genome assembly GCA_036250195.1 of Mixophyes australis. NCBI lineage: Eukaryota > Metazoa > Chordata > Amphibia > Anura > Limnodynastidae > Mixophyes > Mixophyes australis. The sequence continues at coordinate 220,637,024 of JAVHZZ010000002.1, forward strand.
TTTAGGTGAAGCAAGGAGTATTGGGGACTATATATATATTATATCATCAGTAGAGTGGGCACTCACTGGAAAAATCGCAAAATTTTCACATTGACATATCAGTCCACATCCGGGACCTTGGTCAAAATCAAAACAACCCACCTAGTATTGAAGGAATATCTGGAAGACATCACCCTATAGTGTACCCCGTATTTGTATACCATCTAAAAAAAAATCACCTTCAAAGGTTTGCACATCTAAAAAATGTGTCGTATGTTCCAACCAGACTTCCAGGAATCATCAAAATTGATAAAATTTAAAAAAAATACCAGTTGTTCCAAGATATATAACAGAGCAGTATGAAAATAAATGGTACGAGTAACCGATGGCACCAAAACCAATGATGTATATAATGCATTTTTTTCAATGATGTTCTAGCAGGCAAACTTAATGTATGCATAGACCAAACATTTATCTGGTGGTTATAGTTTTCTTCTAAAATATGCTATCTATCTTCTTTCTTTACTGCTAGAAATTTGATTGCATTTTAATTATAGGAGAATTCCTTTGAAGCAGTAATTCATCTGACAAACCTGCACATTGAGCCATTTATGTAAGAACTTTAGATTGTAGAGGGATAGATAATCATAGCTGCTTTTATTTTTCAAAGCGCTATATCTTGATGAAGGTAATACAATAGTAAGTTTGTCTTTAAAAGCAATACCAGAGTAATCTGATATGGCAAATGAATTTCATGAAGACCACTTCTATATGTCATAAAGGCAGAGAGTAATGCACACTCATTAAGCCACAATGATGGCAGTAGTGCACATTTAGAACTTGTCTGCATGAATTGTGCTTTGTAAATGGCCCATTAAGTTACGGTTATGCCTCCAAAATATTGTGCTGAAATTTTTGTTTGATAAAGCTACTCATACATTATCATCACCATTTGGCAATATTAGATTGCAGTCTATGGCCTATATTTCATTTGACTACAGCAGAATAAACAATGTGGATACCCCATATTACATATACAATTTACGCTTCACATAAATTAATATTTGTAGAAGTAAAATAACACCTTTTTTAAATCTGGTGATTTCCCCCCCCCCCCCTCCAAGTGTTTTTTCCCCCCAGCTTTCTAAATAGTACCTGCATTATGGTGAAAGATCTGTCGCACTGAGTGCATCTGAAGAACATAATATACTTTCTCTTTATGTATGGGCATTTATATGCCTAATGCATTGCAAACAAATACAAATTGGTTTAAGTACAAGCATAAGAACTTTCAGAGACAGATGGTAATTGTGCTATGTTATGTAGCTGAAGTGCATGTCCGTCATTTGTATCCTGCCGGCATCTAGACCTCGCTTCTTAAATCCAGCCACAAGTGATCCCTTTTATTTTTATGTTTATTTCATTTTGCACTTCTTTTATCTCTTGTAAAGCATTCAAGAGAATATCAGGGATGAGCGGACTCGGATTCTGGCAATCCGAACCCCCCTGAACAGCGCGGATCCGAGTCAGATCCGAGCACTGTCTGGGTATTCCCGCCGATTCCGAAACTTAAAACGAGGCTGACACATAATCCCGCTGTCGGATCTCGCGATACTCTGATCCTTTAATTTCCCCGCTTGCCGCCGCCATCTTCACTCGGGCATTGATCAGGGAAGAGGGAGGGTGTGTTAGGTGGTCCTCTGTCCTGCTATTTCTCGTGCTGTCCTGTGCTCTGTCCTGCTGAGTCCAGTGGTGCTGTGTCCTGTGCTCTGTCCTGCTGAGTCCAGTGGTGCTGTGTCCTGTGCTGTGTCCTGCTGAGTCCAGTGGTGCTGTGTCCTGCTGAGTCCAGTGGTGCTGTGTCCTGTGCTCTGTCCTGCTGAGTCCAGTGGTGCTGTGTCCTGTGCTCTGTCCTGCTGAGTCCAGTGGTGCTGTGTCCTGTGCTCTGTCCTGCTGAGTCCAGTGGTGCTGTGTCCTGTGCTCTGTCCTGCTGAGTCCAGTGGTGCTGTGTCCTGTGCTCTGTCCTGCTGAGTCCAGTGGTGCTGTGTCCTGTGCTCTGTCCTGCTGAGTCCAGTGGTGCTGTGTCCTGTGCTCTGTCCTGCTGAGTCCAGTGGTGCTGTGTCCTGTGCTCTGTCCTGCTGAGTCCAGTGGTGCTGTGTCCTGTGCTCTGTCCTGCTGAGTCCAGTGGTGCTGTGTCCTGTGCTCTGTCCTGCTGAGTCCAGTGGTGCTGTGTCCTGTGCTCTGTCCTGCTGAGTCCAGTGGTGCTGTGTCCTGTGCTCTGTCCTGCTGAGTCCAGTGGTGCTGTGTCTTGTGCTCTGTCCTGCTGAGTCCAGTGGTGCTGTGTCTTGTGCTCTGTCCTGCTGAGTCCAGTGGTGCTGTGTCCTGTGCTCTGTCCTGCTGAGTCCAGTGGTGCTGTGTCCTGTGCTCTGTCCTGCTGAGTCCAGTGGTGCTGTGTCCTGTGCTCTGTCCTGCTGAGTCCAGTGGTGCTGTGTCCTGTGCTCTGTCCTGCTGAGTCCAGTGGTGCTGTGTCCTGTGCTCTGTCCTGCTGAGTCCAGTGGTGCTGTGTCCTGTGCTCTGTCCTGCTGAGTCCAGTGGTGCTGTGTCCTGTGCTCTGTCCTGCTGAGTCCAGTGGTGCTGTGTCCTGTGCTCTGTCCTGCTGAGTCCAGTGGTGCTGTGTCCTGTGCTCTGTCCTGCTGAGTCCAGTGGTGCTGTGTCCTGTGCTCTGTCCTGCTGAGTCCAGTGGTGCTGTGTCCTGTGCTCTGTCCTGCTGAGTCCAGTGGTGCTGTGTCCTGTGCTCTGTCCTGCTGAGTCCAGTGGTGCTGTGTCCTGTGCTCTGTCCTGCTGAGTCCAGTGGTGCTGTGTCCTGTGCTCTGTCCTGCTGAGTCCAGTGGTGCTGTGTCCTGTGCTCTGTCCTGCTGAGTCCAGTGGTGCTGTGTCCTGTGCTCTGTCCTGCTGAGTCCAGTGGTGCTGTGTCCTGTGCTCTGTCCTGCTGAGTCCAGTGGTGCTGTGTCCTGTGCTCTGTCCTGCTGAGTCCAGTGGTGCTGTGTCCTGTGCTCTGTCCTGCTGAGTCCAGTGGTGCTGTGTCCTGTGCTCTGTCCTGCTGAGTCCAGTGGTGCTGTGTCCTGTGCTCTGGCCTGCTGAGTCCAGTGGTGCTGTGTCCTGTGCTCTGGCCTGCTGAGTCCAGTGGTGCTGTGTCCTGTGCTCTGGCCTGCTGAGTCCAGTGGTGCTGTGTCCTGTGCTCTGGCCTGCTGAGTCCAGTGGTGCTGTGTCCTGTGCTCTGGCCTGCTGAGTCCAGTGGTGCTGTGTCCTGTGCTCTGGCCTGCTGAGTCCAGTGGTGCTGTGTCCTGTGCTCTGGCCTGCTGAGTCCAGTGGTGCTGTGTCCTGTGCTCTGGCCTGCTGAGTCCAGTGGTGCAGTGTCCTGTGCTCTGGCCTGCTAAGGGCATTGTTATTTCTAAATTATTACAAAGTTATAAAACATTTTAAAAAAAATGTATAAAAAAATAAATGTAAAAAATGTTTTTAAAAAATTTTTATCCAAAAATAAATAAAAAAATTAGGTTGAAAAAAAATAGGTAGTACTATTTCAATTCAAAGTTGCATTACGTTCACTCTTGCAGCTGTCACAAAAAAATGGGTAGTACTATTTCAATTCAAAGTCACACTACGTTCACTCTTGCAGCTGTCACTAAAAATAGGTACTGCTGTATAACTACAGTCCAGTGGTACTCTCCTGTGCCGCAGATAATTTGTAAAGGCTTTGCCGAGTGTGCGTGGTTTAGGGGAACGCTCTCGTGCTGCATATAATGGAGTACCAAAATTTGGAGGATAAAGTAGGGAAAGAACAAGAACCACTTCCTCCTAATGCTGAAGCTGCTGCCACTAGTCATGACGTAGACGATGAAATACCATCAACGTCGTCTGCCAAGGCCGATGCCCAATCTTTTAGTACAGGGCATGTAATATCCAAAAACCCAAAGTTGACTAAAATTACCAAAAAAAGAAACTTAAAATCATCTGAGGAGAAACGAAAACTTGTCAATATGCCCTTTACGACACGGAGTGGCAAGGAACGGCTTAGGCCCTGGCCCGTGTTCAGGACTAGTGGTTCAGCTTCACCCAGGGATCTAAGACCTCCTCCTCCTCCCTCCCCCCCTCTAAAAAATTTAAGAGACTTAAGCTGTCATCAATAACACAGCAAACAACTCTGCCTTCTAGAGAGATGTCATCACAAATCCCCAAGGCGAGTCCAAGGGTGTTGGTGGTTGCGAAGCCTGACCTTCCCAACTCTGTACGGGAAGAGGTGGCTCCTTCCACCATTTGCAGCACGCCCTCTGCATATGCTGGAAGGATCACCCACAGTCCAGTTACAAATTTGGCTAATGAAGGTGTGAATGTTGTACATCGGGAGGAGGATATTGATGTAGCTGGCACTGAGGAGGAACTTGACGAGAAGGATGCTGATGTGGTTATCTTAAATGAGGCACCAGGGGGGGAAACAATTGTTGTCCATGGGATGAAAAAGCCCATCGTCATGCCTGGTCAGAAGACCAAAAAAATCCACCTCTTCTGTCTGGAGTTATTTTTATCCGAATCCGGACAACAAATATATGGCCATATGTAGCTTATGTAAAGCTCAAATAAGCAGGGGTAAGGATCTTGGCCACCTAGGGACATCCTCACTTTTACGTCACCTGAAGAACCTTCATAATTCAGTGTTTAGTTCAGGACCTGTGGCTAGGACCGTCAGCAGTCCAGGGACACCTAAATCCCTTGGTCCTGTTGGATACATACCACCAACACCCTCCACGATCTCCATCAGATTTAGTCCTGCAGGCCATGTCACCAGCCAGACTGAGTCCTCTTCAATACGGGATTCATCCGAGGAATCCTGCAGCGATACGCCTACTACTGCCACTGCTGCTGTTGCTGCTGGTAGTCGGTCATCTTCCCAGAGGGGAAGTCGTAAGACCGCTACGTCTTTCACCAAACAATTGACCGTCCAACAGTCATTTGCCATGAGCACCAACTACGACACTAGTCATCCTATGGCAAAGCAGATAACTGCGTCCATAACAGCAATGTTGGTGTTAGATGTGCGTCCGGTGTCCGCCATCAGTGGAGTGGGATTTAGACGGTTGATGGAGGTATTGTGTCCCCGGTACCAAATCCCGTCTAGATTCCACTTCACTAGGCAGGCGATACCAAAGATGTACAGAGAAGTAAGAACAAGTGTCCTCAGTGCTCTGAAAAATGCGGTTGTACCCACTGTCCACTTAACCACGGACATGTGGACAAGTGGTTCAGGGCAAACTAAGGACTATATGACTGTGACAGCCCACTGGGTAGATGCATCGCCTTCCGCAGCAGCAGCTGCATCAGTAACAGCATCTCCACAACGGCTGCTCGTGCCAAGGCAGGCAACGTTGTGTATCACAGGTTTTAGTAAGAGGCACAACGCTCACAACCTCTTAGAGAAGCTGAGGGAAATAATCTCACAGTGGCTTACCCCACTTAGACTCTCCAGGGGATTTGTGGTGTCGGACAACGCCAGTAACATTGTGCGGGCATTACATACGGGCAATTTCCAGCACGTCCCATGTTTTGCCCACACCCATTAATTTGGTGGTGCAGCATTAACTGAAGAGTGACAGGGGTGTGCAGGAGATGCTTGCGGTGGCCCGTAAAATTGCTGGACACTTTTGGCATTCTGCCAGTGCATACCGCAGACTCGAGCAACATCAAAAAAGTCTGAACCTGCCCTGCCATCATCTCAAACAAGAGGTTGTGACGCGCTGGAACTCCACCCTCTATATGCTGCAGAGGATGGAGGAGCGGCAAGAGGCCATTCAAGCCTACACAGCCACCTACGACATAGGAAAAAGAGTGGGGATGCGCCTGAGTCAAGCGCACTGGAGACTGATTTCCGTGTTGGGCAAGGTTCTGCAGCCATTTTAACTTGCCACACGAGAAGTCAGTTCCGACACTGCCAGCTTGAGTCAGGTGATTCCCCTGATCAGGCTGTTGCAGAAGCAGCTGGAGAAAGTGAGGGAGGAGCTGGTAAACCATTGTGATTCCACCAAGCATGTAGCTCTTGTGGATGAAGCCCTTCGTACACTTTGCCAGGATCCGAGGGTGGTCACTCTTTTAAAGTCAGAGGAATACATTCTGGCCACCGTGCTCGATTCTCGGTTTAAAGCGTATGTTGTGTCTCTGTTTCCGGCGGACACAAGTCTACAGAGGTGCAAAGACCTGCTGGTCAGGAAATTGTCCTCTGAAGAGGACCGTGACATGCCAACAGCTCCACCTTCATATTCTTCCACACCTGTGGCAGGGAGGGAAAAACTTAGTTTTCCTAAAAGACCCGCTAGTGGGGATGCAGACATCTGGTCCGGACTGAAGGACCTGCCAACCATTGCAGACATGTCTACTGTCGCTGCATTGGATGCTCTCACAATAGAAAAAATGGTGGAGGATTATTTTTCTGACACCATCCAAATAGACATGTCAGACAGTCCATATTGTTATTGGCAGGAAAAAAAGGCAGTTTGGAAGCCCCTATACAAACTGGCTCTATTTTACCTGAGTTGTCCCCCCTCCAGTGTGTACTCGGAAAGAGTTTTTAGTGTAGCGGGGAACCTGGTCAGTGAGCGGCGAAGGAGGTTGCTTCCGCAGAACGTAGAAAAAATGATGTTCATAAAAATGAATTATCAATTCCTCAATCAAGTACAGCACTGGCCTCCAGATAGTACAGAGGGACCTGTGGTTGTGGAGTCCAGCGGGGACGAATTGATAATGTGTGAGGATAAGGAAGTACACACTGAAGGGGGAGAGGAATCGGAGGATGAGGACGACATCTTGCCTCAGTAGAGCCTGTTTAGTTTGTACAGGGAGAGATGAATAGCCTTTTTGGTGTGGGGGCCCAAACAAACCAATCATTTCAGCCACAGTTGTTTGGAAGGCCCTGTCGCTGAAATGATTGGTTTGTTAAAGTGCGCATGTCCTATTTTAACAACATCAGGGTGGGTGAGAGGGCCCAAGGACAATTTCATCTTGCAACTCTTTTTTTGGCATTATGTGACTGTTCAACAGTCGTTTGCCATGAGCACAAAGTAAAACAAAATTAAAACAAATTAAACCAAAAGTATAATATAACTTCTAAACACTACACTTGAAAGCTTGAGCCTTTAAATGAAAAAGTCACTCTTCATTGCACGAAGATTTGCAACAGGGACAGTTTTTTTGTTCACAAAGTCAACAAATAACACTTCGACCCTGTCTGTCTTTGACATACTTGATGGGATCTCAATGATGAATTGCTCTGTACCATGGTTGGAGGAGGTATTGTGGCCCCGGTACCAAATTGGGTACCGGGCCCACTCCACTACGCAGTCCAGAAAGCTACCTCGGTGCAACGTTTTGGACTAAAAACAATATTGTGAGGTGTTCAGAATAGACTGGAAATTAGTGGAAATGATTGTTATTGAATGTTATTGAGGTTAATAATAGCGTAGGAGTGGAAAACAACAAAAAAACAGGATTTTAGTGCTTTTTATGCTTTTTAAAAAATAAATCTGAACCCAAAACCTTTCGTCATATGTTTTGGCAAAACAAATCAGAACCCAAAACCTCAAGCTAATCAGAACCCAAAACACTAAAAGTGCCCGGTGCACACCCCTAGAGAATATCAAGCACATTTTTGCTCCTAGGTGTGATTTGACAAAGATTACAATGAATGATTGAGCTTTGGAGAGGAAATTGTCCAGAAAATGGATTTGTTTGCTTTGTGCCATGGGCGGCGGTAACCTGTAAGTAGCTCCAACACAATTACACGGAGCTTCATCAACATCATCATCATCATCAACATTTAATTATATAGCGCCAGCTAATCGGCAAATTCTGTAGCGTTTTACAATTGGGAACAAACAATAATTAAAGAATACTGGGTAATACATACAGACAGAGAGGTAAGAGAACCCTGCTTGCAAGCTTACAATCTGATTTATTGCTTCACAGAGAATGTTTGTTTTAATCATTGACATAAGTCTCTGTCCCAGTGGCGCTACCACAAAAGCACACACTAGGGTCAGTTTTGTATATAGGTAATTAACATGTATACCAGTGTTTGTTTTTTTGTTTGTTTTTTTTTCCTTTGACTGTGAGGCGGAAACTAGAGCAAACCCACACAAACATGGGAAAAACATAAAAGCTTCATACAGATAGTGCCCTGGTTGAAATTAAACCCATAGCCCCTGGGCTGTAAGGTAGCAATGTTAATGTACCACCACTATATTACTGTAGCAGCACCATAAAAAAAAAAAAAAAATCTATCTATCTAACTTCAGGTACATAACACTACTTCAATTGTATTTGTTTTTTTTTTTTTTTTTTAGTTCAACAAATCTTGTATACATGCTCTATTATAGGAATACGTTATGTGGTAGTACCCTGGCAATTATAGTTACACTGCTTATTCCTAATCGGTAGTATTGAGCCATTGCCAAGCAGCATATCAATAGTACTTAAGCTACAGAATAATACTCAATGAATTTTATAAATTTAGCATTGACTTTGTCGCTTGGACTGAGTTGGAGGATCGGCTCATGTGTGAACAGCATTATATATGTGACAGTAAGTGACTAAAAAGAATGCTGTCTTGCTTTGCTAGAAGATATGAATCTGCACTTAAACCAAAGCAACCAATCAACAGTTAGTTATTGTGTAGTGCAAGTTCGATAATAAAAGCCCAAGTCTGATTTTAGCTCTCTGTTTAAATGTACAAATTTGTCCTGAAACTAATGTTGTCCTTTATTGGCAATAGTATCGGGCAATATGTGGCCAGCATATGGTAGCTTGAGCCAGGGTACATTGGTGAATGGAGCAAAAGATGTAGCAAAACCTAGCCGCTATATTACAAAATTTGAAACACCAACACACAAGTGATTTCAGATCCAGTAATTTACATGTTAAATTGAAATGTTATTGCTGCTGATATAAACTGTCTTATATATAAAAGCCTAAACCATGAAAAAAAAAAAAAAAAAAAAAAAATTGTCATTTAACCCATGGATAACCATTCAGTGTTTTCTGGATTAAGGGCATATTAAAGTGCAGTTTTTTACAGTAAATAGGTGGGTACTGTCACTATCACAGCTAGTGATACAGATTTCCTCTTAAGCTGGGGTACACACTACAGTTTTCATCCAATAATCGGCTAAATCAGCCGACATACAACCTCTTGTTCAAAAGTCGGGTCAGTGTGTGCAGTGACACGATGGTCGAAAGTCTGCCCAAATGGACGATTGTCGCCTCATTTGGTTGGTCGTACCGTTTAATATTTTCGTTCCAATCTCGTTTCCGTTATGTAGTGTGTATAAACTTCCGACCGATCCACAACAGTGAGTATGAAATTAGTCATTGCTCACGACAACATGGCTGTAAAAAGTCGCTAAAGGGACGTCTGCTCTTCCCTTTATCGTCCTAAACAAGGCTAGTGTGTATGCAGTCCATGGACCGAGCAATCGGAACATCGATCGCATGTAAAATCGCTCGGCATAAAAAGTTGGTCGAAATTTCTGTAGTGTGTACCCAGCTTTAGTCCATGTACTTTTCATCTGCTGGTTTGGCTTATCTTATCCACCATCATCTTATTTGTAGAAGAATCGGCTGAAGAAAGCATGGGACATTTGTAACTACAGAGTCTGAGCCATAAATCGGTGCTGCTTGGATAACTAAATTGGCATTGATTTAAATATTTCAGTTTTGGCATTCCTATAGTATATTTGTAGCTACAGTATGCCTGTGTGTGTGTGTGTGTACTGCATAAGATCGGTAATAAAATAGCTCAACATTCTGTAACAAGCTTTTCTAATATACAATCTCCGCACAACATGGACACACTGAGAGCAAACATTATTCTTCATAGACAAGATTAAGCCAATAGTGGAAGTATAAGAAGGATACAGGGAGAAATTACTGAAGTGGTGAGTTGCTCTGTTTTGCAAGAATTGTAAAATTCATGGCCTGAATGATAGTTATCTGCTCTATGGGAATGTCTGGGAGAATCTTGAATTAGGGGAGCCCTACGCTTATCAAGCCATCAAGCACCCACCTTGGACAAAACTCAGAGAGCACAGTTGATCTGATAGGAATATCAACATCAACAAATGTTGTTTTCTACTGTGACATTGTTTTACTACCAAAACATCTTATGCAAAACAGCATATGTTAGAAGTTTTTTATTTTGTTTTTTTTTTTAAAGTATTTAATCCCTACATTTTATTTTGTATTGTCTCCTTTTGCAGCAATAAGATTTAAGTCTTTTGGTGTACATATGTACCAGATTTGAGGACTGTTTGGAAATGATTTTTGTCCCAATTCTTCCAGGCAGATTGGCTCCAGTTTGTTCAGATCCCTGTCCCTGCTGATGGAAAGCAATCCCTAAGCATAATGTTACCACCACCATACTTCACTGTAGGTATGAGTATTGTTAGTTTTGTGCCACACTCCGCTTTGACCTTTGCCCAACATACTTTTTTGGTGTTATCTGACCACAAAACCTTTTTTGCACATCACATCTTGGTCACTTACCTATCTTTTTTTGCCTCAAGACTTATTTTCATATTATATATTTCATTTTGATTAATGGCTTATTTTGTGCTTCCCTCCCATTGTTATGTACAGTTCTTGATATGATTGATGCATCTTTACACCAGTCTCAGCTACTGACCTCTAACTCATTCAGAGTCATTTTTGGCCTCTGGTTCTCTCAAGGCTCCTTTTTGTTAGCAGGAGTTCAAAGTCTTAAGGCAAAACGAAGCAGCATCTGGGTGGTTTGATGTAGTTTCCAATTTTGTTGACCCAACAGTACCCACAGAGACATCCGAACACTTGGATATTGTTTGTACCCTAATTCATAGGTTTTATGTGTGTGTTTTTTTGGGATGCTTTTTCGTCTTCATTTTCACATCTATCCTTCAGATACACTACCTGAATTATGATCCTGTAATTCATCATCCTCATTCATTTATGTAGCGCCAGCAAATTCCGTAGCGCTTTACAATTGTGAACAGACATTAATAAAACAGTAATGGGTAATACAGACAGAGAGGTAAGAGGGCCCTGCTTGCTTACAATCTATGGGACAATGGGAGTTTGATACACAAGGGTAACTGCTACATCATATTGCATATTGGTCCAACTAGAATGCAAAATGTAATAAGTATTGAGCGGGCTGTGTGATCAGTCACACGGCAATGTTGGTCAGGGGGTTGTTGTCTTGTGTTGTGCAGAGGGTAGTAATAGGGTAACCTAAGAATATTAAGATGGTTGAGGAATATCATAAGCTTGTCTGAAGAGGTAGGTTTTCAGAGAACGCTTGAAGACTAAAGGAAAGTCTTATTGTGTGAGGGGAAATTTCACAAATTGGATGCAGCCCGGAAAAAGTCCTGTAACTGGGAATGGGAAGATGTAATGAGTGGTAGAGAGACGGCTCTTGTGCAGAACGAAGGTGTCGAGTTGAGAGATATTTTGAAACAAGTGAGAAGTTGTATGTCGGTGCAATCTTGTTGATAGTCTTGTATGTTAATTGAAAAATGGTATATTGGATTTGTTAAAAAACAGGGAACTAATGTAGACTGACAGTGTCTCAGCAGAGGAAGAACAGTTTGCAAAGAAAATCAATACATAATAGATTGTAGGATCAAAGTTTGAGTCTGATTTTGGGAAGACCAGTAAGGAGGGAATTGCAATAAGTCAATGCGGGAGATGAGTGCATAAGTTAAGGATTTTGCGGTGTCTTGTGTGAGATATGTACGTATTCTGGTAATGTTTTTTAGATGTATGTAACATGATTTAGATATAGAACACAAGATAGTTGTGAGTCAAGGATTACACCTAGGCAGCAAGCTTGCGAGTTGGGATTTATGGTCATGTTATCAACAGAAATAGAAATGTCTGTCAGGAAGCTTCTGTTTTTGGGTGGGAATATTATTAATTTTGTTTTTGAAAGATTGACTTTGAGTTGGCGAGAGGACATCTAAGATGAAATGGCAGAAAGACAGTCATCATTTATTTATATAGCGCCACTGATTCCGCAGCGCTGTACAGAGAACTCATTCACATCAGTCCCTGCCCCATTGGGGCTTACAGTCTAAATTTCTTAAGATACACACACAGACAGAGATACTAGGGTCAATTTTGATACAAGCCAATTAACCTACTAGTATGTTTTTAGAGTGTGGGAGGAAACCGGAGCACCCGGAGGAAACCCACGCAAACACGAGGAGAACACACAAACAGATAAGGCTATGGTCGGGAATTGAACTCATGACCTCAGCGCTGTGAGGCAGAAGTGTTAACCACTTAGCCACCGTGCTGACAGTCAGTAACACGAGACAACACAGATGGTGAGAGATCTGGAGAGGATAGATAAATTTGTGTATCATCTGCATAGAGGTGGTACTGAAATCCAAAATCATTTCATCTGTAACTCTTGATGACCGCTAGTACCACATACTGAAGTTTAACTGTCCTTATTAGGACTACTTGAGCTAATAAAAATCCTTGCTTCAAGAACCTGCTTTGATGACTATTACCCTGCTGTAATTCCTGTGACCACAGAGTAGACCAAATCTAATCCTTTCTCTGCCAACACCTTGCCTGGTACTTGCAGCTCTGGCCAGTGTGATAGGCCAGGGGTACCATTCACAGCAGCCCTGATTTGAGGGCAAGAGGTCAGGAGGCAACTTAAGCCCCTCTTACTACAGTTAGAGGGTGCATTTGGATGAAGAAAATGGGGCGGTGGCAAGGCAAGTCCACAGCAACACCGCAGACAGGGTGGCATAGGGGGTCCACCCTTTCATAGCTCTTCACTAGTAGAGACAAATTGTTAGGCATCTGTATTCTTATCTATTGTTTTTCACCACTTATAAATGTAGAGGTTCCACTACACAGTAATTTAATTCTTAAGTAAGCAAACTTCATATTTCAATTTTTATTAAAATGTAGAGGATTTGTTATTTAGTTGCTTTGACAAAGTCTATTTAAGACGGAAGCAGGTGTAGCACTAATATGATATATGCTGATTGATCATCCATTGGGACTCTTATTTCTCTTTCTTCCATCTGGGGGACACTCCTTAACCATGGGGTTGAGTTGGGGGGAGGAGTCTGACACCCAAAGAGTTAAATTTTTTCAGCTGACAGCATATCACCCCCGCCAATTCCCACATACCTCGGTTTGAATTGGGTGCCCTTGGAAGAAGGTTGCACCTGAAGAGCTCCAAGGGAGACAGTGAACAGGGTTCACTGGTTATAGGTTTTTTTCCTTTTCTTTTGCAGTTTTTTTCTTTTGACAGTGGCGAGAGGCTCCGTGCAAACGGAGCTGACTCGTGGGAGAAGCGCCTTGGGGGGGGGGGGGGGGGGGGGTTGGCCTGCCCCGCCCCGCCCCGCCGACAGAGAGGTAAGAAGCGGAGACACAGAAGGAGATTCCAGTAGTAGGGGATTGTGTTGAGAAGCACCTCTTCCCCTCCCCCGCTGAGTGAGCACGTGGAAGATCCCTTTTTGGCGTCAAGCTTTAAAAGGAGGACAGTTGTAGCAGTCATTTGAAGAGAAGTGCACTGTTGACACACACTTTCCACGCTAAGTATCACTTTGTTTCTTCTGTATATGCATGTGTATTATAAGACTATGAGGTGTTGAGAGAACTGTTGTTTATGAGAAAACTATAAAGTTCTCCAAGCCTGTCTTATTTAAATCAGAAATACTATGATATGTTAATATAACCTAATCTGTATTTTCTGATAAATTGGAGAAGTGTTTGTGAATTTTGAAACGTGATTTAGTTTTTCTTATCTTGTGATGGCAGATAAAAGCAAAACAACCAAACATAATGTCTGTTCAAAATGTAATGTTAAACTAACAAGTGAACGGCTGGATCAGGGGGGGCTCTGTGCAGCCTGCACTGTGGCTCCTGTAAAACAGCCTATAGACACCTCCACCGTAACGGTAGATCCTCCTGAGTGGGCGGCTGCCTTAACACAGGGAGTTAATACCCTTGTAAATCTGTTATCTAAACCAGTTGAGATCCCAGCTACATCTGTGGTTTCTCAGGGTATAACAGTAGGAATGACAGATGAGTCATTTCCCCAGGGGTCGGTGTATTTCCCTCCCCAGCCCTCCCGAGGGTTTCCCAGATGGGAAAGGTGGGTTGGTCAGCGGTGGCTAAAAGCCTGGACCGGCTTACCCATCTACTGGAGAACCCCAGACACAAGCGTAGTGTTAAAAGACGTAGACAAACAGCTAAAGCGCTGTGGTCAGTGTCAGACTCGGAGAGTTCCTCAGAGGAGGAGGGGGAATTGTTGGACGATTCAGATGTGTCCATTATAGAGTCAGAAGGAAACTCTAGGCGCCAGGGTATGGACGATCTGGTAAGAGCAGTTCGTCAGACCCTGGGGTTTGCTGAAGTAGAGGAGACTAAGTCCTTGGACCGCTCCCTCTTTAAGAAGGCTTCTAAGCAGGTGGTCAGGTTCCCTCCCTCAGTTGAGTTGAGGGATATTGTAGAGGCCTCTTGTAAATATCCAGATAAAAGGTTCTCTATGCCAAGGAAGTTTAACGTATTGTATCCCCCTTCAGGAGGAGGCTATGACCCGTTGGGAACAGGTGGCAAACGTAGATACACCTGTGGCGAGATTGGATTCAGATTTACTGCCTCTGGCCATGCAGCAAAGGGAGGCAGCAGGCTATGTATATGAAGCGGCCTGAAATTCGGCCTCCATAGCTTCGTCTATTTCAGCTACAGCTGTAGTAGCTAGAAGGGCGTTATGGTTAAGGGCTTGGAATGCGGATTCAGAGTCTAAACGATCATTAGAATCCATCCCGTATACGGGTGGGATGTTATTTGGTCCAGAATTAGACTCTTTGATTTTACAGGCTTCAGGGGGCAAGAAGACGTCCTTGCCTGTAAATACTCTAAGACCTAGAGCTAGGCCTAGGTTTAGTTCTTTCAGACAGCCTCCTTACGGGGGCGGGTCTGGCAGAGGCCAGACTACCGATCCAGGGGCCGTGGAATCCAGGAGACAGTCCCGTAGGGGAAGGTCATCCTTTGCCCCTGTGGCGCGGAGAGCTCCTTCCGCCAAGCTGCCGGATAAACCAGCGGCATGACTACCACCCACCTCTGGTTCCAGAGGGTGGGGTGGGAGGACGGCTACTTGAGTTTGCCCGGCAGCAGACAGGGTCCTCGGTAGACGAGTAGGTCCAGAATATCGTGATAGAATTCATGGGACCAGCTCACCTCAGGTTTTGGAAAAAATTACCTCGCTGGCTTCTGTCAAATCAGAAAGAGCTCAGGGCTGTTGTTTTGCTTCGTTCAGACGAAGCTATACAGGCTTAGTATTTCCAGTAAGGGAAAAGGTTTTAGTCACACCCATTCAGGGTGCTAAGGCTAGACGAGTTGTTCAGTCTATGACCGAACTTCTAGAGTCTGAAAGGGTCACAGAGAATCCCTTGTCTAAGAATGAGTTTCTTGAGACTAGTGAGGGACTTGGTACGCAGCAGAAGGTTGTCTCCACAAGACAAGTTGAGGTCCTAGATGGAGTGGACAGGCAGGATCCTGTCAGACAAGAGGCTGTCTGTAGCCAGGTCTTTGAAGCTGCTGGGAAAGAGTGTGACATCTTTCGCGACCTTACCCTGGGCAGGGTCCCATCCCAGAGGAGCATTCCCGTGCTCGAGGTACCAGTAGAGGAGGTAGGTCCTCAGCTGGTGGTTGCTGGACAAGAACCAAACAGAAGAACAAAGACAAATAAATATTTGGACGTAGTGAGGGCATTACGTATATATGTTGAGATCTGCAAAGATACGTAAGACAGAGTCTCTATTTGTGTTGTTTGACTTTTCCAAACGGGGATGGCCAGCATCTAAGCAAACTATTGCCAGATGGCTTACCCTGACTTTCAGGGAGGCTTATGTCCAAAGTATTAATCTCCCTTTGACGAAACGTATTGTTGCCCATTCTACCCGGTCGGTTGGGGCGTCTTGGGCGGCTCGTGATGGAGCCACGGCGGACCAGCTGTGCAGAGCAGCCACCTGGTCCTCGGTCCATACCTTTACGAAATTCTACCAATTTAATATATTTGCGTCTGGGGACGCCACCTTTTGGCCGTAGTGTCCTGCGTGCAAGGAGATCAGAGCGGTCCCACCCTTCAGATGGATTGCTTTTGTAAGTCCCCATGGTTAAGGAGTGTCCCCCAGATGGATGAAAGAGAAAACGGGATTTATACTTACGATCTTTTTCTCCGAGTCCATCTGGGGGACACTCCGATCCCCCCCGTCTTTTCGTTGTTTTGTCTCCACTCCCCCCTCTGTTGAGTGGTGTGTCTTGGTTGATTGGCCTATCATCCTAATGGCTTTTGTAATCAAACTGAGGTATGTGGGAATTGGCGGGGGTGATATGCTGTCAGCTGAAAAAAGTTAACTCTTTGGGTGCCAGACTCCTCCCCCCGACTCAACCCCATGGTTAAGGAGTGTCCCCCAGATGGACTCAGAGAAAAAGATTTATCGTAAGTATAAATCCCGTTTTTGCACATATATTAACCTCTAATTGATTACCAGAAATAAAGGCTGTTAACCTCCAGAGAAATACTTAAAATAATTCATTGTAAAGTCGACAGCCGAAACAGTCACTGAATACGCAACAAATGACAGATTTCTGGAGAACATCTCTACGAAACTGGTGGACACCTAGAAACAGGTATTTCCACTTGGAGTATTTTGCATTATATCTCCTAGAACAGTGTTATAAGTACCTGTTAAATCTTTAGCCAGTGGAGAGTGACGTATTAGATACCTGTATGTTAGTTAAGCTTAATTAACTAATTGCAGTGTTCCCGTTGCTGTATACAAGATTACACATTGCAAAGTTACTTTCACTGGAGAGAGTTACTGTACTGTTTTTGCACACAGTAAGCATAGCAATCTACATATTTTTATATGCGAAACAATATCCATTTTTTTTTTTGGTGGGTGCACGTCATAAGACGCAGATCTGGAATTTAATTATGGAAAGTGTTTTTTTCAGGCAATTTGATGTCCCCTTTTATGAGACATTGTTTTGTATCCCCAATGTATTGCTTTTAGGATTAATAATCAGGTTTCTGGCTTGCTATGCTGTTTCTATACATATTAGGATTGAGTGATATGTTTTAATCAAGTCTATTTGGATATAAATATGTTTGTTTGTTTTTTTCGTTTGTATATATAAAATAAATTACTTTTGTTGGAATTTGTGTTTTGATTGCAATTGTTTATTCAGGTGGTATAATATGTATCAAATACACCAGATAGTTTGATTTATTGATTTGTTTTCTACATTTAACCTTTCTTGACTTTGCAACGCTGTGCCCCTTTGTATATATTTTTACTTTGTGTTCACTGGGATAGCAATCAACCCAGACAGGTACAAGCAGTGCTTCTTAATTCA
Organism: Mixophyes australis; assembly: GCA_036250195.1. NCBI lineage: Eukaryota > Metazoa > Chordata > Amphibia > Anura > Limnodynastidae > Mixophyes > Mixophyes australis. Next base: position 220,654,472 of record JAVHZZ010000002.1, read on the forward strand.
ATATAATATGCAACATAGCACCTGACATATCTTTGTAGTTAGGATTTGTTATTAATTAAAATTAAAGAATAGGTCAGCTGTCTGAATACTTTTGCAAGAACCATATATTTTATGTGCATATTATCTACAAACATCAATATTTATTTATATGGTGCCAGCAAATTCCGTAGCGCTTTACATTTGGGAACAAACATTAATAAAACAATACCAGGTAATACATACAGACAGAGAGGTAAGAGAACCCTGCTCGCAAGCTTACAATCTATACAATATCTATAGCACCAACATATTATGCAGCACTTTACAGAGAGAGTTTAATTTTTCACATCAGTTCCTGTCCCATTGGAACTTAGTCTAAATTATTTTCCACAAACAAAAAGAAAGGTACTGTGATAGCATGTGCAGCACTATCATGTACAACATAGTGTATATTTCACATAGAATGATGGAAGTATTGATTACTGAGAATTTGGCATTTTATGTTCAGTTCACAGTTGTTTGGGAAGATTATTAGATTTCATTAGTACATTATGTATCTTTCTTTATAATCCTATGAATATGTCTCTTTAGTTTTTAAGTCTTGGCATGTTTTGATTGAGCAACGGTCTGATTGAGCAATGGTTTTCTTTCCCAATTTTGTATCCTGTGTAATTCTATTCAACCCGGACATTGAGGCCACAAGACATGCAGGAAGTACTGCGTAATGATATGAGTTCTCATGGTTCTTATATTAGTTCTGCTCACTCATTTATCATCTGCTTCCCATATTCTCATGTTATTACCTCAGAGGTATCAGATGAATTACGTACAACCAAATATTTTATAGAAATAAAATTTTATTTGAACTATTGTAGTAATTGCTGTTAGAAATGTAATTGCAGTATGCTGGATCAGTTGGATGAGTTCCTTCAGGCATGGTCAGCTTGTCATGGGTCATTTCTGTCTGCCTTAAATTTTTGTGCAACTATTTAGAAAACTGCAGTCTGCATGTTCTCATGAAACTTACAAAAGGTATATTCAGTAAAAAGTTGTCCTTGGTAAATTTGAAATTGTTTAGTGGGAGCAAGTATAGATTTTATTGTGTACCATTACTGCTGCTAGTCTTAACTGCACAAATTGTATAAAGGAAAAGTCTGTAGACCAGCCACTGCTGTTAGACTATGCACATTTGTATACAGACTATAAATGTGCAGCATATAATGTCACTAAAGCCTGCTTAAAATAATTTACTATGCAAAACTCAAATATTTTTTAAAATTCCAAGAATAAATGAGGAGCTCTTTTTTAAAAGTGTGGCATATGGTTACACTATTGGTTTGTTTTTTTGCTTTTTTAAAGGTGCTGTAGATTAATACAGTATAAATTTAAATTTCCAGCAGGTGATTCTCATTCACTTTTTAACTGAACTCATCTGTGGTGAGTAGCAGGTGCTTGCAATGTAAAAATCCCTCCTTTTAAACAAGCTTGTATAGAGCATAATCCTCCTGTTTTGTGTTGGTGTGTACTGCAGTAAGCATGGAGAAAAGATTGAAAGCTAGAAAACTGTCCTGGGAGGTCATACAGAAGATTGTCGACAATCTTGAGGCTACAAATCAGTCTCCAGAGGCCTTGAGGTTCTTGTTTCCCACCATCTATTACCTGTACGCTGCTTTTAAAAAGCAGTCGCAACCATAGGACACCTGGGAAATTACCTGACACAAGTTGGAATGAATTAATATAAAGAACTAGAAATGGAGTGCAAGAGAATTGGGACTTAAATATCATAAACACAAAGACATTGATCCTCTGTACTCACCATGTACAAACTGTGGGGTGCAAGAGGGGTGTGTATAAACAAAAAGCGTTGATGTTCTGCACTCACCTAATACACAATGCTGTTCTAATGACTTTTTTCTTTATTAAAAACAGGGAAAGTTAGAGATAGATATAGATAGATATGCACATGCGTAGATGTGCACCTATGTACGTACATATGTATGTATGCACATATGTGTGTTTATATGTATACTTGCTTTGGAGTTTCAATATTGCTTAAGTATAATACTTTGCAGACAGATATAGAAAAGAAGGGTCTGTGTTGATCTGCGTTTTTGCCTAATAGTGCTTTAATGTTTTGGGCAGGATTCCTTTCATTGTTTGCTTGTTTTTGTATGACAGATAAGTGTGATCTTTTGCTTAATTTTGGGAAGTAGTTTTATTGCATTTTCTTCTCTGCGGATAAAAATAAACAGGACACCTGTGTGTGATTTTCAGTAAATAAGAGACCTATTAATCCTTCTGTAATTTAATTTGCATAACTGCTTATTAAAATTGTGAGAATTAGGTGCCGGTATCCAATTTGTATGCCCCCACAATTAGCAAGTAATGATCTGTCATTTATTATGTCATTAAGAGACACAAGAGCTTTTGAATATTCTTTTGGCTGTGGCTTCAGTAGATAATTGTACTATTAAACTCGTCAGAGAGTTCAACACAATCGTATATTGTGTATTATTAATATTTTTTTCCTGCAGATACAATGAATTCCTATTAACAAATATGAAAACAGAATTCATTCGAGAAAACAATACCACTTAGACCCATGCCTTTTTGTTTAAATTGTATTGTGCAGAGAGCAAATTAAGATGTGTAGAATTTAGTAATCAATCCTAGGATACTGGTATCGGTGAATTGTCTGAGAGAAACCTAGTGACCCCACTTTAATCTAAATGTTGACTTAAGCTGGGTACACACTACAGGTTTTTGACCCAGTTATGGTTCCAATCACACTATAAACGACCATAGATCCAATATCACATTAGTGTGTATGCGCCCATGATCACTTCCAGCACTGTAGGCAGATCTCTCTGGAGTTTAGAGTTACAATCTTTTCAGAAGATGGTTATGATAGATTAGGAGCACCGATCGGACGGTAAATAGTGCAAGTGTGTGCACCTGAATCGGCATGCTCATGGGACTTTCAATCGTTGGTAAAATCGTTACACAGATCTTTTCTGCATTGTTTACCCAGCTTAACAAGTGTGACATTTCCTATAATGATAATTGTCACTTATTTTAATGCGCTTTTTTTTTTTTTTTTTGGAGATTTACTATTAAGCCCAATGGGTGATTGACAGTGGACGGTTAGTTAAGCATTCATGTTTTTTTTTTTTTTTAAAAATAATCGCCACACAAATCTAATTTTCTTTATTTTTGGTAGAATTCTCCTTTAAACCTCACAGGCAATTGGGCTACATCTGGACCCATCATGTAATTTGTGTTGGGCTGCAAGAGTTTATTCTCGGTACACTGTCACATTTCACCAAGGCTACAGAAATTAGTAGAGCTGCATCCCAAAAGCAGCCCTTTTACTGCCATTGTAAAAAAAAATAGAAATAAAATAGCAGTGTGGTTGCCTGCAAAGTTTTGTTACACTGCATAGGGAATTGTAAAGTGCTGCGGAATATGCTGGCGCTATATAAACAAATGTTAATAGTATGTAAGAGACTAGATATTCTCTTTTTAAACACCCTTGCTTTATGACTGTAATGTATTCAGCACACCAATAAAATTTGTTAGTAAAAGATCAAAAAACTTTACTATATACTTATTTTTTTATCAGCAGATAAAAGGAAAGTTAAAAACAATAGTTAAACTAAAATAACGTTAGCGAGTGACCGAGTGTTGAGATTTAAACTGGAAACGTGCGCAGTGAAAATATACTTTTGTATATCTATTCATTTAGTCTTGTCGGTTTGGCAATTAGAACAATCAATTCACTAAGTTTTAAACAAGTTAGGCTGGGTACACACTACAGAAAATTTCAAACAGAACGATATTATTTGACAGTTAATAAACGGCCAAAGACCTAATCAGTCTGCCGATTTCTACGTACACACTATAGACTCTGAATTCTGAGAATTGGTTGCTTCAGTTGTTTTAATGGAGGTCTGCTTTGCCGCATTCCCCAGGGCGGAGTGGGGCTTTCCCTGGAAATGGTCCAAGTTGGGTATTAAGTTAAATGGGCACCTTCGATGCTGCAAGCAGGAGAAGAGTTTCAGCAGGATGCCAGTCAGTCTGTCCGCTAGACAGGACTCATCCCAGTAACATGTGGAAGGAATTCAGGGATTGCCCAGGGAGTTACAGGTGTCCGTCGCACAGGGTTTTGAGCAGGTGACAAGCATTTCTATCCCCAGCCTATTCTCAGCCCCCACAACAGCCACAGTGTTCCCCACACTAGCCCCAGTCTGTACTAGGGGCTGGAGCTTTTGCACTGCAGGGCAGCTTCCTCCTCGTCGTCCTCTGTGGAAGAGCAGAGCACAGACCTGGAGCCCTCTGTGGCTGTGACAGTCCCTTCCTGCCTGCTGCTGGATGTCTAATCACCTGGGCTCCCTGTATGTGCATCTACACGGGAAGAGCAGCCGGAGCCTGGAGCCACATGAGAAGCCACTGCTTGTCCAGAATGTTTACCTTTTTCATCCGGGCTTCATGGACCTGTGCAGGGTCAGCGGTGCTAGTGTTGGGTGCGAGGCGACACAGTGGTTTGGAACAGAGGGCTAGAGGGGCAGAGGATCTGGCACTTTGAGCTGCTAGCGCACATGACAGGTAAACAGGGAGACTGCTAGGGCACTACAAAACAAGACGATCCCCTAGGGGATCACCCCGGCGCTAACAGTCGGTAATAATGTACACAAGTGGAAGGATGCTATTATGTAGGTGACCCTGCAGCTCAGACATGGTTCACCAGACCGTTGAAATAAAAATGCAGAGAGTATGTCAAGCGCTGGGTCACCTACAATATGTGACTCAATAGTACCCTCTACAAGGGATATAATCTGTACTGAGACTGAATCATCAACCAAATTTATTTATACAATAAACAAAAGTCAAATATAAAACCACAATAGTGTCACTCTATGGACATCAATATACAGCCGTTTGGATGTCTGATAGGTAGCAATAACCAATTTTCATACCTCAAAACAGTAAAGAGAGACGTACATCCTGCAGAATCCATATAGTGTTGGCAGAGGAAATAAAACTCCTAAATATACATGGGTATGGTCATATAAAAACAAATAAAAGGTCCAGAGGATGATTAAAATAATATTAAAATTCAAAAAGCGAATACATGCATGTATAAAAATAAAGTAAAAATGAACACAAAGCACAAAATAAAAACTATCAAAAATCGTGTGTATATACACTGTTGAGTTCTTGTTCACACTGTGAAATATTGCTTGAGGAACGCGATGATGTTTCCAAATGTATACAAGTGAGAGACACTTCCGCCTATGCATAGGCACACATAGTCATAAAGATCTCCTTTATAGACATATATCCATCAGTGGAACTGATAGTCCATACTATTAAGAATAGGGTGGGATCACATGCAATGCTCTTGTCATCCCCTTACGCTTCAAAACAAGGTAATAGTAAGGCTTACCCAACTGACGTCTGTAATCTGGAGCATAACAGGTATAAGATGCGTGACTCCGTTTTGTCCCGAGAAGTTTCAGAGGATAAATCAGCTGGAAGCTTACCCGGATAGAGTCTAATCCAGGGCGCGCATATAACACCGGGACGTTCCTCCGTCAGTGCATATAGATGTATCCGCCCTTTGGTTGCCCGGAAACAATTGCTGAATGATGTTCGTTCCCCTCTATAGCGGCATCCGTTGGAGTCAGAGTATTTGTCTATATGTGCACACTCTCCTTAATCTCAGAGGTTTTTGCCTCTCCACACAGCACTGTGTTGTAAAAATAAAGAGTAGATTCTTGCTGACGCGTTTCGTCCTATAAACTAGGACTTTCTCAAAGCTGGTTATCCTACACTTCTGACTCCTATTTAAAGACCATAGGGGCGTGATTATCCTCCCGGAAATTAGAGTCTTAACGTGTACTGTTCTATTAGTCCCAAAACTGAGTAAAATAACATCAGCTGATGAATGCTCCAAGGTATCTAGATGTTTAAATAGTCCAAGTTACAATACTATATATTTCTCTAATAGACTCTTTTCATTCAGACGAGTCCGACTGCTTTAATATGTCAATCAGTGTCCTCTCTTCATGCATATAGTAAGTACTTCACCTTTAATAATAGGCTACATTCGTGCCTGTATGTAAATACAGCCACATTTAATCACTCATAATGGGTCTCAAGTATAGATTAGTATATAGTGCAGTATGTGGGGGATAAGTCTCAAATGAAATTTCCCCCACAGAGGTATAATTCATATGTCTGCCACTATTCTAGTTCTTAAAACACATAGGTCACTATAAATGGAACCCTCTATAATGTCATAGTGAAACATATAATATACATTTTGTTTCCTTCTTTTTTAATGATTACTTTCCCATTCATGCTGTTCTAACCTTTCTATATATCGTTCCGAATCTTTTCGGTTGAAAGGTAAGTATTGCTATTCTAATAATCAACCGTACAACTACACACGATCATATACCATAACCCGTACTAGATCCCAGAAATAAAATAATCTAACCAAAGGATGCATATTGTTTGTAGTACATAAAAGGAGTATGCTGTATTACATTGTCCTTACAGACATATATATCTCCTCAGTCAATTATGTTATAGATTTCCAGCACACAGTTGGCTATACATAAACTTCATCCTAATGTTCTAATAATACAATCATGTACGAAGTACTTTCCTCTTATAAAAGTTGGCTATTTCAATCACAGAAGTCTAATGCTTCATTTAGACCTCTCGGGGAAAGGGTCCCTAATTTAAATATCCAGGAAGATTCGCATTGGCGCAATCTTAGGAATCTATCCCCTCTTCTTACAGTCAGAAATATATGTTCTAGACCCGTAATCTTAAGACATACTGGAATCTTTGCATGTGCTTCTAAATAATGTCTCGACACATTGTGTCAGAAGACCATTAAGAATATTGCGCCTATGCTCACGAAATCTGGCTTTAAGGGACCTAGTGGTGCGGCCCACATACTGAAGGTGGCATCCACACTCCAGCATATACACAATATATGTGGTGTCACAATTGACAAAATGTTCAATAGGAAATTCTTCTCCGCTGGAGTGTGACCTCACCTTCGCTATTTTATTCATAATGTGACCACAAGTTAGGCATCTAGGTTTGCCACATCTATAACACCCCTTTGGTCTGTCAGGAAGCCATTTAGCATCTTTTTCACACCTTCCTTGTCTTAGCATACTGGGGGCTAGTATTCTCTTTAGGTCCATATTTTTTCTAAAAATCACTCTCGGCATATCGTCCAAAACATCTTTTAATATATTGTCTTCCTTTAGGATGCTGAAATTCTTCCTAACAACATTGCTAATTTGTCTAGACTTGGCATTATATACAGAGATGAAGGCCGGATTTTTATTATTAAATCTATTTGCTTTTTTGTCTTCATCTAAGGATTTCAATAAAAGGCTCCTGTCCAAAGTCAAAACGTGGGACGAGGCTTCCTTGAGTAAATTTTCAGGGCACCCTCTCTTATTGAAATTATCCACCATTATGTCAGATTGGATCTTAAAATCTAAATCTTCTGAACAGTTTCTCCTTAGCCTGCCTAATTGGCCTCTAGGTATATTGCTCACCCATGGACGATGATGTCCACTCTCAAAATGAAGGTAATTACATACATCTGTGGGTTTATTGTAATTCGAGGTTATAACTCTGTTCCCATCGGCTATTAACATAATATCCAAAAAATGAATTGTCTTTATTAAAATTATGAGTGAACTTTAAATTAAATGTATTGTTATTAAGGAATTCAACAAATTCCACGGCTGTGTCTGGTCCACCTTTCCAAACGAAGAACAGGTCATCGATGTATCGGCCATATAGGACCAGGGAAAACATATATATTTTTCTTTGACTGTTCTTATAGTTCCTTTAATGCTATTCGTTCAGCCACTGCAATTTGTCCTACAGTTTATTTTGACTAGTTAATCAAAGTACGATACCAAGTATTTACCAAGGTTTATTCAAGGTTTGATATTTCCTGAACCAGAGTTTTTAAATAATCCTGACTTTCCATTACCTAAGAGGGTTTAATGTGACATTTTTTTAATATGCGTCTTACTTATTTTACATGCTAGATGGCTATTTTACCTGCGAAATTGCTATTTATTATTAATTTTTATTTATTTACTTGATTCAATATATTCTAAATACAGCATCCCACGTTGCATTTCAATTTTTATTGGTTTGATTTCTTTGACATTATAGGGAGGTGCTATAAACACACAATTGTAGGCAAAACATTGTATCACTCGTGCTGAATTAAATCTTCCCTATAAAATACTTCTATTTAATTCAGTTTCCTGACTTCCAGTCTGAACTTTCCTGACTCTTTCCATATTTAAAAGCAATACAGTAAACCTGTAAAGTGAAGATCCAGGCAGTAAATATTGTTATTTTAAACTTGCACATCCCTTCACCAACTAGTTGTCAGAGTCTCAGCTTGTCCAGGCAGCTTCTCTCTGAAAACCTCACATCTAGGATGAGCTAGTTGGTTAACTCTGTCACTAGCTTGGTCATAGCTGTAAGTTATACATAACTTTGATTGTTGGGGGGAAAGCTTAGAGAAAATGTACTGATTTCATATATTGTGCAAATCTGTTTTTATAGTTTTGTCTTCTTGCTTCTATTCAAGCAGCACTAACTTGGAGCATACTAAATACTGTTCTCTTCTGGTGATGACCAATCTGTATAATATCGTGTCTCTTGTGTTTCTCAAGGATATAACATGCCAGTATTTCTACTTCAAAGAAGCATCTTTATGCTTCACTAGCTTTTCGTATTCAGGAGAACCCTGTGGTTTGCCCTATCACTACTTTTGTATCTGTGTCAAAATGTCAACCTCTTTATTGAAAAGGTCAATGAACACATTGAAAAAGTACAAATGGCAAATGAACATCGAAATATACTGGGGACCATAATAATATGGACATTAAGTTAAAACATTTTCTGTTTCATTATTAGTGTAACAAAAATGAGATTGAACCTTATTTGTTAAAGGATTGGAGGGGAAGATGAGGCACAGAGGAAGGGTAAATAAGAGGAAGGGGCGAGGTTGGTCTTGGAGTGATTAGTGAGAGATGCAAAAATAGGCAAATTAAACTGAAGATGGTAATATAGGATCTAATAAAAATGAATAAGAAGAGCCCCGATTGTAGTACAACAATTGAAAGTGTATGTCATGTTAAAGTGAGCAGCTCAATATTTCTACACTTTGTAGGATGAGCACAGGGAGTTTTACCTGAAATGGGTTATATACTCAGTGCAATAGATGGGACTTATCCTGCTTGGTAGGAGGGAGGGCAGGCTGTCTTCTAATCAGCTGCTAGTTGGCAGGTGGCTGCTGTCATATGTTTATTGTGTTTATTCTGATGTTTAGTAACTGCTAGCACCAAGAGGGGGAGTAAAAAATATTTAGGAGAGGAGAGAACGTCCATGTGGGTTATTTTATAATAACATACCTTATTGCAGATTTAATTTAGGGCACTTCCAACATATATATGCAAAGAGGGATTGTGACCGGATGGGATTACTTCACCATCCGGTCTGTAGAAAGAGAAAAGGAGGAATGTTCTTCCTGCACAGTTTATCTGGGTTGCCTTCTCATCGTCAGTAACTGTTACTGATCACTCCTTATGGTGTCACCTTGCCACCAGACACTCGCTGACTGCAAATGCCAACTGCGCAGTAGTTGTAGGAGAATTCGACTGCCACAACTGGGCTCCTTTGTATGCCCAAAACAGCTTACTTCTGGTATAGCTGCTGTAATACATCTTTGCGGTGGGCTGGCTGGTACCTCCTGATCGCTTATTATGGTTCAGGACAGCTGGGTAGCGGGCCGAGCATTGGCATAGACAATGGGTTCAACACAGGACAGCTGGGGAACGGATTAGTGTTAAGCTCTTATCTGTTGGTCACAGGATACAGCAGAGGAAGAATCTTCAAGCAGTGATGGGTTTTTGCTCAAGAATCCTGACAAGGACTTTTACATACCAGTTTTGAGGTACTAGTGATCATCCAGAAGTTACAGATGGAATTATACATTACATGGAAAAACTGTGCTCTTTTTATACAGATTCTGACACATGTTGGCAGGGGGTAGCCCAGCCCACTGATCCTAGGTGGCATCAAAACATCTGAGATATTGCATCAGATAATTTAACATCAGGAGGTAAATGTATTAATCTCTGGATTCTTGAACTCTCGCGAGTTCGTCTTCAGCGCTTAAATTTAAAGCGGCGCTGCCTTGTAAAGGAAAAACTTCCCTTTACAAGGCAGCGCCGCTTTAAATTTAAGCGCTGAAGACGCCGAACTCGCGGGAGTTCCAGAATCCAGAGATTAATACAATAATCCCCCAGGATGTGATATTTTTTTAGACTTTGAATTAACACAATTTTAAGCGTTAACAAAATTTACATCAATTTCCTAAATGAATTGCTGTTTGCATTATTTATGTAGTTTGTCTATCTTTTTAACAACACAGGATGATGGGTAACAACCTCCTCCTGGGCATTCAGGCTTAAGCATGTGTTTGTCACTTCTGAGAAGAAAAGACTTACAATTTCCTGCCTTCAGCAAAACAGATTTCCTCTTAGAAACAAATATATTTCCTAATCACAAATCCAACACAATATAAGCGATCAGTACATTTTAAATGATGTACAGTGGTGTACTGCACCCCTAATTACAATAGATATCTACAATAAGTTATTTCTACGTGATCCAGGCGCAGGGATCCTATCCACAAGCAGGACGTCAAGCATCTGTCAGATGAGGAGAGAAACCATTTGTGTAGTCTAGTTGGTATGAAGTACCAAAAGTTAAAAAAAACACAAATTAAGCTAGAAGCAAGCTTGCTCAATATCTCTATCCAATCCTATCCCTCAAGGGCCTCTGAGAGATATGCCTCTCAATGTCATAAACAGGCTCAGTTTTTTACATTGTATTTAGGTGTAAAATTTTCACGAAGCCACAGAAACCTGTTAGTCACTTTTTTTCTTTGTTGAAGTAGAAAGATGAAAGTCCCTTTATAGTTGTGGTTTATTGCTATTTTAGCACCTACATGCAATCTTTGCAGTAGAGGCGACTTGTTTATATTCCATTTTCATTGTTTCATTGATAAAGTGTATATGTATCCCTAAGACTGTGCTGTTTAATGCTTTCATGGTATGAACTGCTCATCTAATAAACACATGCCGTTTGACCAAATCTTTATAATTTTAGTACCACTCGTGATTCTCACAAAAGTTCTTAGCGATGCTGAGAAAGCTGAAAGCTTTATCTGACCACCAGGACATCTGTTTTTGCATTATCACAATTTGACATCACCCATGTAATATGTGTATAGTAAGTTATCTATAAACAAATTTGTGAGGTTGCACCCCCCCGCCCCCAAATGAAAAATTAAATTCCACTTATGGTGAATTTGTCACTTTAGGATTCCTAAAACTGAACACTATTTTGTAAGTCGGCAGAGAAGCTGCACCCTTTTGCAGCAATAGGAAGCAAAGAAAGGGATGAAACATTTGTACTTTGTGCACCAGAACAATGCTAAATGCTCAGATTGTAATACAACTTGTTAGGGGGAGATATATATATATATATATATATATATATATATATATATATATATATATATATATATATATATATATATATATATATATATATATATATATATATATATATATATATATATATATATATATATATATATATATGGATTTGGGGGGTCATGTCCTAGATCGACTTCAAATATTGGTGGAAAAATAAAGTTATCAAGTATTTGTGTACCACATGAAAAACAGTCAGTATTTTCTATGTGTGCAAAATAATGAACTAAACACCCCTTGCATTATACCATGGTTTTTTTCAGGAAAAAACTTACTGTCCTTAATGAATCAGGCCATATATATATATAGCACTCTCTCTCCCCCCCCCCCCCCCCCCCCCAAATATATATTTGTGTCCTTTGAATCAGTGCTATTTTTTTCCTCTGCAAAAGTAATTTGCAATAATGCTGTAAGCTGCTTGCACCACATTTATTTATAGTTCTCAACTTGCATTCCTTAGGAGAGGTGAGGTGTCTCCTCAAAATAAACTGACATTGCTTTATTAGCAACGTGTTTTTAGGTGTTGATTTATATTTGCACATATGCTTCTGCATATGCTCTTAAATACAACAAAATTGTCACCCTAAGTTTGTTGGTCCTCTTGCAAAATTGTACATTATTTGAATGAACTACCAATATCCTCAAGGAATCAGGAGGGTACATTGTAATTGCTAAATGTGTTGTAAATGTGCTCTTCAGTTGTACTCCGCATAGTAATATGGACAGTGTCGGACTGGGGCATGAAGGGCCCACCAGGGGAATGCAGTGATAGGGGCCTACTATGTTGGGGTGTGGCCAACTGTAAGAGTGGGTGTGGTCAGTCAAGGGGGTGTGGTCAGCCCAAGGAGGACAACTTATAGCACTATAGTGTGGTCCTTAAAGAACAAAGTGGACATTGCAAATTAGACGAGTTTCACATATATCATGTACACAAAACTATAGACAAATTATGTATCAATCAATAAATAACCTTTATAGTAATAAATACATGTATGAATACAAAAATATAAATTAGAACTAGAAAATTAAAACAAACTATTTAGTGTAACACTGAGAACATCTGACACAACAATGCAAAAAAATATAAATAACATTCCTTAATATTCCAACACCACACAGTAGTGATTTTCAAATCACTTAATGTAAACATGTTTATAATCTGTTTATCACAGTGCAAAATACACGTGTATATATAACCTCCTTCATTTTTTGGATCATTCAAAAGATTAGCATAGAAAAATGTTTTCCTACCTGTAATACCCCATTCATACTGCACCAAAAACCCAGGTTTTTGCAGAGGCACGCTGAAAAACCCTTGTCTTGGTGCAGTATGAATAGTCCAACCACAAAATCCCGGGACTTAGACCCGGGATTTTGCGAGGGGTAATTCCCATGTTGGACCCCGCTCGCCTGCAGTATGAATGGTGCAACCCGTGTAATTCCCGGGTCTCACCATTCATACTGTAAAAAAAAAAATTGGGAAGTAAAAAAAAAGTAAAAAAAAAAGATTTTAATTAATAAAAAATACATAACAAATGTTTACGTAACTTATTTTCAGCCAGCGGTGTCTCCGGTGCGTTGCCGGCTGTCAGGGGGACCTCTGGGTACTAAAATGCCGTCATTTCTAATGGACTAGAAATGACGTCATTTTAGTACCCAGAGGTCCCCCTGACAGCCGGCAACGCACCGGAGACACCGCTGGCTGAAAATAAGTTACGTAAACATTTGTTTTGTATTTTTTATTAATTAAAATCGGTTTTTTTCTAAAACCCGGGTCTGTCAGGTGCAGTATGAACCCGCCCGACTTGGGATTCTTCTTATCTATACTTCGTCAGGAGGCGTGGATCTTCTAGGGAGTGACTAATTAATTACCCTAGAAATAGGTGAATTGTGATACGAAGATCCACGCCTCCTGACGAAGTCCTAAGGGATGAAACGCGTAGAGGTGATTGTGGAGACTCTCTGACTTCGAGCTGCTTCAAATATTGCTGTTCGTATGTGAATATCAGAGCTGTTGTACTATTTATGCCTGAATACCTTTGCCATCTGGTACGTGCTATTTTAATGTTTGGAATAAAACATTTTACTTGGATAATACACTATGGAAGCGCCCCTGTGTTTTTGATTATATATATATATATATATATATATATATATATATATATATATATATATATATATATATATATATATATATATATATATATATATATATATATATAATATATTTTATATATATATAATATATTTTATATTTATAGTACAGCACTAAAACAAACTCATGCAGTGTATGGGGGGGGGGGGTGACACCAATGGAAAGCCACCAGCGGAGAACTTGCAGCTTCCTATGGTCTAATTAGTCACACCAAATCTCCATCTGACAGATCTATTCAGATGAGTTAACATTTTGCTAAGGGGAACAATAAACTTTACCATTTAAAGTGCTCCTTTACATTAAGGGGATGGGTGACTATACTGCATTATAACCTCGCTTTGTCTCTGCAACAAACTTTATAACCCTTAAGGGTTATATAACACATCACAAATTGTATATCACCGGACTAAAAGTAATAATAATGTCCCAGTGTTTTCATATTATAAACTGAATAATGGAGAAATTGACAAATCTTATCTACTACGGGTCGTCACTCAGTACATGTCATTTGGACAGGTAAGCCTTAAAATATATATGTAAGTGGTGAGCCAGAATACAACAAATTCAGCAATCTGTAACATACACAAAAGGAATGCAGCGCTAATAACCTAACTATCACACATCTATAATAAATGAAAATGAATCCGGGTCACGAATCATCAGATGTACAAATTTATTTCAATACAATATAACCATATAAAACAACTTTGCCTAAATGTGGAGTACTCCTCACAAAAATAAATCACCGTGCACTGTGATATAGTGTGTATATATGTGTATATATATATATATATATATATATATATATATATATATATATATATATATATATATATATATATATATATATATATATATGTGTGTGTGTGTGTACCGTTGCTCATGAGATGCTTGATCCAAACAGCTTACTACTGAATAAATGCGACAGCTGTCCCTTGTAGCCAATGCTGTATTAAAAAATCAAAAAATTAATCAAGAGCTTATAGAGTATTTACACACAAATGTAATTGTTGATAATAGCCACCACTGTCTATAGATAATAGTAATCAATCACATCTACATGATGTTGTCTTCGTAACTGTATAAAACACCAAATGAGTTCTGTCCAAACACAGGTGATATGGAGCCGTTGCTCAAATTGCTCAATTAGCTTGAATGTAGGAGATGTTACTACGGTATTTCCATCTATACCCCGTATTATTATATATAAAACAATTCCAATTGTGAATAATCAATCACGTATAAGCTCACTGTCTCTGGCCGTGTGAGATAATATAGTGTCTCAAAACACTCCACATACCGCCATCAGATGAGGTTCCGATGGAAAATCTTACGCTGACTGTCCCGTGTAGATAATATATCCTTTTGATCACAGGCGTACCACACTTGTGGGTGGTATCTGTAGTGCTTCGGGCTTGACGATATGCGAGCACACCGTAGCGAGCAGTGAACTGAATGAATGGAGCCCGCGTGTCCGCAATACACAGCTGTGTGTGGAGTAGATATTATATACCTAATCAGTACCCAACATACATAGAATGTAATATAATATAATATATCTTCAAATAATATATCTTTTATTATTATTATTTCCCTTCAGTATAGGAGGTAATAAATGAAATCTATATTTTTATATAGAATGCCATTAGAACAAAATATATTCTTTGATGTAATATATTTTTAGTATGTTTCCTTCCTATTAGCACAATATAAATAATGAATGTATGGATAACAAAAACATATAAAATAAAGTGAAAATAAAAATTCAGCAATCCGTGGTGCAATAAATTATTCAATACATATTACTCCAGTCCAGTTAGACATCAATAAAAGTTTATATAATGTAATTATAGACAGTTTGCAGGGCACATATTTTTTTCAACACAAATCATAATGCCCAGTTGAAAAACAATATATCCAATTAGTACTGTTTGCGTGGGTTTCCTCTGGGTGCTCCGGTTTCCTCTCACACTCCAAAAACATACTAGTAGGTTTATTGGCTGCTTTAAAAAAAAAAAAAATTGACCCTAGTCTCTCTCTCTCTCTCTGTGTGTATGTATGTTAGGGAATTTAGACTGTAGGGACTGATGTGAGTGAGTTCTCTGTACAGCGCTGCGGAATCAGTGGCGCTATATAAATAAATGATGATGATGATGATGATGTTAGATCATACACTGCTGGTGGCCGTTTTATACACCAAATGGGGTTGTACACTTCTCCCATCCTCATGGAGCACAGTTTAGCCTCTGTTTTATATCTCCTATAACTAGTCAGGATTCCTTGTATGCGCTTTGCTGCTGGCTGGTTATGTTTCAACCAGTATGAACAGGAAATTAGAGGCCACATAATGGAGTTAACTCAATTAATTGATATAATTCAAAGATACAATAGTTGTTGCGTTGATAATTCCTACGCTGTTTTGTACTAGTGTACACAAGTATATGATTTTCCTGTATGGTATAAACTAAACGTGTGTGAATCCATTTTTTGATACAAGCAAAGGTATGGGATATGGGATTTCTTAGCCACAAATTCACTAAAAAGGAGAAGAAAAAAAAGTACATTATTGCTGCTGCTCTGTGACTTTTTTATACAGTGTTACTTTTGCTTCATACTGTCATTGTCAAGAGCTCTGCTAAACAATGTACTAAGGGGGGGAGGGGGTAATTGGGTAATTTTGTTAAATTGTAAATCTATTCTTAGTCATAGTGCTCCACATTTTGGTAAAAACCTTTTTATCTGGAAAACAAAGTGCCAAGCATTCTGGACAACCAATCCCATTCTGCATACTAATAGCAGGAATATATGTTTTATATACGAGTCCTTTTTAATTAAAATTCACAAAAGTTTTATTTGTGGGTGATTTACCTCTTCCCAGCGCCATTTCTGTTTTAGACATATTTTTTGGGTAAATATAAACAGATATATCTACACTCATGGGGATATAACATTTCAAACCCCATATGAAGACAAGTTCTCATAAAAACCTCCCATATTAAACATAACATGTCCAGCCTATATATCCAGAAAGCTTTTCTTATGAGTGAAATTGTCTTTAAATTCTCATGGGCTGGCAACATAAAACTTACATAATGGCGAGGCTCCTCTGTGCGGCCGCGGGTACTGACAGCTCCTCCTCCCCTGCTGAAGTTCACAACACACTACTGCGCAGGCGCAGAGAGCCGTGTCTGGGCAGAGATCCCAGACACGGCTCTCTGCGCCTGCGCGGTAGTGTTTCTTACACTGCCGCCGCAGACGACCGTCTACGAGGTGCTCCCTGCAAGGTCCGCCCCAATGTCAGAGGGGCGGGGCTTAATAGCGCCCGGGCCTACCGGTCTATAGCCCAGCTGGCCGGTAGGCCATTCCGAGGCTGGATAAGGAGGTGATGGTGTGATACCAGAGGTGGAACCCCCATTCTGCTTTCACCATAGAATGGGCATGACTTTCCCATGCTCAGTCTCTCTTTTTATCAAACTATCCATTTAGACATAAAATGTATTCACATATATCAATTCCATGATTTGCTTTTTTCTTTTGTTTAAAGAAAACTATATACCATGTGTGACTGGATCACTATTAAATAACTTTTGGTAAAAATTTATTTAAAGGTAATAGCGCAGGGCCCATATTTATATAATTGCATAGGCACTTATTTTTGTTTATTGTAAGATTGGAAGTCATTATCTCTGAGACCAGGATAGAAAAGTTGGTCTTTCCTGTTTTCACCTTACTAAAGGATATGCCTTATGCCTTATTTCTGATGCATATATCTGATACAATAGGCCTTTGTGGATGGAGGTCTTGTGTGTATTGGGATGTATTTAGTATGGAAGTGTCATTGTTTAGGATTTGTAAGGTTGCTAGTGGAAACCTCCAATTAGGCACATGTGCAAGGAAGTCTGATAGCAGAAAGTGCTAACGAAGTTTTTGTGATGAAGTGTCATGCCTGCTCTGGCCAAAGGCCCAGCAGAGGGTCGTTACTGTGTGACCTTTTGCCACAGTGAATTTCATAGATAAGTGTAAATTTTGTTAGCCTTGAAATGCATGTAAGTTCATGTTTGTCAATAGAGTATATCCTGTTTCTAAAGAAAGACTATTTCTGAACTGTATAAAAGATGAGCTCTGTGAGCATGTAAGTGTTCCTCCTGTTTTTTCATCTGACCTGATCACACTGGTATCTTCCACCAGTGTGTGAGCAAATAAACCATCTTGCTTCAAAGACCTGCTTGGAACCATCTTCAATATCGTTGTATTCCTGTGATCTACAGAGTAGACCCAAAAATCTAATCCGTTCTCTGAGGTTTTGGACCCAAGCGTTTCCAGTAACACCGCTCTGTCTGCTACCCAGCAGCCCTGGTCCATGTGATAGGCCAGGGGGCATCCATTCACAGCATCCCTGATCCATAGTAAGAGGTCAGAAAGACCAGCCCAGGTACACCAGCAACGAGACACGCTAGCAGCGTCATTTACCCAGAAGAAACATGGTACTGGATATTCAATATGTAAGGAGTCCAGTGGTGGCAGCCTTTGAAAGCCCCTCCTACTGCGGCAAGAGGGCACTTTTTGGATAACGAAAGGGAACGGTGGCAAAGTAAGCCCAGCAGGTTCCCAGCAACATCAGACAGGGTGGCATAGGCGGTCCATCCTGTCACACCATGGTTTATTATGTTAGGGGCCACCAGGATTTAGTCAGTTGAAAAAGATTGAGTAGTATTTTGTACTGTCAGTGGTCAGCTGCTGAAGGACTACAAGGATTAGAGTGACTCCCCCCCCTCCCCCAACACACACATTCTACCACCCAGGGCGAAGAGATCATTATAAGATTATTAAGTGGTATATGCTGTCTTTTAAAACTGACTTGTCAGCATAAATCAAACTTAAGTAATTGGTATCACTTCTAGCAGCAGTTACAATCAGTGCAGTGTAGAGGCACTTTATGCATTCAGTACATGTTCACCGTTATCATTTTTTTAAGCTATATATATCCAGAAACGCATACTTTGTTGGTTTAAACCATAAATGTAGCCCGATATGGTTAGAAGATGTCAACATACATAATACCTAAACATTATAAAAAACATTTCTGTTTTTTTTGGTTCTGCAAGCCCAACAACATGTCTAAAAAATTTCGGTCCAGCAAAACAGTGACCCATGTATGATCATGTTGTTAAGTTGCACTCCTTTTTTTTTTTTTTTTTTTGTTTTCGTTTTCGTTTTTTTGTTTCTTACTTCCCTGGGGAAAGTGAATGCATTGTGATGATTGACAGTGTGTGATTCAGTCCTTGTATCTACCAACATGATCCCCAGTAAATACGTGGTGCACGTCAAAGAGCTGCTTGGAAAAATTCAAACTGCCTTGCCACTTATAAACAATTTTTTTTTCCTAATGCTGGAGCCAGGTCTGTTTAAAACTTGTATCATACATGGCATCTGTAAAAAATATTAACAAACACATAGCCCGCACCCCATTTGCATTAAGGTGAACATTTTGCAGCCATTAAACCTCCTTCAATCCATATCTTACTACTTCTCCATGCCCACTTGTCATTTTCATTTCACACCAGGATCTTTCCATCAAGTCCATTCTCTATTCTCACGCCTCAACTCTATTCAACACCCTCGTTAGCATCATTATTGCTCACTCTGTTCCATTCTCCATTCCATTGCACCACCTCAACCTTTCTTTCATGAATATCCCCCCCTCCCTATGAACATGTGCCATTCATCACGATCTCTATGCTGTTCCTCACGCCATCTTTTTTTTAAATTTTTTTTATTATAACTCCCCTTCTTCATTAACCCACTCAATTCTCAGTCATTATTAACTCATCCTTCCTGCAGATCTGTCAACAGTTACCATATCAGCAAGTTTAAATTTGGCATTCTGAATGCCAGTTGCGCTCAATTCTCTGAAATGTTTTGATTCACGCAGGGTACTGCTCCCCAGAAGTTCAGGGTCATGGTGAAATTTTTAGGCACCTTGGTGACTGGCGCTTGCAGTATCATGCCACCTTGTACAAGCCATAGCCCTATGGCAGTTACACGCAGCCGTTTTTCCATAAAGCTCACCATCTTTAAATAACAGCAGAGGGGTTGTATGAGGACAAATTACAAGCTGCAGTGACACTCTCCTTCCCCTCCAGTCCCATGGGTTTCAGCATTTGTTGTTTGAAAAAGGAGGAGGAGCCTGAGAATATGTATTAGACTAGGGGGGGGGGGTGCAATAAAGTAATTTCTTAGATGGTGTGCACCTTTTTAAGTTTTTAAATAGTTTTTTTTTTTTTAATAATTATTATTTAGTATTATTATTAGTAGTAGTAGTAGTATTTGTTATTACAAAAAAACATTTGTAGCTTTCATATATTTCAAGACTTATGTGAGACTTATTTTTCTATGCACAGCAAATATCCTGACTGTAATCCTTATTAAGAGAAACAGTAGCCCTTTAATGAAGTCTGCAGTGGCTGATAACGGGAGTACAATATTTTGCACTCTGTAGCACACCTAATGTAAATACAATGACACATTACTCGACTTCTGTCAAGATAGCATAACTTACATAACATGTGAGGGTTCTGTTCAGACTTTGACACCACTGATGTGGGTAATCATTAGGTGTGTTTGTGTACACCAGCATTGTAAAAGTATTTACCTGATAGTGGCCGCATATATATTTTACATCTGTGTGCTCAAGAGTTTAAGGCAGTGGTTCCCAAACTTTTTCAGTTTGCGGCACCCTTAGGGTCGCCATAATTTTTTATAGGCACCCCTAATCCAAAGTAATTACCGAGCAGTCCCATTTTATGAGTTGTTGGGTCAAAATAATGTAATAAGAATTTGGGTCACGACAGAAATACTCATTAAGTTGTTTGCATAAATAATACCCATAAATCCGAGAGAAAATAATATTTTGATATATATTTTTTAAAATTCTATTTCTGTCAAAGAACATATTAGAGCTATCATTAAGAGGAATAAGATCAAATGAAAAAAAAAAAACTATGTTAAATTATCGCACTGTGCCCCTTCACCATTACACTGCGCCCTCCATTGCTGTTTCTTGTCACAAGTTCCCCTCCGTTCCTTTACTTACTTTACTTGACCACCTTTCTTCTTTTTGTTCTGTCTTCTTTCTTCCGGCTCCTCTCTCCTGCCGCTCCTCACTGAATGTCGGACGAGATGACGTCACGCCTGACATTCAGTGAGAAGAGAACAGGTAGGAGGATGCTGGATCCCGGGCGTTGCCGGATTCGTAAGTATTTTTATTTTATTTTATTTGCCCTAGCCGCGGCACCCCCTATGACAGTGCCATGGCACCCCTGGAAGCCGCAGGGCACACTTTGGTTTAAGGAGTCCGGTATGGGGGCCAAAAAAAAATACATGGCTATAGCACAATTGCATAGTTATGATATAGACTGAGTGAAGGAAAACGAGAAAATAAAGAAAGAAATATAAAGTGAAATCATGGTAGAGGTGTTCGCTGTAATTTATGGCGTTATTTAGTATGCTGAAATATGGGAAAATACACTATATTATGAGTAATTTCCTTTTTTTTTTAGCTTAATACTTCTGTTTGGACTCGTGCTTACTGGCATTATAATTACGTTTGTGTTCTAGCCTTTTTAACATAAATTCAAAGCATGTAAATGAAAAAAATAAAACCATTGTATTTAATGCTCCATCTTTACATCTTTAATTTCAGTTGTGGTGCGTTTGTTTAAACATTTCTTCTTCCATTTCAGTGCCAACATGCACAGTTTTTAGAGTCCATCTCAATGTGAAGGCATTGTGGTAAACAAGCGTTTGTTTACATGTGCTATATTCACATGCTTTTCACTAGTGTGTGTTAGTGACTATAACTTTCTATTTGGCGCTAATGTATGGTAGACTGTAAGCCCCAATGGGGCAAGGACTGATGTAAATGAGTTCTATGTACAGCAATTTATCATGTAGAGATATTAAATTGCTGGCATTGTGACATAAGGATGTTTCGCTGCGCACATTGCTGGCAGTTACTTTATGAATCTGCTCATTTTAAGGTGCGAGGAAAAAAGAGCAGAGATTCCAGCCATATTGGTGCATCACGGACATTTCAGAGACACCTTGCACCAAATTGAATCTCCCTTTATATATAGCACAACTGGCCAGGGTTCCTAGCCTGTATTTTGCCGAATTGTTTTCAGGCCTAGTAATAACCTGTATTGTAGCTTTAAAGAAGAATGCTTTTTCTGTGGCTGTAGCTGGCCTTCAGCTTCTCTTATATTAGATAGGTAAGACAGCATTTAAGGAATGGTATTATAATAACCCTTTTTTACACCATGTTTATTTTGTTTGATACAAAATTATGCAGAGTGTTCAACTTTTTCCAGGAGCAATAATAACTGAATGTTGTTTACTCTTTGCAAGTGTTCAGTTTGAAAGTCTGCAGAGGTTGCCTTTCTGGCTCATGCTAGTAGTTTACTGCTTGAGAACTCTCTGTCTCATACCCCTGACGACTTGCGAATGTGTCTGGCTAATGACCTCAGCCCTTGTGGGCTCCTTCTCTTTCCCTATGCTTCATATCCTACCCTTATGTCTGGACTTCAGGTTCATGCCCATTCTTGGCAGTGTATCTGACTCTTTAACCGCATCTCGATCAACCCTTGCAAACTGAGTGATTTTCTTGTTTCCTGTTTTGTTTTGTTTTTTTCCAAACCATTTTTTTTCAATGCATTTAATGTACCAGTGGGTTTTGATGTATGTATAAAACCTAATCGGTGGTTTATTTATTCTTATTATAGTGACGGATGTAGAACTAAAGAGGCTGAAAGATGCCTTCAAACGAACTTGTGGTGGCCCTTCTTATTACATGAGCCAGCAGTGCTTCATCAGGGAAGTATTAGGTGATGGTGTTCCTCCAAAAGTTGCAGAGGTAAGAATTTCTTGTGTTCTTATTACATTTTTCAGCTGTAAAAGTTCACATTTGTAAATCAATATCTCAATCACTTGTAATTAAATTACTCACTCGGTAGATGATTATTTTAAAGGCAACTTTTTCTGATTTTTGTGAATATCTGTTACTTCTGTTTGTACACACACTAATGCTGTTATCCTTAGCATAAATAATGATTTTCCCATAATAAGGTTGCCATGTAGCCAACAATAAATATAGCAGACAGGAAAGAAACCTCCAAACTATGATTAAATTGATTTACCTTTCATGTCAGGAGATGATAATACCTTCAGGGCCACAACAAATGTTGCATATATGAAATACTTTTATTTTTATTTATTTTTTTTGTACTACTTCTTCTACACAAAATTTGTTGTAATACATATATATAAAGACAGACACTTGGTGAGAGCAGAGGGAGCTGAGGACTAATCATAGTTGCTTGTTGTGTGTAAATAAACTTACTGTCTCTCACAGAAATGCCTTTATTCAAGAACCAAACATAAAAACAGACATTATTTTTAAATTTACTTTCTTGTATACAATACAAATAAAGACAGAAATTATTGAGAGTATTTGTCATTGTATGTTAAGCGGACAGACCGGCCACTTTAAAAGTGCTAATCTTGGTCTTATCAAACCCAAAGGCTCACTTTGTATATGAGAACACTGGCAATATAATAATTAAATTATATGATTAGAATTACATTTAATATAATTATAGTTAAATGATTATAGTGCACCAAATGTTGCATTCAACCAAGTTACAGAGCATTCTGCACCGAACTCTGATGTGTGAATCTTGACATTAAAGAGCATTTGCATTTGATTGTTGAAGAGGAAGATGGGAATTAGTAGGTGCACAGCAAATATCTGTGTGGAGGCTCAGTAGAAAACATAGAATTAGTCAATGCAGTACAATAGGTGTAATAATGGGAGGTGCAATTAAGAAACAAGGATGTGAAAAGAGCAGTGAGTTTTTTGGCGGTGGGTTCACAAAAGTGGAGTAAATAAAATGAACAATCAGCGTTGTAGTTGCCTTCGCTACATATGGGAGTAGAAAATACAAATTATGCCTTGTTTGTGTCAAGTATATTCTATAAGCCAATTATAGATCCCGGAGATCATTCCTTTGGTGAGTGGGGAATGTAGACACATATGCTCAAAGAAGGTAAGGGTCCGGAGAGCATCAGGGGAGGGCAATAACATGGCGAAGTGTTGGACATGGAAGTATTCAAAGAAAAGCGGGCGAAAAGGTTCAAACCTGTGGTAAAGGTCTGACAGGGAAGCCCAAGTTCGATTGACTGCCAGGTCCGAGACCACCGGTATTCCCACACTTATCCAGTGTTTAAATTGCTGTGTCGAATTACCAGGAGGAAAGTGTGGATTGCCCCAGAGAGGAGTCAGAGGTGAAATAAGGGAGGACAATTTATATTTGACCCGACATAAGTCCCACAGGGACAAACAAAATTTGAGAGATTGAAGAGAGGAGGCCGCTGGTGGTCTGTGTATATTAGAAAGGCCCCAAAGTGATGTCATGGAAGGTACCCCAATGAATTGGGTCTCCAAGTCCACCCATGCTATGGACTGGTAGGCGACATAAGTAACCGCTACCTGAGTCAAATGGGATGCCAAATAATAGAGTTTAATGTCTGGAAAGCCTCTACCTCCCCAGGCCCTGGGCTTCTTGAGTGCTACAGAGACTCTAGGGGGCTTGACACGCCATACAAACTTAAGGAAGGAAGAATGCAAATCCTGAAGCACATACTCTGGTACCTTCACCGGAAGAGTCTGGAAAAGATATAGAAGTTTAGGGATCCGGTTCGTCTTAATGGCGATGAACCTCACCAGGCTCGATATGATATAGCTCTTCCACGTCTCTAGGTCCTATTTGATTTTAGTCAGGAGGGGAGGGAAAATTTCCCGGTATAACCTATCATAGAGCGAAGTGATATAGACTCCAAGATACTGGATCTTATTCGCCTGCCAGTATAGGGGCAAAATTGATCTGTAAAGCTAGTCCTAAGGGAAGGGGAGGCATGGAGGAGCATGGCTTCTGATTTAATTAAATTAATTTTATAACCTGAGAGGAAGCCATACTCATCCATAAGTTGTATAAGGTGGGTAGACCATCCTGAGGGTTCGTCAGGGAGAGGAGTATGCCGTCAGCAAAGAGAGAGACCTTGAATTCCTGTGGTCCCACCGTCACACCTGAAATAAACGCTGTCTGTCAGTTCCTGAACCCTTGGTGGCAATGATCAAACGTGAAAAATAAGCGCGATATGGGGCAGCCCTGTCTCGTCCCGTTGGAAAGAGAGAGAGGGTCGAATAAAGAGCCGTTAACCAGGACGCTAGCTATGGGGGAGTTGTAAAGGGCAGACGCCCCGGTCAGAAAGAATAAAAACTAATTTTGATTATTTTCCCTAGAGTTCTTTCTTTATTCACTTCAAATATTCTGGGATGTTGCTAAAAGAGCATGCAGCACATCCGCCTTAAGTCCTGCAAATGCTATGTGTTCCTAGATAATGTAAGAGAATGTATTTATGTCAAAAGTACAATAAATGCATTGTCTGTCACATGTTTTCCGTAAAGGGATTCCTGAAAAAGGGACAACAGCAGGGCTGGTTATAGTGCAACTGTAAGAATAATATGAATGTTTAGTTCTCTGTTAACTGGCTTTTATCTATACTTGCTTTATTGTAAGTTGTGCTAAATTATGTATGAGAACAATTTGCCTAGTTATGTCCTGATTCTAGGTATAAATGTTTGGGATTTTGAGCTTACCAAAGACAAATCTATATGCCTTTTTATCTTAATATACATTTTTTGTATTCATAGTCCTTCCCTAATTTTTTTATACAGCACAATCAGAATGTGTCCGCAATGTTTAACGCAAATCCCCCAAAAGCTACTAGCCACCTAACATTTTTCCCTTCCATAACCAATCCATATCTGCTGTTACCCTAAGGATACAGTATGTGCACACATGTTCATTCTTATAACCTATCCGTAAGGGGAAGAACAAAGTGCTATACTATGTTAGCCATTGATTAAAGTACTACATTTTGTTGGCTAACTGAATCTAGTTAAATTGTAAGTGTTTCATAACATAGTTTGGTCTATTTGTTGTGGTATACTAAAGACTCTTAAATGTCACATATTTATACAGACAAGTAC
This sequence comes from Mixophyes australis, assembly GCA_036250195.1. Classification (NCBI taxonomy): domain Eukaryota; kingdom Metazoa; phylum Chordata; class Amphibia; order Anura; family Limnodynastidae; genus Mixophyes; species Mixophyes australis. The sequence continues at coordinate 220,680,342 of JAVHZZ010000002.1, forward strand.
AGCACAATCAAATTGTTTTAGCGCAGTTACTTAACAATTTGGAAATTTGTGACAAATTAGGCCACAACCTCGATTTTCCCCAAATTTCCCATTACTACAGTGACCTCTGGATCCTTTTGCTGTGGAAAGAACAGGTGTTTTGAAGTTAGCAGTAAATCTATATCAGTATTGCATGAGGGGGAATACATAAACTAAGCTAATATGTAGTGTGATAAAGCATGGCATTCACAGCTTGGCTGAACCAGTTCACTGTTTATTGGTTGTCAGTGATGGTTACTGCAGACATATCCAGTAAAAGCATCACAATTCTCCCACAACCCAATGTCTGGCTAAACAGTCGTTCCCTCACTACTAGCCGGCCACTAACTGGCATCGGTGGCCCACCCACAAATGCAAAAAGTGATTTTATCCTCCACCCAAGTATTACAAACAAATCACAGCAAGCAACCAATTAATTACTCATATGGAACACCTGTGTGTGTATGTGCTGAAAGAGCAGCCCTGGGAAAATGTAACTCTGTCTGCAGGCTGCTCCTGCAGACTGCCTGGGTTTCTATCTATTTCCCTATAGGAGAAGTGTGACAAATAAGCCTCTTTGCTACAGTAGACTATTGTGTAGGACACTGTTAAATACACATATTTTGTTCCTGTATCTGGGATTATATTGTTCAGAAGTATCATGAAGAAGTGTAATTTTTGACTAATTTTCCCAATTTATTGATCATAAAATAATGATTATAAACTTGTAATATACTATGGAATATTTTATATAATGTGTATGATCTATTAAAATACATAAAAAAAAAAAATCCTGGGGGAATTTGTGCACTGCCAAAAATGGCCCTGAAAGAGTGTAAACTTTTATGTCCTGAAAGGGTTAAAAATATTAGTTAAAATAAATATTCTGATTCCCACTGATCTTTTTGTTTGACATTCACAGTTATACAGCAGTGGAAACATTTTGATTGCGGTACACATGCAGAACGCTGTGCTGCTGTGTTGAAACAATTACTGGCCCTAATCTCTTTGCTCTATAATGAATTGCCAAAGTTCACATCTCAGAATGGGTGAGCTGGGAGCAACAAATGCCAGTGATAGAATATCATAGTAAATTATTACTCATTTTGCCAACTCCGTTGACTCCTTTAGCACTGACCTACAATCTGTAAAATAATTAGGTTGTACAGGCTGTGGTATAATATGAAAAAAATCACTATCCCAACACAATTGGTTGTGAATATAAATAATTATATGCAAATGTGGATACAATTAAACAAATCATTTTAAAAAAGCAGAACACATTAATTTGGGCGTGTATTGCCTATAATAGGCATAAACATAGCTAGACACAGCTAATTTTGTAGGTTATGGTGCTGATATATTCTCAAAGATAGGCCAAACATAGTTAGTGTGCAAGTGTAGAAGTGCTATTTGCAGAGTGTCCTCTAAAAAAATCCATTTTATGGAACTTTAAAAATTGCTTTATGGAGCAGCTATTGCAAAGAGATTAAAAACTGTAAGGAAAATAATTTAATGCAAACTAGTAGAACTTCACCATTTTCTTATGTTCCTATGAGTTACATTAGATGCCTTAGTCCAGTTACCATTAATAAGTAAGTTTTTACATAACATAATATTTCCTTCATCAGACACTGTATTCTCAGGTGATATTATCCTTTATTCCGGCTTTCGTATCACTTGTCAGTCTTGCAGGTCACTCATCTGCAAGATTAACTCTTTGGTGGCAGTTCATTTGCCTGCCCCAACCTTGGTGTATTCATGCAGCCCAATTAATCTGAGATCTAAAGTCTTGATGGGAACAAGTGGACCGGATGTGGACCAATTCTCGATAGGCCTTTCTGTGTGGCACCTGTCCATGGGAAACTAAGTGTCTGGTTTTGTGCCAGATCAACATGGCTATCTATGAGCTTCCCTACATTCTTTGTTATGGTCAGTGAGCCTACCCAGTCTTATTTCCTTGTTCTCCATAAATACTCCATATGGGTATAAATCTTACAATAGGTGTTTAGTATATTCATTGTGTTTTATTTAAAAAATCACTATTGTCCACATATACATACATAGGAGATATTATGCACAATAAAGCTATATTTGAGTAAGCTCACTTGCCAACATCACGGCATCTCCAGTAGGTGAGACCCTGACCTCTGTAGCAAAAAAAAGTGTACTCAGGCACTCACAGTAAAAACTTCCTGAGTCTGCTTTTCACAAATATTGTCTCAGAACACCAAATGGATGCCTCAACTGTTAAAACGGGTTCAATGTAATAAGTATTCATGTCGGTGGCACTACTATTAGCATGGAGGTCAGGGCTGCCATCAGAAATTGTGGGGCTCAGTACAAATGAAACAGGCAGGGCTTCCCCGATGAACGCTCGCACCCCAAAATAAAAAAAAACAACAAAAACTTAATTTATGACATTAAGGGAGAAAATAACTAGCTCTCATATCCCTCAAGAAATACAGCTTAACCCGTTATCATACTTGGAAGCCTAATCTCCTACAAAATTCAGAGTAAAAAAAAAAAGTGATAATAAAATATCTTTAAAATATACTTACACTTACCCAGATGTTGCAGCTGCTGCTCCTTGCTCCTTATTCTTACAGCGGCAGCGGGAACATCAGTGTGACGTCAGGTCACATCACTCGGGTGGATTGGGAATTTAGAGTGGCCCTGGAAAAAAATTCTGGAAGTGGCCTCACATGGGCAGGACCAAACAGTGGGCTGGTCCAACACAAAAGTAGGTGGGAAAAACTCGATTATCCATAACCACATCAGTTATCAGTGGCAGGTGAGGCTAACGGAACACGCAGTGGTAGGCGGAGTCACAATAAGCAGACACAAAGAAAGGTTATAAAGTATTGTGCTACATCCCAAGTATTTATTAATGTAGAACTGAAAACTGCTATATAAGAGGAGTTTGACTATATTGTGTAAACAAAAAGACATTTGACACACCGCACAGACAGGCCATGCCAGCCTCCTATCTATAAGAAAGTCATTCAATCAGAGGTCCCTCTCCCCTTCCTATACCATCAAGCATTGAATTCTGACTAAATTGCTCCTCACGTGTGCGAGTATGTGGTAGGTAAATTATATTGTAATCTACACAGGGACTGATATGCATGAATAAAATGCTGGTGTTCCACACAGATGTACAACATGTTCATAATATTTAAACCATATATTGTAAGCTTGCGAGCAGGGCCTTCCATATATTATAAGCTTGCGAGCAGGGCCTTCCATATATTATAAGCTTGCAAGCAGGGCCTTCCATATATTGTAAGCTTGCGAGCAGGGCCTTCCATATATTGTAAGCTTGCGAGCAGGGCCTTCCATATATTTTAAGCTTGCGAGCAGGGCCTTCCATATATTGTAAGCTTGCGAGCAGGGCCTTCCATATATTGTAAGCTTGCGAGCAGGGCCTTCTCACCTCTTTGTCTGTTTTACCCAGTAAATAAATGAGGATGATAAAGAGTTAAAATAATAAGTAAATGCTCTGCAGAAAGGAACTGTGAGTTTCCAAATTTGCAGGATAATCCATTCAATACCTAATGAATTTACTTACAGTACCTGCTTAAAAGTGACCAGGTAGAGAAATAGAAGAAAGATGCCAGTGCTGGAATATTGCAAGGACAGCAGCACTGTCAGATGTGAGAGTGCCACTGTTCTGCAGTAGAATCAGATCATAAACGTGTAACATGGTCTCATAACAAGAATAACATCCTTAAATACTACCAAATAATGAGGATGAAATACAATTTTGGATGTTATAAGACATAGAAAGATGATGCAGTAGGCTGGCAAGCAGATTTACTCCACAAGGAAATTCTGTTGCCAATGATGATCTGATATTAGCTCAGTACTCTAAGTTTCCAGTTCAGGTCACTTATCCATAGGAGTGCGCAGAACACTTCATTAGGGTGTGCACCAGGGGACACTGAGTGAGGGATACTCTGTGCCGCAGCTTACTGCCGGAAGGGTGTGTACAGCAACGTCTAGGGGGAGGGTGACTAATAGTGCCCCCAGTTCATATAATGCCAAACAATAGTGCCTTCAGTTCATATAACACCAAACAATACTGCCCCCAAATCAATCACATTACACCAAACAAGTGCCCCCGGAACATTTTATGCCAAACAATACTGCCCCCAGATGATAATATGCCACACAGTAGTGTCCCCAGATAATATTATGCCACACAGTAGTGTCCCCAGATAATATTATGCCACACAGTAGTGTCCCCAGATAATATTATGCCACACAGTAGTGTCCCCAGATAATATTATGCCACACAGTAGTGCCCCCAGATAATATTATGCCACACAGTAGTGCCCCCAGATAATATTATGCCACACAGTAGTGTCCCCAGATAATATTATGCCACACAGTAGTGCCCCCAGATAATATGCCACACAGTAGTGCCCCCAGTTGATAATATGCCACACAGTAGTGCCCCCAGTTGATAATATGCCACACAGTAGTGCCCCCAGATATTATGCCACACAGTAGTGCCCCAATTCAAATTGTGACACACACTACAAACACTAAAAACTGCTCTGTAGTCCTATATGTGAGTCCACTCGCCTCCCACACTGATGTTGTCTGTTCCTCATTGGGTAATAGAAGAGCTGTGAGCAGCCTATCTGAGCTCCAGGATGTTGAACTACATGGGATCTCTCTCTCTCCTGCTTGTGCTGACCCTGCAGCCCACCCTCAGTGAAAAGCAGCCTGGTGATTTACTTCCAGGTTTGCTTCCCTGTCGGCAGTCGGGGCGCCCCCTTGTGTTCGGAGTAAAAACAACATGCATAAAAAAAACAAAAAAACATGAATGAAAATATAAGATAGCCGCCAGGCCCCCTGGTGAGCCCGGGCCCGGTGCAAGAGTACCCCCCCGTATCCCCCTGATGGTGGCCCTGGTGGAGGTAACCCACATCAAGCTGTCAATTGTTGCGGGACAGCAGTGTTTCTTAAGGAAGAACTTTGGTCACAGATAAAATATTCTACAATCCCCCAGCTACTCCCATGATCACTGGCGTTTGCCTGTTCTTATAGGAGATTGACCGACTAATCTATTGGGGGAAATCAATTAGCCGTGAGATGCTGCTGGACAATGCCTCGATGTCCAGCTGCACATATTGCCGGCCAATGTGTTACGTAATCTATGTTCGTTTTCTCCTCGCATCTGAATAGGACGCGAGGGGAAATTAGCAGAAATTTGAGAAAAAACTCAGAGGCAACTTTCTCCGTGGACTTATTCGGAGACACGTTGTGGCACATCACTTATTGAATTCCCTTCTATAGGTAACACTTTCTTGAGCTTTAACATTGTGCCTAAGGAATGTTAAAATGAAACCAACTATTTAGAAAAGAATGAATAGAAATTAATTTGTTCTAGCTTATTTCTCTGCAGTGTGTTTATTTTAAGCAATGGATTTGTGCATTTTGAGAGATCCAAAAATAGTTGAGACTCCTGATTTGAAATAATTGCCTATTTTTATTTTATTATACTGTTTAACCAGCTCGGATGTTATCGTGAACCTGTGTTATGTATTTATTTTTAATTTTATAATACATTTACTGGGTCATAGGCATGGTACCTTTTTAGGGCACCCAACATTTCACAATCTCTGTAAGTGTCCGGTACAAGGTTCACTACATGTCAAAAAAAAAAGCAGTGTTGCATTTTATAGGGATTATATGATCCTTATACTATAATTGATAATATGCACTCGAGCATGGATTCTAAGGAAATAACAGATTCAGGACACGGCAGCCAGCCTTAGCCGAAGCATGTACATTATATGATCAATGTGCGCAATGGACAGTGCTAAATGTCATCCATAGTACGTTTCATGAATTGTTGCATCAGATACAGTCCAACAACCATTTGCACTTAAGAAAATGAGCTGGTTATGCCAAACATAGGAAATCATTGCTGTACAGCAGTAGTCAGAACAATGAAAATAATTTGTCATATAACAATACAACTTCTAGGCTATAATCTGCATATATTTGATGAATTTAGTGTCCTACATTTCCCCCCCCCCACACACATTTTACTTCGCTTTTTGCTAACCTTTTATTTTTTGGGGGGTTGAATATGTGAAATGTTGAAAGCAGTTCAAAATACGTTAAGGTCTTGGGGACTTTGATATGTGACTAAGCCTGTGTGTGCGTCACGGTCGCTAAGTAATTAGCACTTCTGCCTTAGAGCTTTGGGGTCATGAGTTCTATTCCCGACCATCTGTGTGGAGTTTGTATGTTCTCCCCGTGTTTGCATGGGTTTCCTCTGGGTGCTCCGCTTTCCTCCCACAGTGCAAAAACATACTGGTAGGTTAATTGGCTGCTATCAAAAAAAATTACCCTAGTCTGTCTCTGTGTGTGTGTGTGTGTGTTAGGAAATTTAGACTGTAAGCTCCAACGGGGCAGGGACTAATGTGAGTGAGTTCTCTGTACAGCGCTGCGGAATCAGTGACGATATATAAATGGTGATGATGATGTGTGCACCTCATATCTATATGGTATTAAACAATGCATGTAGTACAAAACGGATATTTACTCAAATCAGTATGTAGAGTAAATGAAATGGATGTACTTCCCTGTAAAGCTGGATAAGAAAATATATGGTTTCAGAAGAAATCACCTTTTTTCTTGATTTTGTCCTCTAATGCCATTGTACACATTTCTGTAATTTGAGGGTTTTATCAATACTAAATCCCAAAACATAAATTGCGATAACAACCTATTTACTGGTGGGTGCAAGATGAAGATTTATGTAATATAAAGCATTTTAGTTATCTTGGTTTTATGTTTATGGTAAATGTATTGCTAAGACCACATTTGTAATGTAGATACAGCCCTAATTTGTTTCTGAATTACTCTTTGATGTAAATAGCTGTGAATTTACCATCTCCTATGCAAGTCTTAAGTCTCTCTAGTCACATTGGCAAAAGCAGATACATTAGGCATAATAGTAATGTTTAATGCTGTACATAAACTAGCTCACAATTGCATTGTATTTTAAAATCATTAAAAAATTAAATTTTCTATTAAAACATTTGGTGAATGTTATTGGAAAGATTTATTGATGCTATGTGTGGTACCATAAATTGGCATAATTATCTCAGTGTATGTTACATTATTCTTATTTTTTTTTTCCACAGGCGCTTAGCTGACAAAATTCTAAAGCTAAATATAGCTTGATCCTAAAACTATCCCTTTCATTATGTCCTAGTGCAAATTGCCTGCAGTGAAAGCGGATGGCAAGCATTGTCGTGTATCTCTGGCACGTTTCTTATATTATTTATAGAGTTAATGAAGGTCTTTTAATAGTAAGCGGTATATATTTAAGGACATAGAACTTGTCCAACAAACAATAGTGATGCAACCTCTGTTTTTCTTTGTGCTGCCTGGCATATAATTATAAATTTTAAGAAAGATGCATCCCTACAATTAGAAAACCCAGAAATACTGGACAGTTACATAAAGAAACTCTAATGGGCTGTAGCGCATGCAACTAAAATGTGCACACTGATCCTACATAAATAATTGGTTAGCAATCACAACAATGAAGCAGATTCAGATGCAATACATAAATATCTTTTAGTGATCATTTGATCCGTCTAATGTTTTAAGGTGAACCATTGATACTTTGTGTGGAGTGGGGGATCTAATAAAGGCCAATTAGCAGAGATCATTGTGTTAAATCACTTTTTTTTTTTTTCTTTCTTTCATGGTTTACATGCTGATTTTACAGGTTTGTTTGTTTTTTTTTTGTTTTAAATCCAAACCATCTCAGAATAACAGAAATAATTGATTTTGTGAAGTATAAACCATGTAACTAGGGAGATTTGGTAATGTTCAATAAATCACTATTGAAATATCCAAAAATAATCTTCACTCGAGTTTGCCTGAAAATTAGTGAAATAAGCAAGATTTATCATTTAATTCAATGGACAATCATCTCAGTAAATTTCCAGCATCTGCACTACAAGCAGTAAGTCCATTGAAATTAATGGGCATTTGGAATTAAGGGGAAAAGCTAGCTTCCCACTAAAGCGAGCCAGCTTGTGTTTTTCCTGCTTAAAGCTTAATGCAGTTTGCACCGCAATAAGGTCTCCCTGTGTGAACCAGTCCTAGCCCTGGTCAGCAAAGGCGCCCACAAAATAAGCGATCTGGTAACCGGCCCCATTCTGAATGTTAGCGTTATGTATAGAGTCATTGTACAGTATAGGCTACGCCATATCAGCAGAGTCTCTCAGTGTTAACAGACTCTCTGACGCTCCCAACATCTGTAAGGGTATGCATTTTTCATTATATAAAATGTTTGTTTTTTTTATGTATAAGAAATGGACAATGTGGGGCTAGTAAAATTGCAGTTAGGCCAATATTCTGCCTTAAAATTATACCCCTGACAATTATGTTTGTTGGGCAATTTTTTGGGGGGGCTATCCTTTGGTTGCTAAAAAAATAAACTGATAGACCTCACCAATGGGACCTACTCCTAATGTTAACTACATTTTGCGTACAGTGTGAGCTGACATATTATGTTTTCCCAGATGAATACAGCATGATTGTGCATAGTTCCTTTCAATGCATGCACAGTATATACAGTAGATTGTATAATACACTGTATAGAACTTTATTCACACACACATCACAAACCTGTTTAACTGTTTAGTCAGATACAGGTTAATGTATTGTTCTACAGTAATGGAACTTAAAATGAATATGCACAGAGATTGTGTATCATTTTTGTATGGTAAATAAAGCTGTCAGTATAATAATTCCATCTGCAGTTTATTGATCAATGTAAGGAAAGTCATAGCACATTTGCTTTGTTTTGTATGTAATCAATACAAAATAGAGTAGCTGAGAGACAGGCTTTGTCTTAAAAGAACTTGTCTGCTTATGTTGATTTATGGCTTAATACATAGTACAACTATTATATCAATAAATAATAACAGAACCTGCATGCATAAGGAAGGAGATGTGTTTTATATGTCTTGGCGAAAACAATAGGACAGCTACAGGCTTTTATTCAAATTATTATGTGTTATATATTATTAAAAATTATAAAAACATGTTCCTCTATTTCTAGTACTTGGTGCACATAACAGCACATGCCTTTTCCTATTATTTTAATACATTATGGATAATCTTTGATCTTTCCTCTAAGCAGTCCTTTTCTTGAATCGTAATGTCTTGGGGGTCTACATTTTATGGACTGGTTTCTTCAATTCTTCGATTGCCTTGAATGGCTATTGCATTATGTTGGTTTTGTTATCTTCTAACTATCTTTGTTTTCAAGGTATGTTTGGGATCGCGGTCATTGTCATGCTAGAAGGTCCATCTGCATCTTGCACTGGCAAAAAGGTTTTTTTACCAGAAAACCCAGATGCTTTTTAGAGTTCACCTAAGCAAGGGCTAGTGGCAACAGACCAGCCCCACAATACAAACAATGCATCACTGTAACAGTGGGTTTGGAGTAAGCTTCACTTTTTCTGATGCCAAACATACTGATGTTGTGAGTGACCACATAGCTTAATTTTGTTCTCCTCCTGGCATGTGGTGTAACTCCATTTTGTTTCTGGTTGTCAGTAAATGCTTTCCTCTGACAACCCTTGAAACAAACCATTGTACTTCCTAAATGTGAAAGGTTAGTGTTAACATTTTCATTGGGCATCCAAATTGCAGTGTGTATGGCACCCTAAGCGCGCTCACAAGATATTTCCAACATAACCAATGTGAATATTTTTATTTCTTTTTAGCATTATACACTGGTATATTATTGTGACCTAATTTAAGTTTTTGTTTTCGGTTTGCAAAACAGTTCATCATACAATGATTGACAAACTGTACAGGTTTATACAAATGCCATCTGCTATTCCTTAAAGCCTATGTACAATATTTGTAACAAGATTGTCAGGGATAAGCCCCTCTGGCTAATCTCTGATTAGATATCTTATCATATACTCCAACAGTCATACAATATATCACCTCTTCTTTTCTTTTTTTTGTCAGGAAACCGCTCCTGAACCCCTTTATCGGTCACAAACCGCCCCCTGTGCACTCATGACTTGGAAGCTTACTGTAAGGGAATACACAGGATTCCAGCCCAAATCTCACTCGCCTCTTCTTCTAAGGCTACAGATTTTGCTGGTCCCTTTCCCAGCTACATATAAGGCCTGTAGCAAGCCTATGACGTAATCGCCCAATTGCGCACACTCTGTGCTCTGGTAGCTAAACAGTTAACCCTTCACACACTGGTTTCTAAAGAGTTAATTCAGCCAAGCAATCTGCCTATTCTAAACAGGCAATGGATTTGTTTAGAGCAATAAGAACAAAACTATTACATTTTCGATTTAATATACAAAAAGTACAATGCTTACAGATGATAAAAAAAACAATTCGATAAAGATTTATAAGAAACAATTGGGAGGAAAGTATAGTGCATCACTTACATATAATAATCTGTTTACCTAGGCAGAAAAGATGGACAGTCCTTCAGTTAGATTGATCCCCAAGAAGCTGACATCTTTTTGTAACTGGTCTCAGTTTTTTAAAGACACTTCCACACCTGTCCCCGCCACAAGGGTTGTGTCTGTGATACTTTTTTCAATCACCATTTGCATGTTGCCTGATTTACTACCCAATTCTACTATGTGACCTAACTTTTCTGTGGAGTGCCACAAAGACCCAATTTCATTATTAATAAATTCCTTATGAATTTGTCCATCTTTCAGTACCAAATGATTGAATTGTGACAATGTGACATACCTTTTCCATAGATATGTGATTATAACTGTTCCTGGATACAGCCAGTAGCTGACATTCACAACCCTGGTGTAATTTCTGCTCCTCAGTATGGAGTGGCACCCAGATTTCCCAAAATATGAACTATGAAGATATTTTCCTTTTTTGAAGTCCATATTTCTATATACATGTATAGGCTTTCAAATGTGGCCTTTGTCTCCAAGATTCTAACCTAGGCATCTGTCTCTCATTTATAATTAGTGGTTCTTTGACTTCCTTTCAATAGGTAGTGTAAACACAATTAGGAAGGGGAATACATGGTCAAAAACAATGGATGTCTGTGATCTGCATATCTTAAGCAGGTCTCCACATAAAAGGGTTTGCTCAACTCCGTTACCTCCTACTGGGCTAATTGTTTCCTTTTTAAAAACATTTGGTCAAACATTTATCTGAGTTGAAAATCAGGTTAATTTATATATCAATGCAATAGTTTATTTGGGCCCTGGTATTTAATATTCTTTTTAATCATTTCAGGTATATGCTCTCATCCTGACAAAGATTTTTATATCAAAGCAATGTTAGCAAGATATATTAACATTAATATGAAGTACAAACCTTTCTCTGTCAAGAAATGCTGGTATAAGCAGTTTTTACATGGTGTATGGGAAATGGATGTTAAAAAATTTCCCTTAGAAATACAGGTTGTATATTATGAAATTAGATTACACATTTCAGAAACACAAGTGACTGTTGGGCTGATTTTCTGTTCTTAGTACATTCTTAAGTTTAAGTTTTGTTTAAGTAACACTTTTTATTGTAGTATTATAATTTATATTTTAGTCCTTTTTAGTGTTTCTCAAAAAAAATATATATATATCTCCAGTGGGTACTTTCATCATCCCAACAAACACAATCTGCATTTTTAGCCACTGTTGGCCACATAATGGCTCCACTTAAAGACTCCACATAATGTGCTTATTTTGTGCATATTATATATGACTGCTTAGTTAGTATGCATTTAAAGAAATTATACACTAAAAGTGTAGTCTTCTATACTAGTATACAATCAAACCGTGTAATTTATGTTCTGCATTCATTGCCTCTATTTGTAGCAGCTGTGCTGCAAGTTTGTTCTTTAGCCTGTTACATTTAACTTAAAATATAACACTGTCGAAGTCAGCATATTGGATAAAGTCATTTCAATTAAAATCGAGCAAACTTGGTTGTCTTTGTCTGAAAAGATGCGTACGGTACTCTATGGCGTAAAAGGGCACGCTACGGCGTAAAAGGACGTACTCAGCTGCAACACGTGGCAACAACAGTATTTAGTCTTTTACATACATTCGCACGCACACTTGTAAAATAGTATACATTAATGGTAGTTGCAACACAGTCATTTATGTCGAAATATAGTAGTATTTATATGTAATATCATAAGTTATATGCATATCAGTAAAACATATGGTACAGGTTGAAGGAATCATATCATGTGTGGTATCATAATACTCTTAACATTTGCAACTGTCCGGGCCACTCTGCGAGGGAATCGCAGAGTGCATACGCAAGTTATGAATGATAGGGAATTATGAACTATTTAAGACTAAGGAATCTTGGCGGGAAGATCGGAGCATACCCCCTGAGGAGATGACCCCCTCCTTTGGATTCTTTAGGTTGAACTAGCCAATGATTGACAACCCCTTGGTCCTTCCTGAAACCTGGACCAATAGAAGCAAGCTATACCATTCTGCATTGTTTTACTATATTTCTGTGTGCGTATAAACAGCAGCTCCTCATCTAGTGTGCAGACATCTCGTCCCCAGACTTCAGGATTGAATGACTGTACACTGGATCCAGAGCGCCTGCGATAAGTAACGGCTGTACTTATTATAGTTTTCGCTTGAATATCTACTGCTACTTTTTGAGAATAAATCTTTGTGCGTTGGAAACACAAATCGAGATTCGACAATCGTTATTGGTTAGCGACAATACGCACTTAACAACACCCACCCAGCTGTCTGCAGTCTTGCTGTGCAGATTTTTTCTTTTTAAGTTTTTAGACCTAATAGAACATATATAAATGGGATGTTTACGTGTAGTGAATTTGCTATATCACTGACCTATCTTTTTAACAACATATTCAAATTTAGCAGAAAGCAGCTAAATGCACTACCACTCATCACACTCCAAATTCTCCTAACACTCTCCTGTTATATTAATGTGGTAATTTTTCCTTAAAAGTAACCATATACACTGATGAGCCACAACATTAAAACCACGAACAAGTGAGACGAATAACATTTGATTATCTCTTTACAATGGCACCTGAACAGTCGTCAAGGCTTATTCATGTGGGATCGAAGGCTAGCCTAAAAGCGCCTACAATGATCACGTGAACGCCAGAACTGGACTATGGAGCAATGGAAGAACATGGTTTGGTCTGATGAATGATGTTTTCTTTTACAGCATGTGGACAGCCGGGTGCACTTGCATCATTTACGTGGGAAAAAGGTGGAACCAGGATGCTCTGGGCTATGTTTTGCTGGGAAACCTTGGGTTTTGGCATTTAAGTTTATGAAACTTTGACACGTACCACCTACCAAATATTTTGTTGCAGACCAAGTACAATGCTACATGGCAATGGTGTTCCCTGATTGCAGTGGCCTCTTTCAGCAGGATAATGTGCCCATGTCACTCTACAAATATTGTTCAGTACTGGTTTGAGGGACATGATACAGAGTCGAAGGTGTTGACGTGGTCTCCAATTCCCCAGATCTCAATCAGATGGAGCAATCTGTAGGATGTGCTGAATAAACAAGTCCACCTCATAACTTACAGGACTTTAAGAATCTGCTGCTAACGTTTTGGTGTCAGATACCTCCGGACACCTTCATAGGACTTGTGGAGTCTATGCCTTGACAGGTCAGAGCTGTTTTTGCAGCATGAGGGGGACCTACACAATATTAGGCAGGTGGTTTTATGGTTGTGGCTGATCGGTATATATGCAGCATCCACCCTTCCAGTATCCTGCAACCAAATATCTCGCCTTACCCACATTATTGCTAACTTTGCCTTTGACGTGTACATATTTAACTGTGGCTAGGGCATCATTAGATACAGGTGCATGATAATGAATATGTCCATGCATACTTTTTAGATGCGGGCGAAGGGTGAGGCACTTCAACTTTGTTAAAGGATGGGAGGAAGGAATGATGTCTAGCAGGTACATATTATAACACTGAGTAGATTTCATGAATGTTAGTGTTGTGGGAGACCTTTGTTGCTCTTTTCTAAATTTGAATATGTGGGTGAGCGAGGTAGAGCTGCCTGTGATGTGAAGTTACTACATGCATCCTCTCCATTCCGTTGTCTGGAGCTCAATTCTCGGCCTAATAATTGTAAAAGGAGCAAAAGAGCTGCACATTCGTTTCTGTGATGGGGGTTGAGATGGTTAGCAGTGTACTACACAAACAAAACAAGAATTAAGCACACGTTGAATAAATAAAATCACATTTACTCCACCAAATTATATTCTGATTGAATCTAAACCATAAACTCATGACTCTGCTTTTAAAGTATAATTCTAACTTGTATTGCTACTAAATTGTATATGGCTAAACTATATAAAAGACCAAGGATCAAGTAGCTGATAAAAACTCTGACTATCAAATAAAAGTCCATAACTGGCAACTTTTGTTTAGGAGATAAGTTACTGTTAGGGTCAGGGTAGGAAAATCGTTTCTGACACTGCCTGTTTGAGCTAAACTTTTTCCAGTAGGGTGCATGGTCCTGCACCCTACTGGATTTATCTACCCACAGTAGAAAAATCATTTACCCGTTCATAATTCATTCACAATGTATGGTATATGTGGTCTTTGCTGCCTTTCTTTTTTTAGTAAAAGTGAGAGAGAGAGAATATAATTGTGATTATGATCAAGGGAGCAACCATCACAAATTCCTGAAAATGTTTACACATGTAACGATCATTTCCTGATTTGAAACGCCTAAACTAACCCCTCTCTATCTTCCTCTCATCTCTTTTTTTCCTCTTACTTTTCCCACTATTTTTTTTTTTTTTTTTTTATCTTACTTGCGTTATCATTAGGCTTGATTGAATGGTTTTATTTGTTTTTGTTTTACTAGTTTGTGTCATACATGCGTATAAGTGTGTTTATCATTTTGGGGAAACGAGGTATTAATATCACCTCAACCTGTCAACTGCAGATTATGAAAACATATACTTTTTCTAGCCCTGTGGTTCCCCATATTTCTCAGTCATATTTAAGCTTGTGTATATTCTATTTTGAAAGTAGTAAAATAACTGCCGGCTTGCATCGTTAGCATGCAGACTAGTCCATTGTATGAGTCTAGGCAAAAGGGTTATTGTAGGCCCACAGACAGGGCTCTATGTTTAATGGCAGAGGACTGCATTGTGTATTTAAATGTAAAGGTGTCTGGATCCTGATCTGTGTTTAAACAAACTTTCCTGTATAACAATACCTGTTCCTAATTAAATCAGGAGTGATTCATCTGCTATCTCCTGGTCTGTATGTTTACCTGTGAAAAGGTAAACACAGGAAAGGACCAATCGGGCCGGTCCTGGAATTGCTGATGAGGACATTTCTGGGTTTAAAAGAGAGCCTAAGAGAACAGCAAATTGGCATTCACTTAGGACTGATAGCTGAGGTCAGGCTGGCGTTGAGATATATTAATCTCTGCCCCTGACATAAAGGGGACAATCGGTCCCTGGAGTACTGCGGTGCCCTGATCTACCCCTCCAGGTCTTGGGGAGCTGTGTGTCCGCCGAAAGTGGAGTGACCCTTACTTAGGGCCACTACGTTTGCTGGTAGTCTTAAAGGAGAGAGGCAGCAGTCCCTGAAAGTAACAAGGATACTGGATGAGGTGTTTTTATTATACACTGTATGTTGTCTATGCCAGACTGTAGTGATATTTGTTTGCAAGTTATTATTATTTACATCTGTTGCTGTTTTGTGCTACCATTTTCTTAAACTTATTTGTGTTATTTTGGATATTTGCCTTCGTGATGTTGAACCTTGGATAGGTACCGAGTAGGCCACTGTGTGTCCCAGAAGGTTACGTTAAAACCGGTATCTTCACAAGCATAATATATCCACTATATCAGCAAAAAATATACAATCTTTCATAGCTGTAAAAATATAATCTTATCAAGATAATAATCACTCTAAAGATATAGTTTATTTTTGTCAGCCCTGCTTTTTTGCATATGCACAATTTAAACAATCCTACCCACAATTTTAAGGAAATACACTTTTGGGTCTTTTGGTTATATGTGGATTATGATCATTTGCATTTGGAGGTCTCCGCAGTAAAGCCGCTAAACACAATCGCTTTCTGCCTAAGAGCTTGAATAGATCTTAACCCACAGCACTTGTTTCATCATAGGGTGAATGGAAGTGGAAATCTAGACTGTTTAAAGCGTTATCTACGTTTGTCCTGGATCCTACATTCAACATTTATAGCCATTTGAATATATATTGCAGCTGGTTCTATTTTTGTTGCTTATGCCTAAAACCGAGACAATTATAGCTATTGCCCTATGTGATACATTCAAATATTTTCCCCTCAAAGCGTTTGGGGGAAATCAAGCAAACTAAGGCTAAGATGTAAGGCCAAGGGAGGCAGAGACTCTGATTTGGAATTAATGATCTCATTGACTAAATTCGAGCTCTAGTTATTTAGGTTTTTCAAATTTATTATAAATTACTTTATTAAAGTAAAGTGTTTGTCAAGTGACATCTGCAAATCTATTGTATTCATCCTCGCTAGACATAATTTGAAAGCTATATATGTCCTGCCAGGGGCTCATAAACCAGGGCAAAAACTAGTGACTACAGTGGGAAATCTAGCCTGGTCCCAAGTACAGAACTTAATCTAATCTGAACGTGGTCCTTCTACTCCTGGTCCATAGTGACAAGGTATCTTACAATAGTTCTTGACATATGTATTCAACAGAGAAATATGTCTGTAGCTTGTGTGGCCTGTATAATCGTTTCCCTATTTTGGTATAATAATGGCTTTGGCCTGAAGGCTTGTGTTGAGAAAAGTTGCCTTGTAATACACCTGATGAGCAAGGAGTATTAAAACTGTTGAGGCTTTACCAGCTTTCAACACTATAGAAATATGGCATCTTATTTTGAATTAATTTCAACGCTAAAATATCTGACATTTGCTGTATTAGCCAAGGTATTCGGTTTTGCGACAAACTGTTGAGTTATAATATTAGGTGAGGGCGGAGATGGAGTATTGGACGGCATTTTAAAGGCTATTATATTTAAGAATTTAAGAAAAGCTGTAAAGTGCATAACTCTCCGTGAAGCAAATCACAAAGTTTAGCTTAAAGACTTCATTCTCTACTTTTTTCGTGAGGAATTCTGAACTAATGAGATGACCCGTAAGGCCTGCCTTATGTGCATCCCACAACAGTATGGGGGCAATATGTGGACATTATTTTTGCGGTTCTGTCACTATTTGTATTTTTGTGTGAGGATGAAGCAATACTCTTCTGTCATTAATGCACCAGGACTGGACATGGTCTCTGGTTAAAGGGCCCCACAATATCTGCTGTAACGGGCCCATGATCTGCAGAGGTACAAGGGAAGATTGTGGTGTCAGTTATGTTTTGGGCTGGTTCTGAGCATAGAAAAATCATATACAACCTAATGTGCACATAATGTCCAATGGTGAGTAGAAAGTGTAGAAGGCTCTCTTACACTCCATGCATTGAATAAGATTTGTTGAGTGTGGAGGTAGAATGAAGCCTTGGTGATTTGGGATGTGGATGCGCACTTGGTAGTGGTCTAGACCTATCCAAATTGCTATGGTGAAATGAAAACACCAGAGTTACATTGCCTCTCCATGCTGGGAGCATGGAAAAACTGGAATTGGTTATGATTTGGGGGTGTGTGTGTGTGTATATATATATATATATATATATATATATATATATATATATATATATATATATATATATATATATATATATATATATATATATATATATATATATATATATAATATACATACACATACACAGTCTGGTCCATAAATATTGGGACATCAACACAATTCTCATATTTTGGGCTCTATACACCACCACAATGGATCTGAAATAAAGCAAACAAGATGTGCTTTAACTGCAGACTTTCAGCTTTAATTTGAGGAAATTTACATCCAAATCAGGTGAACAGTGTAGGAATTACAACAGTTTCTATATGTGCCTCCCACTTTTTAAGGGACCAAAAGTAATGGGACAAACTAAACAATCCTACATAAAACTTTCACTTTTTAATACTTTGTTGCAAATCCTTTGCAGTTAATTACAGCCTGAAGTCTGGAACGCATAGACATCACCAGACACTGGGTTTCATCCCTGGTGATGCTCTGCCAGGCCTCTACTGCAAATGTCTTCAGTTCCTGCTTGTTCTTGGGGCATTTTCCCTTCAGTTTTGTCTTCATCAAGTGAAATGCATGCTCAATCGGATTCAGGTCAGGTGATTGACTTGGCCATTGCATAACATTCCACTTGTTAGCCTTAAAAAACTCTTTGGTTGCTTTTGCAGTATGCTTCGGGTCATTGTCCATCTGCACTGTGAAGCGCCGTCCAATGAGTTCTGAAGCATTTGACTGAATATGAGCAGATAATATTGCCCGAAACACTTCAGAATTCATCCTGCTGCTTTTGTCAGCAGTCACATCATCAATAAATACAAGGGAACCAGTTCCATTGGCAGCCATACATGTCCACGCCATGACACTACCACCACCATCCTTCACTGATGAGGTGGTATGTTTTGGACCATGAGCAGTTCCTTTCCTTCTCCATACTCTTCTCTTCCCATCACTCAGGTACAAGTTGATATTTGTCTCATCTGTCCATAGGATGTTGTTCCAGAACTGTAATGGCTTTTTTAGATGCTGTTTGCCAAACTCTAATCTGGTCTTCCTGTTTTTGTGGCTCACAAATGGTTTACATCTCGTGGTGAATCCTTTATATTCACTCTTGTGAAGTCTTCTCTTGATTGTTGACTTTGACACATATACACCTACCTCCTGGAGAGTGTTCTTGATTTGGCCAACTGTTGTGAAGGGGTTTTTCTTCACCAGGGAAAATATTCTTCTGTCATCCACCACAGTTGTTTTCTGTGGTCTTCTGGGTCTTTTAGTGTTGCTGAGCTCTCCGGTGCGTTCTTTCTTTTTAAGAATGCTCCAAACCGTTTATTTGGCCACACCTAATGTTTTTACTATCTGTCTGATTGGTTTGTTTTGATTTTTCAGCCTAATGATGGCTTGCTTCACTGATAGTGACAGCTCTTTAGATCTCATATTGAGAGTCGACAGCAACAGATTCCAAATGCAAATGTCACACCTAGAATCAACTCCAGACCTTTTACCTGCTTAATTGATGATGAAATGAGGGAATAGCCCACACAGGTCCATGAAATAGCTTTGGAGTCGATTGTCCCATTACTTTTGGTCCCTTAAAAAGTGGGAGGCACATATAGAAACCGTTGTAATTCCTACACCGTTCACCTGATTTGGATGTAAATACCCTCAAATTAAAGCTGAAAGTCTGCAGGTAAAGCACATCTTGTTTGTTTCATTTCAAATCCATTGTAATGGTGTATAGAGCCCAAAATATGAGAATTGTGTCGATGTCCCAATATTTATGGACCCGACTGTGTGTGTGTATATGTATGTATGTATGTATATGTATATATATATATATATATATATATATATATATATATAATTATTATTGCTATATAAAGCATTTTTATTAAACTCCTCAACCAAAATAAGATATCTAGCCTACGCCACTATATAGGGGATATGTAAAGCTGATAACTGTGTCACTTTCATGCATGATCACACAGCCCCATTGCTCTTGTGCCTTTCAGTGTTCTAAAGTGCAAAATGTGGAGCAAAACTATTTAATTTCTCTCAGCAGCTATAAACCAATGTATATTTTGTGATTTATTTATTTTTTATTGCTAAAATAAATTATTTTCCAAAATGAGTAAAGGGTCATAATGAACAAAACAAGTCTTAGGGCTAGATTTACTAAGCTGCAGGTTTGAAAAAGTGGGGATGTTGCCTATAGCAACCAATCAGATTCTAGCTTTCATTTATTTAATACCTTCTACAAAATGACAGCTATAATCTGATTGGTTGCTATAGGCAACATCCCCACTTTTTCAACCCCGCAGCTTAGTAAATCTAGCCCTAAGTCTCTGGGCTCATTCACATACCAACATGGTTGGAAAATGGGTAGAATGTCTTTTACATGTGCTATTTATGCTTTCACCAATAACATTTACTGCACTTTTAGTGCCAGTTATGGCATGATGTATAGATTGTGCTGCAGTATAAATGTAAATGTAAATGTGGCATTAATATTGTAAAATGCTTGTGCAAATTTCTGTTTTACTTATTTATCATCGGCTTTTCATGTCTTTTTTATTAATACGTGAAAATGCGCAAAACAAAGAGGACAGTTGTGAACAAGCTCCTTGGACTTCACTGATTTTAATCAGTTAGCATTGTATGAAATTAAACACTACTTATAAGCTTCTGAAAATTCTTGTTACCTACAGTGTAATATGGCTAGTCAGTTGGAACCTATGTCTGCTTTTTCAGTGCTTATCTGAACATATTGATTATTTTAGTGTTCTCTTGTGTTTACAAATGTAAGCTTGTCCTGTAAAAATGAGCCATACATAGTGATTATATTGTATTATTGTTACAGAAGAAAAATATTAACTGTATCCTAGTTGTTTATCAGCAATGCCATAATCATCAGCATATTTCATGTGATTTTTGTTCATGGTTTATGCATTTTGGCTTCTAATTGCATAAAGCACGTTGTGTATCTTAGGAGTGAGTTGGAGGTAACAGCATATCAAAAGGCAATCCCTAGTGATGTCATTAGACGTTCCACCACTTTGTGGTAGCATTCCAATGATTCTGCATTATACAAAAGCTTTAAATGCTGTCTGTATAGATGTTGCGGTCATAAACCAAACTGAGTGGTTCCCTGTGCCATTGCGGAGATAGATAGCTGCGTGTACAGGAGCTGCACTCTCACCCCCCCCCCCCTCTTTATTATGATGTTGAAAATTGTCAGTCTTCAGTGTGGCACCACCAAACACACCTTTCTAAATGTCATCAGGATTGAGGTGTGTAAACACATACACCTATATATCTTGGGAAAAGAGGATCTTTACGTCTGTCTCTAATTATTTTTCTGTCCATTTCACTCTAATTTGAAGCTAGCTTATGGACTGTAGCACACATCTTCCAACACCTATACACAGTAATCTTCCTCATTTCATCTCCCAGCTTGTTGGCTCCAACCACTTGAACGCAACTGACGTTAGTAAGAGACATGCATTTTCCATTTACCATTTTCCTAAAATGGTAACCGAATTTCACAGACCATGAGATAAAATAATACTATCTTGCTTTGGTATTCTGAAAAGAAAGCAGGAGAGAATTTTTCATTGCCTAGATGCATTGCCGGATTAAGGAGAGGGAGGCCCCCGGGCTAAGGGTACTGTGAGGGCGCCCCCCCACTTATGAGTCCACCCCCCCCCCCCCCCCCCCCCCCTGTGAGCTTACCTCCTTCCATTGTTCCACTCCCTATAGTGCTTCCAGGGCATGCTGTAATCTCCTTACCGAGGAGATCTCATGAGAGTGAGACTATGACTCATAGTCTCACTCTCACGAGATCTCCTCAGTAAGGAGATTACTGCGCACCGCGTAAGTACTACAGTGACAGCAGGCAGCTAACAGTGTAACATGCTGTTAGCTGCCTGCCGTTCTCCTTAAACAGTTGAGAGTGGGAGCCGGGGACGGGGACGCCTCCGATCTGATGAATGCCGGCGGGCCCCCCAGCTGCCCGAGGCCCCTGGGCTGTAGCCCCTTTAGTCCTATTGTTAATCCGGCTCTGCCTAGATGTAAGAAGATGCATGCTCCAATACTGTTCACTCAGGAACCATGTGATGACCAACTTTTACTACAGTGTACCCTTCTAATACAGCCTGTTTAATGAGTTATATTAGAAATAGATATTTCAATGCCTCTCAAAATATAATCTAGTACAAATTTATGGCTTGGCAGACCTTTATCTATTAGGATCTCTGATACAGTTACCAAATAAAATATGTCCCTACAATACAACAAAAATGGTATGTATGGTGTCTGTGCATTAATTGCTTTCTCTTTCTTCCACAAACTTTAATATCTCATTCAGAATTTTTTTATGACTCAAAATAGAGATTGTTTTTACTGGGTTTTTTTTGGAGTGTGTGGCTGAAATTGACAATTCAGATCTTAAAGAATTGTCTTTAAACAAAGATGCTATTAATGCCCAGCCTTCCGGAAATGGGTCTTTTAAATAAATACAAATGTACACCCCGTTCTTTAATTTGACATTCCACAGAGTCTCTTTACATTATTCTAACATATGTAATGTTGTGTGATAAAGATAAACAATCTTTGCTGCAGTGGGTTACATGTTGCAATACTGTGATTAACAGTAACTCCTTAAATTGTGAGTATCAAAATGCAGTTGGGCTTACATACTAAAGTTATTGGTAATTCTCTAGGACAAGCGGAAAGATACAAATTCAAATATGTTAAAAGCTCCATATTGATAAACTTTACCCACCTACTCCTTCCGATGCCCAAATGGGGAACATCTAGGTTTTCCTAAAGCTGCAGTCATTAGGATTGCGGCTTCAGATTTGGTCTTCTCACACCCAACTCTCCCATCAGCCATTTTAAAGAGGTGAACTTTAAAGTTTTGCTGGTCCTACATTACAGGAAAGCTGTACAAACTGGTACATTGAGCTGCCCCAGGGGTCTGGGAAGGGAAAGGGGCTGGTGAGTAAAATTTAGCGATTAGGTGGTGATAGAGTTTGAAACAATAAGGTTGATAGCATTGTTGTGCACAAAAAAAAAAGCGCTTATGCATTATTTATATTGTGTTTTTCCCCTATTAGCCTTTTTATGTGCATTTTTAATTTATGTATTACATTTACATCTTGGCACTTGATCCAGTTAGTAATTACTATCTATTTGTGATTTCTTAGGTCATCTACTGCTCATTTAGTGGAACCTCAAAAGGATTACACTTCAATAACTTGATTGTGGGACTTGTTCTTCTAACACGAGGTCGAGATGAAGAGAAAGCAAAATGTAAGTACTTCTATTATGTAACTATTTATTTATGGCTTTATCTACCTTTCTTCAGAGGAAGTAGCATGCTTGGAGCACATTTTTTCAGACACAGTTGGAAAATAACAGACATTAAAATTCATCACTTGAACAAACTAATAAATACATTTTTCACATTTTCGCATATTTTTATTCTTTTATTATAAAAAAAAAAAAAAGTCCAGTACAAATATAATGTGTAAATGATAGACTTAAAACATGTGACATGGTAGCAGTTATTGTCCATTGGAGGCTGTTGAAAGTTATATACACACAACTTATTTTTAATGAAATACATGAATTTTCTGGTAATGTTTCCATGTTATTTTAAAGTTTTTATTTTTTTCTTTAATATTCAGACATTTTTAGCCTCTTTTCAAATGAATCTGGTAGCTTTGTTGTACGGGAGGACATGGAGGGTATGCTGTCTGTTGTTGATGGAGAAGTCCCATTGTCCCTTAAAAAATGCTTTGCTGAGGTAGGTGTCTTCTTTTCATCTTGCCTTTTTACTTTTTTGACGTTTACTGAGCAAGAGGTGGCTCAGAATAAAATGCATAGCATATCTGACAGACGGGAGCGCCAAAACAGATCTGGGACCCTCCATAGGTTACCCATCTTTTGATATGGTATACTCGTACTGTAGTCGTGCATACATGCTTTGTATATGATGTGTTTGATTCAATACTATACCGGGGTTTCTTGCTGGAACACAGTGGCCAATAATATAAAAAGGACATCCGCAATAGGAATCCTGGGCAGTGCGTTAAGTCACTGTTGTAGATTCTTGCACTCGTTAATGCTAAATGAGAGGTGTTTAGTTTATTTTAATTACAAGGTTCATATACTCCTCAATGGTGGTAATGTGATTTTGGAATCAAATTAAGCCAGACCTGATCACCTCAAAAAGGACGTCCTCATAGAAAAAAATCTTTCACCGCTGTAACAGGCATGACACTACAGATTAGTAGGCAAATATGCATTATATATTATGTAGTATACACATTTAAAGACCAGCTAACCTAAACTACAAAATGAACCACAATGCATAGACGTTTTGTAATATTGGTAAAAGCCCCTATTCCATTGTAGAGCTTGATATGTTTCTATTGTATGTAACCTTGTTATATAATTCTTAAAAGTACCTATAATGCCCCCAAAATTGTCTTTACTTGCAGGAAGTCTTACTTTTTTCCTGGTGAACACAATGACACTTTTTATCAAAGTATTTCTATACCTGTTAACATGTGTTGTACTAGTTTTAAAAATTCTAGTAAAATGCATGTAATTAACACCAGTGGATATGGGGCCCAACAGCATGAAACCGCATAATTATGCTCAAATTATGACTGGAGAATAAAATACGAGACAATAACTTAGAATTTTACCTTTTAATATCCAATTTTAAAGCTAAAAAAAAAACTAAGTAAAAGTTTGATCTTTACGTGACTGAGTCATTAAGGAGGGCAAGGCAAAGAAAGCAGTAAATGTGATCTCTGACAAAGCATGTTAGAATGCAAGGGGTGCAAATTAGTTTATTTTTTTGCATATAAAGAAAATACTGCCTTTTTATGTCATGTAGCACACAAACACTTGATAAACTTTAAATTTCAGTGTAGAAATAGTTATCCAGGACACTACCCCAACTATAAATCTGTCCCCACATTTTAAATGTACCTCCCCTCCAATGCAACATGGTTTTTGCCAAGGTGCAAAGTTACTCCTTTTTTTTTTTTTGCTTTGCTCTCCTTAATGACTCAAGCCCTTTATTGTTTGATTTCCTTCACGAAGTAAATTAAAGGAACACTGAAAATGAGGTGCATAGTCAAGGGAAAATATGTTTCTTCCATGATAGCGCAAGCAGATTTTTTTAATATATAATTCCAGGATTATACATTTTTAATTGGTAATGTCTGAAGCATTAGAGCCTTTGGTTCCTGCCAAAACTTCAAATAATAAAATTTTTCTAGATATAGCTAATGATATATTATAGTATGTATGTATATATATATATATATATATATATATATATATATATATATATATATATATATATATATATATATATATATATATATATATATATATATATATATATATATACTATAATATGTGGGTTTTTTGCACTTGGGACCTTGCAATTTGACAACCTGAAAAGTGTTTCGTTTTGGTCAGTGTTTCATTCTGGTAAGTTGGATCTAAAGGATCACATAATGTTTAATATGTCATGAAAGCATTCAGTAACATTTTTTCAGTTACGTATTATTTGTGATGTTTCCTTCAGCACATTTAAATGTTGCATTAATAGTTTTGTAGTTTGTGGATTTTAGGTTATTTCTTGTGAATTTTTTTACTGAATAAATAATTTGAAGCCTCTATGTTTATGATTCAGCTTTGTTAGTCATTGTAATGTTCTATGTGTTTAAATAGCTAGCACTGAAAATGTTCATTCTATTTTGTAAAGGATGCGAAAAGCAGAGCTGCTGTATTTTTAAACCCATTAAACCTGCACATTGCCGACAATTACAATAGAGACCTCAGCTAATTTTAAAGGTGCGAGGAAAAATTAGCAGAAATTTCTGCTAAGTGTCTCACGGACGTTCCAGAGACACTTTGGCTAATTGAATTCTCCCTATAAAGTAGCTAATTTCTCTCCTTATTATAATTCATAGCATCATCATCATCACCATCACCATTTATTTATATAGCGCCACTGATTCCGCAGCGCTGTACAGAGAACTCATTTACATCAGTCCCTGCTTCATTGGAGCTTACAGTCTAAATTCCCTAACATACACACACAGACAGAGAGAGACTAGGGTCAATTTTGATAGCAGCCAATTAACCTACCAGTATGGTTTTTGGAGTGTGGGAGGAAACCGGAGAACCTGGAGGAAACCCACGCAAACACAGGGAGAACATACAAACTCCACAGAGATAAGGCCATGGTCGGGAATAGAACTCATGACCCCAGTGCTGTGAGGCAGAAGTGCTAACCACTACGCCGCCGTGCTGCCCACAATAGCATGTCTTATTCTACAAAGCAATTGCAAGTAGTTGCATCGTACATTGTTTTTTTTGGAGGACTGTGTTTTTGTACTGAAATGGAGAGTGTTGCCCAAACACATATGTGCATAGACATCCCTGCCTCTGTTAACCAACCAACTATTCTGAATACCCTTACACATACAAGCATATACCCTTGGTCACTCAGGAAATCCATGCATAGTCCTTGCTTCCACTCAGGTCCTCTCTTGGGCCAGAGAAATAGTAAGTATGGTATATTGGATTTATTTGCCTACATAATAAGTGCAGACATGGTGCATGCTCCTGAACTTCTTTCACTGCAGTATTTGTGTAAATCGTTTAAGTGGTCTCCTTAGATATTACTATCAATGCACCTTGCTGCTAATCCATCTGTTCATCCTGTGCAGTTGTTTTCTACAAATTTTAGGTTGTAAATAATATTTACTTTTCTTGCGTGCCATGTGATTGGGTACAGCTCGACGACCTCCACACCAATGCTAGGAGCACTGTTATTATCTTTAGCCTCCCTCACACTTGACCTTCAGCTTTTTGACTGACAACACAGGAGACTTAATGGATCGGCAGTTGGTTAACACTGAAATAATGTCAGAGTTCATATGAAGTGTTTAAAATGATAGAAAGGAAAACATATGGTATACATATTTTATACAGCAGAATGCATGTATTTTGTTTAAAGTATTTGCACGCAAATATAACTATTTAGTTTACACTGCTATACGTTTGCTAAGAGCAAAAAATATTTTACATCCAAGTAAAAAAAAAGCGGTGGTTTGCCAATTAAAATCAAAATTTGTAAAAATATATATATAAATATATCTTATCAGCCCTCCAGTAGAGTTGGAGAGTGTCCCTGACGGAAGGATTATCATGATGAATGTTAGATTACACATGTGACTTTAGCAAGCCTTGCAGCATCAAACAATAATTTATTAGAAATTAATATTTCTTTGTTGTGAACTGTTTTTGAAGTAATTACTATATATATATTTTTTTTCAAATTGTATTCCTTTAATTTTAGTGTTATGCCAGAAAAATGTAAATAAAAAGTTAAGTTGATCTAATTTTAGTTCCTATATTTGTAATATCTTTACTTTAGATAATATGAGAACTAGATCATCTATATTTAAAATGTTTGAACAATAAGAGCATGAATAATCAGTTTACCAAGAAATTACTTTATTGTGGATCTATTTTCAGGGTGAAAAGGTGAACTATGAAAAATTTCGAAATTGGCTGCTACAAAATAAAGACGCCTTCACGTTTTCTCGATGGTTGCTCTCTGGGGGAGTCTTTGTTACGCTCACTGATGACAGCGACACACCCACTTTCTATCAAACATTGGCTGGAGTTACACACTGTAAGTCGCTTCATGTGTTGTTTCATATTTCCACCATGTTTTTTGTTTAATGTAATCAATCAGTGACTTCTGTACATATTTTCCTTTAACTCTATTCTCCCTAGAGAGAAATTTTGGCACAAAACTACCTTTGATTTGATGATGTTTACATTTGAATTTTTTTTATTTTTTTTTTACTTATGTAGCGATCCTCTATTATTTATGGTCACCTTGAAACACAGGCTTGCCCATGGTCACTCTTTGTATATGCAGATGTGCAGTTCACACACTTGCATCCACATTGTGAGGGGAAAACATTTGTATGTAAAGCTTGCCCATACATCCGTAGATTGGTTAGCAGCACAGAGTTTTTTGGGAGCCCTGATTAACAACTGATCAATCCCAAAATTAGCTGTCCAAAATGATGTGTCTATGGACAGCTCCACATAAATGAAGTTAATCAGTAGGTATCTCTACAGCAAGAATAAAATAGGATATTTTTATGGATTATTTTTCTTTTTACAAGACCATAATGTTTAAATAATGTGCAGGTTCGTTTTCAGCAATGCAGTGGTGGTCTTGTGCTTTGTTTGTTTTTTCTAAATTATACTGCAAGGGAAACTCCACTGTTGCCTAATAAAGCATAATTATGCTGGGTGCTACAATTTTGCTGGAAAAACTGATCGTTCAAATAGGATATCTGTCTGCTTAAAACACAGAAATGACTTGTGGCCATTTAACAGATAGACTGAAGTCTGAAACTCCTTATTAACATCTGTGACTATGTAAACCATGGAGAATAGTATATTCAGCTATTCCATGGTTGCACAGGTTACCAAGGGGTATGAGTCTTCTAAAACATCTATCAAATGTCAGCAACAGTCTGTGTTTAAAGCAGATGATTTATAAGTCCTATTTCAAGTATCATGTGTGTATCAAGTAAAGTAGTAATCAGCATAATTGTTTTATTGGTATATATATATAAATTTTATATATATATATGTATGTATGTATGTGTGTGTGTATATTTGAGTTGAGCTGCACTTGAATTAAAGACTGCATGATTGTAAAGTTAGCCTGTAAAGGTGGTTGGGGAATGCAAGAGAGTAGTTAGTAAGCTAAATGGAAATTATCCAAGAATTGTGTTCTAAACCAGAATATTGTTTCTATAACATGGAACTATTGTTTCTGTGTTAATGTTTAATCTTCACAATGCGAAGACAGAGATTCTAGTATAGGATTTAATTGCAGAAACAGTGTAGAAGTGTTAATCTAGTTACATACGTATAAGAGGATCCATGCAGGGTGCGATCATCTAGCAGTGCTTAGAGCCATCAGAATATTTCCCACTGGTTCTGGGTATCCAATACTACCAAGTTACTTTTCTGCTATAAATATTAGAGCTGTTGTATGAAAATCATATGGTTAGCAATCGAAGTTAATGCTGGTATTGGAGGACTAGGATATTAATTGCTTGGCATACATTAAATATTTTTAGCTGTCCTGTTTTGAGGCAGATTGCTGTGAGTAGGATCATATAAAGCAAATATATTGGCTTTTATGTATACGTAGTCACATCTACACAGCATTAGCATATCCACCAAACAGTACTAATTTAGGCAAGACAGTTCTGTTTTCTCATTTGAAAAGGTGGTAGCTCTTCACTGTTTCTTTGCAATGTAAGGACCTGATTTGGGCTGATCAAGTTGTTAGGAACCCCTCCAGCCAGTACTGCAAAACCCTGAGTCTGCTCCGAGAGTCTGGTATTCGCTGTTGCCCCTAGTGGTGGGGACAGACTTGGCTGCAGACAAACAGAGGGTCGTGAGATGTGTACCGGCTGGGGAGAACCCAGGAATAGAGTGTATGGCAGACAGCAGAGTGAAGTCCAGGCAAGGGTCGAGGGCCGGCAGCAGACAACGTATCCAGAGAACAAGCGGAGGTCAGAGGTCACAAGCAATACAACATGGTCCAGAAACAAGCCAGGGGTCTTACACGGGAAATCAGTTCTAGAGCACAGCACAGGAGCAGGAAATAGGGAACAGGGAGCCTAGCTACACTGAGAGCTATAACTGGCAGATAGGCTCTGTCCTCACTGCCTTAAATAGTGAGAGGAACCAATAGGAGCAGTGTGCAGCGAGACTCCTCCCAATTACATAATCACAGTATGTAATGCCAAGACTAGTAATTCTACGCCCAGAATACACAGATAATGTAAGTGTATAAATGCTGCATTATAAGAGAGAACATTATGAGGTCATTCATAAAAAGAATAATTTTCAGTCACTATTTACTTTCTTCTGCGCGCATGCGCCCGGCTGTAGGACAGCTGGCCGAGCGCTGCAGCATGCGAGACAGAGCGTCCCGATTGTTGCCCAGGCAACCGGGACGTGGGGGGCCGACGTGACGCATGACGACCGGGACGTCCAAGACAGCCGGAAGTGAGTCGTGGCGGCCCGTCGGGGAGCCGCGACTCCCAACACAAGTGTGGCTTTAAATGACCAAATTTCCTAATAAGGATTGTTGGTTGCTATTTTTGACCACTTTCTTTATCCCTAGGTTTAGTGATATCTAAAGTGGAGAATAGCTAATGTGTGCATCTGGGCACGTAGGTTCACCAAGAGGCCTGTCAGCAGGCCCAGACAGAACATATTTTTGCTAGTGGCAAAATTGTTGCTAGTTAGTGCTTTCTTTGCCAGACTTGGAATCTTTCCAAAGCATAAAACACCTGACCACTTTTATTTTCATTTTTAACTTTGAAAGATTATAATATCTTAAACTGCAACAGAATACCATCCAAAAAGCCATTAATTATTAACTAATGTAATTGAAGGCTGCACTTTAGGCACATAAAGAAGATAAGTAGTTTCTTTACAGAGACTAGATTTTCTCTTTTTTATTAAATACTTGTTCTGAAAACAGAATCTTCAGAGGACTGTGTAATTTATGCTTGTTGTTTGAAATACAATAGTCTTCATCTATGTTGTGTCTTTATTTTTATATTTATGTGTCTTACTGAGCTGACATTTATATACAATACAGATATTGTAGAACAAAACCAGCTCTTATCTCTCTGACATCCATAAAATGTAACTTTTTGCTTTTTTAAATAAATCCAAATGAAACATTCTCCCTCCAGAACAAACTTTGTGTTCTTACCAAAAGTGATAGGTCTCTTCAAAGTATGATTGCAATACTACATGGTTCAGGGTCAGATTGGGAACTTAAAGTGGCTCAGGAAAAAGTTCTGAAAGTGGCCTCATGTATATGGAACCCTGTCATTTGTAGGCGGGGCCAACACAAAAGTAGGTGGTATTAGCACGCTGTTGGCCCTAGCCACATCGGTGGCAGGTGAGGCAAATGCAACACACAATGGTAGGCCACAACAGCAACGCCAGGTGCAGCTTGTCACTGTAAGTGGAGGTAACACACAAGTAGGCAGCACATCAGTAGGTGCTATACATGTATCATTTAGGTCATTGGTGCAGCATTATTGAGCTGGAGGGAATTCACAGTGGCTTAGTGGTTAGCACTTCTGCCTCACAGCACTGGGGTCATGAGTTTGATTCCTGACCATGACCTTATCTGTGTGGAGTTTGTATGTTCTCCCCGTGTTTGCGTGGGTTTCCTCCGGGTACTCCGGTTTTCTCTTTACTTGATAGTTTGGCCAGTATTAGTGGTAGACATACAGAGAGTATCCTAGTGACTGCCTGCCATATAATACATTTTCATCAAACCCTAGCAACTGCCCTGGATCAAGTGGCTCCAGCGACACTACATAATTCGCGTAGAATTCGTTGCCAACCGTGGCACACAACAGTAACACGAACTCTACAAAAACTTTCTCGTAAAGCAGAACGTCACTGGCGTAAATCTTGTGCCTCTAATGATTTCATCACATATACTGATATCTATAACTCCTATAGAAATGCTCTGGACACTGCAAAACAAACATACTTCCAATCTCTCATCTATGCTCAGGCTTCTAACCCCAAACGCCTCTTTAACACATTTAACTCTCTTCTGAATCCTCCTGCCCCAAATCCTCCAACTAACATCAGGGTACAGGATCTTGCTTCCTATTTCAAGGACAAAATTGATAAGATCAGGCTTGAAATGCTATCATCTCCCTTGACAAGCAATCGGCTCAATTCCTTTGTAGCACCCTCTGACACTCTCTTCATTTGATCCCACAAATGAAGAGGAAGTTTCTACTCTCTTCTCATCTTCCTACTCTACCTCCTGTCCTCTTGATCCCATTACCTCACAAATTGGTATGTCCCTGTCTCCTGTGCTCATTCCCCCTCTAACTAAAATCTGTAATCTATCTCTTTCTACTGGTATTTTTCCATCACTATTCAAGCATGCAGTGATTACTCCCATTTTAAAAAAACAGAATTCTGACCCTAACTCTCTCGTAAATTACCGCCCCATCTCCCACGCCCCTCCAAGCTTCTCGAGAGAATTGCCTACACTCGCCTCACACACTTTCTTACAGCAAACAACCTATTGGATCCTCTTCAGTCAGGCTTTCGCTCTCTACACTCCACAGAGACTGTGCTGACCAAGGTTGTCAATGATTTGATCACAGCAAAAAACAACAACCATTACTCTCTTCTAATTCTCCTGGATCTCTCTGCTGCATTTGACACTGTTGACCACTCTCTCCTCATACAAATGCTACAATCCCTAGGTCTTGAAGGCACTGTCCTATCCTGGTTCTCATCCTACCGATATAATCGCTCTTTCAGTGTCAATTTCTCTGGATCCACATCTGCTCCGCTTCCTTTATCAGTTGGAGTACCACAAGGCTCAGTCCTAGGTCCTCTGCTATTCTCTATCTGCACCACCTCTCTTGGAAAACTAATAAGCTCCTTTGGATTTCAGTATCATCTCTATGCGGATGATACACAAATTTATCTAACCTCTCCAGATCTTTCACCATCTGTGTTGTCTCGCGTTACTGACTGTCTTTCTGCCATTTCATCTTGGATGTCTTCGCGCCAACTCAAACTCAATCTTTCAAAAACTGAATTATTAATATTCCCACCCAAAAACAGAAGCTTCCTGCCTGACATTTCTATTTCTGTCGATAACATGACCATAAATCCCACCCCGCAAGCTCGTTGCCTAGGTGTAATCCTTGATTCACAACTGTCATTTATTCCCCACATCAACTCTATATCTAAATCTTGTTACATGCACCTAAAGAACATTTCCAGAATACGCACATATCTGACACAAGACACCGCAAAAACATTAATTCATGCACTCATCTCCCGTATCGACTATTGCAATTCCCTCCTTACTGGTCTTCCCAAAGTCAGACTTGAACCCCTACAATCTATTTTGCACGCAGCGGCTAGATTGATTTTCCTTACTAACCGTAATTACTCTGCTGAGCCACTCTGTCAGTCTCTACATTGGCTGCCTGTATATCAACGAATCCAATATAAAATTCTTCTACTAACATACAAGGCCATCAACAAAATTGCACAGACATACATCTCCTCACTTATCTCAAAATATCTCCCTTCTCGACACCTCCGTTCTGCACAAGATCTACGTCTCTCCTCCACTCTCATCACATCCTCCCATTCTCGGTTACAGGATTTTTTCCGGGCTGCACCCAATTTGTGGAATTCCCTCCCACGCACAATAAGACTTTCCTCTAGTCTTCAAACCTTCAAGCGTTCACTGAAAACCCACCTCTTCAGACAAGGTTATGATATTCTTTAACCATCATCTTAATTTCCCTAGATTACCCTATTACCATCCTCTACACAGCTAACGCAAGACAACAACCCTCTGACCAACATTGCAACACACACAGCCCACTCAATACTTTTACCTTTTGCGGTCTAGCTGGTCCATTGTGCAATATGATGTAGCACATGCCCTTGTGTTTCTAACTCCCATTGTCCTATAGATTGTAAGCTTGCAAGCAGGGTTCTCTTACCTCTCTGTCTATATGTATTACCCAGTATTGTCTTATCAGTGTTTGTTCCCAATTGTAAAGCGCTACGGAATTTGCTAGCGCTATATAAATAAATGTTGATGATGATAATACAAACTGCATCCTAATGAGCACTATACAGTACACGCAATCTCCTTGGGGGGCGCCACACACTACACACAGCCTCCTTGGGGGGTGGGGGGACGTACCACACACTCATTCCCCTCATTAATAATTAACCCCTCCTCAAAATGATTAACCCTTCAGCATCTTCATACTAACTCCATTGAACATCACCAACCCCTTTATAAACAAGAACTTCCTCATACTCATTATTAATTAATCTATACATCAATTAATTCCATTCAAATTCATTAACCCCCTCTTTTTCACCCTCAGTCTCCTCAATGGAACCCCTTCTTTAAAAAATATTTATGCCATTAAAATCAAACCCAATCATCATAATTAAACCTCTTATTCTCCGTTGTACTCAATAAAATACCTGGATTTTACCACAGCTGTTTGCACAAAGTAAAGTCTATGGCCAATTCACTCCTGATTATTACTTGAACCTTTTACTTAATGCATTGCTGCGACAATATGAGAGATAATCAGAAAGATCTGGATCCTCCTCCAGATGAGAACTGATGGGGAAGATGAGAAAGGACATAAATAGTAGCTCCATTTCCACCTTAATCAAGTGAACTGCCTATACAATATATGCAGTATTGTATGCCTGAGAGATTAAGTACAATGTTTCCCACTTATGACTCTAGTTTTTGGAGGAATTGTGGTCATAATGGTACATTTCTCCACATTTAGTCGACCTGTTCCCGGATCTAACTTCTGAGACAAAATACAATTCCTTCTCAACTGTATATGCTTGAAGCTCCTGTACAAATGGATCCCTGGACATTTCTCTTGTCTTACGCTCCCCAAAATTTAAATAAAAACTCTTAAGAAATTGATGTCCCATACTATAGCAGCTGCCAAATGCCTCGTAGCCAAAACCTGGAACCCACTCCTGAAATCAGTCCTTAAAAACTAATTTCTCACATAGTCTCAATGGTAAAAAATTACTTAATATCTCCAAGATAGGGAAGATGTACATTGTCAAATGTCATGACTCTTTGTTGTATCCCAAAAAACAAGTTCTTAACTACTCTACTAAAAGACCCTCCAGGCCCCTGGATAATTTTTTGCTCATACCTTTGTACGAAATCTTTTTATATTATGTGGATGCTTCCTGTAGTATCCGCCCCATCTCCCATTTCCTACAAACCTTTAATTTTGCTTCCCAATTATGAGATTACACTTTTTGTGCCTTTTTTTAATGTTATGACATGCCAAAAAAGCCATTTTTTTTATGCATAACTGTATTCTATTATGTATGTATATCTTTTTTTTTTTTTTTTTTTGTGGACTGCTTAAATAAAGAATTTAAAAAATATATTATGCTGGGTACCACAACTTATTTGAAAACAGCTGATATTTGAAATATGACTCTTGCCTGAAATCAACAATGTAACCTCAGAATAGCCAACCATGGAAACAAACCGTGGAGTGAGCAATTCAGAGTATTTAAATCACATATTCTTTTACATATACATGATTTTAAATCGGTGATTGTTGGAAAAATTAAAAGAATGGTATATAGTTTAAATTCTAGACCATTGGGGGGAAAAAATTATTTGTAAACTGTACTATTTGGAACTAAGCACAGACTATCCTCTAGTTAAGAGATATATATATATATATATATATATATATATATAATCTATAGTATAAATGTCTAGTGGCGTGTGTTAGTCTGTCTGTGTGTGTGGAAAAAATAAAACCAAGCTGCAGCGCCACCTGTTGGGCGGAGTTATACACTGACCTACTAAATTCTTAGTGTGTGTGGGAAAAAAAATTCAGAAAGGACTGAAATTTGGTATACTAAGGTGTTTTTAATTTGTTAATTGTTAAAAGTGTTTTTATAAAGATTCAAAAAATATATATATATATTTCTTGAAGGAGAAGTGACAGTTGGGAGCGGTTGGTGGTTGAGGCCTGGGCTATGGCCCAAATGCATGACAAGAACCTTTTTAACACCTTAAGTAGCTTGATTGGACTAGAATGCATGAGTATCATGCACGGGTTAACGTGTGTGTGTGTGTGTGTGTGTGTATGTGTGTGTATATATATGTGTATGTATATATAATATATATATATATATTACAAAAAGACAGGGGGCGCCACACATAGTGTATTAAAAGTGATGAGCAATATAGAGGTATCACCACAGATAAGAAAACCCCGTACCGGATATGCAAAAAAATAGAGCAAATGTGATGATCTAACTGACCATATTAGGGATCCACCTCAGGTCTGGGTATCAGGATTCTACGATCATGAACCAAGTAGTAAAGGACGATATTGAGCACAATAAAACAAGCTTAACTGTCCGCTGGCACAAACGTGGAGGAAAAGGGAAGCAGCCGGCAACACCTCAGACATCCAGTAATGAGCACAGGGACCAAGAACCTCTCCAACGCGTTTCGTCTTGTAGATAAGACTTTATCAAGGAGTAAAATATATATGTATGTATGTGTATATATGTATATGTATATTACACACACAGAGAGAGATATATTCAGTGATATTATATTACACATTATGAAATTGATAATAAGATGAGTAGGGGATATTGTTTTTAATTTTTCTGCCCCCTTTATGGTTGACAACAATATTTAAAAATAAAATGGTCTCTCCAGCAGTAAGGATTATCTGTTTTGCAATAAGCAGCAATATTGGTCCAACAAAGTAAAAACACAAAAGTAGTCTTTGCTGCCTGCAATGCTCTATTATAGTGAATAAGGGAGGGGGTGGTCTTTGAGATAGAATTCATACATGTTAGCTGAGACCGCCACCTTACAAGTAGATGGTTTAGAGACAAATATATCATGTAAACCAGGAGGCACGTAAGAATCATCTAATTTATTGGCGATATGAATTTAAGAAAATGTATCTATTTCCTTTTTACAACATATGCTAGCCTTTTCGTATCCTATTTGTGCTAAATATTTACTGTTTGGAAACTAATTTGATCATGTTCAGATTGCTGTTTGTTTATAAAAGTTCGTTTTAAATAGGGCTGTCCTAGCTATTTGTTTGTGGACCCCACCTTCGCTAACACCCTTCTGAGAGTAAATAGTATTTAGCCCACAATCACATATGGTATGTACAGTCCTTTTCCTTGAAATACTTAGTGCTGTTATAAATAATCCTCCCCTTTCAAGGGTTGAATGTGATCCACAGTCTTCTTCTTTTTTTTTTTTTTTTTTTAGGGCTTTTTTTTTTTTTTTTAACAGTAGATACCATACATGTCGAAAAATTACAATGAGACTTGAAGATGGTTTAGAAAGTAGCCTGAATTTCTTGAATGCTTTATTTTTTTTGTGTGTCTAAATAAAAAAACAATTATATTGTCTTTGTTGACGGCTCAAAATATTTATCCTTTGACATATAAAACAGCCGGTTTTAAAAATGGCTTCGGCATATGTAGCATTGTTATATATTGTGCTCTAATAACATAAATTCCACCATGTGTCTGGGCATTAACAACTCTAAATATAATCAATATCCATTTATTTCTTTTTTTTTTTTCTCCTTCCATCTCTAAATTAGAATTTGTTTAGTTTTCTTTGGATCTAATTTGATCGAAATCTGCTGTATTCATTTCTGCATTTGCTCAACATTAATGCTTCATTGCTGAAATAAAGTCATTCCTCAGTGTAGATTGTGTGCCCTTTGCAGCTCTGTGACATAGTCTATGGAAAGAGATGGAAGTGTTTTCCAAATCACTAGGCTAATCAGTAAACCTTCTAGTGTAGCTTAGTCTGAATCTATCCCTCATGTTATCTTCTTTTCTCCTGTCTTTCTACGTCACACTAAGTAGATCCTTAATATTCTTAGAGATTACATGCTTCTCAGTATGCTGCCTTTGTAGTGTGAAAGTGACCAGACAATGGTGAAGGTGCAGTTCTAGGGGGTGGAAGTGCTATTCAATATGTCAACCTAATATACTTCAGTTGTGACACACACTCAATATATCCTCTTATTAAAATGTTTGGAGCATGGTATATCTCTACTGTTGTGAGCCAACAAGAATCGGTCCCATAGGTAGGTGAACCAATCTCAATTGAATTGTCATTTGCATTAATATGATGGTTAATGGAAATTATTTTGTTATGCATGAATAATCCAGAAATTGCATTTTATTTGCAGTTTTTATTTTTGATCTGTGAATTGCTAACTCATTCTTTGTTTATGAATATAAAAGTTTGGCATTCTGATTAGCAAAATCAACATTGTGAGCAAATAAATTGGTGTACTCAGTGGTCATTTTTTTAAAAAGAAAGCATGAATATAACTGATTATTGTACCTGACTTTTTAGCTGAGGCTATATGTATGCATGCGTGTCATATACAAGAAAAATATAGCAGACAAGTATGTGTCTGTGAACAGTTTACTTATTTACCACTGTTTACTAATTTCCATATCCAATCTAATTCTCTTTGCTCAGTATACTGATCACATCAGTTTCCATACTGAATATTGTAGAACTGGTAGATTTTGAAATTGTT
The DNA here is from genome assembly GCA_036250195.1 of Mixophyes australis. Taxonomy (NCBI): domain Eukaryota; kingdom Metazoa; phylum Chordata; class Amphibia; order Anura; family Limnodynastidae; genus Mixophyes; species Mixophyes australis. Next base: position 220,718,339 of record JAVHZZ010000002.1, read on the forward strand.
TAATCATAATAGCTTTTATTCTGTGATGAAAGTATTAACAGTACACACAGACCACTTTTTGTTTTTGTTTCCCCCCTACAGTACTTTGTGGTGTTTTTTAAACATAGTGTATGGCAGGTCTGGCCAACCTATGACTCTCCAGTATGCCTTGTCAGCAGATAGATAGCTGGTAGGGCATGCTGGGACTTGTAGTTTGACAACACCCAGAGAGCCACAGGTTGGCCACGCCTGGTCTATGGGAACAGAACTAAAAATGCGTAATATGCATTTTCGCTTTAAAATACAATTAATATGCACGTTAATTTAAAAGCATTTTTTGCATGTAAAGCACATATTTATAGATTTAAAAATGGAAAAACTGATAAAAGACGTACGTTACTGTACATCATAATTTCAAAAACACAATACTTTTTAACAAATGTTTAACCATTGAATAATAAAAATCTGCATATACACTTGCCCATAGTCTTACAAATTGAATCTCAATCACGTTACTTATCACTGTACTGCAGAACACTGAAATTTTGTATCTATCGCATCTAATACCACAGCTTGTTCAGCATGGGGTGAATTCCATAGGTCAGTGGTGGGCTGTTTAAAGTGCCTGTTAATGTTATTACAGATGTGTGTTTCTTTGATTAAATATATTGTTTTTCCTTATTACTGATTTTAAGGGTCATGTATGGCCCTTTTAGTTAATTAGAAGGTCGCCCATGCAGTTCCTGAAGTGTAGCAGGTAGCCTACCGCTGCCCTAGGGTAATCAGGTCTGCCATAAAAAAAAAAATACAGACCCCCAGCCTCAATGAAAACAAAAAACAGCCCCTTGTTGAAAGCATTGAGGCTCCTCCCAACCACCCTGCCAGTGAGTGTTGGAGTAATAAATGGTTAAATTTAGACATTTCAGCATTTTTCCCTGTGACGCTCATGGTCCCAACAAACTCTTGCAGCTATAAACTGGTACCTGTAGTGCAGCAAGAGAATAAAAATAAAATAAAAATAATTTATTAAAATAGACTCAAGCACGTACCTTTTTTAAACATTTGTTATCATAAATCCATAATCCATGGGCAGTCCTCTTCACATGGGCAGTCCTCTTCACATGGGCAGTCCTCTTCACATGGGCAGTCCTCTTCACATGGGCAGTCCTCTTCACATGGGCAGTCCTCTTCACATGGGCAATCCTCTTCAGTTTTGCAGTTTTTAATCCAATGGAATTTAAAATGAAAAACATTTGCACAACTCGCTTGGTTCGCATGGAGCTGCAAAGCGAATTACTACCTTCTGGCTTGTCAGTAGTAACAGCAGAGTGCCCCACGTGGGGTTCAGCCACTATTGAACTGCTTAGATACACCGTAGTTTTCTTAAAATTTTAGAATAAATGATGCAAGTCAAAAAGCTTATTCTTCAGGCATTTAAACTGCTGTGACATCATTGCTCCTGTGTATACAGTGCATCCGGAAAGTATTCACATTGCTTCACTTTTTCCACATTTTCTTATGTTACAGCTGTATTCCAAAATGGAATAAATTCATTTTTTCCCCTCAAAATTCTACACACAATACCCCATAATGACAATGTGAAAAAAGGTTGTTTTTTTTTTTTTTTTGAGATTTTTGCAAATTTATTAAAAATAAAAAACTAAAATCACATGTACATAAGTATTCACAGCCTTTGCCATGAAGTTCAAAATTGAGCTCAGGTGCATCCTATTTCTACTGATCAACCTTGAGATGTTCCTACAGCTTAATTGGAGTCCACCTGTGGTATATTCAGTTAATTGGAAATGATTTGCAAAGGCTATATAAGGTCCCACACTTGCAAGTGCATTTCAGAGCACAAACCAAGCATGAAGTCAAAGGAATTGTCTGTAGACCTCAGAGACAGGATTGTCTCACAAATCTGGGGAAGGGTACAGAAAAATATCTGCTTCTTTGAAGGTCCCAATGAGCACAGTGGCCTCCATCATCCGTAAATGGAAGAAGTTCGGAAACACCAGGACTCTTCCTAGAGCTGGCCGGCCGTCTAAACTCGGCGATCGGGAGAGAAGGGCCCTAGTCAGGGAGGTGACCAAGAAACCCAATGGTCACTCTGTCAGAGCTACAGCTTCACTCTGCAGAAATCCACCAATCAGGCCTGTATGGTAGAGTGGCCAGACAGAAGCCACTCCTTGGTAAAAAGCCCATGGCAGGGCGCTTGAAGTTTGCCAAAATGCACCCGAAGGACCCTGACCATGAGAAACAAAATTTTCTGGTCTGATGAGACAGATTGAACTCTTTGGCGTGAATGCCAGGCGTCCTGTTTGGAGAAATCCAGGCACTGCTCATCACCAGGCCAATACCATCCCTACAGTGAAGCATGGTGGTGGCAGCATCATGCTGTGGGGATGTTTTTCAGCTGCAGGAACTGGGAGACTAGTCAGGATAGAGGAAAAGATGAATGCAGCAATGAACAGAGACATCCTGGATGAAAACCTGCTCCAGAGCACTCTTGATCTCAGACTGGGGCAACAGTTAATCTTTCAGCAGAACAATGACCCTAAGCACACAGCCAAGATATCAAAGGAGTGGCTTCAGAACAACTCTGTGAATGTCCTTGAGTGGCCCAGCCAGAGCCCAGATTTGAATCCGATTGAACATCTCTGGAGAGATCTGAAAATGGCTGTGCACTGACGCTTCCCATCCAAACTGATGGAGCTTGAGAGGTACTGCAAAAAGGAATGGACGAAACTGACCAAAGATAGGTGTACCAAGCTTGTGGAATCATATTCAAAAATACTTGAGGCTGTAATTGTTGCCAAAGGTGCATCAACAAAGTATTGAGCAAAGGCTGTGAATACTTATGTACATGTGATTTCTTAGTTTTTTATTTTTTAATAAATTTTCAAAAATCTCAAACTTTTTTCACGTTGTCATTATGGGGTATTGTGTATAGAATTTTGAGGGTAAAAAAGGAATTTATTCCATTTTGGAATAAGACTGTAACATAACAAAATGTGGTGCGCTGTGAATACTTTCCGGATACACTGTAAATAAACCAATCCATCTAGGTTGCCAAGGTGTCTGTCAGACTTCCTGGTTGTCTCAGTACCTCCCTCATTATATGACAACCTGCTGCACTAGAGTGAGCAAAAGCATGATTAACGTATTTAGCCAAGTATGAACACTCCATTTATTTCAGTAAGATTCTTCAGATCGGTAAATTACAGCTATTTGTTAATGTCAAATAAAGGGTTTTACTTGCTATTCAAAAGAATATTCTAAGTAAAATCCAGACCCAAATGATTAATTATCTGTAACCTGGCATTCCAGTTATTTGGTTCAGCTAGTTCCTGCATAGTCCCGCTGGCAGCATTTTGTCGTCGGAGGGCACCCTGCTTGTCAATAAGAGTTCTGCTACTGTCTCCTTACTCCTGTCTATTTGGCCAGGCACTAATGTACAGGCCATGTTGTGCATACTACTAGTTTTGTATAATGTTCAGTTAAAAGTAATATAGGCAGTTAAATTTAAAGCCGTTAAAGAAGTTGTCTACTTTTTGCAACCCCCCTGGTTAAGTAGTCACCTCATTTGTACTAAGCTGCTCATCCAACTACACCGACAACATGAAGAAGAGAGCAATGGGAACCCCTCCTAGCTGCTCAAGTAGCAAGGAAGAGGTATGTGTGCTAATTTGATGGAGAAGTACATATGCTGCACAGAGTACTAGGAAATTTGAACTACCTGCCCAGCCAGACACCCAGCTCTCTAGGATGTCCACACTGCTGGACCAGTTAGAGCGCAGTGCAGATAATGGAGGACCACATAGCAGGACTACCTAACTAGGGGATACTGTCCAAAAGTAGAGATAATCTTCAAGTTATTGTGCTGTATATTTCTGTGCATTTATTACAATCCATACGAGCAGTCATGTTGCTGCATGATGAATATTTATTTGGCATGCTTAACGTCTGTGTCTTATTTACAAACTCTGAAACCTTTGTATAACATTAAAGGAGATTTGCAAGTTTTAATGTTTGGAGAACAAAATGCAAATAATACAACACTGGGATGCCACTCATGGCTAAAAAGTAGGGCAGTCTCTTTAAGCAAATGTACAGTATAGATAAAATGCAATTTATGTTTGGATAGCTATTGACTAGTGGAGTAAATCACTTGGTTGCCAGTAAAAACTGTAAAGGAAATTTCAACAATAGCACCTTAAGACTATATAATGAAGTACTTTACATGTGTGTACTTCTAATTTACAGCTTATTGCACTGTCATCATCTGTAACACAGCTTATTGCACTGGCTCATGCACACTGATGTTTAGAAATCTTAGCAAATAGCATATATTTGGTACTTTGTTCCTCGAGCGTTGGTTAATCTTGTCAGAAAATATATGTACAGGTCCATTTGCTTGTATCTTTTTTTTAACTATATGCATTCGTGTTTTTAATAGGCTTTGAGAATGTGTTAAAGGAAATAACGAATGTCTCATTTTTACCCTCTTAATGTGCTATTTATACTTTATCCTCAAGCGTAATTGTAGTTCCAATATAGTCTCTGATTGACATGCATTTTGCTTTCACTTCTATATGATTAAGCAGTGTGTTTAGGTACATTTTTATGTATATTTTTTTTTTTTTTTATTATTTTAGGAAGACCTATTTTAGGGTTATTTTTTCTTTTTGCGAATGCAGGTTTTTGGTTAGGAATAATTGTGTATGAGCATTATTTAATGTACTTAGTGCAGTAGTTATTTTAATGATGCCTGAACGCCAGCATCTCTGAGTATTTATTATGTAGACAGTACGTCACCTTTCTTATGGTTATTGAAGAACAGGCTAATTTGTTTTCTGTTAACTATAGCGAATATGCTGAGCTGCATTTTCCTGAGACTAGGAATGAGTTCAAATAAATGTGGGATTGATGTATTTTACCTTATGAATTAAACAATGTGAATTAACTACATAATTAAATTTGAATGATTACTTAAAAGAGCACACATAATTATTGTTTGTAACTACCAGTTTAAGTCCGATATTTACCAGCAAACATTGTAGATTGTCTCATGTCCACTGTGTAGATAAGAAATAATGCACAGAACTTAAGCTAGGTACACACTACACAGTTTTCATCCAATAATCGGCTAAATCAGCCGACATACGACCGCTCGTTCAAAAGTGGGGTCAAGTGTGTGTAGTGACACGATGGTCGAAAGTCTGCCCAAATGGACGATTGTCGCCTCATTTGTTTGGTCGTACTGTTTAATATTTTCGTTCCAATCTTGTTTCCGTTGTGTAGTGTGTATAAACTTCCAACCGATCCACAACATTGAGTACGAAATTACAGTCATTGCTCAGGACAACATGGTTGTAAAAAGTCGCTAAAGGGACGTCCGCTCTTCCAGTTATTGTCCTAAACAAGGCTAGTGTGTATGCAGTCCATGGACCGAGCGATCGGACCATCGATCGCATGTAAAATCGATCGGCATAAAAAGTTGGTGGAAAATTCTGTAGTGTGTACCCAGCTTTAGATTCAAAAGATGTTCTCTTCAAGATCATAGTTCCAGGAAAATAAACACAGTTTTGTGTTGTCCCAGCTTACTAGATGGGATGCTCTGTAAAATAAAACTTTGTTTCTATCTTGCTTTACTCTGGCAATTGTCTTCAGGTCTCTAGAAAATTTGGTAAATGTTTAAAATGCCAGTTGTTAGAGTAAATAATAAAGGTGCATACCTGGGCACCTTGTCGCATCCATGTTCTAAAGGCTTTTGGCTTTTTAAAACTATTCCCATCCAACAATTGTCAATAATGTTATAATGCTGGTTTTCTTTAATACATATGCATTTCATAAATCAGGCATAATGATTATATTTTAATAGAAATATATATATATGATTTTTTGTTTGACATTTATTCTAGTTGTCCAATTGCTAAATTGTGGTATAGCCTGTCATTTATAAACTGAACTGACCCCACTTAACAGCTAAGCCAGCTGGTGATAAGAAAACAAACCCTCTGACTTGCTGTCGTTGCATGGTTATTATGCTGGTTTATTTTTGCAATTACAAGGCACATTGCTGATTTACATTACTGGAACACTGCAGACCTCACTTGGAGAGTTTGTCATTGCTTAGTGGATGGAGATTTGGATATTTTAAAGGGCCACGAAACCTAAAGCAAATCTTATCTAATATTTAGTATTGAGTATTTAAAGGCAAAGCTTATGAGGACTCTAATGGCCACTGCTGCATAAATTGATTAGCAGACTCTGGCAAATAGTGCAAGATTCAATGAGATATAAAGGAGGACCATTCCTTGGAAATATAAGCCACCCTTCTTTGAGGCTTTGAATCCCCTAAAGCAGGGCCATCTTAACAACATTATGGGCCCCCGGCAAAGCAGTGCATTGGGGCCCCTAGATATAGATATAGATATATAGATGTATACAGATACAGATAAAGCGATAGATAGATGTACTTGCTCAGTGACCCTTGAAGGTTTTTTTGCAGGTTTTTATCTTTTGCAGGATTATTTATTCTCATTAAGAGCCCTGCCTATGGGGCCCCCGGGCAGCTGCCCATCGTGCCCAATGGAAAAGATGGCCCTGCCCTAAAGCTAATTCTTACAGCTCCCTGATAAACTATACTCTGATTCATTCAGTCTGCAGCAGGCGACTACTTTAGAGATCAATTAGTTTTTCTGTTACTACGAATTTGTGTATTTGAAAAGCTCCCTATGTTCCCTAGTGCTTCTGCTCCTCAAGGCTTGTTTGCCTTGTCCAGGTTCTGAGTAGGATTTCTAGTTCAGATATTTCTTTATGTGCAAGTACAAAGGTATGTTTTTGAGCAAAATATGAAATGCATACATTTCTACCACCCATAATTATTTGAACAAATATTAATTGAATTAATTTGCATTTGCCCATTTTGAATGTCTGTCTTTTTATCTCTTAGAAATCTGTATTTTACAAATAAACTTTTACTGCTATTGACTATTGTTTTTTTTGGCTTGCCTTGACAGTGGAGGAATCTGACATCATTGATCTGGAAAAAAGATATTGGTTGTTAAAGGCTCAATCACGGACTGGACGATTTGATCTGGAAACATTTGTCCCATTGATTTCACCTCCAATTCATCAGTCTTTGAGCGAAGGTATTTTACTGAAGAGTAGAGGTACAGTAGTTTAGCCATATAAACATGTTAGAACTTGTTCAGTGGTAGTACAAGCTTCCAACAATTAAACTACTAACCTCTGTACCTCTTAAACAACCACCTTTTTGTCTTGTAAAATGTGCCTACAAATCACATACAATTGTATGTGTTTTATAAAAGCACACATACAGGCAACAATCCACCATTTATACTTGTTGCTTTCACAGGTTGTGCGGCTTGTAGGATTCTTTTTGTCTGTGTTTTCATAAGTTTAAACAATAATTTCAGTCCTTGTCCAGCATTAAACATATTTTAAAGCATTAAGCATTGCTTTGCTTGCAAATATGTTATTTGCTTGGCCTTTAACTATGAAAGGATTGCATAGAGCCCTGTATTTTTCTTGATTGACAGTCACACACTAAAGGGTAGATTTGTCAAGCTGCGGGTTGGAGAAATTGGAGATGTTACATATAGCGACCAATCAGATTTTAGCTCATTTTTTTAGTACATTCTACTAAATGATAACTAGAATCTGGTTGTTATAGGCAACATATTCACTTTTTCAAACCCGCAGCTTGATAAATTTACCACTTGGTGTCATCTTGACTTGCTAACCCATTAGTAAGTAATGCTAATAAACTATTTTTTATTGACATTCTGGTATGGTCAGCAGCAGCAATCATTTGTCTGTGTACCTATTTTCCTCAATAGCCTATTGCTAGAATTGTGGTCATACAATTTTCCAACAAGTACAGAAGATATTAGCTCAACGTGCTAAAGAAGAACATTGTTCATTTTGAGCTTTGCTTGTTTACTTATGTTCTTTTATGTGTTGGTATTATTGTGGAGATTTGGTCACATATTAGGTAGAAGTAGAGCAGGAACACTGATAAATTCAAAGGTTTCACAAGCTTTCTTTTCCATCTGTTTACAGCTGTATTACAATAAAAATATAAACATTTACTCATTTATCTAATTTTCTTTTCTTCTATAGGTTTGTTTAATGCATTTGATGAAAATCGTGACAACCACATAGACTTCAAGGAGATATCATGTGGGCTTTCTGCATGCTGCAGGGGACCACTAGCTGAGAGACAAAAATGTAAGTATCATGTTTAACATGTGCATCACTCAGAAGGAAGAAAACAACATGTTTTCTGCAAAAGATAATGATAACCTCTGCCTAATGTATTTCAGGGTTCTAGACTCCCATTGATTTCAGTATGAACATGAGGGGAAAAGTAGATTAAAACTGCTTGTTTTGCAGTATTTTTGATGTTGTGATATTGATCCAAATGAAAGCCCTATGTAATCTCTAGTTGTATTGTCTTTTCTTGCAAAATTAAGGCTTATTTTGAGGTTGTGTACTAGTCTGAAATATTAGGCTGTATAGTAGCACTCAATGGCAAATGCCAATTTACTTATGGCTTCAACCTTCTATGTAATTTACGAGTTTCTGAATATCCATTTTGTGGCAGAACTGTCAAATTTACCAGCATATTCATACTTAACAGAAATTCCATTAATTCTGTCTGTCTTAAGAGGAGAGTATGTATGTGTATATATGTGTATGTGTGTGTGTATAAATAACATTATTGCATGAAGTCTGTTTTTAATGGCGCCTATCTAACTCTTAACATTTCTTTTATCTGAACCAGTTTGTTTCAAGGTATTTGACATTGATCGAGATGGTGTTTTGTCTCGCACTGAACTGGAGGAAATGGTGCTTGCACTACTTGAAGTCTGGAAGGATAACCGCACTGATGCCATACCTGTAAGATTTATATATTTTATAATGTAACTGACACAGACTGCTATCCTTAATAGTGAAAGCATTATGTAGTAGCATGGGTCAGCCTTATTAAGCAGTAATGCTGAACTTCATTGTGATTATTACCAGTAATGCTAAACTGCATTTTGATTATTACCAGTTATGCTGAACCGCATTGTGATTATTGGCTGTACTGCTGAACCGCATTGTGATTATTGGCTGTACTGCTGAACCGCATTGTGATTATTGGCTGTACTGCTGAACCGCATTGTGATTATTGGCTGTACTGCTGAACCGCATTGTGATTATTACCAGTAATGCTAAACTGCATTGTGATTATTAGCTGTAATGCGAAACCGCATTGTGATTATTTCCAGTTATGCTAAACTGCATTTCGATTATTACAGTTGTTTTTTACAATAACTGTGTTACACACACAATTTGTGTGCTTCACAGTGTGCATGTTGTGTAATAGTGGAAATTCTCTCTATGGGCGCTCATGCCTTTGCAAATGGCTTTTTACATAGCTTCAAAGTGGAATGAGGAGCTTGGAGAAGGACATAATATTACATAGTTACTTAGGAGAAACTGTACTCAAAGGCCAAAATGCTAGATGGGGTCTATTACACTTAAATGAACAGAACGGGGAAATGTCTAGACAAAAGAAAATTTTGTCAGGCGCTCTAAGACAAACAATATATTGCTGTGTGTCAGCATGTTCATAAATATGAGAATTTTGTGGCCAATATAGCTATGTTGGGATAAGCTCACCTGCACCATCAAGGCATCTCTTGTAGGTGAGTCCCTAGCATGTGAATCAAATTTATTTCCATGACGTTTCTGAGCTTTTCAGATGCACAAACGGACTAGATTTGTACACCTTGTTGAGCGATTGCTTTAGTGGGGAACTTCATGAGCAACAGAGCTTGCACAGTGTGTCTCATTTCTGCTTCTCTGCTATATCATTTACTTGAAACAATGAATTGAAATAGTGGTATGGGCAATTTTGGTTTACTGGAGATGGTAGATGACGACATACAGTGCTTTAAACTGATCAGAAGTATGAGACACACACATATATAGAGCCAGAGGGGTTCATAAAACATCCTAACCAATCAAACCTAACCAAGATGGGAAGATGGACATATGCATGCTCAAACCATGGTGATACACCTCCACTTGTGAAATGTTTCCCTATGCCAGTGTTTCTTAAATAATTTCACAGTATTTTTGCTTTGACTAATGCAGCAGTAAATAAAGTATTTTTAAAATCACATACCAATTTTCTTTTTTTTTCTTTTCAGGAAATACACTTGAATCTATCTGATATAATAGATCATATATTAAAAACACATGATACGACTAAGGTAAGCTGAATATATATATATATATATATATATATATATATATATATATATATATATATATATATATATATATATATTAGTATGTATTTATTTTTCATAAAGAATTTAAAGGAGAGGTTCAATTCAGCGCTGTGCGTGTCCGGAGCAGTCCACAGACACATCTAGGTGATGTCCAGGCTGAAATCTCTGGTTTTTTTTTCCTGGCACCCATAGTGGTATACAGTAAACGTGAGCAGGGTTTTCTTACCGTAATATGCAGCAGTGTGCGCAGCTGGATATCTTGGTGATGGCCAGCGGTACATTGCGTTGAATTCAATCTCCCAATAAGTCTTAATTATTTATTTATTATACAATACTTGCACACAAAGCTTTAATTTTTCACATATCTGCTTAAGTTATTCTACACAGCACATGTTGGAGCTGCTTGCAGTAAGGATAGTATTTGACCAGTGTCCAGCAGAGCCTAAACTGGTGTTCAGCAGAACCCCCCAGCCGGCTGCTCCTGACCTTAATTTTGGAGTTGTTAAAGCTGAGAATAAGGAATATTGGAGGCAGCTGACTTCTGCATCACGTGACTTTCTCTTCACAATGCTGGGAGGTCACCATGCATAATGGAAGGAGGAGGGAGTATAATGTGCTTTGCCTCCTTTCTCTGTGCGGCCCCCTTGAAGTTGGAGGGCCACAAGTGCAGTCCTCATAGAGCGAGTGGTTGCCCATCACTGACCTAAACCATGTAATATATATCTTTTATTTTTTAAGGAAAAATTGTTTTCTCTGGAACAAAGACATACAAGAATAATGTAGTGATAATTTAGAGTTTATGCATCCACCATAATAAAGTTGTTTACAGTTCTGATTTATTTTAGATATAACATGTTTTTTGTATTTTGGTTTTTTCTTCATTATAATTTATTTACTTATTTATGCTACAGAGTGGGCACCTTACACTAGAAGATTACCAGATATGGAGTGTTAAAAGTGCTCTTGCCAATGAGTTTTTAAACCTTCTTTTTCAAGTAAGTGGTTAACATTTTAAAAACAATGCAAACTTTTATTATGGGGGGAGGAATTATATATTTTTCTACGGTGTGATAAATAGTCTTAAAGCTGAGGATCAAATAAAGCCATGTGTATTTCCTTAATGCATTTTGAATTTATTTTTTTTTGTTTTCTCATTTGGATTCTGTACAATCTTGTGAAGTTTTATCTCTAGGCAAAAACTATGATTATACACCTGCTTAATGGGCAAAAAAACAGAATATATATGTGAAGGTTATTTTTAAGTTTCTACAGTGTAACTTTTTGGATGAAAGCATAGCATTACAAACTGCTTTTAGATACACAAACTTTCTGGGGTAAATTTAAATAATAGAAGACAGTGGTTAATTACACTTGTAATATAAACATTTTTTTAGGTGATTACTAAAGTATAAAAATATCACAAAAATAAAATGTATAGGTGACTAACAAAATAATCATATATAATACAGATAAACAAATAGAGTGAAATTAACACCATGCAGTAGCTCTTGTCTCGGATACCTGTTCCCGGTATGAATCTAGAATACGCAACCAAGAAAAACATAGTGTAGTATTATCAATTATTTCGAAACCGTGAAGTGCTCAAAATAATATCCGTATACCAAATGTATAAATCAAAATAGCTTTTTCCGAAGTGCTTTTTCTTCTTTATATATTCAAACAGAATGTTTTCCTTCACAAAGCTGCTGTTTTGCTTACAAGAAAGAGTAAAAATGCAAACCAAAAGTGCTGTATATTAGCTTTGAATAAAATACAATTTTAATGCTGTCTGGAGTTCTCCATTAAAATATGAGACACATGTATAGCCTTCAGCAACATGTAATTCAAATTCAGCTTGGCGACAGACATACTTTAGTGTTGAATAAAGTATCCCAAATTTCAAAGTAATCTTATGATAACAATTATTTAATAGACATAAAAATTTTATGTTTGCAAATTCAAGTAAATTATATAGTTGGTGAAAAATTAATTCCAATTGGTGATGCTAGGCATCCCCCGCCTGTTGTTCCAAACGGTAAGCTGACAATGCATGTGAAAAGGGTAGCACGTGAAACAGCAGTGTTTTGATCATTGGTTAATTGGTCATTTGGAAAATTTTCTCAAGTCTGGGAAAATCTGAAATAGGAACCTAAAATCAATCAGTAACCGACTATAACCCATTGTCAGCTTAATTAGACAAATGATAGAAAGCATTTAATAAAGATGAGCCTTTTTTTGCGCTGTACATGTCCCGTTATAGCACAGTTAAGCCATGTGACATTATTCATGGTGAAGAATATGAGACTAAGCTTATGTTACAATATACTCATTTGCCTTCTTTAACATTTTGTTTTACAACTCAAATTATAATAGCAATTACTTTTTTTGGTGGGTTTATTGTTTATAAAAGCTAAATTTCAACAAAGATCAGGCTACAGCTTCTGTTTCTTGCAAGTCTTCAGATTTCAATCCTACATTATATATACATATGTGCCAGCTGTAGGATTGTAACATAACAAAGCACAATTATGTATCTGACACACTCTTAAATATAGTGGTATTGAAGCTGGTTTAACAAAAATTCTTGTATATAAAGAACTTCAAATTGAATGTCATTGCTTTGTAACATGTGACTCTAACTGTACAGCACCTTTGATAATCTGAAACTCCTTGTTCACATTCGAGTATTAGCTTGTGTTTGAACAGCATTCTGCATAATGTATAGCACATTAGAGCATTGTTTCAACATGTGCTCTCTAGAGCCCTTATTTTCAGACTATGATGCAGGGTAGGGATCAATGTTCTATGTTTCAAGGTCTGCTTGAACTTCATTTAAAGTCCTGTAACTGATGTTAAATGAAACTGTTATGCCTATGTAGTCAAAGGTTGTTTTCAATAAGTAAACATAATTAAATTTTTCGTTCTATTTTGTACATTGTGGCTAGTTTTTGCGTTTCAGTGTTGTAAGGGAGTGGAGTTGAAAGTGCCATTTCCATTTTTATATAGCCCAGCTTACATCAAATCATACTAATCAAAGTAAATGAAGACAAGCTTAATGGACTTCATTTGCGAAGCACAGCGCTAAACACCTTTTGTGTTGTAACGGTGAGCCTAGCTGGTCCATCTAGTAATCATCAAGGTGCACGCTTTCTTTTCACTCTCCTCTAATTCTATGTTGGTGCAAATTCCAGACGTGTTTGTGATGTGGAAATGGCTGTGCGCTGGTAGGCTAAATAGCTTCTGACAAAATTAACCCATGTCTATGTGTCTCTGGTCGATAATTTAAATTGTAAGCGCCATTGGTGCATGGACTGATGTGAATGATAAAATATTTTTAATATGAAGGTGCTATATAAAACAACTGTTAATAAGTAATAAATTAAGGCTCACAGTGAAACCAAAGAGTATTTTGGGCTGTTCTTTGTCCATTTTGCACACCGTAAATGACCTTCACTGAAAGCACTTTGCTTTTTTTTTAAAAAAAAAATATAAAACTCCAGCACAGCATTATGGAGCAAGTAGACTAATCACACACTAGATGTAACATGTTAATTATTTAATATGTTCAGTCCTCCAGGGTCACTCATGTGATGATGGCTGTAAAATTTGGTGATGCTTGGTTTGCAATTTGGTGTGACCCTGTAAAAAAGTCGCAGAACTGACTTATTTACTGTATTTTACAAGACTACAACAGAAATGCAGGCAACTACTTTTAAGGGCATTTGATGCTTTTATTAATGTGCTTTGTCCTATAAAACATTCCACAAAATAAATGTTTTTTTGTAAATGTTTTATGCTTTTTTAGAAATATAGCTAGACTAATATAACCCGAAAATTAGTAATATTATGATACGTATCCTAAACGATATTACTAAGTGTCATCCCATGAAAACTGCAAATAACCATTAACTTTTTACAGCTTGTGCTAAATTTAAAGAATGTTACACATTATAAATATAAGCTTGAGAATTTTAAGTCACCACATCTGTTAAAAGAAAGCAACACATTTAAAAGCCATTTTAATTGTAATGTAACAACTGTGTAATTTGGAGATGTTCCATTTTCAGCTTTTACTTTAAAAAAAGAGAAGGCGCAAGTATGTGTTCCTCTGGACTTGAAATAGAAAATGTGCAGACCTATAAATCATTCACTTAAGCGTTCAAGAAAACCCAAATACCATGTTAAAGTAAATGCAAAATGACATTGGCCCCATGGGCTTCTCGCAACACACTTTAAAAACTTACTATGACACAGTCTTATGCAGTATTTCATATGATGTCAAATCTGACATTATGCTACTATTCTGTTTTGCTAATGTCGACACAGAAGGTTATATGTGGGGAGAACGTTTTTGCTTTAAATGACCAATTTAACTGTTCTCTAAAGAGTGCAATGTATTTCTGAAAAAATATAAGACACAAGTTAACCCGTGCATGATACTCATGCATTCTAGTGAAATCAAGCTACTTAAGGTGTTAAAAAGGTTCTTGTCATGCATTTGGGCCATAGCCTGGAAGTTGGCAAAAACTTAACTAGCCAGTGTCATTTGGTAGGGATGAGGGATAGGGTTTGGAACTTTCTCCATTGACTTTGTTGCTTCACTCATCACATTGGGTGAAATGGTAACTGTTTGAAGATTCTGTGGGCAACATGTGGTAATTGGAATTTTATTTATCAAGCCATAGTGTCTAAGGGGCATATTCAATTAAGCCGAACATCGCAACTGCGCATTTTTTTGTTAATATGATACCGCAACATTGCGTATTTCCCTTCGCAACCCTATGGGGTGCGAACTAAAATTCGCAACGTTGTGGTCACGCAGGAGTGCCTTTGGATCCCTTTCGAAGGCACTTCGCACTTAATTGTATATGCCCTTAAGTGCCATGTACCTTGCTTCAAAATATAGACTAATCTTTTATGATGTACAATACATTTCACTGCAGTTAATACTGGAATGGTGTAGAAATAACTGTGAGAAAAAAGAAAGTTGCATTTGTATAAAAAAAAGTAATAAAAATTATAAATATATATGGATGTAGATTGTTATATACACATACAGTACTAGAAATTACACTAATAGCTAAATATCTTGTAGTGTGTGGGGTTAGGGAAGAAAAGTAAATTATTTTGTGTGGAAATACTAATTTAGTAGTAAGGAGATGAGGGGCATAGGGTATGTTTTAGAATATTTGACAAAGCGTTGTTTGGAAGATGGAAAGTTAGATCTAGGAACTTGTTCGCACAGACACAAAATGATTGGTTTATTGTTTGGTGGCGGTAATCAGAACTGTTTATATTAGAATTTGTTATGCTTTTTTCTTTTTCACTATATAGAAGATTGTTTATAATCATTTTAGAGGTTACTTGGTTTGAATAATGAATAATCTTCTTGAACAGTAATGTCCAATTCAGTATAGCATTTTACCATTCACCAGTGGTTAGACAGCTTAGTCTCCTAGTAGCATTTTATTGTACAACAATTATTACAAAGTATTATTTTAACATCAAAGGTACTCTTAACTTTTAGGTTTGCCATATAGTTTTGGGTTTAAGACCAGCCACCCCAGAGGAAGAAGGACAGATAATCAGGTACAGTAAAATGATTAATGATTCCGTTTTGAATAAAGTGAGAAACAGTATTTTTCACACAAGAACTTTTTGTATTTGTCAACAGGGGATGGTTGGAAAGAGAGAGTCGATATGGCCTCCAAGTTGGGCACAGTTGGTTTCTTATCTCTATGCAGTGGTGGCAGCAATGGAAGGAATATGTCAAATATGTAAGTGCTTTTATTATTATTTTTTTTCCTTCATAGCAATCAATCTACAAACATGTATGTGTGTGGGATTATAGTAAAAACAAATGATTTGTAACTTGTGTTGTTGCCGAGTGATGGCATGGCAGCTTTGGTAGGTCGCTCTATACTACTAAAATCATATATTTCAGGTACATGCAAATGTAGTAGCTTTTTGGGCTACTAGTGGTTTCAAATTCAGATTTATAATAACAGGGGTTAGCAGCAAAAAGAAATAGAAACAGGAATAATTATATGGGTTTTGGTGGTGAGATATTTTGTGGTGTTACCTTGGACAATGCAATGAGGAATTAGGTTGGAAAACAGACAGGAGACTACAAGCTGTAACTATATATTTTATTAGAGAATGCAGACATATATTGTACACAGCACAGTGCAAGGTTGAATAATTTTATATCAATTCTGAATATGGCTTTGTACAAGTAAAATAATACATAAGCACTGAGAGTAAGCAATTATTTTCTCTTCAGCGTGATAACTGTAGTAACTAACTATTCACTAATGGTAACTATTATTCTTATTTTATGCTAGTAATAAAATGGATGCTACCAGATTGTCTGTACTTAAAATCACTGGAGTATTAAAAATACCAAAATACTTCAGCGTTGCTGGTTTACTTTTTATTAACAGTGTAGTGTTCAATTGACTGTAGCTTACTAATATGACTTGCATGTAAAATACAAGACACACCAATATACTGTATGTGTAAACTCTTTTGATGAAATGACTTTTTGTATACGTCCTTAGAGATGTCATGATTTTATCATTTATTCGGAATGTGCAATATGTTGCATCTTATATGGACATTGCAAGCCATCTTGGAGTCGTTCTGGGTATCAAAGGTCTTCTGCATTTAAATGGTCACATAGTCCTATGTGTTTTCTAATATCTTTAAAATGTTCACTTTGATTACATTACCCCATGTGTAATGAACTCTGATAACAAGTTTCATTGCCAGCTAAATGAACAGCATTTTGCAGTTTCTAGCTAAAATGGTTACTAATGGCATAATTGTGGGTGTCATTCAGTGGACAAGTGAAAATTTGTTGTGACTGTAGTGTAACAATATTTTTTTCCACTGTCATTACTTTGACATATACTGCGTCACTAGCCCCAAGGATTGAACATCTATGTAATTCTGAGAACAGAGTTGCCATGCATAAATGTTTTTTAAACAAGTAGTAATGTACAACCGCATAAACCAATGATTGATTATTTGCTAACTAACCAAATATTGTCATTTATAATGAACTCTTTTTGCAAAAAGTATTTGTTTTGCAAGGATATCGTGGTTGTGTGATGCACTCGCCTGATATGTATGCTCTTAGGAAGCAGGTTTCTTTTTTTTTTTAGAATTTAAGCATGTTGACTATTGGACCACTGAAAACTTATGTAATCATTCCATAGTATTGTATTTTGGCTGTACTTTCAACATTTAGTGCCATATTAATGCACATTATGCCTTTGAAAGTTCATAGCTACTGACATGAAAGTGTGCATGACCTGCAGACAGAATCTAATGTTTAAGTTACTATTTTGCGCTTGAAAGCTGCCAGAAGTGCATTTAACAAGACATTACTAGGCATAGACACAGGATCTTTGGCACCACAGGTTTAGACGAATGGGTTTAATAGACCATCTGTTTAATTATAAGCTATGTGGTCCTAAAAATCCTGATCATTAGTGTCAATTACTTAAAAGCATTGGAATTTGCTGTTACTGCATAAAATTATTGGTTTTTATGAGACGCTAACATTTTTTTTCTTTCCAATTCTAAGTGGCTTAGTGCTGCTGATAAATGGACTGCTTTTACTAAGGGTGGGACTTGCTCTTGTTTGTAGCTCTTACTGTTTGCTTGTTTTTCTGGGGAATAGTTGTGTTTTACTTTTATTTTTTTTACTGTTTGTGCTTAATTGAAGCATGAACATGTGAATGTAATTTAAAGACTCTTTGCAATCCCTGAGTAAACATAGGTAGTTGTCTGCTCTGTTATTTTCCCAGACCTTTCCGGAGCTGACTATACCCCCAGAGTTGGTGCTACCACTAATCTACACAATGTCACTCATTTAGTGTTTTTATTTTCCCTGTGACATATCTACACTGAGCACCAGCTTCTGACTTGGAGGGACATCAGCCAGCAGCTTCTTGTGAGACTGCTGGTCTCTGCTCATCCATGTCAGTGACAGGATGGGAACGTGGCCCTTTGTTATGACACCCAGTGTCACACTCCCACTTTAAGTGGTGCCATAGTTTTTAACCGTTAATCCCTCCCACATCCCATCCACACAAAGTATGTGGTGGAGCAGCTCCTGAGTGCAGGTAATGGCCAGGCAAATGTCACTACATCTGGCCCTTTCAACACCATTTACATCTCTTCATCGGTTATTTGTCCAGTGTTATGCTGTTTGATGAGGAGATATAAAGTTTACAAACCAGTCAATCCGAGTACTTGGTCTCATGTAGTGATTCAATGGTGGTACTACTTTGTCCGTAGTAATGACTCAGTGGGGTTACCTTCTTTTAGGCTATAATTCTTATATTATAATTCAACTTTCTTTCTGCTGTCAGAAAACTTTCCACACCTAGAGTACTGTAGCCGTCCTTAGAATTCACTGTACTAAGTGTGGAGGAGTGTGGGACTGTTACGATTGATTTGTCTGGCCATGGCTTCTATTAAGTTACAGGGCACATTCCCTATAAACCTTCCAGCTAGTAGGCCCGAGTTATTTGCAGATCCAGCATAAATAAATTAAATATTTCAATGCTTTACTTGTTATCCTGTGTCTGTTTTCACATTTTTTTTTCTTTCTTTTTTTTTTAAGGAATCTAAACCTGTTGTCGTTATTGAGCCTTCTCCTTCATTAAATGGCAGCCGACACACACTGGGGACATCTTCATTGGATCAAAGGGATGATGACAGGGCAGGCCCTAATGTACATGGCTCTACAGAAGATAAATTTTCCGATAACATATCTACTGCATCGGAAGCTTCAGAGTCAACAAACAGCAGTAAGAATAAAGGCTGTTTCCAAGCAGTGCTTTTATGTCTGGTTCTATCTGAGGTGAAGTCCATAGGGAAATGAATATGTTTTCCATTACACAACACAGTATAAATAATGGTTGAAAATCAAATAAGACGTCTAGATTTTTGCTGTATACGATCATAGGTCCCTGAAGTTTGAATCCATTTGCTCTGAGAGAAACAAGTAATGCACTTCAGGCACAGAGACGCACAATGCAATTATCAACTTGGGTGAAATTTAGAAGCTGGCAAAATACAAGTGGGCCCTATCTGCATAACATTTTGTAGTCATAAGAATTTCTTAACTGGAAAGCTTTAGTACTTATGGTTTTTCAGATGGCTCAGTCATTTCCAGTACCATGTCTAAAATACATTAAAAAAAAAATGACCCTTTTCTGCACATTGTCACTTGCTGTGCTCCTCACTGTGACTGTAGGAGGATGCACTCTGATCTTGTTGGTGTCTTGTCTGTGTGTATGTTATCACTAGGTACTATTTTGTCATTCTGGTTCATTCTGGAACTTTCTTGATACAGGGTCTTAAGGTCAAAGTTCCACACACTTGTCCTTGTATGCATCTTATTTATGTTTGTCATGTCCGAATGACTTCTATTAAGTAGAGATAACACTTAGCATTGTTCTTTCTCTTTCAGCGTTCCTTTATTCCGGTACACCAAGTGCAGACATGTGCTTTGCACGGCAACATAATACTTCAGATAATAATAACCAGTGTGTGCTTGGTTCCAATGGTAGCGTATTATTGCAACTTAATCCACAGAAACCAGGAGCCATTGACAACCATCCTCTGGTAACCCAAGAGAATGTGAAGGTAAGTTAATATTTTGGCAAGGATTATTTCACTTGTCAGTGTAGTTTTGAGATGAAGATAGTAAGCAGGTGGTACTAGGTTTCTGTTTTGCATCACTGTACGGGCGTTGATAACTTTAACTTAAATATGTGCTTTGCAGTCAATGGTGGTGGTGATTTTTTCCTTTTAGCATAAATACATGTTGTGTCAACAACAATATCAGCAGTGCAAAGAATAAAAGATATATTGGGGGGAAAAATAACAAAAATAAAAAATAGTCAGGTGTTTATTAAAGAAGTTTATACTTAAAAAGGTTCTTATATTATTCAATATTTGCTGCAGTTAGAGCTTTGTAAAGTTAAGTTAAATGTCTCCTAAAACGCATTGAAATAAATAAAGCAGATGTTGAATACTTCCCAGCTGAACTACTTAAAATCTTGTGAGATGATCCTGCAAAGTGCTGCAGGTTTGGAAATCACAACAAAGGCGAGTAGATTTGAAATGTGAATCTATAAACCGGTGCTGAAAAGTGTAAATGCAGAAGAATTTTGAAGTAATTGCTGTACTCTTCAATTATACTCTACCAAGTTAATACTCAAGATTTCAGTCTAAGCTACAATAATAGAATGGATGTAGATTTAGAATTAGAACGGAGTAGAGGCATCGGAGATCAATTTGTTACAATTTACTTCTGGTTATGGACTATGGCTAGACTGTGACTCTGAAAGTGCCAGAACAAATTGTGAATAACACTCAAAAATGTAGGTACCAAGTTGTCTCAACTGTCTATTTAATTTTTATGTTAACCCCAGCATGAAATGTCAGAATTGAATATGGGCTAACTATCTAAAAATGGAGAGAATTATGCTTCAGGGATGCATATTGGTACCTGGTTTCTCCACTGGCACCTGACTTCTCCCCTGACACCTGACTACTTCTACTCCTGGCTTCTCGGCTGACACCCAACTACTTCTACTCCCGGCTTCTCCGCTGGCACCTGACTACTTCTACTCCGCTGACACCTGACTTACATGCAGAGCTTGTCATGTGAAATGCCGAAATGGAAGAAACACAAGCTGAAAGTACACTTCCCAGAAGCAACATCAAAATCCGATATGCTGGTGATACTTCTGTGTTGGCTGACAGCAATGAATAGTTAAGGGAGTTTGAAGTGATAATGTTATGTATAAAGAGAGAGGTTGCGGACAGGCGTGGGTCCATCACCTTCAGCCTTTCAGAAATGCTATTTACATTAATGCAGAGAAAGGCAAAACACGTTGCCCTCCCCCCCTTCCATGTAGTACAGTCGTCAGTTTAGCCTCTGAGAAAATTTCTTCCTGGCCCCATAAATTACAATAGGATAAATTCTCTGACTCAAGCCTTCAAAATGTCCTTTACTAATTCTATCTACAAATGCTTTTTCTTGAAATAAAGGCATCCTAGCCATTGGTGAAGCTGTTGTCATCACCACCTTTCTGCTGCTGTTAAAACCCTCTTTCTTTTACTCACAATTGATGACTCCATGTTCTCTATGTTGTCCTTGATGGGCAAAGTTATTTGCATTAATCTTTGCATTTTAATTGTCACCTCTAAGCCACCTTTTCCCAATTTAAACAAACCATAGTTTTTCTAATCTTATAATAATTTAAGCCTCCTTCCATTCCTTTTATTAGTGGATGAGCTTTCTTAGGTTGTTAAAGTTAGGTGCCGAAACTGTACCTCATAATCTAGATGTTCTAACCAGGATTACCCTTCTGCTCCGTGGGAGGTTTCTGTCCTTATGCGGATTTTATTCGCCTTTGCTATCACTGCTTGAAACTGTATGCTACTACTCTGCTTCCTGACAGCTTGTTTTCCTAAATTATGTGCCAATAATATATTACGGTAAAAATATCACACTATCTACAAATATCCTATTGTCCTGGTCCTAACATCGGTTGTGAAAGTTAGTCATAGCCAAAAGTTTTGAGAATTGCACAAATAATATTTTTCACAGAGTCTGCTGCCTCAGTTTCTATGATGGCAATTTGCATATACTCCCGAATGTCCTGAAAAGTGATCTGATGAATTGCAATTAATTTCAAAGTCCCTCTTTGCCATGACAATGAACTTTTATCCCAAAAACAACATTTTCAATGCATTTCAGCCCTGCCACAAAAGGACCTGCTGACATTAGGTCGGTGATTCTCTCATTAACACAGATGAGTGTGTTGACGAGGACAAGGCTGGAGATAACTGTCATGCTGACTGAGTTAGAACAACAGACTGGAAGCTTTAAAAGGAGGGTGGTGCTTGAAATCATTTTCTTCCTCTGTTAACCATGGTTACCTGCAAGGAAACATGTGCAGTCATCATTGCTTTGCACAAAAATGGCTTCACACGCAAGGATATTGCTGCTAGTAAGATTGCTTCTAAATCAACCATTATCGGATCATCAAGAACTTCAAGGAGAGAAGTTCAATAGTTGTGAAGAAGGCTTCAGGGTGCCCAAGAACATCCAGCAAATGCCAGGACAAGTATCCTAATGTTGATTCAGCTGCAGGATCAGGGCACCACCAGTGCAGAGCTTGGGGTAGAATGGTAGCAGGCAGGTGTGAGTGCATGTGCACGAGGTGAAGACTTTTGGAGGATGGCCTGGTGTCAAGAAGGCCAGCAAAGAAGCCATTTCTCTCCAGGAAAAACATCAGGAACAGACTGATATTCTGAAAAAGGTACAGGGATTGGACTGCTGAGGACTGGTGTAAAGTAATTTCTCTGATGAATCCTCTTTCGGATTGTTTGGGGCATCTGGAAAAACGCTTGTCCGGAAGAGCGATTGTGAGCGCTACCATCAGTACTGTGTTATGCCAGCAGTTATGCATCCTGAGACCATTCATGTGTAAGGGTTGTTTCTCAGCCAAGGCAGTGGGCTCACTCACATTTGCCTAAGACCACAGCCATGAATAAAGAATGGTACCAATACATCCTCCAAGAGCAACTTCTCACAGCCATCCAAGAACAGTTAGGTGACGAACAATGCCTTTTCCAGTATGATGGAGCACCTTGCCATAAGGCAAAAGTGATAACTAAGTGGCTCGGGGATCAAAACATCAACATTTTGGGTCCATGGCCAGGAAACTCCCCAGACCTTAATCCCATTGAGAACTTGTGGTCAATCCTCAAGAAGCGGGTGGACAAACAAAAATCCACAAATTCGGGCAAACTCCAGGCATTGATTAGGCAAGAATGGGTGGCCAGCAATCAGTATGTGGCCCAGAAGTTGATTGACAGCATGCCAGGCCGAATTGCAGAGGTCTTCAAAAAGAAGGGTCAACACTGCAAATATTGACTATTTGCATAAACTTAATGTAATTGTCAATAAAAGCCCTTGACACTTGCTTGTAATTTTACTTCAGTATACCATAGCAACATCTGACAAAAAGGTCTAAAAACACTGAAGCAGCAAACTTTGTGAAAACCAATACTTGTGTCATTCTCAAAACTTTTGGCCATGACTGTAGATCAAAATGGCTGAAGGAAGAAAAATTATATATATATTTTTTTTTATTGTGAGACTAGAGGAAACTGTTGCCAGTAGAAGGACATGTCATTCAATACTTTATTAAAGAACTAGATCTAGAGCTAGATCACTGTATGAGCAAATAGGGAAGTTAAAGCTCAAATATTCAATTCCCTGAAGAAAACGATTATAGTTTGAGTACCACAATGCAGGACCCCAAAAGTCACAAAATCTAAGTACAGTCTATATTTGGGTATTCAAAAATTCCATAACACTCAACCTTAATTTTCTTATATTTAAACACCATGTGCAGAAATAAAATTTAAGAACAATGGTGAAATACTAAGTGAAAGGCAGTGTAAGCCCTTAATTATTGTGTATATCACAAGTGGTTGGTGCAACTTAACATTCATAGTTGGCTTCTTGTAGAGATTTGTTATTAAAGATCCCTTTTTTTAATCAATTTCAATTAAACATTTTAATTGAGTCCATGTCATTTATTAGCGTATTTATATTTTGCATCACCCCACAGCTTATAGCCACATGTCTTTCAAACATTTTTCTGATAATATAACACGGATAAAAAATATTAAAAGTCCCAGTGTTAATTAGTGCTGTGTTAATTAAAGCAAGCTTCTAGCAACACTTGATGGCAATTCTTCTATAGTTAATCACTTGTTATATTGTTGCACTAAATTGACAATAGGCTGTTACTAAATAGTCTATTGTTTCTTATATTTTCATACTATAGACATGATCATGGCTATATTTGCCACATAAGCACTTTTGGGCATGTGCCTAGGCCAGCACCTGGTTAAGGGGTGGGAGGCTTGTGCTTATGAAGAGCTGGTATACTTTATTTTTTTTTCTCCATTTCCCATATTTGTTTTTGTCTTCGAGTGTGTGGCATAAGGAGCGTGCTGTGGGTGGCACTGACATATGGTAAGCTGCCAACAGTGCTACTGTTGCTTTTCAACCAAACGAATGTCCTCCACATTGCTTCATCCACTCTCTAAATATAGATTTCTCAAATGAGTTTGTCAAAACTTTGATGGTGTCATCATGCAATGCTCCTGCAAGAATTCACAATCTGAAAACTACTTTACTTATTGTTCTTACTGCACTGTTAATAGAAGAGGAAGAACATCCCCTTGCTGTACAGAAGGAGGCGGGCATGTATAAGATTGAGAGCTAAAGAAAATATGGGAGCAGACATGGAAAACCAAGAGCATGGGTAGCACACAAGACATAGAAAGAAGACATGGGCTACACATGGGGAGCATATAAAATACATTTGGAAGCACAAATTTTGTTTACGAGGGATCGACTCCACAGCTGGTCACAATACATTGTGGTTCTGTAGTGTTCTTAACATCATGAATCGGACAAGGCTTTTTTTTTTTTTTTTTTCAAGAAGAAGAATTCCAAGCCCACCAATGCTCCAACACTACATTTGAAACATCCATAATTGTAATGGATTTGTTGAAACTGTATTGCCCCTAATTTCCAGCAGAACACTGGTTTGGCACCTCTAGGAGTTCAGAAGAATATACAAGGCAATTATATCTCCTCTACTTTATAGTAGTGATGCTTGAAATGCAAAGTTGGCATGGAAGATGTCGGTTTTTTTTTGTTTTTTTTAGGACAGTGTGCTCTGAAGGCTGATGCCACATTTGCATCATCTCAATCCTGCTTGTACTTACTGAGAGAGCAGATTTTTGTTTTAAGCTAAAAACCACATTGTTGCACTTTTGGCGATAGTTTAAGGAACAAAGGTTTTCATAGTAGCAACATATTTCAGATAGAGTTTCATTATTTAGGAAAATAAGTAATATTTTACCATGAGCGACTCAACTAGTCTGCATACACAGCAGGTAAAACAATTTTTTTTGCCCTCATTGCTGTTAGTTTTGTCCAGTGTATGTAGGGCACAGCTTGAACTTCTTACAGCAAAGATAATTGATCTCTATGAAAAACACAACCTTATAAGAGTAGGACACACCTAAAATGCAACATGTGCTGTATTAGAACTTTTACATGCTGTAGCGGGTACAGTGAAGTTTATCGTAACGATCAATGATCTTTACAGTGACAGGTGTTTTATCTCTGTCCATTCTCTGAATGCAGTTTACTGAGTTTTTATAAAACGTATTTATAACCTACTATATTTAATGTTTCAGTGTTGAAGCAAGTTCCTGAGCTCCTTCGTTTTGTTTGCTTTTAGGTACCCACCTTAACACTGGAAGGAGGGCGATTAAAACAGAGTCCTTCTCTAGTCCGTGGAAAAGAATATGAAATAGTCCCAGAGCCAGTATGGAGAGCACTATATCATTGGTATGGGGCAAACCTGTCCTTACCTCGACCAGTAAGTAGCAAAAGTCATATATTTAACACATGTCCCTTAGATATTAAGAATCATTGGTATATTAGCACGGCTTGGTCTAAACTGCAGTCTTTTGAATGTTTTTTCTATTTAACCTTGTGTCATGGTTTCTTGACAACTGCAACAAATTCTAATCTTTACTGTATTTAGTTTTTTGCATTTCTTGAAGTCTTCAGCAGCAATATATTACTGTAACTGTGACAAATATCTGTTCTAAAAAGCCTTTTTATATACACTTTTTTTAACTAATTATTTTCAAAATAGTAATCCCAATAATTTTACAGTCAATTGTGCCATTTTAGTTTTCTTCACTTATTAATAAACCACACAATAACTGCTTGTATCACTATAGGAACACCATATTTGTTCTTTTTGCAGATTTTTCATAAAATTAATTAATTTCCATTCAAATAAAAGGTTCACCTATCTTTTATTATGCGTGGGTGCAATAAACAAGGTTAAATCAAATAAAAACCCAACAATTTAGTACCTTTTTGAATTGATTTACAGTCTGTAGGATGTCCGTGAATCTCAATATAGTAATCTATGGATCACTATAAGGATTATACTTCCCATACTTATGCTATTGACTTCAAAATGTTGCCTTCTAAATGTGCCCAGGGTCCATCCAGTGTTTGAATTCAATAGTACCATGTGTGCTCTCTGTGTGATCCTCATAGTGTTCTTTTGTTCTCTATTTTGAAGTCCAATAAACGCTATGGTTTTATTACAAAATGAGCAAGGGCTATATAACATAGTAACATAGTTGATGAGGTTGAAAAAAGACACCAGTCCATCAAGTTCAACCTATTTTGGATCTCATGCGATCCTGCACTTATATTTGAAATTAATCCAGAGTAAGCAACCGCCAATCTGTTTCAATTTTGAAAATCCCCCCAGACTCAATATTGCAATCCAATTTTTACCCTATATCCACTACTATCCTTTATTTTAAGTTAACGGTCGTATCCCTGGATACACCGTTCCGCTAAAAATTTGTCTAACCCTTTCTTAAACATATCTATTGAATCTGCCATCACAACCTTCCCTGGCAATGAATTCCATATCTTGACTGCCCTTACTGTAAAGAACCCCTTCCTTTGCTGGTTGTGAAATTTCCTCTCCTCTAACCTTAGGGCATGACCACGTGTCCTGTGTATGGTCCTTGGGGTAAAAAGTTCCCATGAAAGCTCTCCGTATTGACCCCTAATGTAAGGTACATAGTAATCATATCTCCCCTTAGACGCCTCTTTTCTAAAGTAAACATGCCTAAACTGGCTAACCTTTCCTCATAACTTAATGACTCCATACCCTTTATCAATTTTGTCGCCCCTCTCTGAACCCTTTCTAGTTCCAAATTATCTTTTTTATAGAGTGGTGCCCAGAACTGTACTGCATATTCAAGATGAGGTCTTACCAACGATTTATACAGTGGCAAAATTACACTGTCTTCCCTTTCATCTATGCCCCTTTTTATGCATGCCAATACTTTGTTTGCCCTTGCAGCTGCTGCTTGACATTGAGCACTATTGCCAAGTCTACTGTCTACGAGCACTCCCAAATCCTTTTCCATTATAGATTCTCCTAAATTAATTCCATTTAATTTATAGATTGCGTTCTTGTTTTTGATCCCTGAATGCATAACCTTACATTTATCTGTGTTAAACCTCATATTCCATTTGGCCGCCCAATCCTCCAGTTTATTTAAGTCCCTCTGTAGAGAAGCTACATCTTGCTCTGATTTTATTACCTTACAGAGTTTAGTGTCATCTGCAAAAATAGAAATTTTACTCTCTAAACCATCACCAAGGTCATTAATAAATATATTAAAAAGGAGTGGTCCCAGCACGGAACCTTGAGGTACTCCACTTAAGACTTTTGACCAATTAGAAAATGTTCCATTTATCACAACTCTCTGTTCCCTATTCTCTAACCAGTTTTCGATCCAAGTACAAATTTTGATTCCTTGACCCAGTTCCCTTATTTTGTAAACCAACCTCTTGTGTGGCACTGTATCAAAGGCCTTTGCAAAATCTAAGTAGACCATATCTACTGTCCTGCCCTGGTCTAAGTTCCCACTAACTTCCTCGTAGAAACTAATTAGATTAGTTTGACATGACCTATCCCTCTCAAATCCATGTTGATTCCCCCTAATAATTTTATTGCGTACCAAGTAATCCTGAATACTGTCCCTTAAAATACCTTCCAGTAGTTTCCCCACTATTGATGTCAGGCTTACAGGTCTATAATTCTCTGGTTGTGATCTCGTCCCCTTTTTAAACAACGGCACCACATCTGCTATTCGCCAATCCCTTGGTACTGAGCCTGATGAGATTGAATCTCTGAAAATTAAGAATAGCGGTCTAGCTATTTCCAAGTTTAACTCCATAAGGACCCTTGGGTGTATGCCATCTGGACCTGGAGCTTTATTTATCTTAATATTCTTCAGTTGCCTTAGGACTTCTTCCTCTGACAACCAAGTATTAATTAATGGCATGGTTTCATTTCCATTTTTATGTATTACTCCTGCCATTTGTTCCTCTCTGGTAAATACTGAAGAAAAGAACGTGTTTAATACCTCTGCTTTTTTCCTTAGTATCATTTATCAATTCACCCATCTCACTTCTTAGGGGTCCTATATTATCTTGTTTAATCCTTTTGCCATTTATATACTTAAAAAACTTTTTGGGGTTTGTCTTACTTTCTTTTGCAACGTGCCTTTCATTTTCTTATTTAGCCAATATAATTTCCTTTTTGCATGTTTTATTACATTCCTTGTACCTATGGAAGGACTCCTCTGACCCTTCAGACGTAAACAATTTAAATGCACGCTTCTTCCTTTGCATTTCTTCCCTTACCTTTTTATTTAGCCACATTGGTTTAGACTTAATTCTTTTACATTTATTTCCCATAGGAATGAACTTATACGTGTATGTTTCCAACAACATTTTAAAGACAGCCCACATTTCTTCCGTATTTTTTCCTTCAAAGGCTTTGTCCCAGTCTATGCTCTTTATAGACTCCTTTAGCATATTAAAATTTGCCTTTTTAAAGTTTAAAGTCCTAGTTGATCCCTTATACTGTTGTTTCTGGAAACTAATTTCAAATGAGACCATATTATGATCACTGTTTCCCAAGTGCTCCTTTACTTGAATATTTGATATTACATCTACATTGTTTGTTATTACTAGGTCCAGTATAGTCCGGTTCCTAGTTGGTTCCTCTACTAATTGGGACATGTAATGGTCTTTTAGCGTGCTCAGAAACCTATTTCCCCTAGCTGTACCGCAGGTCTCAGTACTCCAATCAATGTCCGGATAATTAAAATCCCCCATAATTAAAATTTGACCTAGTTGTGTAGCCTTTTCAATTTACTGTAGAAGTTGGGCTTCCTCAATCGTACGAATATCTGGCGGTTTATAGCATATCAAAGTAACATAGGGATGTGGTCGCACACAGGTGGGACTCGTTAACTATCTATTTATTTATGACAAAATTAGTCCAAAGATAGATATGGTGCACTCTCAATAATTTTAAGCATAGAGCATATATGGGAATGATAGAAATATATCTATGGACTAAGCCCACGCGAGTAGCGCTATTACACGCTCATGCAATACTGAGGCTATGTGACATATCCATGACCCTGTATGTTTGGGAGAAGTCTCCTTTACGTTAAAGAGTGTGGGACTCATATGAGTAGTGATGATATATTCAAGATAAAGTTAAACAGCACTTTATATATATTTTTCAGAGAAATCTACAATATAGGTTTTTAGACTGCGAGATGTGATTCAGTTAAATCTATACTATAAAGCAATTGATGCTTATTGAGATCACCTCTTTATCTTTCAGAACTACTTTGGAGATTAGTTGTATTAGTATATACTACACCAAGAGATTTTGATATCCTATTAGGAGATTAATAATGAAGGGAATTTTCTCTTGATGTCTTAACAAGGGATTTTTTTCCCTGTATTGTTGTCGGGTGTTTGTTTTAACACAATACATACACACAATTTACCACTTTTTAATATTTCGCATTTTTAAATGTATACAATAAGTCAAGTTTTATTCATATATGTAATTTACTGATAAGGGACTGGAGTGCCTCTTATGTTTTCTCTTTTCTCTCTCTATATGGTTTATAGCATATCCCTATTAGAAACTTCTCTGAACTTTTTCCTCCGCTGGATATTTCCACCCACAATGCCTCTATATTATCACCAATATTCTCGTATATAACTTCCAGAATACTTGGTTTTAATTCTGGCTTAATATAAAGACATACTCCTCCTCCCCTTTTATTTACCCTATCCCTCCTGAAGAGAGAATAGCCTTCCAAGTTGACTGCCCAGTCATGTATATCATCCCACCAGGTCTCCGTAATACCTATCATATCATACTGCTCATTCATTGCTACTAGTTCTAACTCCCCCATTTTACCTGTCAGGCTTCTTGCATTTGCAAGCATACACTTAAGTCTATTGCCTCCCTTAGGTATTTATTTTTGCTTTAAAAAGGGCCGCTCCTTATCGGCTATGCTTCCCTTTCCCCCCTCTCCACCCCCTTTACTCTTGTTAAATTCCTCCTTACTACTCTTAATGTCTATCCCATAAATACTTGCTTGCCCCTCCCCCCCGGAGCCTAGTTTAAAATCTCCTCCAACCTTCTAACCATCCTCTCCCCTAGCACTGCAGCCCCCTCCTCATTCAGGTGCAATCCATCACGACAATAAAGATGGCAACTGACCGAGAAATCAGCCCAGTGCTCTAAGAATCCAAAACCCTCCTTCTTACACCAATCTTTTAGCCACGCATTAACCTCCCTAATCTCCCGCTGCCTCCCTGGACTAGCGCGTGGCACAGGTAGTATTTCCGAAAATACTACCTTGGATGTCCTTGCCTTAAGTTTGCGACCTATGTCCATGAAATCATTCTTTAGGACACCCCTTCTTCCTCTAACTCGGTCATTGGTGCCAACATGCACCAAAAC
This sequence comes from Mixophyes australis, assembly GCA_036250195.1. Classification (NCBI taxonomy): domain Eukaryota; kingdom Metazoa; phylum Chordata; class Amphibia; order Anura; family Limnodynastidae; genus Mixophyes; species Mixophyes australis. The sequence continues at coordinate 220,749,153 of JAVHZZ010000002.1, forward strand.
CGCTGGGTCATTCCCAGCCCCTCCCAACAATCTGTCCACCCGTTCCGCAATATGCCGAGCCCGAGCACCCGGGAGACAACACACTGTTCGGCATTACATATCTCAGCCATCTCCCTTAAACCCTAAGTTTTCAGCTTACAACTCGTATGTAATTTAGGTTAGAAATTGAGCATTCATTAATGTCTTTCTATACTCTTTGTGCTTGCTGCATACCTTGGATAATTATTTATGATTGTTAATTGCAGCTTGATAATATGTACAGGAAGAGGTTTTATTTCACTACATCTTTTTTATTAGGTCATCAAAAATAGCAAAACGAACCTTCCAGAGCTGGAACTCTTTCCACGCTATTTGCTTTTCTTGAGACAGCAGCCTGTGACTCGCCAGCAACAGTCTAACATCTGGGTGAATATGGGTATGATGAGCCTGAGAATGTTTCCTCAGCATTTACCCAGAGGTAACGTAAGAATGCAGCAAGAATGGGATGGCACCGTTTTCATGCCAGTGTTACGTCTGCTAGCTCTGCAATCAGCATTTCAAAAGAGTGGGGCTTTAACCTAAGGTCATGCACAAGAAAACTAACTCAAAAACTAGGAATAATGATGAATAATGAAGCATTAAATTAAATAAGTCCACCTAAAACTTTAAATGTAGTAGTGGGTGGAGTTGCCTGTATTTACATTCTACTTATTATTGATGTACTATTCCGCCAGTCCTTGCCATTTAACTGTACTTTTTACGTTCACCTGACATTGTCAATGCCTGACACCTGTGTCACTACCCATTTATATTTAGTAGGAAGTATATCAAGGGTTGGGGGGTACGATATTGACAAAACCGCCACCTGTTTTAATGGTGTGAGTGGGCCTAATGTACAGAAGGAAGTGCATCAGATGTTAATGATGGACACGATCTATTACTAAGACATTGCACTCCACATAGTATACCATCTAACGCTTTGGTGTCATTCTTCTTAAATCTAGATATAATAGTTTAATTACTAAAAATAAAGACACAGGACCTTAATGAAGTGTGGCATGCTTTGTATTTGTGTTTACATACATAAATAGTTTTATTTAAGGGAATGGATCCTATTTATAGTCTGTATTCTTTCAGAACATTGACATGTTTTTATAATATAGAATGCCGTGCCATTACTTAATAAGTGGATCATTGATGTTTTGAAATAAAGGAAAAAAAAAAAGCTCCAGCTGTCCATTTCATAGTGATCCAGTTCTTGTGCAGACCATAGGTCTCTCTGCTTCCAAGCTCATTTTACCTGAAAGAATTTTAATGATTAATTTGTTGGTTGTAGAGATACATTTCTACCCTTTTAGAAACATCTGGATTAAATACTTTACAGCCTTTACTAAATTTTACCAAATGATTTGTGTCCAAAATAATTTTTAATTAAAGTTGGTGTTTTTTTTACTTTTTGCTATGCACTAATTAATGTCAAATCAATAATTAATTTGTTGAGTTTTTGTTTTACAATAAGCTTTCTTGCTGTAATCTTACAACTAATCCTCTTACCTGTAATTGCTGAAAATGAGCTTTTTCTTTTTAAGGGATATTGTGGTACAGTGTGTGATACAGTTAAGGTAACATTGTTGCTTTGCGATTTAGAATGCTGTTTTGTGTAGCTGTAGGTGAAATTAATGGTATTGCATGCTACCACATGAAATATTGAATATTGTTGCTAATGCAAATTATTGTAAAACCATAAATAGAAGTTTTCATGTTCATGTATACTGCATTGTTGCATAGTCATTCTCATTAATAATTAAACTGTATTGCTCATTTTAATCCATTGTATAAAAGTAACACTCCATACACAATTAATTTCCAGTAGTTCATGTACATACTTCTTGTTTGGTATATAATGTATCCTTCTACATTCATTACAACAACCCAATGCTAAGCAAATTTTTTTTTTGTTTGTTTTTTAAAGGTTTTCTTTATATTTAAATTTGATTCATTTTATCTGTGACAACCTTTATGAATATTGATTTCAGTTTAACATTTGAGTTTTGTTTTTTGATATGCATTCATATACATATGATCATTTTTAGTATAGTGATAGTGTAGTAGTTTTCTTTTGGCTGTAAAGGCAGTAATCCTAAACAGATTGTTTGTTTTACTTGGAAATAAACATTCAAGGTATCAATATAAAAACAAAACATTAGTATATCATCATGGGCAAAAGAGAAGTAGAATAAACATGTAGAGGGAAGATCCCTTTAAACTCCTTAAAAAAAAATAAAAAAATCTGCACAATTCAAAACTGTAGTGTTAAATGTTAATAATCTAAGCTAAATAATTTGTGATCAATTCAAAATTAAGCTGTTTACATTACCAACTCAAAGCAAAGCAAATTATTTTGCACCCTTTGCCCTTAGTTTGAACTCCATATACAGCAATATAAAAGATAGAGATTGTGTTGGTGACATGTCATCCTAGGGGATTGATATGCAAAACATTTTTTTTTTTTTTAGCTTTTACAGATGCGGATTTCTTTACCTCTTTGTAGTTGGGTTTGACTCTTGTTTCCTTTTCTGTCAATACGAGGAGATAGCTATTTGCTGCAGAAAAATATCTGCTACTAGTGATTAGTTGGCTTAGCCTTAAGTTCCTGCAGCTTGGAAAATCCATAGCCTTTGTTTCTCCACAAAGTCTTGTAAATAAAGCTTTCTAGGCTTTACTAACAGCCAATAAAATAACTTGTTTATTATCTTCCTTAATCACATTCTTCTTCAAAAATGTAAATATCTTGCATGCTATTATTTAGTTGCTTCAATAGCTAGCTGTACACCAGTGTACTACTGTTTAAACTATTGCAACAGCAGATAATTGTTTAAAGGAAGAGCAAACCTACAATTGCTACAAAACATCAGTAGGTCTTTCCCACCGATTAGCTTCCTCATGTACTCTGACCTTTTTAACCCCAGTTTCGCCAGAATTTACAGTTTCAAAATGACCACTGTAAAATCCAATGGAAGAAGAGCAGAGCTGAATATGCTTATACAGTACTTACTAAAAAATAAAATCAAAGTACTGATATAGCTACCTCTAACTTAGAAACCCACAGTGAAACAAAGGGCTGGGTACCATTTTATGATGACGGGAATAGCTTCACTGTGTATACCTACAAACAAATGGCGATTTTGAAGAATGCCTACTAAAAGAAAATGATGACTTACAATAAAAATTACACTGTACATTCTCAACATTATTCCGCTACATACCAATTGCTGTCAATGCCGGCACTTTCAATTTATGTCAGTGTTCATAGCTACAGTGATATCTGTGTATTTAAAGTGTTAACCTATTTTGCTCAAACCTACTGAGTCTTTATTCCACTCAGCTCCGTTGTACAGTATTGTGAAATGCATAGATTATAGTTCAGGAAGGAAAAGTCCCCATACTGTAGTCACCTATATTTGCACACTTTGGGGCTTATTTAATAACCTTTTACAAACCACAATGATGTGTTGTAACTAATAGCAAGCAATTGGATAACACCTTTTTAGCAATTTGAAGTTGTCAGATCAATGAAAGCTGATACTGATGGAGCTATTATGTAGATTTAACTGCATGATTCAGTGTTCTCCAAAGTAAGATGGATGCCCCATATTGTACTCCACTAACCACGCCCACTCCATAATGTTAAGTAGTGTGTGGAGGTGAGAGGCACAAACACACAGTTCAAGTGACAAGCCCTTCATCACATGAAGTCTAATAAGTGCTTGCTGTGTGTTACAGCGCATCATTTTTTTTTTGCACCATGTTATTAAATAAGCCTTGTGTTGTACTTTTCATGAGCAAAATGGCTGCAAGGTTGTTTTGGCATCATTGTAAATCAAACAAAAAGTCATCATACCTTCAATTTCACTACAATGAAAAAAAAAAGCAGCCCAAATTCATATTTCTTATTGCCAGTGAAAAAATAAAAAAGGAATTTGATATTAAGCTTTGCCAAATAGCCCTTTTTAGTCCAGGACACCTAAAGATATGAGAAGAGAATATTGATTGGTAGCCAAGGTTTTGTTTTCTTCAGGGTTTTCAAACACAGGTATATTTGACAAGACCTAGCTAAGCATTGGCTTTTATATTTATATTTGGTATTCAATATTTATAATTGTACCTTGCTTTATAATACAAAGTTTATTAGCATCAAGACAGACTTGGCAATGTATTGTAATGGTCTGCAAATATTTTAACTCATTCACTTAAATTAAGGACCATTTTGTAATCATTCAGCTTGTCTTTTACTTTCATGTTTCGAGGCATTTACCATTACATAAAATAAAAAGCTTAAAATGTTTACAGAAAGCCACCCTGAAAAAAAAAAAGAATATGATTCAGTAGTTGTGTGGTGTTGAGTATAGTGTGGGTTAACTGGCATAATAATGAATTAATGCAGTAGGTATTTATTGGTGTTTCTTTTGCAAAAACAAAACAGGAAACGTGCCATCCCCAAATGCACCTCTAAAAAGAGTTTTGGCGTATACCGGGTGCTTCAGCCGAATGCAGACGATAAAAGAAATCCATGAGTATCTTTCACAGCGACTGCGCATAAAAGAGGAAGATATGCGTTTGTGGTTATATAATAGTGAGGTAATATATTCTTCTCATAAAATATTTTACTTTTCTACAAATGGCATATTATATTCATAATAACATTGTGTGTTTAGACAGCCATTATATTGTACAAATGGTCCATTTTAATTTTACTTTTTTATTTTTTTGTATTTAATGTAATATGTAGCATGTTCCTACAGCACTTATCTAATGGAGTTATGAAGAAATATATATGTAATGTGTGTTAATATTCTGACTACAGTACTTTATATACATTGTGTAACAGTGTTAGACTGTACAAGTCTTTACTTAGAAAGCCATTGTTCTTTCTTTGTATGGATATTAATGTTTCTCAGTTGTAGTTTTTAAAAAAACATGTACCCCAATATGATGGTAAATATTTACCAAGTACTACCTAATCTGAGTAGATTTATATCAAACTGCTTTATATACATTTAAATATTTAAAATTAAAAAACTATCTGGTTAGTTTTGTATTTGGTTATTCTCTACTAATTAATGTTATAGTTAACAAACTGAAGTAATTTGTGAAGTAATTGGAGATTCCCCTTTGGGTACAAGTACTGCAGGATGTGCCAGGGATGTAGGTAAAATGTTTGTTTCCTTATTATTTCTCTGAGCATCATTTTTGGTAGATTGGCTTAGTTTGTATATCTTGTATATGACTTTTGCTGCAATCATAAGTCCGCTTGTCTGGTGTAGCCTTTGGTGGAGGAAGGGTGTAGCATTTTACAACCAAAGGCGATGCATGGGGTAGTATGGGAATTAAGCCAACACTATCTCTGTGTTAGTACACACAGTTTTCTCTGCTTCTGTCCATCCTGCACAATGACTTGACCAGCAAACTCATGGTTTAGAGCTTGTTCATCATGTCAGAGCATTATCCTTTTTTTAAAGTAGCATGCATCTATAGTACATAGTTTGAGCAGCACTTAAAATTCTTGTGTAATGTCAATATAGGAACACAAACAGAATTTGTCAGAAAAAAATAGTTTGGGGTTTTTATTTCATATTGAGTTTTTCTGCATTTTTTAATAGAATGGGAAAGACTTATTTGTTGTTAGAATTACTCATAATAGCCTTATATCTGACTTAAGCATCTATATTTCATTGTCTGTATGAAACTTCCCACCATTTCTACTCAAAATCTTTAAATAAATGCTTTATTATGTTACCTGACTCCAAACCTCCAATTTCAAACTATGGCTACTTGTTATAGAAATCCCCTTCTCCTAAGCCACCTCAATGCTATTTGTGACATGTAAACTTGATGCATCTTGTTCAGAGCTACTTCCCTTCAGATTTGGAAGTTCAGCACCTGGTCCTGTCCAGTGAATTACCTCTCAGTCACTGGATGAGGCTTCTTCTGGACCTTTTATACAGATCTATGTGTTTTACTATATATTTTAGATGTAGGACTGTAGGGCTCAGTCCACCTATGATCACACTGAAGAGCGATTCAGAGCCACTCAAGCATAGTTTGTGAAGTCAAATTGCCTGATGGAAATATTTGAATGTAATGTTCTTAAATTTTAGAGAGTGAAGATTCCCAGCCACAATAATGAATTAATTGATGGCATTATTTGAAGATCTGTGCAGACAACTCTTTCCCCTCCTCTGAGCTTACAACTTAGTCACTGGTCCAAGAAACTGCTGTTCTGAATAGTCTTCATGCATCATTTGTTATGGCTATCTAGCTACAATGGAAATATTCAAAAGTTCCATCCCAAATAAAACATTTTGTTCTTCCCCCTTGACCATTACGGATGCTTGAATATTGCCCGACGGTAGGAAGACACGGTTTGTTGGAGTGGGACAGCTCTATGAAAAAAGTCTGGACCTTTAAAAGGCTACATTATGAGTATAGTTAGTTCCTCTATACTGTGTATGCCTTACCTAGTCCTCGGTGACACTCTTATGCCAACTGTTGAAGCTGCTGCATTAACTATATTACTTTACAATTTAGGGTTACAAAGTTAGGCGTGTTTAGCAAGCCAAACATCAATGGAATACAATGAAGAACATTTTCCCTCATTCTTACTATGGACTGATAGATATAGTGATACCACCACATCCTCTATTGCCATAGTTTTTATTTGTGGCTATTTCCACAGTAGCTGGCTCCATACTTGATTAGAGTATAATGCATCTAAGTTCCCTTCCATTGTTAAGGTTTCTTTTGTTTGGGTGCAAATTGTATTTAATTGTCAAAAAGAAAAATATGATAAACTATTATTTTGTGCTTTAAAGCCAGGTTTATGGATACCAAAACGCTAAAAGTTCTCCTAAACCCCATTAAGTCTTCTATTCTCAAAGTCTTGTGTTCCTTCCATAGATATTTCTCTGCCAACTTCAGTCATTCATCCTTAATATCACAAAGATGTAAAGACTTCACACCTAAAGTAGAATAAGATGCTCCTTAAACTTATGTGATTTTTTTTGTAGGAAAAATATTGAAAGTGGATTATTCAGTCCATTACTTTTGCTTATTCAACAGATATCTGTTGGCTACAAAATTGGTGACTACTATTTGAAAGGAAAGAGCAGTCGCCATGACATACCTGATTGTGCTGTACAGCCACATGGCAAATTGAACCCCTTATGTTCTAAAGAGACAGTTTTTTTTTTTTACCTCTGAGTTTTGCATGTGGCAATTGATAAACACTCCCATTAATTATGTTACCACTTGCGTTATTCCCATTGTGTGTTGCTGTGACCTTTTACATGGGTACAAAATGTATAGGTTTGAGGTGCTCACAGTTTGACAACTTTTAAATCTGGACAAGGGATTTCTATTGGATGTACATGCCTGGATGTGGGGTTAAGAATAATGACCAGAGCTGTGCAAAAATTGTTTTGTTATGGGTATAGTCTGTGTGTTTTAAATACCCTCTTGAGCCACAAACAATTGTCATTCAATAGGTGGAGGAGGCTGGGAGGATCAGGGATAGCACTAAGCCAAGCCTGGACCACCTGTGGCTCTCCAGGTTTTGTGAAACTACAAGCCCCAGCATGCTTTGCCATCAGATAGCCAGCCAATAGCTTGCAAAGTATGCTGGCACTTGTAGTTTAACATCCACTTGAGATCCACTGGTCGAAACAATATTGTTAACAATCCAGCATGCAAATGTATTTAAAAGTGCATAAATGTAAGCTTCTAAAACACATTTTTCTGTGATCTTAAAAGTAAATGTTTTCTGTTTTTCACTAGAACTATCTCACACTTTTGGATGATGAGGATCATAAGCTAGAATATCTCAAAATTCATGATGAGCAACACTTGGTAATAGAAGGTATCAGAAACATTGTACGATATTAATGATGTTTAGCAGAAGCAAATAAAAAGGCATGTAAATTGGATGTACCAGATATTCTAAACATTGACATTACATTCCATTCCCTTGTGAAAGACTAAAGCTATCATTTCTAAGAGGATTCTAAGAGCATTCATTTCCTGCTTTTCAGGTCTTCATTGACTATATGTTTTAAGAGCAGCCAATAAGATCATCTGACCGAGATTCGGTGAACCATTGCTGCTCTCTGCTACACAGTTAAATAGTGGGAAGCAGAGTACTTTCAATAAAATTACTGGTTGCCTGAATTGTGGAATAGTAGTAAAAACTGTTATTTTGAGAGAGCTTATCAATGGTGCCTTGTATATGCTAGTTGTATGTTGTATCTGTGGTGAATGCAACATTCACTTCATGTGGAACCGGGATCATTGATTTCTGTGGATGACTAAATAGAGCACCTATGAAGGGTTTACGCACATTGGGTCTATTGTGGTTTTTAATTTGCAACATAGTTTTTAGTAAGTTTCCCTTTCGTTACTACTTATCTTTACAGAATATTTGAATGATTTTACTCGATCGATCTTTTTTGTTTTTTAATGATAAATAAAACTGCAAAGATGAAGCTGGACATGTCCGTTTTGTAATAGCTTATTTTTTGTTAATGATGATGGTTTGTGTTTTTTAGTTCGCAACAAAGATATGAGCTGGCCAGAAGAAATGTCTTTTATTGCAAACAGCAGTAAAATAGATAGACATAAAGGTAAGGCTAAAAGTTAAGCAGCAGCACATCTTGGGAATTTATTGAATTGGGAAATAGTATAAGAAGGAAGGTCAATAACTGTTTATATACATTGAAGTATAAATTACTTGTTCTCAGTATCTGTAATATAATGTGTTTAGTGCAGGTGCTATAACTAGTTATAAATCTGCTACATCATCTCATTTATTTTTTTATTTTTTTTTAAGTGTCTTAAAAATGATAACACATAGGTAATTGCCTTAATTCAATTGCAATGTGCTGCTGAACATTGCGGCTGCGCACATTTCCAGATACTACAGTACCCTAACATTGCGTATTTTCCTGCACACATCTATGGGGTTTGAGGAGACCTCAGCGAAGTTGCATCACCGCGAAGTGCCACTGCGACCGATCCGGGGGCACTTTGCGGACAATTGAATTCTCCCCTATGTGTCTTATTTTCTGCAGTTATCATTTATACATTCTACGATTTTATTTTACATAAAACACCCTTTCGGTATATTTTTATCTGTTTACTGTTTTGGCTTTATATAATAGATTACTATCTGATTGTTGCCTTTATTTATGTTTCTAGTCCCCACTGAGAAGGGAGCAACAGGACTCAGCAACTTGGGAAACACGTGCTTTATGAATTCTAGTATCCAGTGTGTCAGCAACACTCAGCCGCTAACAAAGTATTTTATCTCAGGGAGACATCTGTATGAGCTAAATAGGTAATTATAGAAATTGTTTACGTTTACTTTTCCAGTTCCTATTAACTCAAGATTTGGAAAGCTGACTGTTATTTTGTAAATTACTGGTTAGAAACGCTCATGAAATAGAAAGTATGTTCTCCACTGTGTCCCCAAACAAATACCTATACATATTTCTTTGGAAGGCTGCAAAAGCTCACATGACACCCTGTGTGCCATAATTTTAACTTATTGCACCTTTCAAGTGTTAACATCTTGTAACGTATAATGAAAATGTAAGTTCCTCCAATCCCTAATATTGCTTGCTTGTATTAACAGTACTCTCCACTCTTGAGTTATCAGTTATTTATATAGCGCCTACATATTATAAAGTGCTTTACAGAGAATAGTTAATCATTCACATAAATCCCTAGCCCTTTGGTGGAGCTTACAATCTACATGCCCTACCACACATACACACACTGGGGTGAATTTTGTCATGACCCCGGCGCTGTTAGGTAGCAGTGCTAACTACCATGCTGCCCTCATTTATAAGATTCAATTCCTTGCTGCTCCGTGACGTTACTTATTTATTAATTACACTTTGAGCTTTAATTTAATAAAAGTACTTGCACTTGATACTGAGTGATTTATCAGAGCACAACTAGGGCGAAAATGCACATGGTCATTGTTACTGTAGGGTCAGTTAAGTGATTATTTTTTAACTGTGGAGGAGGGAAGGGAGAGCCAGGGGCACCTTAACTGTGAAGGGAGAGCCAGGGGCACCTTAACTGTGAAGGGAGAGCCAGGGGCACCTTAACTGTGGAGGGAGAGCCAGGGGCACCTTAACTGTGGAGGGAGAGCCAGGGGCACCTTAACTGTGGAGGAGGTGGGGGGAGGGAGAGGGGGACCTTAACTGTGATGAGGGATAGGGGCCGCATGTATGGGGAGGGGAGGGGGGAACCCCCTGCCAGATTAATTAGTACTGGGTGCTACAGTTTCTGATGGAGCCCTGGATCAAAGTATAATTTTGATGTTTAGTATAATGTGAGAGGAATACATAAAGTACAGTATAATAATGAAGTATAATAATTGGTACTAAAACACTGGCGCAAGGGTTATATGTTGCACAGTAGCTGCATTACTATCTAAAGTGGTTAGTGAACATTATCGTGAGAAATTCTTCTGCTAAAAGTTGCTGTTTTTTAGGAAGATGATATTGGACTGTGATGTCGTTCACACCATTAGGAGGACATGGGTGTATGGAAATTATTATAGGTTTTTGGAATCACAGTCAATGTATTAGAAATATGTTCTTTTTAAATGTAGCACTGTGCAGTATGTTAAACATTTTGAACCCCTTGTGTCAGTGTTTTTTTTTTTTTACTTCTGGTAGTATAATGGGGGTCAATAAATTAGGCTTTGAGGATCGACTGGGTTGGCAGAGAAGGGTACCATCATCTGCAGGGTGCCAGAGTCAGCAACTCCAGAATCTCAATTTCAACTGTAGTATTACCCCATTACCCAAAGCAAGCAAACCACTCAATTGGAGGCTATAACTAAATGGTGAGGGCTACAGATTGTATGTTGGTTGCACAAATACTGTTTTTAATTATTTATTTACGGAGCTATCCCATTCATAAATGGGGTTCCCAGCGCGTGCGTACATCTTTCACGTTTCTTCACTATGACATGGTGGTGGTTTACGGGTGCGGCATGTTAAGCTAAATTATTAGAAAGTACTGATTTTCAAAACCTCTGCAACATTTTGCAATGTGTTTCCATGAAGCGTCACATAGCATTACAATAATGGCACCTTGATGCTCCTGGTTTCATATTAATGTTGGTTACATCTGTGTAGCTCATTTTAGAATAATGTCACTTTTATACATGCTTCCTTTAAGTTTAATAAAATGTAAACTGATCTGAACCGTGTTTATAAAGATAGCCGGCATACCATTTTTATATTGAGAACTTCTAGTTATTCTACTTATTTCACATTTTAGAATGAACCCCATAGGAATGAAAGGACATATGGCAAAGTGCTATGGTGATTTGGTTCAAGAGTTATGGAGTGGAACTCAGAAGAATGTAGCTCCTCTTAAGTTAAGGGTAAGATGTTTGGAATTACATCAGCATTTAGTAGCAACATTATTGTAGCAAAATAAGAAAATATTGGTCTTTATTTGTGATTAGCTCAGTGGTTCCCAAAGTGTGCACCACGGTTCCCAGGGGTGCCGTGGCCAGGGGAAAAACAAAAGAAAATACTTACCAATCCGGTGGCTCCCGGGACCCAGTATTCTCCTCCCTCACTGAATGTCGAATGTAATGTCAGCACGTCCAACATATTCAGTGAACAGCGGCAGGAGGATGCTGGGTCCCGGGCGCCGCCGGATTGGTAAGAAGACAGAAGAAATAGAAGAAAGAAGGCCAAGTATGGTAAGTAAATAAGCTGAGGGGAAATGGTGATAGGAAACAGTAATGCTGGAGCAAATGGATGAAGGGGGGGGCGCTGAGTGTGAGGATGCAGGGGCACAGTGTGAAGATTGTTGTACATGTGGTTGTTTTATTTTGTTTGACCTTATTCCTCTTAATATTAGCTGTAAATTATTCTTTGACAGAAATATAATTGAAAAAAATATGTAAAAATATTCTTTTTCCTTTGGATTTATGTGTATTATTTTTGAAAACAAAGTATCTCTGCCTGACATAAATACTTATTACATTATTTTGACCCAACTAATTATAAATCGGGACTGTTCTGTAATTATTTTGGAGGGGTGCCGTGAAAAAATTATGGAGACTTTAAGGGTGCCGCAAAGTGAAAAAGTTTGGGAACCGCTGGTTTAGCTAATAATGTTAGAAGGCACTGAAAGAACTACAGCCTGTAAGACCCCAGTGCAATATTTGTTGTAGAGGACCCCTCAAATTTTATGTCACCCAGAGCATTAAATAGTTGCTAGTATATGACATCTTGTAAAGAACTATCTCTATCTATCTATCTATCTATCTATCTCATACCAGAACTGCTGTTGGTATCATAACACTGTATGTAATTACGGATGTGGAATCTTTTTTGGTCTCCCAGTAGTGTATAGCTGGGTAGCCCTAGAAAAACAGCAATGTTTCAATTTTATTTATTTTTATTGTGTGTACATTTAGGAATACAGCATGTTGGTATTTTTCATCAAACTATGACCACTGTTATAATGTATTTCATATACATTTAATAATTGCTCATATGCAGAATATTTTGCATTATAAAACTAAAAAGGAAATATGTTAATGGTCCTATAACATAGTCAAAACTTCTGTAAAGTACACATCTTTGTACTGCTTTACTCGACAAGAAGCTGATTAAATTTAGGATAAATTTTAGAGGTTGCACCAATTGCATGAATTATGGGAAAAATAATGGGAAATATTGTTCCATAATGAGTAAGATCTTTACACGACTATGTATTACCTAGAAATCCTTACCAGGCCCCACCAGAGTAGACTATTAAATAAGAAAGTTATTCACAATGAAACTAGCATATCTGCTTGTGAAATGTGTTCTGGCCATTAAGATAGATTCATGTAAGAACAATCATAGACTTTAATGCAAGATTGCCTCCAGCGGTCACATTATCATTAGCAATGGCAAACGTTGTTGGCTTTTGCTTAGAATTCATTATTTAAGAACTTTTTGTTCAGGAACATGCAGTCATAGAAACAAAGGGGCATAAAAATAATTTAATCAGTAATTTAAAAGTATTACTCTCAAGCAAAGGTGCTCTATATCTGGTAGACATGTTTGCTTTTGAATGTGGCAGTGAGCAGCTAGATGTGCCCATTATTGCTGTAGAAGTCACCTAAATGTGAGGGATACCTTTACGTTTCTAATTAAATTAATTGTATGCTTGACCTATGGAAGCCTTTTTGCTTCTGTGACAGTGAGCTCTTGAACAAAAAGACTACTCTTATACCTCATATAGGTGGTGCAAGAGAGTCGTTACCAAAAGAGGTGGAGCGATCACAGAAGATTTTCTGGCTATATGGCCTTATGTTCAAGTAATGCTTTAGTGATTATTTATTTATGGCTGTAGGGACATGCCTTCATATCATTATTACCTTTTGTGAAATGTTTGTTTAAAGACAATGCTTAATAAGCTGACTGGTAAGTTGGTTCTAGTTTCTAAATTCTTCTAACATCAAGGACTTCATTGAGTGAAATAGAGGAGTTTTTCCAATCCGTATTTTACTTTCTTTTGAGTGTGGCATATTTTATTTATCTATAACCATTTCAAGAAAATATTATCAGCCATGAAACATTAGGTTTTATCCCTTATATAAAACAAAAAGACAGTTGTCAGCGCTTATCCTTTAAACTGCATATCTGTGTGTGTCTAGCAAAATGAAACATGAGGTATTAGTTCATATTTTGATCAAAAGATTTAAGTCTGCATCCCAACGTCAAGGGTACCTCATATGCAGCTCCTACACTGACCTATATGCTTTAAACACCATTAAAATATACACACACAATGTAAGTGCACCAACAGGTACTATACTACCAGAGTCTGTGTAACTAATCAGTTTGTGGAGGTGACTGTCTTTATCTAAAAGCAGTGTTACCCCATCCAGAACCCTCCTATTCTTTTTTTATGCAGAACACTTTTTTTTTTTTTTCTTTTTTACATGTAAAAGTAATTTACTTCATAATTAGTATACCAACCTGTCTAGAGATGTACAGAGCATTGCCTCGCACCATTGATGGCCTTTTGCAGTATGAGGTGTTTATTAATGTGTATTAATATTTACAGTGGACAATAGCAAAGTATGCTCCTCGGTTCAATGGCTTTCAGCAGCAGGACTCCCAAGAGCTGCTTGCGTTTCTACTAGATGGTCTCCATGAAGATCTCAATAGAGTCCATGACAAACCGTATGTTGAGCTCAAGGACAGTGATGGAAGACCAGACTGGGAAGTCGCCGCAGAGGTTTGATGTCATATATTTGCATATCTTAAACATACTTTGCATAATATAGAACAGTTTTGCATAGTTTACTGCAAAATATGTTGATTCAACTTGAAATGAATAAACCACAAGGCATAATCGATATACACAAGCATAGTTTCTTTTACAAGATATAGACAATATCAATGTGCACTTAATTTCATTCTTAAAGGAAAGCTGGTCTAAAATATGAGTTGTTTTATATAAAAGAGCTTCTAAGGAGCTTATCCCAACTGAAGATATTTGAGATAATGTAAAATGTATTTCTATGCTGGCAGACTTGCTGTCTTTTTAAAATACAGTGTGCCTCTTTCAGATTGAAGTAGCTGATAATCAAAAGTAGCTATGTAACTAATGTAAATGCAATGCCAAAGATACCAATTTCCATCAAGGTATACATTTTTTTTTTATGAAACCTGTTAATATTTCTTAGATAAAAGTGACTTGTGTTATAGTTTTGGTTTTTTTTTCGTTTAGACATATAACTTGCAATTATATTCATACTATTACGGTTTGAATTTAAAATGTCTTGCCGTGTATGGCTAGATTTCCACCGGTACACACATGTTTATGTAGCAAGACTATGAGACAGAGGGGTAGGGCAGAGATATGGTGTTTGTAAAGTACAGAAAAGGCATCTCGTTTTGCGAAGCATTGTAGAAACTAATTTCTTTTGTGAAGTGAAATTTCTATAATAAGGTGAAGGGGTGGAGAGGGCTCCTTTTTAATGTATACTTTCCTTGGTGGAAGAGTGCGCAGAGATACCCACTCTACAAAAGGACTCGGCGTTGGCAGTCTTCAGGTCTCACCCTATACTTTTAATGGGCTATGTGCCTCTCATGTTACACTTCCATAGAGGGCTTAATTTCCAGGCATACTACAAGCAATGTAATTTAATGGTTGTACACAGATCCACCATTGCTGCTTATAGTAAAAGCAGCCCCAATGTCCCCTCACTTTCATTAAATAAAGGCCATAATTGTGGTTAAACCAAGTAGTATTTTAGGTGAAAATTGAGACGTTTATTTTACTTGAAGGGATGGTTCTGAAGTGTGATCAGCTTGGGAAGCTTACATTTTTGATGTGCGCTGGGCTTCATAAATTACTCTCTCTATGTGCAGTTGTATGTACTTGGTGTTAACAAAAACAATTATCTTGCATACTATTCGCTTTCTGTTCAACCATAACATGTTTTGAATATAATAAAGAAAGAAAAATAACTACACCAAGTTATTGAATTATTCTAAATATATGGAACATTCATGATTATCCAGTTTTGTTCAGAAGTTTATGTTCTGATTCAATTACTTAGAATACGAGTACAGAGGAAAAACTACAAAAAGTATATATCGAGACACAACAGGATGTTATGTCGCTTTTAAAAATATTTATTTTATTGGTATACATTAAGAAACAAATTTATTATTGGTTTCATAGAAGGTTGCGAAATATAAAAACAAGAAGTGAAATAATGTGGTGATAAAACCTGTGTGCAGTGATTTAAAATGCAGAATAAACTGCAGTTGCTTTGTTATCTCAGTAAATTTCTCAATAAATAAACACCATTATTTGTGTCATATTTGATTGTTCTGCTGGTATTCTATCACATTAATGATCTTTATTAATCTTCTGTTAAGAATGATCCTATGGTAGTATTATCTGTAGCTTAATATCAAAAAGGTTTTATTAGAAATATCAAATAGCTTCTCCCTTACCGTATAGCAATAAGTATCCACAGCTCTTCTATTTTAATTTGTTCACCTATTGGTGATAAACATTGTTTACTAAGCATTTAACAACATCTGATGTCAGAAGGGCTTCTCCCTTATAAATTAGACAGACTATCCACAATTGCTAACATTGAAATGATTCACCTTCAGATGATATAATGAGCAATTGCAGTTAATTCTGCATTTTAATCACTATACAAAAGTTTTATCACTACATTATATCACTTCTTGTTTTTCTATTTTGTGACCGTCTTTTGTTTCTTAATGTATCCCAATAAAATAGATATTTTTAAATGTGACTTGACATCCCGGGGTGCCTCGATATATACTTCTTTTTGTCTTTTTCTTCTACAACCATAATATGTCAGATGCTTTTATTTAATTTTAAAGACTTCTTAAACATTACTCATACACCTCTGAATGTTACTAGTTGCCATATTATGTAAAGTAGTACGTGTTTAGGTTTTTCTTTTACTCTGTACTATGATGTAATGTAACAAGGGAGGGATAAGAAGCTTTTTTTTTTTCTGTGCTGGCTGCGTTGCTGCAGACTCAAGTTAAGGCCAACACAATTTGGTATAAAGCAATAAGGAGTAACCGACGGCCTTCCAATCTTCACCTGCACCCCTAGCTCCTTATTGATTTGTCAGATTTCTTTGCTATATCTTCTAACACTTGTTTAAAATACCTGCTGGTATGCTATTCATACTTCCCAACATTTTAGATTTGGCTTCCGGGAGCTGCCGGGTAGAGGTGGGCGTGCAGGGGGCGGGGCTCCGAAAAACGCGTCATTTTACAGCGGGGCCAAATGCCGCGATTCACCAGGAATCGCTTGAACCGAATTTTGCCCACTTCACTAGGAAGTGGGCAGATCAGAGAGATTGCCACACTCTCCCGGGAGTCCGGGAGACTCACTCGAAATGCGGGAGTCTTCTGGACAATGCAGGAGTCTCCCGGACATTCCGGGAGAGTTGGCAAGTATGATGTTATTACAGATAGGTGTCTCTTGCTTTGCTTAAATGTATTATATTAACTTATTACTGAGATTAAGAATAATGTGCGTCCCTTTTAAAAGTTAGAGGGTCGCACCATGCGGCCCCTGAAGTGTTACAGAGAAAGGTTCTTCCTTATGTGAGACCTCAAACTGAAGATTGGTTTTATCAGCCATTCAACCACCAAATTTGCAATAGTTGTGTATAACAATAAGAAGAGCAACCACCCTTACTCATTATACAACATGTCATTTATTAGGTGTGATAACTTCTCTATGATCTTCTTTACAAGAAGATCATAAAATCGGACAAAAGCCAAATTGTGTAAAGCCTATTAAGAGACATTTGTATGATAATTGAAATCCAATTGTTAAGCCACATTTTAAACTTGTTCTATTTATACTAATGTATGGCTCCCCAGCTGTACAGCCAGTTTTCCATATGTTATCAATTACGTTTAACTGCATTTGAAATATTGGTATGGCTTTTTCTTGAAGCATTCTCATTTTGTATATGTTTGCAGTTGCCAGGTTTTATTAGGCTGCATAATTGCTTCATAGAAGCATGTTAGTGAACACTACACGAGTATAATGGATCATGCTGAATTAACAGGCAGTAGTAGTAGTTAATGACTTTTTAATTTAAAGTGCCATATGCAGTGCCATTCTATACAGCAGTAGCCTGCATAAGCTTTTAACTAAATAAATGAAAAAGTACATATAAGTACAACATTGGCAACAATTTAGAATGTTCTAGTTGAACTTCTTATCTAGTGATGTATTTATCTTGCAGGCATGGGACAATCACTTGAGAAGAAACAGGTCAATAGTTGTGGACTTGTTTCATGGACAGTTAAGGTCTCAAGTGAAATGTAAAACGTGTGGACATGTGAGTGTCAGATTTGATCCCTTCAACTTTCTCTCCCTGCCTCTCCCTATGGACAGTTACATGCATTTGGAAATCACAGGTTGGTGGATATGCAATTTCCATTTTAATATCCGTTATATATAGTAAGCTTACTGACAACATTGTTACATGTGGTATGAATGAGGTAGATAACAGACTTAAATAACTGATGAGACCTCTCTCCATCAAATGTGTTTCTAGTGCTAGTATATCACACAACTCCATTCTACTATTGCTAGGTATCTGTCTAACCTTTATTGAAAATTGATTGCAAAATTTCAGGCAAATTGCAACAATGCTGTGCAGTTAGTTGTGTGCTACACTATCACTACTGTAGGGCTAGCCTAAGGTTCTCTCGGTATGGCAATGACGTTTAATAAAATAAAACATACACTGCTGCTTTTACCTTCACTTATGTACTCTATTAATTGCACAGTATGTCACTTCTCTAGTGTATCTTCCCTGAACATTTGTATAAAACGTTTAACTTGACTGTCATTTTATGTCACTTCAAAGCACTCTTTTAATTCATCATAGATAACTTTTGACCAAATACATGTAGGTCATAGTTTAGGGGGTTTATATTAACCCTTACTCTTATAACACCAGTTTTCCTATTTTAGGACAAAATATTAACTTGTGTAACAGCATTTACATAAATTTGAGTAGTCAAACCCTTTTTTGTCTATTTCAATGTTTCTTTGTTGTAAATTTTATTTGAAAATGATTTGTTGCATATAATTATAGGAGGAAAGGCAATTAGTCCGTGGAGACACACCGCCTCAAATGTTTGTGTCTTTTCTTAAAATCTCTGCTCATATTCTGACCTCTATATTGATGTATATGATGTCTCTATGCTGTGTTTGTTTACCTCTTTTTTAATTTCAATAAAAACAGATTAGATAAAAAAAAATCTGCTCCTTTTCCAAGGTGTGAGGAGTAAATGAGCAGAGATTCTGTACAGTAATAAGCTGGGTACACACTGCAGGATTTTCATCCAATAATTGGACATCCTACCGTTTGGTCAGAAATTATACGAGTGTGTATAGTGACGCGATGATCTAAAGTCGTCCCAAAGTGCCGATCATCGTTTCATTTGGTTGGTCGTACCATTTAATATTTTTGGCGAACGATGTAGTGTGTATGCACTCATGCTGACTATCTCCATAGAGCTTACAGTCAGGCTCTTTTCAGCCGATTTAGCACTGAATGTCAGTGAATAAATGTAGAGAGTGCTGTAGAAGGAATTATTAATTTGTTCGTTCTGAGACAGAATGTTTTGTTTCAGAGTCACAGATGCTAACGAAATTCGTTAGGACATGTGGATAGCTATAACAAGGCGGTTTTAATCAGTGTTACAATGTGACAGTAGTGAATGAATGAATATTGTGCTGTCCTTCTTCGGACTAGAGGACCAGATAAAGGACCAGATCTGCAGGTAAATTGTGTCAGTGTGTATATATAAATCGCCAGACTGATCGGACCTTCAGTCGTAGGTATAATCGTTTGAGATAGCACGTCGGTCGGAAAAATTCTTCAGTGTGTACCCAGCTTTAGGGAGTGATGTGCAGAACTTTAGGGAGTGATGTGCAGAACCGGATAATGTGGCGATGTCTAGTGACTAATTGAATTCTCTCCATAACCCGTAGCAACAAATCAGGCTCTGAATTAGTACAGATTAGACAATGACAATAAATGTATAAATAATTACTTTGTGTTATAGCATTTTAATGTGACACAATATTAAATAAGCGTATTGGTTTTCCATTATTTGGAAATTCTATGACTGAATAGTGCAGCTAAGATTGTTTCTAAATTGCATTTAAAGTTATTAAATTAGATGGCACCACTCCTATACGGTATGGACTAAGACTAAATATGGATGAAAAGTACACAGGACTGAAAAAACAGCTGAGTGAGCTATGTGGTTTGAAGCCTGAGCAGATCCTTCTGGCAGAAGTACATGGGTCTAACATTAAGGTAAGAATTGATCTGATCTTATTGTTTGTCTTTAATTCTGTAATAAGTTTTCACATTTGGTCAAGATTGTAGAAAAAACAATGCATAATCTTTGCTCACATGTCACGTCATGTGTGATTTTGCCAAAATAATTATAATTATTTTTTCATTTGTTAATTGCAAATATGTTTTCTTTTTTTTTGTAAACTACTGTCCATCATTCTGTACTAGTACATGTATTTATATCAGGGCACTATTCTTGAACTGAACCTTTTCAGATAAGTGCTAAAATATTCCTTTTGTTGGTAACTACATCTGACACTGGGATCTATCCCAAGGAATGTGCTTATGTTTTTCTCCGCAAAAGAAAACAATCTTGGTGAATGGATCTCTACAGCTATTTTGTCACATGGCTTCACTTAGGGCTAGAAACCATTAATACAATAAATACAATAAAAATGAATTAAACGTTTATAAGGAGAAAAAAATCACCCCTTCTAATTTGCGTTGGTTCTCATGCATTGTCGTTTTGAGAACAGAGCTGCAAGCTTGTACTATTTTGTAGTTCTCAAAAAGCGAGAGAGGACTGTCTGATTGTCTCACTGTTATTTCTAGAACTTTCCCCAGGATAACCAGAAAGTGCGGCTGTCAGTGAGTGGTTTTCTCTGTGCTTTTGAGATTCCAATTCCTGGTTCTCCTACATCAGCCACAAGCCCCACTCAACCAGGTGAGATCTTGTCAATGGGTAAGCATGTCATACATTGGCCTTTATGTGTCCTATACATGTTTTACTGCTTCATCTTTCAGCTTATTCTTCTTCCTGAAGTCTTATACTCACTAGCTCGTTGACACATATTTTGCAGCTGTTATCAATTTTTTAATATGCAAATAGTGATTTTTCTTTTTCCTTGCACCTTTTTTAAAATTGTAAATTTCTTGTGTTAGTACACTGATTTCTGCTGTTTTATATTAGGTAAGCACAATCTAAGCTATAAAACTTTTTTTTAATATTGATAACAAAAGTATCAAGGGAACTTTGAAGACATAAGAACTATTAATCACCTTTGGAGATCTTCGGCTGTCATAACGGATAACCTGAACAGTAGCAGGACTCGGACAGCTTTTGGTTATATATTCTGACTATGTCTGAGTCAATGAGAGAGGGAGTAGAGGAAAATTTGTATTTCAGAAGGAGAGGAGGTTAGGTACAGAGCTGCCTGCCTTAGGGATGGATACCTTCCCAGGGAACATAAATTCAAATGGAACCCCATCCATGCAGAGATTACTACTATATCTTCAGACTGAAGCAAGAAAATCATATGTAACCCCCTTTCACTGTGTGCAGTGTGAGGTGCAAAGGGTACACAGTGCAACTCCTCCTCAAGCCCTGGCTAGCTGATGGGCATGGGTGTAAATGATCAGGGGGTCCCTGCACATGCAGGTGTTTTTTTGTAGTTAGTGGGACACAGGTAATGTCACTTTGTGGTGCAGTGTAATAAAAGTCACAATAATTTGGGCGCCAGACCATCTCTATGATAAACTGAACTCTTTACTTACACTCCTCTTCCTCCAGCACGATAATCATAATGGTTGCAGCAATAAAGAAATATATATATATACAGCTCCTTATACTCTCTCCAGCACAGTTCTTAATGAATATGGTTGCAAATATATCTCATTACTCCTCCTGCACAGTTCTTAATGTTGCCCAGATGTTATATAACATAAATCACATGTCTTGCAGATCACCCTTTCTCTGCAGGGGCACTCACATGGATGCTGGCAGGCAGCTTCTCCTCCATGCAACTCTGACACACTTTGTGTACCTCTCACCTGCAGCTCACCCCTCCTCTGCGGGGATGATGTCTCCTGTGGACTCTGACACTTCACTCTGTGTTCTCCCAGCCTCAGGCTCTGACAATACAGCTACCATGACTCTTGTAGCAACCCTCACTAAAGGGTCTCTTCCATGCGAAGTGTCCCCCTCTCTCTTGGGTTCTCTATAGTGACATGGAGTTCACCCCCTCACCCAGGGCACACATTCCTTGCTCTGATGCAGTCACCACGCTCAGACTTCCAGGCAATGCTGGGGGATCCTGGAGCTTCCACCCCACTCTCCCAGGTCCCCAGCTACATCTCTCCTCTCTCTGTGTCTCCTCTCTGTCCCTCTATCTCTTTTCCCCCCTTTTTGACAGCCCCTCCTTCTTCTCCCTTAGTCTTACAGGCTGGGCTGGGTTATCACCATGGTAACCAGTTTATGTAACTTTTCTTAAACTTCTAGCTTACCCTTTAGGTGACTCCTCCTGTATTCAGAGGTGCAGGGTTTAACTAAAATGCCACTAGGGGGCGTTACACATAACTAAAAAATAAGATTTTTACTCACCGTAAAATCCATTTCTCGGACTCCATTGGGGGACACTATGAGACATTGGGGTATAGTAGTGGGCTCAGGAGTCTTATCACTTTAACTGCTAAGTCTTCAGACTCCTCCCCTGCTATGCCCCTCATCTCCAGAGAGATCCTCAGTTTTGAATAACCAAGAGTGAACGTAAAGGAGGAAATATAACTTAGAAAGGTCTTAAATTATAAAGAACCATAACCAAAGTTTTCACACACAGAACTATATACAGAGCAAGGGAGGGTGCGCAGTGTCCCCCAATGGAGTCCGAGAAATGGATTTTACGGTGAGTAAAAATCTTATTTTCTCTCTCCTGCCATTGGGCGACACTGCGAGACATTGGGGATATACCAAAGCTTCCTTAAGGGTGGGAATGCTCTGGACCAGCTGCACGCATAATCCTGCGACCAAAGCTTGCATCAGCCGATGCAAAGCCTTGAAATCTATAAAATGTAGTAAATGTGTGTACGGAAGACCCAAGTCGCCGCTCTACACAACTGTTCCGCCGACGCCCCGTGTCTAGCCGCCCAGGAGGCACCCACTGCCCTAGTAGAATGTGCCCTTAAGTTCTGCGGAACGGCTAGAGAAGCTGAAATGTAAGCCTCACGAATCGTGGACGTGATCCACCGGGCAATTGACTGCTTTGAAGCAGGCCAGCCTCTTTTATTGGCGTCGTATAAAATAAAAAGATCTCTGGTCCTTCTGACTTGAGATGTACGGCCTCCATAACTCTGTAGAGCTCGTACCACGTCCAAGTACTGCATAGACCCTTCTCAAGAGTCTTTCTTCGGTTGGAACGCAGGGACAACAATTTCCTGATTTAGGTGCAACCTGGAAACCACCTTAGGAACAAAAGATAGTTTGGTACGAAGGACCGCCCTATCAGCATGAAAAATAAGAAAGGGAGGGTCACAGCGAAGTGCCCCGAGCTCAGACACTCTACGAGCTGAAGTTATAGCCATTAAAAATACCGTCTTCCACGTAAGATACCGTAAGTCAATAGACTCTAAAGGTTCAAACGGAGGCCTAGAAAGAGCACGAAGAACCAGATTGAGGTCCCAAGGCTCGACAGGGTGGCAAAAAGGAGGTTGTATAAGTAATACCACCTGTAAAAATGTCTTGATGTCTGAATAATCAGCAATCTTTTTCTGAAAGTAGACAGAGCGGATATCTGACCCTTGAGGGAACCCAGACGTAAACCCTTCTGAACAACTTCCTGAAGAAAATCCAGAACGTGGGAAATCTTAATCTTGAAGAATGAAATCCCTTAGACTCACACCACGCAATATATGTCTTCGACACTCTGTAATATATGGAAGATGAAGAAGGCTTTCTGGCCCTAATCATGGTGGTTATAACATCCTGAGAGAAACCCTTAGCTTTAAGTATTAGGGTTTCAATAGCCAGGCCGTCAAAGCCAGCTGATCTAAACCTTGATAAAGGAATGGACCCTGAACCAGAACATCTGCCTGAATGGGAAGCCGGAATGGAGGAGCCCCTGCTAATAATAGTAGATCTGAGAACCACTTTCAGCGTGGCCAAAATGGAGCTTGCTTCCCAATTCCTCACCCCCGTAATGTGAATGGCTGAAATCTTGGGGACCTGATGTTCTGCCCACGCTAATATGCGTCTGGCCTCTCGCATGGCAGCCGCGCTGCGAGTGCCCCCCTAATGATTTATGTACGCTACCATTGTGGCGTTGTCGGGCTGAATCTGAAGAGGTTTTCCTCTTAGAAATTCCTGGGCTCCTATCAGAGTATTGTACACTGCTCTGAGCTCTAGAATATTTGTCGGAAGAATGGATTCCTGACGGGACCAGAGACCCTGAAGCCTCAGAGTTCCTGTTACTCCCCCCCCCCCCCACCCCAACAGATTGGCGTCTGTTGTGACTAGAGTCCAAGACCAGGTTTGTAAGGATTGGCCTCTCTCCAAGTTGGATCGGGACGTCCACCAGACAAGAGATAGCCTTGTGGGCGTGGACAGACGAACAATCTGTTTGTCTAAATTCTTCTGAGACCCTGACCCCTTTCGCAAGATCTCTGCCTGAAGTGGACGGGAGTGAAACTGCGCAAAAGGAACTGCTTCGAATACCGAGACCATTGTCCCCAGAAGCTTCATGCAACTGAGTACCGAGACTCTCTTTTTCAATAGCATGGCCCTGGTCCTTTTCTGCAGAGATAAGACTTTTTTTCTGCTGGAAGAAAATCTCTCAGACTGAGTATCGAAAAGCAGACCCAAGAAGCGCATCTGTTGAGTTGGCACTAGCGGTGACTTAGGTAAATTCAACACCCAGCCGTGACTCTGAAGAAACTGCATTACAGTCTGAATCTGTTGGGATAGAAGAATCGCAGACGGTGCCTTCAACAAGAGGTCATCTAGATAAGGGATAATTGTTATACCCTTCTGGCGCAAAAGACTGGCCTTGACTGCCATGATCTTGGTAAAGACTCTGGGGGCGGTAGCCAGGCCGAAGGGGAGAGCCCTGAACTAAAAAAGCGACTCTCCTACTGCGAACCGAAGGAGACTCCGGTGTCCCTCCCAAATAGGTACATGCAGGTAGGCATCCTTGATGTCTAATGATGCCAGAAACTCCCCTTTTTCTATCCCTGCTATCACAGAGCGAAGGGATTCCATGCAAAATTTCTGAATATTCAGCTGCTTGTTTAGTGACTGAAGTTTCAGGATGGGCCGGAAGGATGCATCTGACTTTGGCACCAGGAAGAGGTTTGAATAAAAACCTTGACCCCTTTCTAGAGGAGGAACCTGAACTATTACCTGCGCAGTTAGAAGCTTTTGAATCGCTTCCTGAAGTGCAACACATCTGAGGGGACAAGAGGGGAGAGGAGTGACGAAGAATCTGTGACGGGGGAGTGGGCTAGATCAATGACATAACCCCGGAACATAATTCCTATGTCACGTGGAGGGCTTGTCTGCTGGACGAGCAGAACCTCTCCTCGCTGCCCCTCTACCTACTCTGCTTCTATTAGCGGATGCCCTAGAAGCTTAGAACTGTCCTCTGCTAGAAGAACCTCCCCCTCAGGAAAAAATTTGAAAGGAGCAAAACCTACCCTTACGGGGCCTGTTTGAGACCGTGGGTAGAGAAGTGCTCTTTCCCCCCGTAGTCTCCTGAATAACCCTTTCGAGGTCCGCCCCGAATAGAGTTAATCCGTCAAAGGGTAAATTCTCTAAAGCTCTTTTGGCGTCTGCATACACTGACCAAATCCGTAACCGTAGGTTACTACGAGCTGCTACAATAAGAGCAGAGGCCTTAGCATTCACTGATACTGCATCCATGGCAGCGTTCGCTACATACTCCGAAGTTTCTAGTACGTGCTCAGCTAGATTAACTAGCTCTGTACGCGGAGTGTTATCTCTAAGACCCTTAATCAAAGCCTCCATCCAAAATTGAACAGCTCCTTTAGCCCAGGCTACAGCCATATTTGGTCTAAACAGACTTCCTACAGCGGTATACGCTGAGCGAAGAGCTAGATCACACTTCTTATCAGTGTAGTCCTTAAGGGCTATTCGTTCTTGAACAAGAATAGGCGAAGATCAAGCTAACCGGGCTACCGGAGTGTCCACCCTAGGCAAAGTCTCCCATTTTACTGTGTCCTCAGGAGGCAGAGGATAAAGGGACTTAAACTTTCCCGGCATCATAAACTGCTTATTTGGCTTCTGCCAAGCTTCAGAAATAATCTCCAACATTTCTGGAGAATGTGGGAATATTGCTAACTGTGCCTTAGGTCTTTTAAATAAAGAGATACCTTTTGGTGCTGAGGGCTCCAGATCAACCAACCCTAAGGTATGCCTGATTCCCAAAATAAGACTATCCACACTCGTGGAGACTGAGTCAGAATCATAGAGAGCCTCCCCTTCCGGGTCTATATCTACCTCGGCTGAGGAGAGATCAGAAAGCTGATCTATGTCCAGACCTGCATCAGTAATGGCTCTCTTACCCCTCTGGGAAATAGATACTAACCTATTTTCCCTGTGGGTAGACCCTGCTTGTGATGTGGAAGCATTCTCGTCAGACTGACTGCCTGCAAGTGTAAGTGGGGTAGTGTTCTCGCGTACCTCTGTTACCCGCAGCATCATGGCCGTCCGTTTCGCCACAGTCGAAGAAAAGGATTGCATCCAGGGCGGTTCTACCACTGCAGAAGACCCCTCCTGGGCTGAGCTGTCTAGCCTTTGAGCATCCGCAGTACAAGCTGCGCAAAGGGCTTTTCGGTCTGTGTGTCTAACAGAAAGTTTTGTGTTACATTTAGAACAGGCATAATACATTACAGAAGCGCCAGAGTGACCCTTGCCTTTAGCTGTCCCCTTCTCCGCCATTGTCCTGCTTCTTAATATTATTATTAAAAGTAAGGCAGACAAACAGAGAGAATAATAAGTACTGGAGACTCCTAAACTAGAAAGTCTCTCACACTATAGGCACTCCTCACCAATGCAAAAGCCTGTAAAGTACTGTCTGTGAAAATTTTTACCACAAATAATTCACAAAAACAGATATAAACCTCCACACTGACTATTATCTTTTAATACAAGCCTGTATCAAAAAGTCTGTCCGCAGAGGAAAGGCACAGCAGAGGCTAGAGAACCATTAAACCGCTGTCTCTTCAGTTTCCCCTCACCAACTGACAGAGCTGCGCACGGGAAAAGAGCCTTGAAGGAAGGGGGATATCGAGTATCAACTCCTCCCTTTCCTTCTGTTTCTGCCTGCCCTGCTGGCCTCCGCTGTCTGGGTTCCATAAAGACCTGCAAAATGACCACCCAGCAGCGCTGGAAGCGCTTAAGTATGCCCAGAACACTTATTTCTTGAAGCGGTCCGACTCACCTGCTATGAGTGTGAGCGCCGCTGTATTCCCCTTAAATGAAAGCTCGTTGTCTAGAGGCGAGCGGGAAAACTGCTGGCATGGACGGCGGCGGGGGAGGAGAGGCTGTTACAGCATCGCTCCCTCTGACCGCTATGGAGGCATCTTAACTGTCTGCACCAAACATACACAGCCTTGTTTCTATTAAATTACACAGCCTGCCTCCTATCTATGGAAATGCCGGCAGTAGGTACAAGGTAACAGAGCACCAGGCTTCTGATACCTGCGCTGCGGTCCCCAGAGAGCAGAGCTAGGTCTTACTCACTATTTTCCTTGTACTGAACCCTGCGCTTTGCATCTGTATAAGGAAGAAAATAAAAACATGAAAACCTATAACTAAACGGGTATAGGCAGGAGCCTATACTCCAGTGACCTAACTCCAAGTCACTTAAAAAAAAACCTGAGAATCTCTCTGGAGAGGAGGGGCATAGCAGGGGCATAACAGGGGAGGAGTCTAAAGACTTAGCAGTTAAAGTGACAAGACTCCTGAGCCCACTACTATACCCCAATGTCTCGCAGTGTCCCCCAATGGAGTCAGAGAAATAATATGACACTAATGTGAATTGCCTGTTTTTTTTGTTTTGTTTTTTTGTTTGTTTTTTAAGTCCTAGCCCTTAAATATACTTGATATACAGATGGAAAAGGCTTTCTTTTTCACTGGTTAGATTATCACTTTCAGTGAAGTGATCTGAGGCATATAGCAGATGTCATTGCTTAATGTGCAATAAAGACTGCTCCACCTGTACAATTAACGGATTAATCAGTTATTTAAGTGTAAAGATTTTGTTAATTTATCAGTTATCTGCACTAGTTTGATAATGCTAAAAACATATTGTTGGAAAGGCCTATGATACCTATGTAAGAAAACATAAAAACATGCTTTACTGCATAATTGTAAAATGTAACACCTTTGCAATTTCATTTAAATCACTCTTACTGTGTTATTACTTTATTATTTTTGTGTTGGGTGTTGCATAGTTATTTTTTTTTTCTCCCTCTGCTGTATGCTTTTTAATTAGCTTTGCTGAGTTTGTAAAATGCTCAGCCAAAGAGGTTTAAACAATAATCCATACTCATAGCGATGTAGTACTAAGTAGATTACTTTGAGCTTGTTCTTCAATTTGCAGATTTCAGCACAGTGCCATCATCAAATGGACATCACAGTCTCATTGCAAATGGAGGACTGAGTCAGCCACCAATAATCCCCAATGGGATGCCAAATACTGTAGTGCCATGTGGAACAGAGAAGACTCTGGGTAATGGAGTACTTAATGGTCATGTCTCTGTCCACCCAGATGGCCCTTTTATAGGCTATATCATTGCTATTCACAGAAAAATGGTAAGATATGGTCTGTTTTAGACTATATATATTGCATGTAAATGATGTTTTTATTATCCCAAAAGAAGACCATACTGTTCCTGGACAAACAGTGTGAAATTTAACAGGATATGCAAACTGCAACAGTCCATGTAACTAGCAAGCGGCAATATCCCCAGTAATATCTCTGATCATGAAAAATGCATTATTTTTTTTGCCACCTCTTGACAAAATGGATGAAATAGTTCAGTGTTGTCATTCTGTTTATTTAGGGTTTGCGTATATCGGCATCATTTAATAGGCATCTCCTCAGATCGCTTTTTGACAGCTTAACGGAGAAAGACCGCCGCTTTTTTAAAAATGCCTAGGGCGCCGTGGACCCTAGCACCGGCCCTGATTGCATTCTGCTGGGTTTTAAAGACTCCATGCTGTAGACAAAACATCTCTCCAACAGGAACTGCATGCTTACTTTGTGTGATTTCATCAGTCATGTTTAGTACACTGAATTGGTAATGTAAATTAGGAAACTAGAAGTATTTTAATGCTGCACCAGAAAAGTGAAAATGTTATATTGTTGTTAAACAAGTTAAGTAATAATTTTAAATGTACTTTAACTGTCTACTGCGTTCCAGCTGTCCTCTTCCTGGCGTAGACAACACACTGCCTGTATTTTAAAAGATAGGAGAGCGCGCACAGCAAACTTCAGTGGACTCTCCTCACTCCTGCTGTTGCAGCTTTCTTCACACAGGCAGAGCATTGGCCATCATATTCTTTTGGTTACAGAGAGAGAACACTCTCTCTGTAAAAGCCTGATGATCACCACTATTGCTGTCCATAAATCCCTCCACTGCCACAATGAGTCTCCACCATGTTATAGATCGAGGCAGAGCACTGGAAAGGAGAATCACAAACTTCAATAGATCAAGTGTTTCAATAAAAAAGAGTTTTGATCTATTGGGGGTTGTATTTCTCCTTCAAGCACTCTATCTCTATAACATCAAATTTTGGGGGCTGTTGTTTAGGAGGGAGGGGAGCAAGTTGTACATATTGGATATTACAAAAATTAGCAGCAAATATAGGAAACATGCATTTAGATAAGGTTTTGTCCCTTGATATTTTGCACAGATAGTTCAACTTCACAAGCATACATTTATTCTATTACTTTTAATGTTTACATGAATATTTAATATTAGGGGTGTGCACCGGCCACTTTTAGTGTTTTGGGTTCTGATTAGCTTGAGGTTTTGGGTTCTGATTTGTTTTGCCAAAGCACCTGACGAAAGGTTTTGGTTTTGATTTAGGGTTTTGGGTAATGATTTATTTTTAAAAAAGCATAAAAAGTGCTAAAATCCAGTTTTTTTTCACTCCTACGCTATTATTAACCTCAATAACATTCAATAACAATCATTTCCACTAATTTCCAGTCTATTCAGAACACCTCACAATATTGTTTTTAGTCCAAAACGTTGCACCGAGGTAGCTGAATGTCTAAGCTAAGCGACACAAGTGGGCGGCACAAACACGTGGCCCATCGTAGGTAGCTGTGTAGGCTTGAATGGCCTTTTTCTGCTCCTCCATCCTCTGCAGCATATAGAGGGTGGAGTTCAAGCGCGTCACTACCTCTTGTTTTTGTTGATGGCAGGGCATGTTCATGCTTTTTTGATGTAGCAGGAACAGTGAACGTAATTTAATTACTTTAATATCTGATACAAAGCTTTCTGGACTGCGTAGTGGAGTGGCCCCGGTACCCAATTTGGTACCGGGGTCACAATACCGCCTTCAAATTGTCTGAATTCCACTGCACAGATGGCGGACACCGGATACACGTCTAACACCAACATAGCTGTTAAGGCTGCTTTGCCATAGGATGACTACTGTCGTACTTCGTGCTCATGGCAAACGACTGTTGGACGGTCACATAATGCCAAAAAAATTGTTGCAAGATGGAATTGTCCTTGGGCCCTCCCACCCACCCTTATGTTGTTGAAATAGGACATGCACACTTTAACAAACCAATCATTTCAGCGACGGGGCCTACCAAATAACTGTGGCTGAAATGATTGGTTTGTTTGGGCCCCCACACCAAAAAAGCTATTCATCTCTCCCTGTACAAACTAAACAGGCTCTACTGAGTCAAGATGTCGTCCTCATCCTCCGATTCCTCTCCTACTTCAGTGTGTACTTCCTCATCCTCACACATTATCAATTCGTCCCCGCTGGACTCCACAACCACAGGTCCCTCTGTAGTATCTGGAGGCCAGTGCTGTACTTGATTGAGGAATTGATAATTCATTTTTATGAACATCATTTTTTCTACGTTTTGCAGAAGCAACCTCCTTCGCCGCTCACTGACCAGGTTCCCCGCTGCACTAAAAACTCTTTCCGAGTACACACTGGAGGGGGGACAACTCAGGTAAAATAGAGCCAGTTTGTACAGGGCCTTCCAAACTGGCTTTTTTTTCCTGCCAGTAAGAATATGGACTGTCTGACATGTCTACTTGGATGGTGTCAGCAAAGTAATCCTCCACCATTTTTTCAATTGTGACAGCATCCAATGCAGCGACAGTAAACATGTCTGCAATGGTTGGCAGGTCCTTCAGTCTGGACCAGATGTTCTCAGCATCCCCGCCAGCGGGTCTTTTAGGAAAACTGAGCTTTTTCCTCGCAGCCACAGGTGTTGAAGAAAATGAAGGAGGAGCTGTTGGCATGTCTTGGTCCTCTTCAGAGGACAGTCTCCTGACCAGCAGGTCTTTGCACCGCTGTAGACTTGTGTCCGCCGGAAACAGAGATACAACATACGCTTTAAACCGAGGATCCAGCACGGTGCCCAGAATGTATTCCTCTGACTTTAAAAGACTGACCACCCTTGGATCCTGGCAAAGCGTACGAAGGGCTTCATTCCACAAGAGCTACATGCTTTGTTGAATCGCAATGCTTTAACAGCTCCTCCCTCACTTTCTCCAGCTGCTTCTGCAACAGCCTGATCAGGGGAATGACCTGACTCAAGCTGGCAGTGTCGGAACTGACTTCTCGTGTGGCAAGTTCAAATGGCTGCAGAACCTTGCACAACACGGAAATCAGTCTCCAGTGCGCTTGACTCAGGCGCATCCCCACTTCTTTTCCTATGTCGTAGGTGGCTGTGTAGGCTTCAATGGCCTTTTGCTGCAGAATATAGAGGGTGGAGTTCCAGCGCGTCACAACCTCTTGTTTGAGATGATGGCAGGGCAGGTTCAGACTTTTTTGATGTTGCTCGAGTCTGCGGTAGGCACTGGCAGAATGCCGAAAGTGTCCAGCAATTTTGCGGGCCACCGCAAGCATCTCCTGCACACCCCTGTCACTCTTCAGGTAATGCTGCACCACTAAATTAACGGTGTGGGCAAAACATGGGACGTGCTGGAAATTGCCCATATGTAATGCCTGCACAATGTTACTGGCGTTGTCTGACACCACAAATCCCCAGGAGAGTCTAAGTGGGGTAAGCCACTGTGAGATTATTTCCCTTCGTTTCTCTAAGAGGTTGTCAGCGTTGTGCCTCTTATTAAAACCTGTGATACACAATGTTGCCTGCCTTGGAACGAGTAGCCGTTGTGGAGATGCTGCTACTGATGCAGCTGCTGCTGTTGCTGCGGAAGGCGATGCATCTACCCAGTGGGCTGTCACAGTCATATAGTCCTTCGTTTGCCCTGAACCACTTGTCCACATGTCCGTGGTTAAGTGGACAGTGGGTACAACCGCATTTTTCAGAGCACTGAGGACACTTGTTCGTACTTCTCTGTACATCTTTGGTATCGCCTGCCTAGTGAAGTGGAATCTCGACGGGATTTGGTACCGGGGACACAATACCTCCATCAACCGTCTAAATCCCACTCCACTGATGGCGGACACCGGACGCACATCTAACACCAACATAGCTGTTACAGCCGCAGTTATCCGCTTTGCAATAGGGTGACTACTGTCGTACTTTGTGTTTATGGCAAACGACTGTCGGACGGTCAACTGTTTGGTGAAAGACGTAGCATTCTTACGATTTCCCCTCTGGGAAGATGGCCGACTACCAGCAGCAGTGGCAGTAGTAGGCGTACCGCTGCAGGATTCCTCGGATGAATCCCGTATTGAAGAGGACTCAGTCTGGCTTGTGACATGGCCTGCAGGACTAAATCTGATGGAGATCGTGGAGGAAGTTGACGAGGAGGGTGTTGGAGGTGTGTATCCAACAGGACCAAGGGATTTAGGTGTCCCTGGACTGATGACGGTCCTAGTCCCAGTTCCTCAACTAATCACTGAACTATGAAGGTTATTCAGGTGACGTATAAGGGTGGATGTCCCTAGGTGGCCAAGATCCTTACTCCTGCTTATTTGAGCTTTACATAAGCTACATATGGCCATACATTTGTTGTCTGGATTGGGATAAAATAACTCCAGACCGAAGTGGTGCATTTCTTGGTCTTCTGTCCAGGCATGACGATGGGCTTTTTCATCCCATGGACAACTGATTCCCCCCCCCCCTGGTGCCTCATTTAAGATAACCACATCAGCATCCTCCTCGTCAAGTTCCTCCTCAGCGCCAGCTACATAAATATCCTCCTCCCGGTGTACAACATTCACACCTTCATTAGCCAAATCTGTAACTTGACTGTGGGTGATCCTTCCAGCATATGCAGAGGGCGTGCTGCAAATGGTGGAAGGAGCCACCTCTTCCCGTACAGTGATGGGAAGGTCAGGCTTCGCAACCACCAACACCCTTGGACTCGCCTTGGGGATTTGTGATGACATCTCTCTAGAAGGCAGAGTTGTTTACTGTGTTGTTGATGACAGCTTAAGTCTCTTAAATTTTTTAGAGGGGGGGGAGGAGGAGGGCTTAGATCCTTGGGTGAAACTGAACCACTAGTCATGAACTCGGGCCAGGGCCTAAGCCGTTCCTTGTCACTCCGTGTCGTAAATGGCATATTGGCAAGTTTACGTTTCTCCTCTGATGATTTGAATTTTCTTTTTTTACTAATTGTAGTGAACTTTGGCTTTTTGGATTTTACATGCCCTCTACTAGGAGATTGGGCGTCACCCTTGGCAGACGACGTTGATGGCATTTCATCGTCTATGTCATGACTAGTGGCAGCAGCTTCAGCATTAGGAGGAAGTGGGTCTTGATCTTTCCCTACTTTATCCTTCAAATTTTTGTACTCCATTATATGCAGCACAAGAGAGCGTACCCCTAAACCACACACACTTTGGGACTGCTGAAACAGTGAACGTAGTAATATAGATTGCAGTTCCTTTTTTTTGGACTGCAGAAACAGTGAACGTAGTAATATTGATTGCAGTTCCTAATTTTGTGGACTGCAGAAACAGTGAATGTTGTAATATTCATTGCAGTTCCTATTTTTTGGGACTGCTTAAACAGTGAACGTAGTAATATAGATTGCAGTTCCTATTTTTTGGACTTCTTAAACAGTGAACGTAGTAATATAGATTGCAGTTCCTATTTTGTTGGGACTGCAGAAACAGTGAACGTAGTAATATTGATTGCAGTACCTAATTTTTTGGACTGCAGAAACACTGAACGTTGTAATATTCATTGCAGTTCCTATTTTTTGGGACTGCAGAAACAGTGAACGTAGTAATATTGATTGCAGTTCCTATTTTTTGGACTGCTTAAACAGTGAACGTAGTAATATAGATTGCAGTACCTATAATAATATATTGCTCTATAATATTTTTTTACTTCAATAGTATTTTATTTATTTTTTTTTCCAGATAACAGGGATACAGAAAAAAAAAAATGTAAGGGGAAGGGAAGGCCAGAAAAAAGAAAGGGGAAGGGGGGGGGGGGTACATAGTAGGGTAAACACATTACACCGTATTAAAATTTACAGTACTTAGTACAATAGAGGCTATCGGGTCTGTAGGTCAGCTATTTAGCAAGAAAGCAAACAGAAGCACAAGCAAGGAGGTCAAACTCCCATTAGATTATCCCATTCTGACAACTATGTGCATTCTGACAAGGGTCCGTTTAAGGTGAACTGTGAAAGGGGAAGTAATGAATCAGTACGAACTCTGTTTGCCCCCTCACCATCTGTAGTATATACATGCCAGGAAAACCACTTTATTAAAGGTGATGCAGGGGTTGAAGAATATGACATCCCCCACGTCTCCATCTCGAAGCTAAACTGTACTTTAGCAATCACTTTATTTAGCAGAGGCAGGTTCGAGGATTTCCAGTTCTGAGCCAACGCTGCTCTAGCAGCTATCAGAATATGACATATTTAGCGTGAAGAGGGAATTGTGATGGAAAGTGCTGTAGTAAAGCCACTTCCGGAGTAGGTTCTAATCTTTGAGAAGTGACCTTATTGGCTAGCTCAAACACCTGCTCCCAAAATGAACGGATGAGAGTACAATCCCAGAATATGTGCATTATATCCCCTGGTGAACCACATTGTCTCCAACAGAATTTGGATTGGTTGGGCCACATTTTGTGTAAACGAGTCAGAGTAATGTAAAGTCTATTAATTAGTTTCACCATCATTTCCGAATGATTCACACATTTGGACATTTTGAAAGAATTAAAAAAAAACTTCCTCCATTGTTCAGTGGTAAGCGAGATATTAAGATCTGCTTCCTATTGTAGTTGGGATCTGGACTTAGTATTCAAAGGTGGAGGTAATAAAGATTTGTACCAAAAGGTAATACCTGCCCTATGAGATCCCTTTGTCAGTCTCATATATATTTTGGCTGGGGCTCGGGACATTACTAATCCCTGTCCAGGGAGAGTGGAGAACCAGTGTCTAATCTGCAAGTATTTATAAAATTCCTGGGCGGGGAGGCGAAATTTATCCCATATTTGTGTAAATGACAGGAGCTTCTGATCCTCAAGTAAATCCGACCAGGATTTAACCCCATTCTCTATCCAAAGATTTAGGTTTAGATCTGGAATAAGTTTTGCTACAGTAACTAGCGAAATATTCATAGTAGGGACAGTGAGGTTCTGGCTATTATAAATAAACCTATCCCACACTGCCAGGGAGTCTTTAATTATCTTGGGAAGAAGGGCAGTTGCCGGGCGCCACGACTTAGGGACCCAAATCAAGTCACTTAATGGGAACCGCAAACACAATGCCATCTCTAAGTCAACCCATTGTTTCTGGTTTGGGGGAAGGGACCAATCTCTCAATTGGGATAGTATACAAGCATGGTGATATTTACGCAAATCTGGCAACGCAAAGCCACCTTGTTGCTTGGGCAGGCACATTCGAGAGCTGGCTATACGAGGAGGTTTATCTTTCCATATATAGGTAAACATGAGTGACTGCAATTTATCAAACAATGGTTTCGGAATGCTAGCAGGTATGGTCCGAAATAAATACATCATTTTCGGTAGCACAGACATCTTAAAGGATGCTAACCTCCCCAGCCAAGAGATCTCGGAGCAGGCCCAAGATTTGGTTAATGTGAGTAGCTGTTTTAACAAAGCCGTATAATTTAGATTGATTGTGCTATCCAAGGTTGGGGTAATCTTTATTCCTAAATACGGGAGGGCTACTGTTTTCCAGGAGTATTGAAAAATTTTCTTAAAATGTTCTATCCTCACAGGGGGGATATTTACTGGAAGGGCCTCAGATTTGGTTGAGTTTAGTTTATAATAAGACGCTCGACTATAAGCATCAAGTATACTATGAAGGGCCGGCAGCGAGGTCTCCGGGCTGGTCACAGATAGTAAGACA
This sequence comes from Mixophyes australis, assembly GCA_036250195.1. Classification (NCBI taxonomy): domain Eukaryota; kingdom Metazoa; phylum Chordata; class Amphibia; order Anura; family Limnodynastidae; genus Mixophyes; species Mixophyes australis. The sequence continues at coordinate 220,785,364 of JAVHZZ010000002.1, forward strand.
TCATCGGCAAACAGACATAATTTGTGAATCGTGTTCTTTATATTGATACCTGGGAACAGAGGTGAGGATCTAATAGCTATCGCCAGGGGTTCCATTGCCAGAACAAAAATCAGTGGCGATAACGGGCAACCCTGTCTAGTACCATTTGAGATCCTGAAACCGTCTGACACAAAACCATTGCAAAACACCCTAGCTGAAGGGTCGGAGTATAATGCAGAGATAGCTGACAGAAATTTACCATGAAATCCGAACCGGAGAAGGACCCTCTCCATATATCACCAATGTAATCTATCGAAGGCCTTTTCAGCATCAAGGGAGAGAGCTCTCATCTCCGACTGGCAGGTCGACACCCATTCTAGAATGTTAAGTACCCTTCTAGTATTGTCCGAGGCCTGGCGCCCCAAGACCATCCCCACCTGGTTCGGATGAGCCAGATTCGGGAGGAGTCCATTAAGCCTGTTCGCTATCAATTTAGCAAAGATTTTAATATCTGAATTTAGAAGGGCTATTGGTCTGTAATTGAGACACGAGGTAGGGTCCTTCCCCGGCTTAGGAATGGTAACCAACTGAGACTCTAACATTTCAGGTGGGAATGACCCTCGAGATGTACCTTCATTGAACAAATGCTCAAGCAGCGGGAGGAGATCCTCCTGAAATGTCACATAAAAACCATTTATATAGCCATCCGGCCCAGGAGCCTTATGCGAAGGCAGTTTCTTAATAACTTCCTGAATTTCAGCTCGAGACCATGGTGCGGACAGGGCAGCCGCTGTCTCTGAGTCAACTGTCGGGATATTTAGGCTGTACAAAAAACCCTCTATGTCTTCTCGGCTTGGCTGGTGGGTGGAACTATCGTCCTTCAAGTTATATAGCTTGGCGTAGTAATGGGCAAACATATTGGCAATAACCCTAGGATTAGAGACTTTTTTCCCTGAAGAATCTATCAAAAATGTAATTCTATTCTGGGCCCGTTGACCTCTAAGTTTCCTAGCTAAAAGCTTCCCTGCTCGGTTCCCAGCCACATAAAATTTTTGTCGAAGTCTCATTAATGCTAGTTGGGTTTTAGACATTAACATTTTCTGAAGTTGAGCTCTAACTAAAGTGATTTCTTTTTTCAACTCCTTAGAGGGGCACATTTTATTTTGGGAATCTAACTTGACTAATTTACCCTCAGGTTCTTTTTGTAGGTATGCATTAGCCCTTTTTAACCGAGATCCTGTCTGGATTGCTACCCCTCTCACCATTGCTTTCAACACACACCAGAAGTTAAAGATGTTTGTGTCTGAAGGGGCATTAGTTTTGCAATATTGTTCAATAGCTTTTTTAATATCCAGTCTGGCTTCTAGTAGGGACAAGAGATATGTTGGCATACGCCACGGCCTAGAGGGAGAATATGCACTAACACTCTTCCATGACCACAGTACTGGAGCATGATCCGACCAAGTAATCGGTAAAATCTTAATCGCCTTGGTAGCCTGTAGTGACCATTTATCTGTAAGAATTAAATCTATACGTGAGTATGAGTTGTGAACGGAGGAGAAATATGTAAAATCTCTGCCAGTAGGATCTGCGGTTCTCCACACGTCGTATAGATCAAATTCCACCAACAACCTGGAAAAGGCTAATGAGGGCCCCGAGATACCTGTGTACGTAGTGGGAGTCGAAGATTGAGAGGACCTATCTAGTTTTGGGTCTGCAACTATATTAAAATCCCCCAAAATTATCAGCCCTCCTTTTCTGTGTTGCTCTATCTCTTGAAGGACCCCCCTCAGAAAAGGGACCAGTCTGGAGTTTGGGGCATACACAGAGACTATAGTAACTAGTTTGGTATCTAATGTACCAATTAAGATCAGGTATCTACCCGCCTTGTCCGCTATGTTGGATTCATGGATGAACTCAACTCTACTACTAAATAGGATAGCCACCCCATTTCGTTTAAGAGGGCCATTAGCAGTGAAACATAGTGGGAAATGTCTATCTCTCAGAACCGGGGGAGCCGCTGCCTTGAAGTGTGTTTCTTGTAAGGCCACCACATCAGCCTTGAGCTTGTAAAATGATGCAAGTGCTAACCTCCGTTTATTAGGAGAATTTAATCCTCTAGCGTTTTGTGTCAGATAGTTAACCATTTACAGAGCTAGAAAATATTATGAATACTCTCTTCTGTTCACTTGTAATTGACCGACTGCTGATTCTAAAAAGTAACGGACCATAGTCAAACACAGTACTGTGATAACACAAAAAGACAACCCTTTGTTTAAATGTGTTCCCTGTACAGGAAAGGATGGAAGGGGAAAAGGAAATTAAAGGGTACAAAAAACATGGGAAAGAGTAAAACTGAAATAATACTAAATAGAGGGTTAGAGTATTTGCTGGTAAGGGAAAGGAAAAACACCAGCAACATGTGTAAAAGGGGGGCGACCTGCATCGCAAGAGGGTCCCCTCATCCCCACACACCCATCGAACCCAATAAAAACCAATATGAACTAATCTTAAACCAGTTAACTCACTCTAACTAGTCTGAATAAAAGACGATAAAATAACACATAATAAATGCTATAATAACCACACCACTCGGTACATAGAAGCTAAAAAAACCTCCAGTCTTTGCGCTGTCTCCAGTTTGGCACCCTATTGTCTTTTCCATGTTACACCTGGAGCCTGCAGAGGAGAGAAAGAAAAAACAAAAAAGGGAGAAACAACACATATAGACAAGGCCAGATAGGAGACCGCCAAATGGATCTATAATATTTTTTATAATTTTTAAATTATTTTTTTATATTTCTTTTATTTTTTAATTTTTTTAAGATTTTGGGATAATTATCAAATTACTATGGACTTAGCAGAAAAAAATACAGGACAAAAGCACCACTGGACTCAGCAGGACAGACACTGGCCAAAGCACCACTGGAATCAGCAGGACAGAGCACTGGCCAAAGTACTACTGGACTCAGCAGGACAAAGCACACTTTACTAAAATAATCAGCAGGACAGAGCACACTTTACTAAAATAATCAGCAGGACAGAGCACAGTATCACTATCTCTCAACAACCTCCCCACAGGGAGAATTAAGATGGTGGCCGCGAGCGGGGCATTTATGACATCCGAGTCTCGCGAGATCCGACGCGAGACTTGGATGTCAAAGCCTCGTTTTGGATTCCTTGGGCTGCCGGAAGTACCCGAACAGTGCTCGGATCCCGTCGGATCCGCACTGTTCGGTTGGGCTCGGATTAGCGAAATCCGAGCCCACTAATCTTTATTTAATATGTATACCAGTGTTCTCCTCAGAAGATTTGGCCAGCTGGGTGCCATTAAGAAGTAGCCAGGTGGGGGCAGTGTAATACTTTAGAATAATGAAAAATATTGCCAACACTTATATTATTTATAAAGACTCTTGTGGTTATTGCCTACTTGCTGACTGTATTGGGCACACTTATGTTTTTTTAGAATTAAGTTTTTATGCCTGGCTGCTGAGCCACAGACTGACAGGATTTGTCAGATTGGTGTTCCGTGGTCTTACACACACAGTGCCTATTATAATAGGATCCTGTCGGATGACAGGTAAAAACAGCTGGTAGAACACCCGACAAATAGTTTCTGGGGAGACACTGCTCAGTTATTTGGTGTATATTTTATAATATATAATATATATTTTTTTTTAACAGATGAGAACTGAGCTGTATTTCCTGTCATCTCAAAAAAATCGCCCCAGCCTATTTGGGATGCCTCTAATTGTTCCTTGTACTGTCCACACCCGGAAGAAAGATTTGTATGATGCTGTTTGGATTCAGGTTTCCAGGCTCGCAAGTCCGCTCCCACCACAAGAAGCTAGTAACCATGCACAAGACTGGTACGTAAATTAAAGGGGTAGGAAAACCATTCCATTGCAACCTTTATCATGATTTATGCTATGGAAAATGACAACCGCATTGTAGGATGTGAGCCAATCACATGACACTCGCATCCAATGCTGGGACAACCTGCTTACCCAGGTATATCCCACTGCTATTCAGTCCCCCGTCATCATTATGGTAAATGTCATAGACTAAGTGAGCACTTCATTTTTATCTGCTGTAGTTATGTCAAAATGTCTCTTAAAGTGACAATATTATAGTGGAGATAGAGGATATAAAGTACTTTAAACATTATCTGTCCCAAGATTCTCATATATCTTACCCATATGGTGGATGTAAACGTGATTGATTACTAAACTGCGGGTTTGAAAAGTGGAGATATTGCCTATAGCAACCAGATTCTAGCTGTCATTTTGTAGAATGTACTAAACAAATGATAACCAGACTCTGATTGGTGGCTATAGGCAACATCTCCACTTTTGCAAATCCACAGTTTAGTAAATATACCCCTATGTCTTTCACTCACAGAATAACTTGTCAAAGCAATAAACAAATGGGTTGGTTACCATAAACATATACAAGCTGGGTGCACAAAGAGCATCCAATACTAATGAACACCAACAAAAACAAATGCCCAAATGATTGTACATTTTGACAGTTATATAGGTGAAATCAAAAAGTATATGTTGGACAAAGTATATTATGAAATCAAATAGTCTGCACATCAGGCAGCAGGTAAATAAATGTCAATGTCTCAAAGTCACTTGAAATTTTACCTAGATTGACTTTCCAAGCTTCAAAACTCTTGTAATCAAGCCGACATGTCACTATCCAAATGCATATATAGGAGAAAGAAAGAAAGACACAATAAATGTAAAGAACAAAATAAGCTATTGTGCTCCCATTAGGCTTCCAGTGAGCATGGGACAGTGCTTTATTATGCACAAGACAAGCTCCACCTGAACTATGTGCTTCTTTGGGAATAACAAAAGAAATATGTTAAAAAAATTCAGTGCGAGTTTTTCTCTTTTTATCACCTACAATTCTGAATGAAACGTATCAGCAAGCATGGCCTCAAAGTAATGTAAACAATGTAGTGTGATAGTTTTCAAATATGTCCAAATGTACGTGCTATAGTGAGTTCCACTCACATTTTCGAAAATAAATATTTGCTTCTCACATATCTCTTCTCAAGAAAACTCCAATACTTCTCCTAATTGGATTCTTTGAAGCCTGATTCCAACTTGACTCGAAATGTTCGATATTGTCTCAAAAGATGTGAACAGTGACAGAGTGCAATATTGTAGAATAATTCATGTGCTTACAATCTTTCACTAAATTGTGCTCACGTGTGCAATGTATAAAACGCCTTTCAAATAAATCTCCATCAATATTCTCTCACATAAGCTCTAAAAAAACCTCTTTATCCTTTTAAAGCAGATGTTGCAATTAATGGAAAAAATGGGAAAAAATACAGGGTTCCTCTAGTGCATTGTTTTAATTTCACATAAAACCAAATGATTAAAACAATTGGTATTACGCTCACAAACCAACCACCTAAAAAAAAAAATGTACACTTTAGTGTAAGTTTTTTTTCCCCTCTCTTTCAACATTTTTGTTTTTCACGGAAGAAGCTTATAGTGCATGTAGCATTTGTCTTGTGCATGTTAAATCGCTGTCGCATGATCACTGGAAGCAAAAGGACAGAACAATAGGTTGTTTTTTTCTTTACATTTATTGTGTCTTTCTTCTGAATATACATTGGGATAGTGAGATGTCTGCCTGATTACAAAAGTTTTGAAATCAGTCCAGTAGGAATTTTCAGTGACTTTTAAGATATTGAACATTTATTTACCTGCAAAATATTGGGACTTGCATGGATGGGCCAATAATCATTTGAACCTTTGTTATTGAATATTTTTGGAATTGTGGTGGGTTTCTAGGCATCATCCACCTGGTAGCGCTCAAGAGAAAGTATCTTCTAACTAGGTTTAATATTTTTCATCTCCAGTGATGACAGCATGGGATATCAGTATCCGTTCACATTGAGGGTGGTTCAGAAAGATGGTAATTCATGTGCGTCGTGCCCGTGGTACAGGTAAATTATAAAAACGTATTTTAAATTTGCATTGTACTGTAATAGATTTAATTTTTTATAACTGTGTTTTATAGATGGCTGCTTACAAGTCGCATATGGATATAGCCAACGTGTTAAAGATGATTTTGCAAATGAAGTTGAACAATCAATCTGCCATTTCAAAATTAATTTGACCACCATAGCTACTGTTCATTCACTGGAACAAGTTGTGTGGCATTTTTTGCTCTTTATTTAGAACACTCTATATGCATATGTATTACAGAACATTTATAGCAAAATCTGTAGTGAAAATATTTGCAAGAGGGAAATGATGGCCTATACCACAAAACAAAGTATTGTATCTACCAACTCATTCATTTTGTGAGGGGGTGCTCCTCCAACTTTTTCAAAAAAAGACTAGATTTGGATCAGAAGGCACTCCTGTCAACTAATTTTATTTTTTTTAGTATGATTTAGTTACAATTAAAACCACTTTTATTCTTGGCCATTTAACAATTTTATGCATTAACAAACAGCTTCTTCACAAGATCACATATAGAGGAGAGGACTAGTATGTTAAAAGATATAGATATAATATATATATAGATATAATTAATATATATATATATATATATATATCTATAGTGATAAGTCTGTTTCTACTGACTATAATATACTGTCTTTTAGCATGGAAATAACTATAAAAGAGTGATGTTGGAGCAATATATGACACGTATGATTAGACAGTGGAAATAGAGTTTAATGATGATGTCCACAAAATAATGTATTGCCATATGTTTTACTGAGTGTACCTATGATGGGTAAACATGGTGTTTTTCACATTCTATTAAAGTGCATCTATATATATTTTTTTGAGGTGGGGGGGGGGGGGGGGGGGTGTGTCATGTACAGTAATCTGTAAAACTGTAGAAGTTATCCTTTTTCAGCCCTCTAGTATCTCCCAACAGACATTTTCCCTTAGATATATTGGGTGCCTGAAACTTGCATAGGTTCTTCAGTCCAACCAACAAATAATTTTGTAGTATATCGTAGATGGAGCCGCACAAAGCAAAAGGGGGGAGGCTGTTTTAGTTCTGATTTTCAATACACGTGTGTGTATTAATAACTGTCCATGGCAGTTGGGGTTTTTATATCTATATGATAGGGTGCTATCATATAGATCATCCCGACATTTATAGAAAGGTCAAAGCAAAATAAATCTAGTTATAAATATGTATGTATTAATAGCAAGTGACCAGTTTAGCATAGACATTATTTCCCCTGAAATGTTTGTTTTATGTAGCATAAAAGGATTCTGGGGAAAGATAATAAAGACAAAAATATATGACATATGGTCAGTGAATGCTTATAGAGCTGTTAAATAAATATTGATTTGCTTTTATTTAATTTCTGTTTTATTGGTTGTCATGAAAACATCTGTTAGGGTAAGCATTGGAAAATGGCTTTTCAACTTTTTGACGTTTTTACATGCCAAATTGATTTGTAAATTAAATAATTACTGTGATGTCAAATTGACTTCTAACTCAAACTGATTGCACTGAAACTCATTAGAGCATGTATACCATTTGTTGTCCAAGTTTGTGGACTAATTATTTAGACAGCCTAATTTACACTTGTAAATTGTTTTTTGGTTTTGTTTTTGTGTGGAATCGGCTAGTTTAGACATCACTGATTGAGAATGTTATAGTTCCAGTGTTTCAATGTCTTTTAAAGTTACTCTTCACCTTGATTTTTATCTAGGTTTTGTCGGGGATGTAAAATTGATTGTGCAGAAGACCGCGCTTATATTGGTAATGCTTACATCGCTGTGGATTGGGATCCCACAGCCCTACATCTTCGTTATCAGACATCACAAGAAAGGGTAAGGAGACTAGTTTCTCTATCCATGCTGTTAATCATACACTGAAAAGAAGTTGCAGTAAACAAACAAATAAATGTTTCTAATTGTTACAAAGAGTGTATTTGGAGCCAAAGCAAAATGTAGTTTTATAATAATTATTGTTATAAAAAGTGTGTGTGTATGTATATATGTGTGTATGTGTATTAGGGATGAGCGGACTCGGTTTCTCGCAATCCGAGCCCACCCGAACAGTGCGGATCCGAGGCTGATCCGAGCACTGTTCGGGAACTTCCGGGCGGCAAACGGAGCCAAACCGAGGCTATGACATCCAAGTCTCGCGTCGGATCTCGCGAGACTCGGATGTCATAAATACTCACCTTGCGGGCGCCATCTTCATTCTGGCTGTGATCACTCGTGAGGGAGGTTGTAGTTAGGGAGCTCCTGATCAGTTTAGTTGTTCTTTGTGCTTTGTCCAGTGCTCTGTCCTGCTGAGTCCAGTGGTGCTTTTGTCCTGTGCTCTGTCCTGCTGAATCCAGTGGTGCTGCCTGTGTCCTGTGCTCTGTTCTGCTAAGGGCATAGTTATTTCAAATTTATACAAAAGTAATAAAAAAATTAAAAAATAATTATAAAAAACTTTTACAAAAAAAATGTAAAAAATAAATAAAAAATTATACAAAAATAATTGAAAAAAACATAAAAAAAATTAGTTTAAAAATACTAGGTACTGATATTTCAAGTCAAACTACGTTCACTGTTGCTGCTGTACCAAAAAATATTAGGTACTGCTATTTAAAAGTCAAACTACGTTCTCTGTTGCTGCTGTACCCAAAAATATTAGGTACTGCTATTTAAAAGTCAAACTACGTTCTCTGTTGATGCTGTACCAAAAAATACTAGGTACTGCTATTTAAAAGTCAAACTACGTTCACTGTTGCTGCTGTACCCAAAAATAACTGCGGCCTTAACAGCTATGTTGGTGTTAGACGTGCATCTGGTGTCCGCCATCTGTGCAGTGGAATTCAGACCAGTTGGAGGATGTAGGAGCAGCCATCTGTGCAGTGGAATTCAGACCAGTTGGAGGAGGTATTGTGGCCCCGGTACCAAATTGGGTACCGGGGCCACTCCACTACGCAGTCCAGAAGCACTACCTCGGTGCAATGTTTTGGACTAAAAACAATATTGTGAGGTGTTCAGAATAGACTGGAAATTAGTGGAAATGATTGTTATTGAATGTTATTGAGGTTAATAATAGCGTAAGAGTGTAAAAAAAACAAAAAAACTGGATTTTAGCGCTTTTTATGCTTTTTTAAAAATAAATCAGAACCCAAAACCATAAATCAGAACCAAAACCTTTCGTCAGGTGTTTTGGCAAAACAAATCAGAACCCAAAACCTCAAGCTAATCAGAACCCTAAACAATAAAAGTGCCCGGTGCACACCCCTAATGTGTGTGTATATATATATATATATAATCTTTTAATAATCCGTTAATCATGTCTTTATGCATGTTTCCTTTTCTGTTCTTCTCTACATTTACTTTTATAAGTTTGTTTTATGGTAATCTGTTTTGACGCTTGAAAATTAAGGGTCGTTTTAAAATATGCATCCATCAAAGCAGAAGCACTTGCTGTTATTGAAACGATCTGGACTAGTGCCTAAAGGTGTCCATGACTGCACAGGGTGCAAATTTTTCTCTCTCTGATTGTAGAAACTGCCCAGATGTGCCTTGTAGATGCAAACATTAGGGGATCTACTTACATGTGCTTCAGGCAGTGTAGAGTATTTATTTTGGTGCGATTCTTTCCTCTGCAAAATTACCTGAGATTTATTTTGTACCAGTGCTCTGGGGGTGTCATTCATTGGAAAGTGGGGACAATCCTATTCTTACTAGGACATATATTTGCACTTTCCAGACATCTTTTTATGTGCAGAAATGCCACTGTCATAAAAACATCCTAGTACATAAATGTGACAGCCCTCATGTCCCCTTACTGTCATCAAATAAGTCATGTGCAGCAGCAGTATTTTACAAGATACAATGAAAAGAAATCAATAATAAAGAGTAAATTAACAAGTGGTAATCCCATTTACGATGATGACAATTCCAACAGGCTTTAGTCCTACAAAAAAAGTCCAAAATGTGACAAGAGTTTAAACACTTAACCTGCGGGGTCCGGACCTTGCCGCTTTAAATTACCATTGATGTAAGTTGCGCTGATGTCAAACTGAAGTGCCGGAGTCCTCTGTGTTCGGAATGAAAGCCTGTCAGCTTGCCGCTTCCGTCAGAAATCTGGAGCTTCGGTGTTCAGGCAAGTCTCTTTATATTGTATTCATTTTTGTCACATTTTGGGGTTTTTTTGTAGGACTAAAGCCTGTCGGAATTTTCATCATCGTAAATACATACCCAACCCAAATTAACAATAAAGAGTCCAAAAATCATAGAGCAGGCAGGACTTTAATTTGACATTTTTTTCACATTTCAGTTTGTGTATTATGCCGTTAGTAAGTTACCTTTAATATCCACACCTAAACTTTTTGTATGGCTTTAGAATTTTATATAGCAAAATGCATTCAAATAAATGTTTCCCACTTGGATTTTTTTCTTTCCTGCTGTGTATAGATTGTGGAAGAGCATGAAAGTGTTGAACAGAGTCGTAGAGCGCAAGCAGAACCTATTAACCTCGATAGCTGTCTCCGGGCTTTCACCAGTGAGGAGGAGCTGGGGGAGGACGAAATGTATTATTGTTCCAAGTGTAAAACCCACTGTTTAGCCACAAAGAAACTTGACCTTTGGAGGCTTCCGCCAATTCTAGTACGTCCTCTTCTGACATACTTCAAGTGTGTTATTTTTAAGTGTTTTCTGATTAAGTGTTTAATTTCTACTCACTTAAACTTAGTAGATTCATTGTTCTTTGGCCATCTAATTAATGAATGCAAGTTCGTATGTTACCATATGTCATAGTTTATTTAGCTGTTAAACCAGCACACACATTATATAGTTTTATCCAGGCAACTTCTAGAGTCAGGTTTTATAAGAAAAAATATCCTGTATTGTATTAAGTCTTAGTTTGTTAATTCCATGATGATACCTGTTGCACTATATATAACAGTTGTCTCCATGTACTGAGATATTGAATAAACTTGTATTTTAGTGATTTTCCTTTAATGTGGTGATTTATTTTTTATTTTTTTTGGATTCTTAGATTATCCATTTAAAGCGATTCCAGTTTGTTAATGGCCGCTGGATAAAGTCTCAAAAAATTGTCAAATTTCCCCGGGAGAAATTTGATCCAAGTGCCTTTTTGGTACCTAGAGGACCAGTACAATACCAGAAAAGGAAAGCAAGACTTCAGTGGGACGATCAAGCTGAACCACGATTGACACAGGGAGACCTGAAGAAAGTGGATTTGATAAACTCTTGTTCTGCTGGCGATATAGCTGCACTCAGCAAAATTCAGCCAATAATCGGTTCTTCCACAACAAATAATAGTAAAGGTATTTAAAATAAAACATTCTAAACGTATAGCTAATACGTGTAGCTGTTTAGCGATCTTAAAAAATGGCTGAATATTTTTACATTGAATAATAGTTTTGAGGTCTGCAACTACCCCATATATTTAAAAAACAGTCTCCATTGGTCAAAGAAATTCTAAAACAGGGGGCTTTTCTTTAGTATATGACATCTATAGTAAAAGCCAAGTAAAAACGTACAGTTATGTTTTTGCAACACTTATTTCCACATTTAGAATGGCAGATCTTCACTAATACCACTGGCTAGGTTAGGCCTCTGCAGAGAACCACCGCATAGAGAATGAACAGTAAAACACAAACAACCAGGGAAGGCAATGTTTGGCCTAGGGGCAAGCACAACTGCAAGTGGTCCAGTTTCTCCTACCAGCACACAAGTAATGGGCCTGGCAAAAACTATGCGCACATATAGCTACTGAAATATGACAAATTATTATGTTGAAGTCGAACTATAATTAAATAAAACACCTGCGCAGCCCAGTCTGACAAGTATTCAAGAGAGCATCCTAGTGATCCACACCAAACACCTCGTCTCCAGCCGTTGCAGTCCAATATAAAACTGCCCAGGGTCATATGGCACCCTGTCTCAGAGATGAACCCTGCAAAATCTATGATACATTTTTACTTGCCATTTATTGCAATAAAAAGATGCAATACACTATGAAAACTCCCCAATATTTGTATTTCTCCTTAATTGGCTGCATGGTATTTTAATAGCCTAGTGCAGAAAGCCACATAATCTGTCAATTGAGGTGCAGTAGTCACACACTGAAGGATGCTTGCATATGAACACTTTAATCTGCAATTAATTCATTCATTTACTCTGATTAAGCGCTGTATAATATAAAACACTTTAGCAATACACTCCATTTTTATCTCTCTGAATATCTGAAGATTACATAAAGTGGTGTTGGCAGCATCCTTGTGAATGCCATGGTTCTGTAATTGAGTTACATATTCTCAGGTTAAGTGTCGGCCTCTTGGTCTGTATTGGTTTCACGCTTATTGTTTGGTGTCACCTTGATAGGGTGTGTGAGTCCTGAGCAGTTTTTGCTTTTCTCTATTAAGCACAGGTTAAATGAAAGGTAGTTGGGCATATTCCTTACCTGAAGAAATGATTTGGATGTGTGTGGTGGAAGTTAAACATCTTTGGAGCTTACTTACAGTATATGAGTTTCTCATAATTGTGCAACACTTACAAATCTATCTTTCTTTTGTGTTGAAATATTATCTAAGTCATGGTTGTTTACAGCCTGATGGTTGTTTACAGCCTGAGTGTTGAGCTTACAGGTTCAATGACCAATACACCACAATTTGGACAAAATCCAACCATTCAACCCCTTGGGCATTTCCTTCACAACTGGGGCATAACCAGATTTCTCACCATGCCCATTAATTATCTGATTCATCTTAATAAGAATAAGAAAGTAATTTTAATAATATTAGGCATAAAAGTCATTTTTGTGCCCCACACACTGCTCCTGACATGTGCAGCGTGTGTCCTTCATTAAAAAATCTGATCTGTCCACTTGCTACAGTTAGGTTGAATGAATTCAATCAGAATGTCAGATTCCCTTGGTATTCAGTGGTTGGAGAGTACTTGCTTTGGGAAGCTGTATGCAGTTGAGACTCTTAATTTGTAAGATGCATTGCAAAAATGATCACTTATTTATTTGAATATAGGAACTGTTCTGATTTAAGGAACATTTTTCGAGGTTGTCTAGCTTTATATGTATTGCAATATAGTATATGGAACTATCATTCTCTAGTTTGTAATGGAGTGCAATTTAAATAAGCTGTATAGAAATGTTCTAGTGTTCTTTACAATCAAAGAAATGCCTCCTGTGCACTGACCTGTGGCAATATATTAGATTGTGGTCACGTCATTATTACTCCCCAGTTTTGTTTTAATGTTTGCAGGATATATTTCTTAGATGTTTATCTAAAATGTGTTAACTAGTTGCTATTAATACACATTGAGCATGACACTTGCTTAAGCCATTTGGATTTTCATGCAAAGTGGGCTTGTTTTCCAGCATCCCCTTCACAGGGAAGGAAAGCTGCTATGAACTCCTCAAGTAAAAATAACAGTCCCAACCATAGCCCCAGATGCCTAGGAAGGGGTAAAGGACGCCTACGTTTACCTCAGCTAGGGGGCAAAAAACTCTCAAGCAGCAAAGAAAACTTGGATCAAAACAAAGACACTGGAACAGATAATGAAATAAGAGATACTTTGGAACAGTTAGACTCAAATAAAGGACATGTTTTAGGTGGAAGTCAAACTGAGCTAGGAACAAATCAGGACTCTGAGGTGGTTTTAACCAATGGACTGAATAGTGAGCCGAACACATGCAACAATGGTCAGCTTGCCAACCATTGGGGGGAAGAAGAGGACATCACTGATGACCAAAGAGAAGACATCTGCTGTCAGCCTATCTATAACCTTTATGCAATTTCGGTAAGAAGAATAGCGTTAAAGCAGTGAGCTAACCTTAAGGGCTGGATCACTTTCATATAGTTGCCTTTAATTGGTAAACTGTGTTTGGTTTTTTTCTTTTAACAATTTAACTAGATTTTTCATCCCTTCATATGCAAGACACTTTTTTCATATTTGAAACATTGTTGATTACAAAACTATTTTTTTAGCCACACAGATTTCTGTTGGTAGCACATGGCATAAATTATGTTTTTAAGTTCGGTGTTTCATATAGTAATGGTTAATTTTTTCAAGATTACATGAATTGTAATAATTACACCTTACTGTAACCCCATTAATTTGTCCAAATGTAACCAATTAGCTCTTATGAGTGTGCCAAATGGTCTAAATGTGTGGTGGAGACATGAAGCAAAGCTACACTTTATTTATTTTTTACAATCTTGTAGCATGTTGTAAAAAAAAACATGTGGGAACCCTCCCCCCCCCCCCCCCCCCCTTATTGCAATGGCCCTTCTGATTTTGCCAGAACCTGTAGTTCCAGTTTACTTGGATAATATGGGTGCAGCTACTACAGATCTGGAATATGAGGAGAGGCTGGCATTGCCTAATCACCCCCTCTACCCTGCGTGGTGGGGGACTCTTCAATCCTTTGAGAGGCTACCCAGATTTTGCTGTGGAGCCTGGCGGTGTACTGTTCTGCTCCTGGATAATAGTGCTGGTATAAGGGGGGAAACCTTTTACATTACCCTTAGACTGCCCTTTGCTGGGGGTGTTCAAGTGTCATTGCTGTTGAAAAAACTTAATCTAGATTTTCATATAACTAATGTGTATATAATATGTGTGTGTGTGTGTGTGTGTGTGTGTATATTACACATACACAAATGCACGTGGGGGTTAATTGGTTAAATAAACATTTCTATCGCTATTACAATTGTACATGTTAAAATTAAGTATTGAGCACAAAATAAAAGCAAGCAACCTGATAGATAGATGTATAGATATAGATATATATATATAGAAAAATAATAAGCAAAAGGTGCTTAGTGCATTAATAGAAAAACACCAAATTGTGACAATACTTATATGTATATGTGTGTACCTCATACACAATAAGAATATAAAAACATACAGATTTTATGCAGCAGGCAGCTCCTCAAAAAAAGCACTCATTTGCAAGTGCTCAATTAATTCTAAAAGACAAAAGAAGAGAAGCGCCACGCATAGTGTATTAAATGACCAACAATTAGTCTTCTCAGTGTGACAAACAAGTGAATTGGCCTCGTACCAAAAAACAAATAATAAACAGCTTATCTGTAATTAGATTCCCGACATCCTATATAGAATCCTTGATGTCCAGTCCTTATGGCTCCAGAAATTCAGATCACTAAGAGCTTCCTCTCAGCAAACAGACACACACCCTGTCTGTTTGCTGAGAGGAAGCAGCTTTTAAATCATGGGCCACTTATTGTTACTGAAGAGCTGCATTCCTTGAGTTTTGAGACACAGCTTTGCCAGCCAGGATTAGTTGTGGATTTAGAGACAGTATCACTTCCCATTGTAGTGATTTCCAATGTGAGCCAGCTTCCTAGTGGCTGGGCCTCTATTTTATGGTACAATATACTGACTTCAGAGACGAAGAATTTGTCCTTTTTCCTAAACCCACCAGCAGCCACATGGGCACAGCTGTCTGAAGTGCTTAGTTGGCAGTTTTCCTCTGTAACTAAACGAGGACTTAATGCAGATCAGCTAAGCATGTTGGAAGAGAAGCTCTTAGTGATCTGAATTTCTGGAGCCATAAGGACTGGACATCAAGGATTCTATATAGGATGTCGGGAATCTAATTACAGATAAGCTGTTTATTATTTGTTTTTTGGTACAAGGCCAATTCACTTGTTTGTCACACTGAGAAGACTAATTGTTGGTCATTTAATACACTATGCGTGGCGCTTCTCTTCTTTTGTCTTTTAGAATATATATATACATATACACATACACATACACACACACACACACACACACACACACACACACACACACACACACACACACACACACAAATATTCATCAGCTTCAGTTTTTGGAATGTTAACTTACAAGATATAATTATTTTGTTTTCTTCAGTGCCATTCAGGAATAATGGGTGGAGGTCATTATGTTACTTATGCCAAAAATCCAAATGAAAAATGGTACTGCTACAATGACAGCAGTTGTAAGGTAAGATCCATGATCATTTCATTGGCTTGAAAATATATCTCAATGTCACAATCTATTATTGTTTTTAACATTACTTTATGCAAAGGGGGATGTCCAACCAAATGAAGAGAAGATCCAGTATTTGAATTGACAGTTGTATCTCTTTATTTATAGTAGCATTCAATGAAAAAAATAATAAAAATATATAAATATTATATATTATCTGTGAATTGGCAGCTCCACCATTTTGTGAGTGACAGCAATCTCACTCCATGATAGTCCTGAATCTGCAGCTAACCACAGGATGTGATGGCATACCATGTCTGTATTGCGCAAGGAACACGTCCATTAAGGTTTCTGCCTTAATCGTCGTAATTTCATTGCTTTTTGCAGTTTGAGCTGTAGATTGTGTATAAGTAACCTTAATTGGACATGTTAAACCGTAAGGTTTTTTGTCTATGTATGTTCTGGCAGTCAGTGGCGGCGTGCAGTCATACTTGCCAACTATCCCGGAATGTCCGGGAGACTCCCGAAATTCGCGTAGGTCTCCCAGGCTCTTGGGAGAGCAGGCAAATATCCCGCCTTGCCTTGATAAAGCCTGTTTAGCGAAATGCGCGTCGGCGGACGCTGCGTTTGCCTGCTTACAAAAGATTTAGATTTAAAGAATATATACAAATTACTTAGAGTAGACCTATCTCTAAAGAGCTATGGAATGATGCCCATTTATCAATAGCATCTCTTATTAGAGCCTGTGTGATTGAGAACTGTGAACAGCAGCTGTGCATGAATGCTTTTCCAATTAGAGTAATAGTAAGTACATAGTTACTATCAAGTGAGCGCCCTTGAGGTGGGCGAGGGAGGAGTGATCAGAAAAAATAGTAATCAACTAACAAGTCTATAAGATATTCTAGAACTTTACTGCTCTGATCCCTTTAAAATTCATTCAATATGGAACAGACAAGGAAGATACTACCAATATAGGAATATAATAAGTGGCATGTATGGTCCAGGTGTCATATACACGCACTGATAACCATAAACGGGGTTATTCTGACACCACAGGACCAGCCAAGTAAAGATCTCCTACTCAATAACTATGATATAATGCCTATAGGATAGATGATCATTATTACTATTTTTATTTGAATCTTGGTTACTGGGCATCATAGGTGCTGCTTGAATAGTGGGTAATAATAATTTCAAATATATAACATATGTCCGGATAAGACGAGAGTCAATACATATCTATGGACTTGTAAAATAAATCTATTGAGACAACCGAGTCTCTTTATACATTTGGAGCAAACCTGAGGGTCTACATAATATGTTCATATTATATATTAAAATTGAAGTATTTAAATACTAAATAATTAGATGTCATGCCCCAAACGACCATAGGTGGCAGACATCTCGAACATTAAAGTGGTCTCTTTAAAGGTTGGCAAGTATGCGTGCAGTATATATGCATGCATGTTCTGGCAGTCAGAAATGTGGTGCAGTATGTACCACATTGTGCTTATGTGCTTCCCACCAGCACCTGCAGCACTGTAATCACCTCCCCAGTCCTTAAACTCGAGTCCTTGTTGATGCTGGTCACCAGTGAAAGCAGACAGACTTTTACAGAGATTCTGACAGAAAAGCCATGAGTAAACCAATGAGTAAAACACAGCCCACAGCAGGCAATGAGAAGTGGGTGTGTATAGATTATCTGCAGCTTCTCTCCAGTACATGTCACTTGTAAAGAGGGACATGTCAGATGCTAATGTCCAGATACCTCACATCTACTCCCCGCTGTGATTACCACTGAGTGTTATCAGTACAAGTACCACAAAGCACTTTTGAATAAATTAACTGATGTCACTAAGGGGTGGGAGGTTTACAATGGATTCACTAACAGCTGTCTCAGGGAGAGATTAAACTCTCAATTGAGAGCAGTGCCTGGGCTAATAGTACTACAGGGTGCCCCCCATATCCCCAAAACACTAAACAGCCCCCTTGTGGCTAGAAAGTGTGGGTAATTTCTTCAGCTCAGAGATGAAAATCCCTTGGCAAGAGACTCGGCCATGTGTGTGCTCTCAAGTGAAGCCAGTCTGAGTACACCCAGCACAAACCTCTAACTGACATGTGCAATGTTATGAAATCCCCTATCTTTAAAATGGGGCATATTTTACCAAATTGTAAAAAAACTATAACTTTCTCAAAATTGTAAACCCTCAAAGGCACTCCTCAGCCCTAATAGCTTTCTTGTAAATAAAACCCCAAGTCTTTAGACCTCCTGTACACTGAGTTACGCTCTCCCAAAAAAAACCAGAACAACAGTGACTTTTGCAAAACAGGAAGTGGAAAAAAACTGCGAGATTTTGAACTTTAGATTATTCCATTTGTCATTTTTTATTGTTTTTTTTTTTTTTTTAAATTTGGCATGCGGCACCTATGAATGGTTCTTCATTCGCATGCCACATTTCAGTTTAATAGCTTTAATACTTTTTAGAATGTAGCACCTCAAACACCATGCCCCCCCTCTCACAGATTCCCTATGGCAAAATGACGTCTTTTAGATGTCACCTTAATATATATAGGTGTTGTGTCATTTATAAAAACGAAAAACTTTATGGATTTGCATAGAAATAACACAATATTTATTTAATTTTATCCCAAAAATGTGATGCATTTTGTCATGGTAATAATATTTCCCTGCTGAGACCCTGCAAAGGCCCCACAGGATCTTTAATATTAGACATAAATATGTGTTTGTATATTTAAGATTATTATATACATCTTTCTTGCCAACAGGAGCTGCACCCTGATGAAATTGATACAGACTCCGCCTACATCCTTTTCTATGAGCAGCAAGGGGTAGACTATGCACAATTTCTGCCAAAGATTGATGGGAAAAAGATGGCAGACACTAGCAGCATGGATGAAGACTTTGAATCGGATTATAAAAAATATTGTGTGCTGCAGTAGTGGTTTTTTTTTATGGTTAGCGTATACATTACAGTGAGAAAGGATGATCAAAAGGAGATCTAG
The DNA here is from genome assembly GCA_036250195.1 of Mixophyes australis. Classification (NCBI taxonomy): domain Eukaryota; kingdom Metazoa; phylum Chordata; class Amphibia; order Anura; family Limnodynastidae; genus Mixophyes; species Mixophyes australis. The sequence goes on from JAVHZZ010000002.1 coordinate 220,804,341, forward strand.
TGAATAATGTTAAGCAGTCATTAATCAGTCTAAACATACTGGTGTTGAGGTCACCAATGCATGTAGGGCCATTCAACAAAAATAGGTAACATGACATTGTTACTTTTAAATGTCCTATTTTGTTTGATAAGGTGTTTTTATATTTTATTTATTTTAAATTACTTTTTCTTTTGTCCTGTGGAGCAGTGTACTTGGGGGGAAGCGTAATAAGCTACATTAAATATTCTGAGCTGCAAAAAGTTGTTTATTTACAGTACACTTTAAAAAGAACTTAAGTGGTTTAAGCATTATCTGTAAAACATTGGCATTCATTTTCCTGATTTCACAAGAATGCTTTCATGTGTACTTAAGCTGGAAAACTATCATGGCTTACAAACACGTACATTTGAAAACACTTTTTCTGGGTACATTCTTTGTTCGTAGATGCATGGTTTTATTTTGGAAAGCATACGAGTATGATTACGTTCAGAGAGCTTTTTAGCTTGGCTTTTGCTGTCTATGGGGATATTTTCTGATTGTGAAATAGCAACATCACTACCAAAACAGTGTACACATATCATTGTAAAACTCAATTGTGCACTTATTTATATACTTTTAAATATCCATACAGTTTAAAAGGTTAACAATGAAATTGGTATCTGATTTGCCAATGAAAAGCACTGTTTAATATATTGTCATGACACTTTTTTTTTTTTTTTAGTTTAAATACATATACAAACTTAAGGGTAAATATCAATGTTTTCAAATCACATATATGCTGTGGAAACATCTGAGTCTGTAGTGAATTGTATTAAGAAAGGTTAATGCATTCTTAACTGCTATTAACAGTGTAGTTGAAGAAAAATCCAATGGAAGTTGCACATTTTAAAGACAGAAAGGCAATTAAAATAAGTGGAAATGCTTTCCCATCGGCTTTAGTGCTAGTATTTTAGTTGTATCTTTCTTAACCTAAGCACAAATGATTTGAGAAGGCATGAAAAAAATCTTTAAATGTTATAGGTTTTTGTTTCAGACCTCTACTGAATGAAATGCTAATATTTTTTTTCCTATGTTAAGAAATTGTTGTAAACAAACCCGAATAGACTAATATCTCCCAGTTTTCTAAATTTAATGTGAAGGAGGAGTTGTGTTTTATGTTGCATGGATTGGCTTTTTATCGAAAAATTTGTCATCCCCCTCAAAAGTAAGACTGCTTTTTACCAAAATCCACCAAATCTCCCCTCTCAACTGTGCAACCTGAAAATTGAGATAAAAATGTATTGTATAAAGAACTCCATCCTGAGGACTGCATTGAGAATTTTCTGCATTTAGCACTGTTTAGTGTAACACTGTACAATGGAATTCTCAACCAGTTCAGTGTTTAAAACTATTTTATTCCAGATGGAGCAGGGGTGCACCTGGAATATCTGTCTGTTCATATTTCATACAGGCATCAGAGGGACTTAATGTACTTTCCTGCTCTTGATATTTTATAAGATTTTAATGATTGTTCAGTGAAATGATGTGCGTGAATTCAAGACTTGATTTTTCTACTCTTTCTGCAATAGTATTGAAGTATGGGCAGACTCATGGTAATGTTTTCTCCTCCAAACCTTCCATGGTTTACACAAAGGACAATGCACAAACTGCACATCAATTGATTCTTAACCTTACTGTGTCACCTTGTGTATATTGCAAATATGTTATCATTGACATTGTAAGGGACTCTTAAAAACAGGTCAACTTCAGTGTTTCTCAGGAATGTTTCCAAAGTTAACAATGATCAATGTACATTGCAGAACTCTTCCATATGTCTTCATCCATTAATCCTAAGCCCTGAAGAGTTGTATTATGCTATTATTTAATTTATTGGCTCTTGGTATTTTTCAGGATACCATGGAGATTAAACTTTTTTTCTTACAAACGGAAAAGGTGGCCAATTGTTCATACTTAATTTTTTTTATTTTAAACATAGTTACTTTTTCAGTTTGACATTTAGAAAACAGAGCCTCTGTAAACCTGTTTGCACTACTAATATATCAAATTACTAGTTTAAATTATTCAGCCATCCACCTCGCCAATATTGTTGCCATAATGCACTTTGTCTTCATTATGAAGCCATCATTTTGTTAAACACACAGGTAAGCACAATATCTGACAGAACAGCATTCTGTATCCAGTTAATATTCTCCCCTTTATGTAAATATGCAAACTGAAGTGCCATGTGATCATGTTTCGCAAATACAGTTGACCAAATGATTAACCAAAATATACCACTGAAGTGTGTGGCTTTCTTTTCTTAACAAAACACGTTGCATTGTCATGCAAGTGCAAGCAACAATGTTGGTTTTATTGCCCACAATCTTAAAATTCCTTTGTCAGACAGATACTGTAGCACTCATGGACTAAGTCCGATCTTCATTTTCCATATTAATTATTGCCCTGGTGTAACTTCCTGGGTGCTTGATGTACTAAATTGAAAAGTACAGACACAAAAATATACCTAGAGGTTAGATAATATAGCACGTTAATAAACCATGGTTATGTGTTTTCATTGTGTTCTGCATTTATATTAATTTAATATTTACCTAAAACTGAGACCCAGAAAGCTATTTAAATTATTTCCTTATGATAATATAGTTATTTTGATTTGCCAAATGATTGTTGCTTGACCATTTTTTTGTGGTTTCACTCTAGAGCCAAGGTAGTACAAAAATATTAAAAGCACATGTGTATATGGCTGCTTTGATTTCTTAAAGACAAGGTGCCCACAGTCTGCAATATAGGGCAATAAGCCTGACACCACAGTGTGTATGGCTTCAAAATACGCCACAAGTCCAACAGTAATCATCATCATTGTGCATACCCATAAACTCAGTTGAAAGATGACTGCAATTGGCCTGAGTGAAGACCTCTTTCAGTTGCACTTACAAGCCCCCAAATTGTAATGATCTCGTACAAGTTGTTAACTTATTGTATGGAAATATCTATCTCTTTGGGGTGGAAAGTGCCTGAAATGTATAATTTTCTATCGTGTATGTGTTCTCTATTATTTTTAGTTATCACAATATATCAGTTTGTTATATTCAACCTTTTTTCAAGTTCACTTAAAGTATATGTAAAGCCAGGTGTGTCATCTGTTAAGTATAAAGGTATGAAAATCTGTATAGGTGGAAGTAGTTAACTGTTCCAATTGATGATTTGTAATAAAAAGTGTTGGTTAAGTGCGTTGGTCAACCTTCATGGCTCGCCAGTTCTATCCTAATCATGCTTACCATCCATGTTTTCCAATATATAGTTTGCCAGTATAAGCAAAACACAATTTATATGTCTACATTTTCTTAAATCATTTAAAGAAAAAAGTGAAAAAGTGTATTCATTTGTTATGAACAAACAGTGGGAAAAAATGGGTATTGTTTAAATAATTATAATTATCTTATTTATGTTGATAATACATTTATGTTTTAATCTTATTTGTCTTATGCTTGGTTGTAATTATTTTTTTAAATTATAAAATGAGTTCATAAATTAGCAGGACATTTATTAAATTAACCGTTAACTATGTTCATGTTGTAAATTCTTGTATAAATATTGACAATGCACTGACTTTAGAAAGATTTTTATGTACATATGGTCTCTGTAAATAAAATAGTGTTGATGTTATTGAAATATGAGATGTATAAAAAAAAGTATTGGTTATTGTACATGGAGTGACCTCGTTATCTGTAACTATTATTCCAACAAATTAAAAGCTGTGGATGCAGATGTTGTTTTTGATGGACTGAATTTGTCTAATACTGTACACAATGATTGATCTGTACGGTGTGTATACAGTCTCTTGCATTTGTACCCCAGGGGCCTGTAGATGTAAATATTGTTATACAGTCTAATAAAAGTTCCTGTGCATGTCACGCAATTTTCAAAAACAAATAAAACACCCTGAATTAAAATAAATAAATTTAATTTAAAAAAAAATAAAAAAATCAAGAAAAGTAATTAATGCACATATCATTCTTGAGGAAACATGAGCTACACTGCCGGTCAATATTTTTGGAACACTCCCAAAAATTGAAAAATAATGTAAATTTCAGAGCTATACTAAAAGGCCTTTTCTTATTCATTCCATGGGACACTTCTCTCCTTGGGGTATAGTGGACTCTGTGCTGGGAGTAAGGCACTAAAAAAATAACTTGTCTGGCCTGCTCCTTCCCCTCTATGCCACCTGTACAGACGTTATTCAGTTTTTATTTTAGTGACCACAGAGTAGGGCACCATTTAGAGTTTATTTAATTTACTTTATTTTTTTTTATTTTTTTTTTGAGAAGTCAACTAGACATGTTCTCTGTGAGAACAGCGCCGCTATAATAGTGTGTAGAAGCGTTGTTTCAATGCTTATTAGCTGCATATATCTCTATTTTACTATGACTCCCAGACAGGTCACCTGGTCAGCAGGATGAATAGACTGATTCCAGAGACCCGATAACTACGACGGACAGGTTGCATTTCACCGGACTGCAGTCTGGGAAGCTGCGGCTATGACATTGACATGTGTCAGTCTCACAGTCTCGGTCAGGGAAAACACAGACTATCGGTGTTCAGCCAGGAGAATCGGTTCTGCACAAGATGTGCACCGCTTAAGGTATTCTCTGGCAGTTAGGGTATTGCAGAGGCATCTCCATACATGACTGCGATCACAACAGTAAACTCTACATCCCTCCTTGAAAAGGCAGGCTCACCTCTTGCTATCTGTTATACACTGGCTCTGTATGTGAAAAATTATCATTTTCCTTTTCAATCTATGATCGGAGTGTGTGTGTGTGTCTATTAGTATACTCTCATAATTTTATTATGTTTGGAATGAGTTAAAAGTATATTAGTCACTACTAATTTCTGTCTATGAAATTTGAATTGAGTACTGATTTTTTTTTTTTTATTACCACTACAGGTTGTTTAATTACTGTCAGGATTCCTATCATTGATACCACGGAGAGAAATGTAGAATCAACAAAGAGTTTTTATTAAGGGAGAAATACATGGAAAATCAATGGGTGCAAATGGTATGTTTCAAACGTCAAAGATGACAGATGAACGGAAGACAATAATAAATGGCAAAGGTTAGTCCATAGCAACAACAGGTTCCAGGATGCAAAGGATTTACTGCAGCACAAGGTAGCAGGTCTTCCAGGTTTGAGCCACGGATGCAAGGAATGGCTGCAAAGCCAGTGATGGCTGCATAGTTAGTGTGTATAGCTCTAAGTGTATAGATACAAGTGTGAAACAAAAAAAAATTAAACCGCATAATTCAGAGTTATACCGGAGGAAACAGGAGAAGAACATTCTGCCTATTAACTCAGCTACACAAGGACTACAGTCAGTATTTACTTGAAACTCCATATTCCACCTCTGATGTCTTCAACTCACCCTGGCTACAAGCTCCATGCAGCATGAGGTCTATTTTGGACTCGGATCTTAATTTCTTCTCATCTCATGAAAGTTTGTTTGATCTGTCAATTTTCACTATGTTTAATCAACCTGCTGTACTACTTGCTCAACCACTCCCTACCCATGCTACAGCTATTTCAGTCCCCTATCTCATCACTGTGCTCTCAGTTCTACTAAATGCTTTGTCTGCCATCACAAGTAGGAAGATTTGATACTAATTTTGAACCACTCTCCTCTCTCATGACTCTGCAAAAACTCAGCTATTCAATCATCTGCTCTTTATTACTGTCCATTCAACACTTCCACCCATTCCCCCACATGACTCCCACATCATTACTCTATACTATCCAGACATCCATGGATAAACTACATTTGCTGCAGCATAGCTCTACACTACTTATCTGATTACACTGGACACTGTAATTAGGTAATTCCTTAATTCCCTCATTTTTGCTATTTGACTCATAAATCCCAATGCTTGCCAAAATATTTTTCTTTCTCTCTTTTCATGGCATTATCTTTAGGACTATATCATCCCTCACCCATCCTGCAACACACACCTCTGTCCACATTGCCCCTTCATTACGTCACTCACCTCTAGTGAACATTTTTTTCCTATTTAAATTCAATAACTTTAACAGCTGCACCATGCCACCAGAAACTAAAAAAAACACACATCTTACAATCATCTTTCCTACCTTTCTTCCTCCCTGCTTCTATTAGCTGGTGATATATCACCTAATCCAGGTCCCCCCTCAATTCTCCCACATGCACATATCTGAACACTACAGAAATCCAGCAAACCTTAAACGCATCACCTGTCTCCCCTCTCTTCCAAAGTCCTTTAAATGTGCCCTTTGGAATGCACGTTCTGTTTGTAACAAACTTACCTCCATTCATGATCTCTTCCTCTCTAACAACCTCAACCTTCTAGCAATAACAGAAACATGGCTCACACAATCAGACACTGCCTCACCTGCAGTCCTATGCACATGGTGGTCTCCATTTCACCCACACCCCCAGACTGGGAGGCAGACAAGGAGGTGGGGTTGGACTACTCTCCCCACAGTGCACATTCACAGTTCTACCAAGTGTCCCATCACTCACGTTCACATCTTTTGAAGTACATGCTGTTAGGATTTTTAACCCATTCACTATGCATGTTGCTGTCATCTATCGCCCCCCTGGTCCACTCCAACAATTTCTTGAACACTTCTCTGCATGGCTCCCTCACTTCTTATCTACTGATATCCCCACCATCATCATGGGTGATTTCAACATCCCTATTTCTAATCCACGTTTAAATGCTGCTTCCAAACTACTCTCACTAACCTCCTCACTTGACCTCTCCCAGTGGATTGAATCCGCTACTCATCAGGATGGCCACTGTCTTGATCTTGTTTTCTCTAGACTATGCTCAGTTTCTCATTTCCTTAACACTCCTTTCCCCCTCTCAGATCATCACCTTATTAGCTACTCGCTCACCCCCAGTTCTTTACTCTTCCTAGTGTCAAACTCTTCCAAGCCTCCTCACAACCGCAGGAATTTCAACTCTATTGATTTTCAACAGTTTTCCACCTCTCTCCAACACCTTCTCCCCAACTTCTACATTCTCCTCCCCTGATCGGGCAGTACCCCATTTTCATCAAACCCTAGCAACTGCCCTGGATCAAGTGGCTCCAGCGACACTACATACTTCGCGTAGTATTCGTTGCCAACCGTGGCACACAACAGTAACACGAACTCTACAAAAACGTTCTCATAAAGCAGAACGTCACTGGCGTAAATCTTGTGCCTCTAATGATTTCACCACATATACTGATATCTACCACTCCTATAGAAATGCTCTGGACACTGCAAAACAAACATACTTCCAATCTTCATCTATGCTCAGGCTTCTAACCCCAAACGCCTCTTTAACACATTTAACTCTCTTCTGAATCCTCCTGCCCCAAATCCTCTAACTAACATCAGTGCACAGGATCTTGCTTCCTATTTCTAGGACAAAATTGATAAGATCAGGCTTGAAATGGTATCATCTCCCTTGACAAGAAATCGGCTCAATTCCTTTGTAGCACCCTTTGACACTCTCTCTTCATTTGATCCCACAAATGAAGAGGAAGTTTCTACTCTCTTTCCATCTTCCTACTCTACCTCCTGTCCTCTTGATCCCATTCCCTCACAAATTGGTATGTCCCTGTCTCCTGTGCTCATTCCCCCTCTAACTAAAATCTGTAATCTATCTCTTTCTACTGGTATTTTCCCATCACTATTCAAGCATGCAGTGATTACTCCCATTTTAAAAAAAACTGAATTTTGACCCTAACTTTCTCGTAAATTACCGCCCCATCTCCCAACTCCCATGCCCCTCCAAGCTTCTCGAGAGAATTGCCTACACTCGCCTCACACACTTTCTTACAGCAAACAACCTATTGGATCCTCTTCAGTCAGGCTTTGGCTCTCAACACTCCACAGAGACTGTGCTGACCAAGGTTGTCAATGATTTGATCAAAGCAAAAAACAACAACCATTACTCTCTTCTAATTCTCCTGGATCTCTCTGCTGCATTTGACACTGTTGACCACTCTCTCCTCATACAAACGCTACAATCCCTAGGTCTTGAAGGCACTGTCCTATCCTGGTTCTCATCCTACCGATCTAATCGCTCTTTCAGTGTCAATTTCTCTGGATCCATCTCTGCTCCGCTTCCTTTATCAGTTGGAGTACCACAAGGCTCAGTCCTAGGTCCTCTGCTATTCTCTATCTACACCACTTCTCTTGGAAAATTAATAAGCTCCATTTGGATTTCAATATCATCTCTATGCGGATGATACACAAATTTATCTATCCTCTCCTGATCTTTCACCATCTGTGTTGTCTTGCGTTACTGACTGTCTTTCTGCCATTTCATCTTGGATGTCTTCTCGCCAACTCAAACTCAATCTTTCAAAAACTGAATTAATAATATTTCCACCCAAAAACAGAAGCTTCCTGCCTGACATTTCTATTTCTGTTGATAACATGGCCATAAATCCCACCCCGCAAGCTCGTTGCCTAGGTGTAATCCTTGATTCACAACTGTCATTTATTCCCCACATCAACTCTATATCTAAATCTTGTTACATACACCTAAAGAACATTTCCAGAATACGCACATATCTGACACAAGACACAGCAAAAACATTAATTCCTGCACTCATCTCCCGCATCGACTATTGCAATTCCCTCCTTACTGGTCTTCCCAAAGTCAGACTTGAACAATCTATTTTGCACGCAGCGGCTAGATTGATTTTCCTTACTAACCGTTATTTCTCTGCTGAGCCACTCTGTCAGTCTCTACATTGGCTGCCTGTATATCAACGAATCCAATATAAAATTCTTCTACTAACATAAAAGGCCATCAGCACCGACATACATCTCACTTATCTCAAAATATCTTCCCTACTCGACACCTCCGTTCTGCACAAGATCTACGTCTCTCCTCCACTCTCATCACATCCTCCCACTCTCGGTTACAGGATTTATTCCGGGCTGCACCCAATTTGTGGAATTCCCTCCCACGCACAATAAGACTTTCCTCTAGTCTTCAAACCTTCAAGCGTTCACTGAAAACCCACCTCTTCAGACAAGGTTATGATATTCCTCAACCACCATCTTAATTTCCCTAGATTACCATCCTCTACACTGCTAACGCAAGACAACAACCCTCTGACCAATATTGCAACACACACAGCCCACTCAATACTTTTACCTTTGCGTTCTAGCTGGTCCATTGTGGAATATAATGTAGCACATGCCCTTGTGTTTCTAACTCCCATTGTCCTATAGATTGTAAGCTTGCGAGCAGGGTTCTCTTACCTCTCTGTCTATATGTATTACCCAGTATTGTCTTATCAGTGTTTGTTCCCAATTGTAAAGTGCTACGGAATTTGCTAGCGCTATATAAATAAATGATGATGATGATGGATTGTTAAATAGTACAGTCTATAGCAGTGGTTCCTAATCTTTTGCAGTTCGCGGCACCCTTAGAGTTTCCATAATTTTTTCAAGGCACCCCTCCAAAATAATTACTAAGCAGTCCTGTTTTAGAAGTAGTTGGGTCAAAAAATTGTAATAAGTATTTAGGTCAGGACAGAAATACTTATTTAGTTGTATGCACAAATGCCCCCTCTGCATCCAGACACTCTGCCCCCAGGCACTATGCCCCCTCTGCATCCAAACACACTGCCCTCTCTCACGCTGCCCTCTTTCACGCTGTCCCCCCTCCTCTGACCTCTTTCACGCTGTCCTCCTTTGCCCTCTTTCACGCTGTCCCCCATCCTATGGCCTCTCTCACGCTGTTCCCCTCTGCCCTCTCTCACGCTGTTCCCCTCTGCCCTCTCTCACGCTGTCCCCCTCCTCTGCCCTCTCTCACGCTGTCCCTCGCCTCTGCCCTCTCTCACGCTGTCCCCCTCTGCCCTCTCACGCTGTCCCCCTCCTCTGCCCTCTCACGCTGTCCCCCTCCTCTGCCCTCTCACGCTGTCACCCTCCTCTGCCCTCTCTCACGCTGTCCCCCTCCTCTGTCCTCTCACGCTGTCCCCCTCCTCTGTCCTCTCACGCTGTCCCCCTCCTCTGTCCTCTCACGCTGTCCCCCTCCTCTGTCCTCTCACGACCCCCTCCTCTGCCCTCTCGCGCTGTCCCCCCCTCTGCCCTCTCGCGCTGTCCCCCTCCTCTGCCCTCTCGCGCTGTCCCCCTCCTCTGCCCTCTCGCGCTGTCCCCCTCCTCTGCCCTCTCACGCTGTCCCCCTCCTCTGCCCTCTCAAGCTGTCCCCCTCCTCTGCCCTCTCTCACGCTGTCCTCCTCTGCCACGCTGTCCCCCTCCTCTGCCCTTTGTCACGATCCCTCTCAATCTGCCCCCTCTGCCGTGCGCCAGCCATAGAAAAGACAAAACACAAAAACTTACAAATCCGCACGGCGCCGGGAACAAGCATACTCCTTTCTCGCACAGCTTGTCACTGAATATTGACAAGCTGTGTGAGTGAGGAGGATGCTGGGTCCGGCGCCGCGCGGATTTGTAAGTTTTTGTGTTTTGTTTTTTCTATGGCTGGCGAGCCGCGTCGCACACTTTGGGAACGCCGGTCTATAGCAACCACAGATCCAAGGTTGGGTGTGATGCCATTTGTGGCCTGTGTGGAGATGGCACTAGAGAGCAGCACAATACAAGGAATGGTGCAAAAGCCAGATCGAGATGTAAATCTGGATGGTGAATCACAACCAACACAGGAAAGTCCAATGGAGCAGACAGCGGGCAGAACGAACCTGAGGCTGGGAAATGATATCCTGGACAACAGGCAGAACACAGGTAAGATCAATAGAGCAGACAGTGGACACCACAAACCTGAGGCTGGGAAGCGGGTATCACAGATGATAGAGAGAGTCAAAACACCAAGCGAAGGGTCGGTCTAGGCAGCGATATTCGGAGTTGCAAGCAATAAGATCAGTCCAGGCAGCAAACAGGGATGGCCAGATCACAGGCAGAGGTCAAAACCAAGTGTCAGACTGGAGCAGAATATACAGTCATGGCCAAAAGTTTTGAGAATTACATAAATATTATACTGCTGCTTCAGTTTTTATGATGGCAATTTGCATAGACTCCAGTTTGCATAGACTCCAGAATGTCATGAAGAGTAATCAGATGAATTGATATTAATTTCCAAGTCCAAGTCCCTCTTTGCCATGACAATGAACTTTATCCCCAAAACACGTCTACTGCGTTTCAGCCCTGCCACAAAAGGACTAGCTGACCTCAGGTGAGTGATTCTCTCATTAACACAGGTAAGAGTGTTGATGGGGACAAGGCTGGAGATCACTCTGTTATGTTTATTTAGTTGAATAACAAACTGGAAGCTTTAAAAGGAGGGTGGTGCTTGAAATCATTGTTCTTCCTCTGTTAACCATGGTTACCTACAAGGAAACATGCACTCATCATTGCTTTGCACAAAAAGGGCTTCACAGGCAAGGATAATGCTGCCAGTAAGATTGCACCTAAATCAACCATTTATCGGATCATCAAGAACTTCAAGGAGAGAGGTTCAATAGTTGTCAAGAATGCTTCAGAGTGCCCAAAAATGTCCAGCAAACGCCAGAACCGTCTCCTACAGTTGATTCAGCTGCTGGATCAGGCCACCACCAGTGCAGAGCTTGCTCCGGAATGGCAGCAGGCATGTGTGAGTGGATCTGCACGCACAGTGAGGTGAAGACTTTTGGAGGATGGCCTGGTGTCAAGAAGGCCAGCAAAGAAGCCACTTCTTACCAGGAAAAACATCAGGGACAGACTGACATTCTGCAAAAGGTACAGAAATTGGACTGCTGACGACTGAGGTAAAGTCATTTTCTCTGATATATCCCCTATCCGGTTGTTTGGAGCATCTGGAAAAATGCTTGTCCAGAGAAGGAAAGGTGAGCGCTACCATCAGTCCTGTGTCATGCCAATGGTAAAGCATCCTGAGACCATTCATGTAGGGGGTTGCTTCCCAGCCACACACACATATTTTTAATTTTCTTCAGTATTTTGTTAGTTAGAAATACAACTTTAAAGGATAAGGCCACTTTAATATTTTGGTTATTTGCGCTGAATAGACACAGAATACTATTAAATAGATGTTGAGGCTGATTGGAGAGAAGACGGCATAATAGGTGTGAGTGGTATCGATTTAACATCTGTTAGTTTGGGTGGAGGTGTTCAGCCGTTGTTCGTTTTCCCAGGAGGTGTAAAGTACCTATTTGTTTTCTAAACAGAGCTCCAACATTCTAGGATATGGACAAATAGCAACTGAGCTTAAGACCTCAGCATTAGATCGTCAAAGCTGCAAGATTTGGAACAGTCCAAATTTTGGGAGTACTATCCCACTCTGTCAAGACTTTTGTATTTTTAGTTATGAAGTATGTCCCACATAACTACTCTGCTCATGAAGGAAGAGCAATGTGTAGCAAATCCACCCCTGCCTGTGGCTAAATTTTACAGTTCAGTGCATCCTCCTCCCATCAGGACATTGTACACACTACTTTTACACTATTTTGGTGCTCAGGCTCACGTGACTGAGACAGAGTGTCGAACTGTGAGCATTAGTATCAGACTGTGCCCAGCACTGCCAGATCAACAGAAATTTTCCACTGCGTAGAGTAAGGTAGAATAAGTTTAATAACACTTGATTGGAGAGTAACATAGTCAGATTAGGCAGATGTGTATTATTGTGCAATCTATTGCCCTGCAGTTGTTGTGGGACGGCAAGCTCCATGGTTTATAGTTCCACAACTGCTACAGCATGCTGGGAGGAGGAATGGGACCTGAGTTCTCTTGGTGAATATCACAATGTCTGACAATTAGGGGGGGAGGCATTTTGTGGGTATGGCAACAGAAATTTAAATTCTGTTACATTTGGGAGTGACACCGACAGAATATTTGGATTTCTAACCTCCCAAACAGCAGTTTCACGTGTGTATTTTATGTAATGTTAGGCCTGAAACATCTTACTTTTAAAGGAGGAGCTGTTATGAGCGTTTTGTCGCTATCCAATAATGATTGCCAAATCTTGATTTGTGTTTCCAACGCACAAATATTTATTCTCAAAAAGTAGCAGAATATATTCAAGCGAAATAATAATAAGTACATCACAGGCGCTCTGGATCCAGTGTACAGTCATTCAGGTCTAAAGTCTGTGGTCAAGGTGACTGAACACTACATGAGAGCTACTGCTTATATGCAAACAGAGATACAGTGAAACAATGCAGGTGCTATAGCTTGCTTCTATTGGTCCAGGCATCAGGAGGGTCCAGGGGGTTACACATCATAGGCTGATTTAATCTAAGGAATCCAAAGGTGGGGGTTTCTCCAGGGGATGAGCTCTGTTCTTCCCGCCACACTCCAATCAGTCCATTTGCATTTGACAGTTAATATCATATTAAAGGTTTATTCCCTAACATCAATAACTAGAGTATGCAATGTGCGATCTCTTTGCCGAATGCACCGAAAAGCTGCTGATGTAAAGGGGATTAATATGATATTAGACATGACACATTTCTTTTAACCTGAACCATATGTATCACTAATATGCATATAACTTATAATATTACACATAAACACTACTATATTTCGACATAAATAACTATGTGTTGCAACTACCATTAATGTGTACTATTTTACAAATGTGTGTGTTGGTGCGGATGTATGTAAAAGCGTAAATACTGTTGTTGCCACGTGTTGCGGCTGCGTACGCCCTTCCATGCCGTAGCGTTCCATACGCATCTTTTCAGACAAAGACAACCAAGCTTGCTCGATTTTTATTGAAATTACTTTATTACACTATCAAAGGGTGGAACTGTCGAAGTCAGTAAATTGGATAAACTATCACCTAATCACCATTTCAAGTTCAGGGTTATACAACACTTCTTCATAGACCATGATCTCTGTATCTTGCACCTCCCTTTCAGTCTCGTTCTCAGTGTTTCTCCTAGAAGACTTTTCCACAGTTCAACACAGTAGGAACACATTTGACACATAAACCAATTGCTAAGATGACACCCAGTATAAGGAGAAGGAGCTTACCTACACTAGCAACCATTTCCTGTACCCATTCCCCCAGACCAGAGAACCATTTCACAGGATTCAACCACGAGAACCATCCTGCCACCTTTTCCCCGATCTCATATAACGAAGAATTATGGTTCCTTCGAAATTCCCATTTCAGTTGCAGAATTTCATCCATCTTCCGGTCTATAACCTCCTTAGTGTCATCTGTATTATTGGTGAGGTACGTGCAACATTTGACACCGAACTGGGTGGTCAATGTCACACAGTACCCACCAGTAATAGAGGTGAGATAATTTAGTACCAGTCTATGTTGCACCAACTCCTTCTTGTACGCTTGTAGCTCCCTTCCAGTATACCTGAAAGTGTCATCATACATCTCGGTGATATTGTCTATCAATTGAGCTAGGTCTTGGATATATTTAAAGTTTAATGTTCCCCGAGCGGTCCTGGTAAGATCTAGAGCAACCATAACTTGAAAACCAGCGGTTTCACTAATCAATTTTGTAGCTATGGGTTCCTCCCCAGGAATCATATTTCTCTTGCCACGATGTTCATACTGTGTGTGTATGTATGGTGGTGATGTAGTCTTGTGAATACCAACCATTTCCTCATGAGTAATAGTCATGATTTCAAGAACCAGTTTAGCTAAGAAACACAAACCCTTGGAACTCGGAGTCACCCAGGAATAAGCTTTTCTCCCACAAACAAAGTACAGATCATCAGGGAGAACATATGGAACAGTATGCCCATTAATTATATCACACAGAGTTTTGATAAAACTACCCAAGCCTAGTGTCTCCATTTGCTCAAGACACGTGTCAGCATGGATGACATTCTTACAATTATCTATAGAGACTTTTCCAATGGATGCTTTCTTATGTTTGGTTATACACCCTAATTTGTGACTTCCATCAACATTCCTGCCTATTGGTGACCTTGTAAGTCTCCCTCTAAAATGAGCGTGGCGAGCCATTGTCTGATCTGATGGGTCAGCTTCCCAATTCTCCAGACGCTTTGCATGAGAGATATTTAGGCACAGCATTGTCGAAGCGTTAGACTAGGGGACCTAGTGTTGTTGTACCTCCCCCCTCTATGGGCCTCCCACCCCTAAATTTGAGTACTTTGGAGATGTTTAAAGGGAATGGCACTAGTCCTATGTTATGCTGCCCCTGCGGCACGTGAGAGCACACCCAGCACTCGGTTTGGTTTAGGACCTTACCCACCAAGGAGTGATATTCCTCCAGAGGATGTCCGCCCACATTCAGATTACCGGTGGACTGGCATTGCTGGATGCATTTCTCTTCAACTAGGGAGTCACAGAACTTGCAGATACAATACTCATCAGACAATAGCCCCTCACACTGTCTCTGAGTTCCTGAGCTAGCAGACCTTTTCATAACCCCAGGACCAAGCTTGATAATGGGCTGCTCTGCGTACTCTAGGAATTTTTTCTCAATCTCCATCTTATCCGTATCACTGCCAGAACCTTCCTCTGTCCTCCATCCTCCTTCACAAGAATAGAATGTCCTAGAAAAAGTAAAAACAAGGAAAATCCTGGAACAAAAGAAAAACAAAAACCGCCACTCCATCGCTGGAAAGATAGTTCTGATGCAAAGTCTCTGGTTCAGGTGTCTTGACTGCAGGCTTTAGGTCTCCCTAAACAGATTTACGAGTTACAGATCTGTGTCGTCGGTCTCAGTTTTATCTCACACTTTCTCCGGGTTACTGACTCTCCTGCAGTGGGTGGAATGGACCCAAGTGTCTCTCTGCAACCTTCAGTGATGTAGTACTGGTCAGCAACACTTGGTACGGGCCTTCCCAACGGTCTGTTAAACAACCTGAAGGTAAGAAATTGCGGATCATAACATAGTCCCCAGGTTCAACATCATGACAATTCGTTTCTGGCATACCAGGTGACAGCATTTTGAGTTTTTGTTGTTGTTTCAGCTGTCTGCTCATTTTTATAAGATATTGCACAGTCACTTCATTATTACACTTCAAGTCGTCTTGTGGACTCACGATCAAATGAGGTTGTCGGTCGAACAGTATCTCAAAGGGGGACAGATTAAGAGGAGGTCTAGGAGTGGTTCGGATGCTATGGAGGACTTGTGGCAAAGCTTCAGGCCACGCCAACCCAGTTTCAGCCATTACCTTACCAAGCTTGTTCTTAATAGTACCATTTACTCTTTCCACCTTAAGGAACACAAATCTTGCATTTCAATTAATTTCTGCATGTCTAATGTCTGAAAAACCATCATAGTCTCGGTTGATACAGTCATAGGTTGCCCTGCTGCCCATTTAGCAGCTTCGTCCGCCCTATTATTGCCCAATGACATCGGGTCTTCAGAGGTATGGGCTTTGCACTTTGACGGCTACCGTCTTGGGTAACTGTATCGCTGTCAAAAGTCCTTTTATGTGTTGTGAGTGTGCCTGCTGCTGTCGTAAAGTTTCTAAGACGCCAAAGGGCCCCAAAATCATGCACTACCCCGAAGGCATACCTAGAGTCAGTATATATATTAGCTGATTTACCTTCCGCCAACTCACACGCTCTCCTTAATGCTACTAGTTCCGCCACTTGGGCTGAGTGAGGTGGGCCCAGAGGTTCAGCTTCTACCACACCCTGATCGTCTACAATGGCGTAACCAGTACATAGTTCTCCCGTCTCTGTCTGTCTATGACAACTCCTGTCTGTATAAAACGTAAAATCGACATTTTCTAAGGGGGTGTCACGTATGTCGGGCCTTGCAGTAAAGGTCTGGTTCAGGTGTTCCAAACAATCATGCGTATCAGTACTCTTGCCTAACTCATCATCAACCAGGGTCTCCTCACCTCCCACCCTTTGTGTCTCTAGAGACACACATGGAAGATATGTAGCTGGATTTAAGGTGCTACATCGTTTGATGGTGATGTTTGAGGGTGCCATGAGAGCTAGTTCCCACTTTGTGAATCTAGCTGAAAAAACATGTCTGGTTTGAGCTGAATTTAACAGAGCTGATACAGCATGGGATGAATAGACAGTTGAATTATGTCCTAATACTACGTCCTCGCTCTTGCTTACCAGAAGAGCAGTTGCTGCTACATTTCTGAGACCTGTTGGGAGTGATCTTGCCCCACTGTAGTATGCTACCGGTCTGCTAGCGTCACCATGTTTCTGTGTGAGGACACCTGCTGCACAACCATCAGCTTCCGTACAGTATAGTTCAAAATACTTTTCATAATCAGGTATTCCCAATGCAGGTGCTCTAGTCAGACTATCTTTGAGATTAAAGAACGCTTGCTCTGACTCTTCTGTGTGTACGACGCGTTCTGGTTTCGAGGAAGAGACTAGCTCCTGCAATGGTAATGCCAGAATAGGAAAACCTGGGATCCAGGATCTACAGTATCCACACATCCCCAAGAAGGTACGAATTTGCTTCTGGCTCTGCGGCAGAGTCATGTGTTGTATGACCTCAATTCTGTCAGTCGTCAGATGTCTTAGCCCCTGGGTGAGACAGTGCCCTAAGTATTTGACCTTAGTCTGACATGGCTGTAACTTGTCCTTTGCCACCTTGTGCCCTGTTTGTGAGAGATGGAGCAACAACAATTTAGTATCATGTAAACATGACATAAAAGAATCAGAGCACAACAACAAATTGTCCACATATTGAATTAGAATAGACCCATTGCAGGGTTGAAAGGATTGCAAACAGTCATGTAAGGCTTGGGAGTAAATACTGGGGCTGTCAATGAACCCCTGGGGAAGTCTGGTCCATATGTATTGCACTCCCCGGTAGGAGAATGCAAATAGGTATTGGCAGTCAGGGTGAAGAGGGACTGAGAAGAAAGCAGAACATAGATCAATGACAGTAAAATGACTAGCAGACGGTGGAATCTGCATGAGGATGACAGCTGGATTCGGCACTACGGGGAATTGGCTCTCAACAACTTTATTAATTCCCCTTAAGTCCTGGACTAATCTATAGCCCCTCCCCCCACTCTTCTTCACAGGGAAAATGGGACTATTTGTTGTGCTCGATGTATGAATTAAAATCCCTTGTTGCAACAGCCTTTCAATAACAGGATATACCCCTAATTCCACCTCCGGTTTTTAATGGGTACTGTGGGATTTTTGGAGCTATCCTACCACTTTTTAGATTTACTATGACAGGGGCTACGTTTTCCATCAATCCAGTGTCCTGTCCATCTCTGGTCCATAGTTAACCCGGTATTTCCAGCAACATCCCCTTTACTTGAGATGGACTTTGTTCTATAACAGGAGAGTGTAACATTAACCTTTGAGGGGTGTCCAATATAAACCAAGAGCCAAGCCAAGAGAAACGAAAGCTTAGTATGCAGGGGCCCGATAGTAACTTCAGCGGGTTTAGTTAGAGGATAATGTAACATTCCTCCTGTTACCCCCATAGCTGGAATAATTTTACTGGTCACCTGTAGATTAAAAGGAGAGGTTATCACAGATCTGGCCGCCCCTGTATCTACAAGAAAAGTTTGTTTCCTACCAGCTATGTCAACTATCATTGTTGGTTCTTCTCTCAGACTCTCAGTTAACCTCACTGGCTGTAGACTACAGGTATAGCCTGACCCCTAGCGCTGACTATTGTTTTTCTGCGCAGCATTTGCTGCTGTAATATGCGCGGGCAGGTGTGAGTCTTCTAGTTTATGTGAATCTCTCCTTGGAGGATATCTATGCGACCCTTCTTTAGGATTATATCTTCCCTTAGTACAATCTTTCCTCATATGTCCTTCTTCTTTGCAATTATAACATCTCAACATTCTGCGTTTCCTGTTATGTGGGTTATAGGCTGGTGGTCGTGTATGCATTCCCTCTAATGCTTGTATACTCACCGTCATCAACTTGTCACTCTTTTCTTCCTTTTTCCTAAAGATATTTTTATCATGCTCCACAACAGACTCCCTAAGGGAATCTACCATGATGCCTCTCCAATTAGGTAATGAGGTTTGTATTTTGGTTTTTAAATTTTCCTTAAGACCATCCATTAGTACTCCTACAGCTACTTCCCTGTGATGTGGGTCCTCACCTATGTTTGATATCTCAGTGAACCGTGTTATCGCTGCTATAGCTCTACTAAAGTAATCTGATGCTGTTTCACTATCTTTTTGTTTTATGGTGAAAATCTTACTCCAATTCGCTACTACTGGAAAATAGATGGCTAAATGTTTGACAATCTGTTCTATATTCTCTTGATTAATCTCATCTGTCAAGGTGTCGTCTTCCTCCAATGAACAATCTTTAATAAATTGTTGTACGTTAGTATTGGGAGGAAGACACGCCCTCAACACTACACGCTAATCCTTATAGGTTGGTTCGTGTGCATTTCCCAAGTCTTTAACTAACTTCTGACACTTAGCCAACTCTTTTCTAGGATCTGGGAATTCAGTCATAATGGAACGTAATTCTGATCTAGTCCAGGGACAATGCATTGTAACATTTCTTAAAGGAACTACACCATCCTTATCCGCCTTCCCATTGGGAACTGATATTGTGCGGACTGGATACGTACCCACTGGTTCACTATCTTCAGGGTTAGCTACTTCAGTACTTTGAATATTGTCTCTCCTAGTGGTCACACTACTCTCACCTATCTCAGTCATTGCCCCCTTTCCATACTTACGCTGAACCTCTAACATATTAACAGTAGAGATGAGCGGGCTCAGATTCCGCTAATCCGAGCCCACCCGAACAGTGCGGATCCGAACGGGATCCAAGCACTGTTCGGATATTTCCGGCGGGCAAAAAAATGAAAACGAGGCTCTGTCGTCCAAGTCTCGCGTAGAATCTCGCGAGGGGTGGGAGGGAGGGCCCAGAACAATTCCATCTTGTACCTCTTTTTTTGGCATTATGTGCTCAAGCTACCTCGGTGCAACCTTTTGGCCTAAAAACAATATTGTGAGGTATTCAGAATAGACTGGAAATTAGTGGAAATGATTGTTATTGAATGTTATTGAGGTTAATAATAGCGTAGGAGTGAAAAAAAAAACACAAAACTGGTTTTTAAGCACCTTTTATGTTTTTTTCAAAATAAATCCGAATCCAAAACCTTAAATCCGAACCAAAACCTTTCGTCAGGTGTTTTGCGAAACAAATCCGAACCTAAAACCTCAAGCGAATCCAAAACACGAGACACCAAAAGTGGCCGGTGCACATCCCTAAGCAAATCCGAATCCAAAACACGAGACACCAAAAGTGGCCGGTGCACATCCCTAATTAACAGCATGGGCAATGGCTAAAATTACCGTGGGTTCATCCTCTTCTTCAGAAACACTTGCTTTAAACTGACTTAAAACAGGATATAACTTAGCAATTTCCTTTTTTTAATTTTTAATAACGGCTGTACTTACTCCCCCCGCCACATAGGGTGGCGGGGGCGCGCTTGCGCTGAGTTCTCCACGCTTCTCAACGGCTACTTCCGTTGTGCGTGCACTTTTCACCACGCCTACTTCCGCTGTGCACTCGCTGCTCTGCCACGTGCTGCCTTCCATTTGCCACAATTTTAAACAGTAATTATGTTTATTTCTCACTTTTGTTGACTTAATAAACCACACTTTATCTTTTACGTTATTTAGTACCTCTGCATTAAAACTCCCTGTTGTTGGGAAAGGCCTAACACAATCTTTGGTCATCTTGACCCACGTGTCGCAATACGCAGTTGCGTATGCACCATATTTCTTACACATGAGTAATCTCGCTGAACCAATAGGCGCTTCCTTAGGCAGTACTTCGGCCATCTCTAGCGTCTGCTTAGCACCCATGTTGAACAATAGGGTCCCAATAATATCACAATATCCTGCCACAAAAATAGGGTTCCAGAAATATCACAATATCCTGCCACTAATTTCAACACTCTGCTACCCGCAATCTACCGCTAGAGATATTTTACTGGCCCGTGAACGTGTTTGCTACAAGCCGCGTCCACTCGCTTCCTCTCGTATTGAATGAGGACCACTAATACAGAGATATCAATGCGGACTAAAGCTCCTCGATTACCCCTGACTCTCCAACAAAATCTGATGAGTTTATTACGCCTGGCAGTATCCGGTAAAGTCAATTACCAGCCTTACCAACGTAATTCCTCCCCGTTACCCCAAGTCGCAATCACAATAACGGCTTTCCTTGCCGTGCGGTGCAATCGCAACGCTTAAAGCTTATCAGTAAGCGATGCGATTACCCTTGGGTGTATGTCGCGGAAATTTGCTTAGTTTCCGCCCCCGGTATACCTGCCTTGTATACCGTACACCAGTTGGGCACCTGCCTCATCAGACAGCAACTGACACTCTATTCAACAATTGATCAAACCTTAGTGTATTTAAAGTCAACAAATCACACGACATACACCTTTTCTGCGCAGAAAATCAAAGTTCCCAACAATAGTAATAGTGTCCCAGAGGTTTTAACAAGTAATTATACTATGCATGTATAACAACTATCAAAACGATTGTTTAACCACGTGGCAAATCTACCGGAAGTTCCCGCGCGCAAAGCAGGAAGTACACTTATGATAAGCAATGCAATACAGTTAAAACGCACAATGACAGTTTTCTCTTTTGTCCCTAGATTCAGTTAGCGTACCTTAGATAATGCGAAACGGACATTCGGTTTCACAACACAGAGTAAAATTCAGGTTTTGAACACATTGCGTTCTTACTGTATATGACGCGTCTCCACCCTTTGTTGGGGAACCGAAATCCGTTGGTCTTGCGTATCGTCCGGCAACGAAACCTCCAAACTCAAGAGCCCCCAAATTGTTATGAGCGTTTTGTCGCTATCCAATAACGATTGTCGAATCTCGATTTGTGTTTCCAACGCACAAATATTTATTCTCAAAAAGTAGCAGAATATATTCAAGTGAAATAATAATAAGCACAGCCGTTACTTATCGCAGGCGCTCTGGATCCAGTGTACAGTCATTCAGGTCGGAAGTCTGTGGTTAAGGTGACTGAACACTACATGAGAGCTACTGCTTATATGCAAACAGAGATACAGCGAAACAAAATGCAGGTGGTATAGCTTGCTTTTATTTGTCTAGGCATCAGGAGGGCCCAGGGGGTTACACATCATAGGCTGATTCAATCTAAGGAATCCAAAGGTGGGGGTCTCTCCAGGGGATGAGCTCTGTTCTTCCCGCCAAACTGCTCTGTTCTTCCCGCCACACTCCAATTACAATCAGTCCATTTGCATTTGACAGTTAATATATTAAAGGTTTATACCTTAACATCAATAACTAGAGTATGCAATGTGCGATCTCTTCGCCGAATGCACCGAACAGC
Organism: Mixophyes australis; assembly: GCA_036250195.1. NCBI lineage: Eukaryota > Metazoa > Chordata > Amphibia > Anura > Limnodynastidae > Mixophyes > Mixophyes australis. Next base: position 220,826,613 of record JAVHZZ010000002.1, read on the forward strand.
TGCTGATGTAAAGGGGATTAATATGATATTAGACATGACACATTTATTTTAACCTGAACCATATGTATCACTAATATGCATATAACTTATAATATTACACATAAACAGTGGGTCGGGCAAAGGTCAAGGACTACTATAGGACTTGGTGCCCCTTTTTCTTGCATTTGGTACTCGATTTATGAGAGTTGTAACAGTGGCAGCGTAGATATACAAAGACCCCCAATCCTACGTTAATTTTTGACAGTGTTTCAGGGGTTGGGCAAAAATATATTTATACATTATTAAATAAAATTAATATTACCAATTAGTACAATAGCTGTTAGAAAAATAGATAAATTCAATTGTTCCTCTTAAAAATGTACATTTTTTATAGTCATTAACCTAGTTTTTGTTAAGATTTCATTGACCGCCTAATCTCATTTGAATGGGTGTATTTATAAGTCTGTAGTCACTGCCTCACTGGTTATGGTATGTGCTATATCTTATGTTTGTTACTGGATGCACCACAAGAATTACGGGTAAAAGTAAAGTGAATAGTTGTTCATCAATACAGCTTATTTATTAAATGTTTATGACCGCAACACTTAGTTTTTTAAATAAACAAATCAAACTGTATTAAATCTCTACTAAGGCAATTTACTAAGAACATTTGGTAGTTATACTAAGACATCTATCATTTTAAAAAAGTTTCACAAGTTTAGAACAAATACCATAACTTCAGAAAGCAGCATGAAGGCTATTGTGTAGAAGTTCATGGGGGGGGGGGGGGGGAACAAAACACAGTCTTTGCCCACCCAACAGAAATCATGGGGGGAGTAACTGCTCCCTGTGCCCCCCTCCACTCCAGGTTCCTACAACCCTGGAGACTTGACCACCACCAGGTGCAGCTGCACACAATGATCATCTGGTCAGAATCAGTGATCTATCTGTCATGCAAACAGATCCATCAGGAGTTTTGCATACAAGATTTTTATTATCAAATTTTAATTAGTCAACAGATTCGGTCAAGTATGGCATATAAATTTACTAATTCAAGTAAATGTCACATCAAAGAATATTTTTTTATGGTAAATACAGCCCAGAAGTAGACTTTTTAAGGAGAAATGTACAAATCATAATGTTTCAAAACGACAGAGGGATACTTATAAATATTGATCGCTTTTGCACATATTTAGGTGTACACAGGCATTTGCAGCCTTTTTGACACAAATTAACAAAATATTGTCTACTAAAAATAGCATTAGTGAACACAGATATAAGAAGAAAAAAAAGACCACCCCTTCCCCCCCATGGGCTACATTTACTAAACTGCGGGTTTGAAAAAGTGGAGATGTTGCCTATAGCAACCAATCGGATTCTAGTTATTTAGTACATTTTACAAAATGTCAACTAGAATCTGAATGGTTGATATAGGCAACATATTCACTTTGACAAACCCGCAGTTTAGTATATATATCCCCAAGACTGTTTCATTTGAATGAGCAATTTCATTGTACACATGAAGAGTGATTTATGAATATAATCCATTGCAGAGACATGCAAATTCTGATTCCACATTTTTTTGTAATGGCATGTGTCTGTTTTTTTGGGCATTAGGCCTATATTTAAATTTATATGAATGGGTTAGCATGTCAAGATGATACCAAATGTGGGGGAAATGTAGATCCTTTTGGGGAGGGATGAGTTGGGCGGATCAGAGCGCTTGTTATGTGGAGATGCACATTTATTTGTACAGACAAAACAATCTAACACATTAAGATCTATAAATTTAAGCTCTCAAAAGATGAGAATTTCCAGCCAAATGCTTTTTCCCACGTAGTCCCAGCCATGCATTATCATATCCCTTCCTGGAAGGTGGTCGAATCTGGATGCATGACTGTAGAGTATGTGAGAATAAATGATCATTTGTCTTTGGTCTGAAATATGGAAGTTTGTATACAGATGGTAATTGTGAAATGGATTTGTCTGAGATCAGATGGAATGGTGTTAGTGCAAAAGTCATTTGAAGCTTGTGTTGGTTTCAAAAGTTAAACTTTGGTTTGGTATGATTAGTGTTGCATAACTGCATGTCTTGTAATTGTGTTGTAATGCTGTGTAGATATAACGTAGGTTATGGTATGGTGTTAGTCTGATTTGTGTGTGATTATATAGTCTAATAAGAACTGGGCCCTGTTGCTATGAAAGCTGCATTGGCAGTAAATTAGGCCATTACAAGCACATGTGGTTAAGGTGGTTGACAATGTGTTTGACTCCTGTAATGCTGCTCAATTCCTGGAGTTCCTGTTATGTTTGGATTGCATGGATTGTTGGTTTAAATGGTAGCATTTGTGACTGTTGCAAAAGATATTTAGAATAGATGTATTTTGTGTAATATGCCTTGCTGACTGTCACTAAATAGATGCCTTTTGTGTAAAATAGATATTTGTGGTGGACATACAAGTATATTACTAGAGGTTTAAGAACTGGACCCTGTTCATTGGTAGTCAATTAAATATTGTGAGCTATTTTCAGTTCTTGGAAAAGGCTAATGGAAATTGCAAATGCTATTTCATGAAAGTGTATGGTTATAGTTTGTTTAATGAAGTTTAGTGTAAAGGTATGGTAAGTGCATGGAAAATATGCATGTTAGAATGTTTGTTTTGGAAAAGTGTTTCATGGGAAAGTGAAGAAAAGGTATAGATGGTATACTGTTCACCTGACGCGTTTCACCCCCATACAGGCGAATTCCTCAGAGATGATTCTTTTCATGATTCATGAATTATGATTCTTTTCATGATTTATGATTTATGATTCAATTCATGATTCATGATTCATTTCATGATTTATGATTCAATTCATGATTCATGATTCATTTTATGATTCATTTCAAGATTCATGATTCGTGATTCAATTCATGATTCATTTCATGATTCATGGTTCATGATTCATGATTCGATTCATGATTCATAATTCAATGCATGATTCATGATTTGATTCATGGTTCATGATTAAATTCATATTTTATGATTCAATTCATGATTCATAATTCAATTCATGATTCATAATTCATGATTCATAATTCAATTCATGATTCATAATTCATGATTCATGATTCAATTCATGATTCATGATTCATTTCATGATTCATAATTCAATTCATGATTCATTTAATGATTTATGATTTAGGATTCAATTCATCATTTATTATTTGATTCATGAATCATTATTCGATTCATGATTCATCATCATTGATGAATCATGATTCAATTCATGCTTCATGATTCATGATTCAATTCATGATTCATGATTTAATTCATGATTCATTATTTAATTCATGATTCAATTCATGATTCAATTCATGATTCATGATTTAATTCATGATTCATGATTCATGATTCAATTCATGATTCATGATTCAATTCATGATTCATGATTCAATTCATGATTCATTATTTAATTCATGATTCATTATTTAATTCATGATTCAATTCATGATTCATGATTCAATTCATGATTCATGATTCAATTCATGATTCATGATTTAATTCATGATTCATGATTCAATTCATGATTCAATTCATGATTCATGATTTAGGAGTCAATTCATGATTTATTATTTGATTCATGAATCATGATTCGATTCATGATTCATCATTCATGAATCATGATTCGATTCATGAATCATGATTCGATTCATGATTCATCATTCATGAATCATGATTCGATTCATGATTCATGATTCAATTCATGATTCATGATTCATGATTCAATTTATGATTCAATTCATTATTCATGTTTCCGTATTCGATTCATGATTCATGATTTAATTCATGATTCAAGATTTATGATTCGATTTATGATTCATGACTCATGATTCAATTCATGATTTAATTCATGATTCATGATTCAATTCATGATTCATGATTCAATTCATGATTCATGATTCAATTCATGATTCAAGATTCAATTCATGATTCATGATTTATGATTCAATTTATGATTCATGATTCAATTCATGATTCATGATTTAATTCATGATTCATGATTCAATTCATGATTCATGATTCAATTCATGATTCATGATTCAATTCATGATTCATGATTCAATTCATGATTCATGATTCAATTCATGATTCATGATTCAATTCATGGTTCGATTCATGATTCAATTCATGATTCATTTCATGATTCAATTCATGATTCATGATTCATTTCATGATTCAATTCATGATTTATGATTCATGAATCATGATTTGATTCATGATTCATCATTTATATCATGATTCATGATTCAATTCATGATTCATTTCATGATTCAATTCATTATTCATGAATCATGATTCCATTCATGATTTATGATTCAGCTTTTGATTCATGATTCAATTCATAATTCATGAATCAATTTATGATTCAATTCATGATTCATGATACAATTCATGTTTCATGATTTGATTCAAGATTCATGATTAATGATTTAATTGATGATTCATGATTCATTTCACTAATTAATTCTTGATTCATGATTCAATTCATGATTCATTATTCATGATTCATGATTTATGATTCAATTTATGATTCATGATTCATTTTATGATTCATTTCATGATTCATGATTCGATTCATGATTCGATTCATGATTCGATTCATGATTCATGATTCAATTCATGATTCAATTCATGACTCATGATTCAATTCATTATTCATGATTCATGTTTCAGTATTCGATTCATGACTCATGATTCAATTCATGATTCATTTCATGATTCATGATTCAATTCCTGAATCATGATTCATGATTCGATTTATGATTCGATTTATGATTCATTATTCAATTCATGATTCATGATTCTTTTCATGATTCATGAATTATGATTCAATTCATGATCCATGATTCATGATTCTTTTCATGATTCATGAATTATGATTCAATTCATGATCCATGATTCATGATTCATTTTATGATTCATTTCAAGATTCATGATTCTTGATTCAATTCATGATTCAATTCATGATTCATTTCATGTTTCATGGTTCATGATTCATGATTCGATTCATGATTTATGATTCATGATTCAATTCATGTTTCATGATTTGATTCATGGTTCATGATTAAATTCATAATTTATGATTCAATTCATGATTCATGATAAAATTCATTATTTATGATTCAATTCATGATTCATGATTCATAATTCAATTCATGATTCATAATTCATGATTCAATTCATGATTCATGATTCAATTCATGATTCATGATTCATTTCATGATTCATAATTCAATTCATGATTCATAATTCATGATTCAATTTATGATTCATGATTCAATTCAAGATTCATGATTCAAGTCATGATTTATGATTCATGATTCAATTCATTATTTAATTCATGATTTAATTCATGATACATGATTTAATTCATGATTCAATTCATGATTCATAATTTATGATTCGATTTATGATTCATGATTCAAGATTCAGTTCATGATTCGATTCATGATTCATGATTCAATTCATGATTCAATTCATGATTCAATTCATGATTCAAGATTCATGATTCGATTCATGATTCATGATTCGATTCATGATTCATGATTCAATTCATGATTCATGATTCATGATTCATAATTCATGATTCATAATTCATGATTCGATTCATGATTCGATTCATGATTCATGATTCAATTCATGATTCATGATTCATGATTCGATTCATGATTCATGATTCAATTCATGATTCATGATTCATGATTCATGATTCATGATTCATGATTCATAATTCATGATTCAATTCATGATTCATGATTCAATTCATGATTCATTATTTAATTCATGATTCAATTCATAATTCATGATTCAATTCATAATTCATGATTTAATTCTTGATTCATGATTTAATTCATGATTCATGATTCATGATTTAGGAGTCAATTCATGATTTATTATTTGATTCATGAATCATGATTCGATTCATGATTCATCATTCATGAATCATGATTCGATTCATGAATCATGATTCGATTCATGAATCATGATTCGATTCATGATTCATCATTCATGAATCATGATTCGATTCATGAATCATGATTCGATTCATGATTCATGAATCATGATTCAATTCATGATTCATGATTCAATTCATGATTGATGATTCATGATTCGATTCATGATTCATGATTCAATTCATGATTCATGTTTCCGTATTCGATTCATGATTCATGATTTAATTCATGATTCATAATTCATGATTCAATTCATGATTCAATTCATGATTCATGATTCATTTCATGATTCATAATTCAATTCATGATTCATGATTTTTAAATCATGATTCAATTTATGATTCATGATTCAATTCAAAATTCATGATTCAAGTCATGATTTATGATTCATGATTCAAGATTCAGTTCATGATTCGATTGATGATTCATGATTCAATTGATGATTCAATTCATGATTCAATTCATGATTCAAGATTCATGATTCAATTCATGATTCATGATTCATAATTCATGATTCATAATTCATGATTCAATTCATGATTCATGATTCAATTCATGATTCATGATTCAATTCAAGATTCAATTCATGATTCAAGATTCATGATTCATGATTCATGATTCGATTCATGATTCATGATTCGATTCATGATTCGATTTATGAATTAATTCATGATTCGATTCATGATTCAATTCATGATTCATGATTCAATTCATGATTCATGATTCGATTCATGGTTCATGATTCGATTTATGAATTATGATTCGATTCATGGTTCATGATTCGATTTATGAATTATGATTCGATTCATGGTTCATGATTCGATTTATGAATTATGATTCGATTCATGATTCATTTAATGATTGATGGTTTATGATTCAATTCATGATTTATTATTCATTTCATCATTTAGTTTATGATACATGATTCAATTCATGATTTATGATTCATGATTCATGATTTAATTCATGATTCATGATTCATTTCATGATGCAATTCTTGATTCATGATTATGATTCGATTCATAATTCAATTCATGATTCAATTCAATTCATGATTCATGATTTATGATTCGATTCATGATTCATGATTCGATTCATGATTCATGATTCAATTCATGATTCATGATTCAATTCATGATTCATGATTCAATTCATGGTTCATGATTCGATTTATGAATTATGATTCAATTCATGATTCATTTCATGATTCATGATTTAATTCATGATTCAATTCATGATTCATGATTCATTTCATGATTCATTTCATGATTCATGATTCATTTCATGATTCATGATTCATGGTTCATGATTCATGATTCATTTCATGATTCATGATTCATGGTTCATGATTCATGAATCGATTCATGATTCATGAATCATAATTCAATTTATGATTCATGTATTCAATTCATGATTCATGATTCAATTCATGATTCATGATTCAACTTATGATTCATGATTTGATTCATGATTCATGATTCAATTCATGATTCAATTCATGATTCATGATTTGATTCATGATTCGATTTATGAATTATAATTCGATTCATGGTTCATGATTCGATTAATGAATTATGATTCAATTCATGATTCATTTCATGATTGATGGTTCATGATTCATTTCATGATTTAGTTTATGATACATGATTCAATTCATGATTTATGATTCATGATTCATGATTTAATTCATGATTCATGATTCATTTCATGATGCAATTCTTGATTCATGATTCATGATTCATGATTATGATTCGATTCATGATTCATAATTCAATTCATGATTCAATTCAATTCATGATTCAATTCATGATTCATGATTTATGATTCGATTCAAGATTCAATTAATGATTCATGATTCATGATTCAATTCATTATTCATGATTCATGATTCAATTCATGATTCATAATTCAATTCATGATTCATGATTCAATACATTATTCAATTTATGATTCATGATTCAATTCATGATTCATGATTTAGGATTCATTTCATGATTTATTATTTGGTTCATGATTCATGATTCATATATCATGATTCGATTCATGATTCATGATTTAATTCATGATTCAATTCATTAAATGATTCATGATTCAATTCATGATTCATGATTCAATTCATTATTCATGATTAATTTCTTGATTCATGAATTAGCAATCAATTCATGATTTATTATTCGATTCATGATTCATGAATCATGATTCCATTTATGATTCATGAATCATGATTTATTTCATGATTCATGATTCAATTCATGATTCATGATTCAATTCATGATTCATGATTCAAATCATGATTCATGATTCGATTCATGATTCAATTCATGCTTCATGATTTAATTCATGATTCATTTCATGATTCATGATTCGATTCATGATTCGATTCATGATTCATTATTCAATTCTTGATTCATTATTCGATTAATGATTCATGATTTATGATTCAATTCATGATTCATGATTCAATTCATGATTTATGATTCATGAATCGATTAATGATTTATGATTCATGAATCATATTTCAATTCATGATTCATTATTTATATCATGATTCATGATTCCATTCATGATTCATGATTTAATTCATGATTCATGAATCAATTTATGATTCAATTCATGATTCATGATTCAATTCATGATTCATAATTTGATTCATGATTCATGATTAATGATTTAATTCATGATTCATGATTCCTTTCATGATTCAATTCTTGATTCATGATTCATGATTCGATTCATGATTCATGATTCGATTCATGATTATGATTCGATTCATTATTCATAATTCAATTCATGATTCAATTCATGATTCATGATTCAATTCATTATTTATTTCATGATTAATGATTCAATTCATGATTCATGTTTCCTGATTTAATTCAAGATTCAATTCATGATTTATGATTCGATTAATGATTCATGATTCACTTCATGATTCATGATTCAATTCATGATTCATTATTTAATTCATGATTCATTATTTAATTCATGATTCAATTCATGATTCATGATTCAATTCATGATTTAATTCATGATTCATGATTCAATTCATGATTCATGATTCAATTCATGATTCATGATTCAATTCATGATTCATGATTCATGATTTAGGAGTCAATTCATGATTTATTATTTGATTCATTAATCATGATTTGATTCATTATTCATCATTCATGAATCATGATTCGATTCATGAATCATGATTCGATTCATGATTCATCATTCATGAATCATGATTCGATTCATGATTCATCATTCATGAATCATGATTCGATTCATGATTCATGAATCATGATTCGATTCATGATTCATGAATCATGATTCGATTCATGATTCATGATTCAATTCATGATTCATGATTCAATTTATGATTCATGATTCAATTCATGATTCATGATTCAATTCATGATTGATGATTCATGATTCGATTCATGATTCATGATTCGATTCATGATTCAATTTATGATTCAATTCATGATTCATGTTTCCGTATTCGATTCATGATTCATGATTTATGATTCGATTTATGATTCATGACTCATGATTTAATTCATGATTCATGATTTAATTCATGATTCATGATTCAATTCATGATTCATGATTCAATTTATGATTCATGATTCAATTCATGATTCAAGATTCAATTCATGATTCATGATTTATGATTCAATTTATGATTCATGATTCAATTCATGATTCATTATTTAATTCATGATTCATGATTCAATTCATGATTCATGATTTAATTCATGATTCATGATTCAATTCATGATTCATGATTCAATTCATGATTCATGATTCAATTCATGATTCATGATTCAATTCATGATTCATGATTCAATTCATGATTCATGATTCAATTCATGGTTCATTTCATGATTCAATTCATGATTCAATTCATGATTCAATTCATGATTCAAGATTCAATTCATGATTCATGATTCAATTCATGATTCATGATACAATTCATGTTTCATGATTTGATTCAAGATTCATGATTAATGATTTAATGATTCATGATTTATTTTATGATTCATTTCATGATTCATGATTCGATTCATGATTCATGATTCGATTCATGATTCATGATTCGATTCATGATTCAATTCATGATTCAATTCATGATTCATGATTCAATTCATTATTCATGATTCATGTTTCAGTATTCGATTCATGACTCATGATTCAATTCATGATTCATTTCATGATTCATGATTCAATTCCTGAATCATGATTCATGATTCGATTTATGATTCGATTCATGATTCATGATTCATTATTCAATTCATGATTCATGATTCTTTTCATGATTCATGAATTATGATTCAATTCATGATCCATGATTCATGATTCTTTTCATGGTTCATGATTCATGATTCGATTCATGATTCAATTCATGATTCAATTCATGATTCAAGATTCATGATTCGATTCATGATTCATGATTTAATTCATGATTCATGATTCATGATTCATAATTCATGATTCAATTCATGATTCAATTCACGAATTATGATTCGATTCATGATTCGATTCATGATTCGATTCATGATTCGATTCATGATTCGATTTATGAATTAATTCATGATTCATGATTCAATTCATGATTCATGATTCAATTCATGATTCATGATTCTATTCAAGATTCATGATTCAATTCATAATTCGATTCATGATTCAATTCATGATTCGATTCATGATTCATAATTCATGATTCAATTTATGATTCATGATTCAAATCATGATTCATGATTCATTTCATGATTCATAGTTCATGATTCATGATTTAATTCATGATTCATGATTCATGAATCATAATTCAATTTATGATTCAATTCATGATTCATGATTCAACTTATGATTCATGATTTAATTCATGATTCATGATTTAATTCATGATTCATGATTCATGATTCAATTCATGATTCATGATTCATGATTCAATTCATGATTCATGGTTCATGATTCATGGTTCATGATTCATGATTCATGAATCGATTCATGAATCATAATTCAATTCATGATTCAATTCATGATTCATGATTCAATTCATGATTCATGATTCGATTTATGAATTGTGATTCGATTCATGGTTCATGATTCGATTTATGAATTATGATTCGATTCATGATTCATTTCATGATTGATGGTTTATGATTCAATTCATGATTTATGATTCATTTCATCATTTAGTTTATGATACATGATTCAATTCATGATTCATGATTATGATTCGATTCATGATTCATAATTCAATTCATGATTCAATTCAATTCCTGATTCAATTCATGATTTATGATTCGATTCATGATTTATGATTCGATTCATGATTTATGATTCGATTCATGATTCATGATTCGATTCATGGTTCATGATTCGATTCATGGTTCATGATTCGATTTATGGTTCATGATTCGATTTATGGTTCATGATTCGATTTATGAATTATGATTCAATTCATGATTCATTTCATGATTCATGATTTAATTCATGATTCATGATTCATGAATCATAATTCAATACATGATTCATGATTCAACTTATGATTCATGATTTAATTCATGATTCATGATTCAATTCATGATTCATGATTCATTTCATTATTCATGATTCATGGTTCATGATTCATGAATCGATTTATGATTCATGAATCATAATTCAATTCATGATTCATGATTCAATTCATGATTCATGATTCAATTCATGATTCATGATTCAACTTATGATTCATGATTTGATTCATGATTCATGATTTGATTCATGATTCAATTCATGATTCAATTCATGATTCATGATTCGATTCATGGTTCATGATTCGATTTATGAATTATGATTCGATTCATGGTTCATGATTCGATTTATGAATTATGATTCAATTCATGATTCATTTCATGATTGATGGTTTATGATTCAATTCATGATTTATGATTCATTTCATGATTTAGTTTGATACATGATTCAATTCATGATTTATGATTCATGATTTGATTCATGATTCATTTCATGATGCAATTCTTGATTCATGATTATGATTCGATTCATAATTCAATTCATGATTCAATTCAATTCATGATTCAATTTATGATTCATGATTTATGATTTGATTCATGATTCAAGATTCAATTAATGATTCATGATTCATGATTCAATTCATTATTTATGATTCAATTCATGATTCAATTCATGATTCATGATTCCATTCATTATTCAGTTTATGATTCATGATTCGATTTATGATTCATGATTCGATTCATGATTCATGATTCGATTCATGATTCATGATTTAGGATTCAATTCATGATTTATTATTTGATTCATGATTCATATATCATGATTCGATTCATGATTCATGATTTAATTCATGATTCAATTCATTAAATGATTCATGATTCAATTCATGATTCATGATTCAATTCATTATTTATGATTAATTTCTTGATTCATGAATTAGCAATCAATTCATGATTTATTATTTGATTCATGAATCATGATTCCATTTATGATTCATGAATCATGATTCCATTTATGATTCATGAATCATGATTCATTTCATGATTCATGATTCAATTCATGATTCATGATTCAATTCATGATTCATGACTTAAATCATGATTCATGATTTGATTCATGATTCAATTCATGATTCATGATTTAATTCATGATTCATTTCATGATTTATGATTCGATTCATGATTCATGATTCGATTCATGATTCATTATTCGATTCATGATTTATGATTCAATTCATGATTCATGATTCAATTCATGATTCATTTCATGATTCATGATTTAATTCATGATTCATGATTCATGAATCATAATTCAATACATGATTCAATTCATGATTCATGATTCAACTTATGATTCATGATTTAATTCATGATTTAATTCATGATTCATGATTTAATTCATGATTCATGATTTAATTCATGATTCATGATTTAATTCATGATTCATGATTCAATTCATGATTCATGATTCATGAATCATAATTCAATACATGATTCAATTCATGATTCATGATTCAACTTATGATTCATGATTTAATTCATGATTCATGATTTAATTCATGATTCATGATTTAATTCATGATTCATGATTCAATTCATGATTCATGATTCATTTCATGATTTATGATTCATTTCATGATTTATGATTCATGGTTCATGATTCATGAATCATGATTCATGATTCATGAATTATGATTCAATTCATGATTCATGATTCAATTCATGATTCATGATTCAACTTATGATTCATGATTCAACTTATGATTCATGATTTGATTCATGATTCATGATTCAATTCATGATTCAATTCATGATTCATGATTCGATTCATGGTTCATGATTCGATTTATGAATTATGATTCGATTCATGGTTCATGATTCGATTTATGAATTATGATTCAATTCATGGTTCATGATTTTATTTATGAATTATGATTCAATTCATGATTCATTTCATGATTGATGGTTTATGATTTAATTCATGATTCATGATTCATTTCATGATGCAATTCTTGATTCATGATTATGATTCGATTCATGATTCATAATTCAATTCATGATTCAATTCAATTCATGATTCAATTCATGATTCATGATTCAAGATTCAATTAATGATTCATGATTCAATTCATTATTCATGATTCAATTCATGATTCATGATTCAATTCATGATTCATCATTCAATTCATGATTCATCATTCAATTCATTATTCAATTTATGATTCATGATTCGATTTATGATTCATGATTCGATTCATGATTCATGATTCGATTCATGATTCATGATTCGATTCATGATTCGATTCATGATTCATGATTTAGGATTCAATTCATTATTTATTATTTGATTCATGATTCATATATCATGATTCGATTCATGATTCATGATTTAATTCATGATTCAATTCATTAAATGATTCATGATTCAATTCATTATTCATGATTAATTTCTTGATTCATGAATTAGCAATCAATTCATGATTTATCATTTGATTCATGATTCATGAATCATGATTCCATTTATGATTCATGAATCATGATTCTATTTATGATTCATGAATCATGATTCATTTCATGATTCATGATTCATTTCATGATTCATGATTCAATTCATGATTCATGATTCAATTCATGATTCATGATTCAAATCATGATTCATGATTCGATTCATGATTCAATTCACGATTCATGATTTAATTCATGATTCATTTCATGATTTATGATTCGATTCATGATTCATGATTTGATTCATGATTCATGATTCGATTCATGATTCATAATTCGATTCATGATTTATGATTCAATTCATGATTCATGATTCAATTCATGATTTATGATTCATGAATCGATTCATGATTTATGATTCATGAATCGATTCATGATTTATGATTCATGAATCATGATTCAATTCATGATTCATTATTTATATCATGATTCATGATTCCATTCATGATTTATGATTCAACTTTTGATTCATGATTCAATTCATGATTCATGATTCAATTCATGATTCATGATTTAATTCATAATTCATGAATCAATTTATGATTCAATTTATGATTCATGATTTAATTCATGATTCATAATTTGACTCATGATTCATGATTAATGATTTAATTCATGATTCATGATTCCTTTCATGATTCAATTCTTGATTCATGATTCATGATTCGATTCATGATTATGATTTGATTCATGATTCATATTTCAATTCATGATTCAATTCAATTCATGATTCATGATTTATGATTTGATTCATGATTCATAATTCAATTCATGATTCAATTCAATTCATGATTCAATTCATGATTCATGATTTATGATTCGTTTCATGATCCATGATTCATGAATCATGATTCAAATTATGATTCATTTCATGATTCAATTCATGATTCATGATTCAATTCATTATTTATTTCATGATTAATGATTCACTTCATGATTCATGATTTATGAATCATGATTAAATTCATGATTCATGATTCAATTCATGATTCATTATTTGATTCATGATTCATGATTCATATATCATGATTTGATTCATGATTCATGATTCGATTCTTGATTCATATTTCAATTCATGATTCATGATTCAATTCATGATTCATGATTTAATTCATGACTCATGATTCAATTCATGATTCATGATTCAATTAATTAAATTATTCATGATTCAATTCATAATTCATGATTCATTTCTTGATTCATGATTTAGGATTCAATTCATGATTTATTATTCGATTTATGATTCATGAATCATGAATCATGATTCATCATTCATGAATCATGATTCATCATTCATGAATCATGATTCGATTCATCATTCATGAATCATGATTCGATTCATCATTCATGAATCATGATTCAATTCATGCTTCATGATTCATTTCATGATTCATGATTCAATTCATGATTCATGATTCAATTCATGATTCATGATTCATGATTCAATTCATGATTCATGATTCATGATTAGATTCATGATTCATGATTCAATTCATGATTCATAATTTATATCATGATTCATGATTTATGATTCAACTTTTGATTCATGATTCAATTCATGATTCATGATTCAATTCATGATTCATGATTCAATTCATGATTCATAATTTGATTCAGGATTCATGATTAATGATTCAATTCATGATTCATGATTCAATTCATGATTCATAATTTGATTCAGGATTCATGATTAATGATTCGATTCATGATTCAATTCGTGATTCATTATTTAATTCATGATTCAATTCATGATTCATGATTCAATTCATTATTCATGATTCATGTTTCAGTATTTGATTCATGACTCATGATTCAATTCATGATTCATGATTAAATTCCTGAATCATGATTCATGATTCGATTCATGATTTATGATTTGATTCATGATTCATGATTCATTATTCAATTCATGATTCATGATTCTTTTCATGATTCATGAATTATGATTCAATTCATGATCCATGATTCTGATTCTTTTCATGGTTCATGATTCATGATTCGATTCATGATTTATGATTCATGATTCAATTCATGTTTCATAATTTGATTCATGGTTCATGATTAAATTCATAATTTATGATTCAATTCATGATTCATGATAAAATTCATGATTCATAATTTATGATTCGATTTATGATTCATGATTCAAGATTCAGTTCATGATTCGATTCATGATTCATGATTCAATTCATGATTCAAGATTCATGATTCATGATTCGATTCATGATTCATGATTCGATTCATGATTCATGATTCAATTCATGATTCATGATTCCATTCATGATTCAATTCATTATTCAAGATTCATGAATCATGATTCATAATTCATGATTCAATTCATGATTCAATTCATGATTCATGATTCAATTCATGATTCAATTCATGATTCAAGATTCATGATTCGATTCATGATTCGATTCATGATTCGATTTATGAATTAATTCATGATTCATGATTCAATTCATGATTCAATTCATGATTCATGATTCAATTCATGATTCAAGATTCATGATTCAATTCATGATTTGATTCATGATTCAAATCATGATTCATGATTCAAATCATGATTCATGATTCATTTCATGATTCATGGTGCATGAATCATGATTTAATTCATGATTCATGGTTCATGAATCATGATTTAATTCATGATTCAATTCATGATTCATGATTCAATTCATGATTCATGATTCATGGTTCATGATTCGATTTATGAATTATGATTCGATTCATGGTTCATGATTCGATTTATTAATTATGATTCAATTCATGATTTATGATTCATTTCATGATTTAGTTTATGATACATGATTCAATTCATGATTTATGATTCATGATTTTATTCATGATTCATGATTCATTTCATGATGCAATTCTTGATTCATGATTCATGATTATGATTCGATTCATGATTCATAATTCATTTCATGATTCAATTCAATTCATGATTCAATTCATGATTCATGATTTATGATTCGATTCATGATTCATGATTCAATTCATGATTCATGATTCGATTCATGGTTTATGATTCGATTTATGAATTATGATTCGATTCATGGTTCATGATTCGATTTATGAATTATGATTCAATTCATGATTCATTTCATGATTGATGGTTTATGATTCAATTCATGATTTATGATTCATGATTTATGATTCATGATTCATGATTTAATTCATGATTCATTTCATGATGCAATTCTTGATTCATGATTCATGATTATGATTCGATTTATGATTCATAATTCAATTCATGATTCAATTTAATTCATGATTCAATTCATGATTCATGATTTATGATTCGATTCATGATTCAAGATTCAATTAATGATTCAATTCATTATTCATGATTCATGATTCAATTCATGATTCATGATTTAATTCATGATTCATGATTCAATTCATGATTTGTGATTCAATTCATTATTCAATTTATGATTCATGATTCGATTTATGATTCATGATTCGATTCATGATTCAATTCATGATTCATGATTCAATTCATGATTCATGATTCATGATTTAATTCATGATTCATGATTCAATTCATGATTCATGATTTATTATTTGATTCATGATTCATGATTCATATATCATGATTCATGATTTAATTCATGATTCAATTCATTAAATGATTCATGATTCAATTCATGATTCATGATTCAATTCATTATTCATGATTCTTGATTCAATTCATGATTCATTTCATGATTCATGATTCATGGTTCATGATTCATGAATCGATTCATGATTGATGAATCATAATTCAATTTATGATTCATGATTCAATTCATGATTCATGATTCGATTCATGATTCATATATCATGATTCATGATTTAATTCATGATTCAATTCATTAAATGATTCATGATTCAATTCATGATTCATGATTCAA
This sequence comes from Mixophyes australis, assembly GCA_036250195.1. Lineage (NCBI taxonomy): Eukaryota > Metazoa > Chordata > Amphibia > Anura > Limnodynastidae > Mixophyes > Mixophyes australis. Next base: position 220,844,501 of record JAVHZZ010000002.1, read on the forward strand.
TTCATTATTCATGATTCTTGATTCAATTCATGATTCATTTCATGATTCATGATTCATGGTTCATGATTCGATTTATGAATTATGATTCGATTCATGGTTCATGATTCGATTTATGAATTATGATTCAATTCATGATTCATTTCATGATTGATGGTTTATGATTCAAGTCATGATTTATGATTCATTTCATGATTTAGTTTATGATTCATTTCATGATGCAATTCTTGATTCATGATTCATGATTCATGATTATGATTCGATTTATGATTCATAATTCAATTCATGATTCAATTCATTTCATGATGCAATTCTTGATTCATGATTATGATTCGATTCATGATTCATAATTCAATTCATGATTCAATTCATGATTTATGATTCGATTCATGATTCAATTCATGATTCATGATTCGATTCATGGTTTATGATTCGATTTATGAATTATGATTCGATTCATGATTCATTTCATGATTCATGATTCATTTCATGATTCATGGTTCATGAATCATGATTTAATTCATGATTCATGATTCATGAATCATAATTCAATACATGATTCAATTCATGATTCAACTTATGATTCATGATTTGATTCAATTCATGATTCATGATTCAATTCATGATTCATGATTCAATTCATGATTCATGATTCAATTCATGATTCATGATTCAATTCATGATTCATGATTCAATTCATGATTCAATTCATGATTCATGTTTCAATTCATGATTCATGATTCAATTCATGATTCATGATTCAATTCATGATTCGATTTATGATTCATGATTCATGATTCAATTTATGATTCAATTCATGATTCATGATTCAATTCATGATTCATGATTCAATTCATGATTCATGGTTCAATTCATGATTCATGATTCAAGATTCATGATTCAATTCATGATTCATGATTCAATTCATGATTCACGATTCATGATTTAATTTATGATTCATGGTTCATGAATCATGATTCATGGTTCATGAATCATGATTTAATTCATGATTCATGAATCATTTCATGTTTCATGATTCATGATTCATTTCATGTTTCATGAATCATGATTCGATTCATGCTTCATGAATCGATTTATGATTCATGAATCGATTTATGATTCATGATTCATGAATCGATTCATGATTCATGATTCAATTCATGATTCATGATTCAATTCATGATTCACGATTCATGATTTAATTCATGATTCATGGTTCATGAATCATGATTTAATTCATGATTCATGAATCATTTCATGTTTCATGATTCATGATTCATTTCATGTTTCATGAATCATGATTCGATTCATGCTTCATGAATCGATTTATGATTCATGATTCATGAATCGATTCATGATTCATGAATCATAATTCAATTCATGATTCATGATTCAATTCATGATTCAACTTATGATTCATGATTTAATTCATGATTCATGATTTAATTCATGATTTATGATTCGATTCATGATTCATGATTCAATTCATGATTCATTTCATGATTGATGGTTTATGATTCAATTCATGATTTATGATTCATTTCATGATTCAGTTTATGATTCATGATTCAATTCATGATTTATGATTCATGATTCATGATTCGATTCATGATTATGATTCGATTCATAATTCAATTCATGATTCAATTCAATTCATGATTCAATTAATGATTCATGATTTATGATTCAATTAATGATTCATGATTCATGATTCAATTCATTATTCATGATTCATGATTCAATTCATTATTCAATTCATGATTCATGATTCAATTCATTATTCAATTTATGATTCATGATTCGATCTATGATTCTTAATTCATGATTCATGATTTAGTATTCAATTCATGATTCAGTTTATGATTCATGATTCAATTCATTATTCATGATTCATGATTCAATTCATTATTCAATTCATGATTCATGATTCAATTCATTATTCAATTCATGATTCATGATTCAATTTATGATTCATGATTCAATTCATGAATCATGATTCAATTCATGAATCATGATTCAATTCATGAATCATGATTCGATTCATGATTCATGATTCGATTCATGATTCAATTTATGATTCATGATTCATGATTCAATTTATGATTCATGATTCAATTCATGATTCATGATTCAATTTATGATTCATGATTTAATTCATGACTCATGATTCAATTCATGATTCAATTCATGATTCATGATTTAATTCATGATTCATGATTTAATTCATGATTCATGATTCAATTCATGATTCATGATTTAATTCATTAAATGATTCATGATTTAATTCATGATTCATAATTCAATTCTTTATTCATGATTCATTTCTTGATTCATGATTTAATTCATGAATCATGATTTAATTCATGATTCATTTCATGATTCATGATTCAATTCATGATTCAATTAATGATTTATGATTCAATTCATGATTCGATTCATGATTCATGATTCGATTCATGATTTATGATTCAATTCATGATTCATGATTCATCATTCAATTCATGATTCAATTCATGATTCATTTCATGATTCAATTCATGATTTATGATTCATGAATCGATTCATGATTTATGATTCATGAATCATGATTCAATTCATGATTCATGATTCATTTCATGATTCATAATTCAATTCACGATTTATGATTCAATTCATTATTTATTTCATGATTAATGATTCAATTCATGATTTATGATTCGATTCATGATTCATGTTTCATGATTGAATTTAAGATTCAATTTATGATTCATTTCATGATTCAATTCATGATTTATGATTCATGAATCGATTCATGATTTATGATTCATGAATCATGATTCAATTCATGATTCATGATTCATTTCATGATTCATAATTCAATTCACGATTTATGATTCAATTCATTATTTATTTCATGATTCATGATTCAATTCATGATTCATGATTCAATTCATGATTCATGATTCAATTCATAATTCATGAATCAATTTATGATTCAATTCATGATTCATGATTCAATTCATGATTCATGATTCATGATTCGATTCATGATTCATAATTTGATTCATGATTAATGATTTGATTCATGATTCATGATTCCTTTCATGATTCAATTCTTGATTCATGATTCATGATTCGATTCATGATTCAAGATTCAATTAATGATTCATGAATCATGATTCGTTTCATGATCCATGATTCATGAATCATGATTCAATTCATGATTCATGATTCATTTCATGATTCATAATTCAATTCACGATTTATGATTCAATTCATTATTTATTTCATGATTAATGATTCAATTCATGATTTATGATTCGATTCATGATTCATGTTTCATGATTGAATTTAAGATTCAATTTATGATTCAATTTATGATTCATGATTCATGATTCAATTCATGATTCATAATTCAATTCATGATTCATAATTCATGATTCAATTCATGATTCATGATTCAATTCATGATTCATTTCATGATTCATGATTCATAATTCAATTCATGATTCAAATTTTTAAATCATGATTCAATTTGATTCATGATTCAAATTAAGATTCATGATTCAAGTCATGATTTATGATTCATGATTCAATTCATTATTCAATTCATGATTCAATTCATGATACATGATTTAATTCATGATTCATGATTCAATTCATGATTCATAATTTATGATTCGATTTATGATTCATGATTCAAGATTCAGTTCATGATTCATGATTCGATTCATGATTAAATTCATGATTCATGATTAAATTCATGATTCATGATTAAATTCATGATTCATGATTCAATTCATGATTCAATTCATGATTCAATTCATGATTCAATTCATGATTCATGATTCAATTCATGATTCATGATTCAATTCATGATTCAATTCATGATTCATGATTCAATTCATGATTCATGATTCAATTCATGATTCAATTCATGATTCAATTCATGATTCATGATTCAATTCATGATTCATGGTTCAATTCATGATTCATGGTTCATGATTCATGATTCGATTCATGATTCATGATTCAATTTATGATTCAATTCATGATTCATGATTCAATTCATGATTCATGATTCAATTCATGATTCATGATTCAATTCATGATTCATGGTTCAATTCATGATTCGATTCATGATTCATGATTCAATTCAAGATTCATGATTCAATTCATGATTCATGGTTCAATTCATGATTCATGGTTCATGATTCATGATTCGATTCATGATTCATGATTCAATTTATGATTCAATTCATGATTCATGATTCAATTCATGATTCATGATTCAATTCATGATTCAATTCATGATTCATGGTTCAATTCATGATTCGATTCATGATTCATGATTCAATTCAAGATTCATGATTCATGATTCATAATCATGATTCAGTTCATGATTCATTTCATGATTCATGATTTTTAAATCATGATTCAATTTATGATTCATGATTCAATTCAAGATTCATGATTTATGATTCATGATTCAATTCATGATTCAATTCATGATTCAATTCATGATACATGATTTCATTTATGATTCAATTCATGATTCTTAATTTATGATTCGATTTATGATTCATGATTAAAGATTCAGTTCATGATTCGATTCATGATTAAATTCATGATTCATGATTCAATTCATGATTCATGATTCAATTCATGATTCAATTCATGATTCATGGTTCAATTCATGATTCAATTTATGATTCATGATTCGATTCATGATTCATGATTCAATTTATGATTCAATTTATGATTCATGATTCGATTCATGATTCATGATTCAATTTATGATTCAATTCATGATTCATGATTCAATTCATGATTCATGATTCAATTCATGATTCATGATTCAATTCATGATTCGATTCATGATTCATGATTCAATTCATGATTCAATTCATGATTCAATTCATGATTCATGATTCAATTCATGATTCATGATTCATGATTAAATTTATGATTCATGATTAAATTTATGATTCATGATTCAACTCATGATTCAAATCATGATTCAATTCATGATTCAATTAAAGATTCATGATTTAATTCATTATTCATTTCATGATTCATGATTCATGGTTCATGAATCATGATTTAATTCATGATTCATGAATCATTTCATGTTTCATGATTCATGATTCATGTTTCATAATTCATGATTCATTTCATGTTTCATGAATCATGATTCGATTCATGATTCATGCTTCATGAATCGATTTATGATTCATGATTCATGAATCGATTCATGAATCATAATTCAATTCATGATTCATGATTCAATTCATGATTCATGATTCAACTTATGATTCATGATTTAATTCATGATTCATGATTCATGATTCATGATTCAATTCATGATTCATGATTCAATTCATGATTCATGATTCAATTCATGATTCATGATTCAATTCATGATTCATGATTCAATTCATGATTTATGATTCATGATTCATGATTTAATTCATGATTCATGATTCATTTCATGATGCAATTCTTGATTGATGATTCGATTCATGATTCAATTCATGATTCAATTCATGATTCATGATTTATGATTCAATTAATGATTCATGATTCATGATTCAATTCATTATTCATGATTCATGATTCAATTCATGATTCAATTCATGATTTAATTCATTATTCAATTTATGATTCATGATTCGATTTATGATTCATGATTCATGATTTAATTCATGATTCATGATTTAGGATTCAATTCATGATTTATTATTCGATTCATGATTCAATTTATGATTCATGATTCAATTCATGAATCATGATTCGATTCATGATTCATGATTCAATTTATGATTCATGATTCAAGATTCAATTCATGCTTCATGATTTAATTCATGATTCATGATTCAATTCATGATTCATGATTTAATTCATGATTCATGATTCAATTCATGATTCATAATTCAATTCTTTATTCATGATTCATTTCTTGATTCATGATTTAATTCATGATTCATGATTTAATTCATGATTCTTTTCATGATTCATGATTCAATTCATGATTCAATTAATGATTTATGATTCAATTCATGATTCATGATTCAATTCATGATTCATGATTCAATTCATGATTCATGATTCGATTCATGATTCATGATTTATGATTCAATTCATGATTCATGATTCATCATTCAATTCATGATTCATTTCATGATTCAATTCATGATTCATTTCATGATTCAATTCATGATTTATGATTCATGAATCATGATTCAACTTTTGATTCATGATTCAATTCGATTCATGATTCAATTCATGATTCATGATTTAATTCATGATTCATGATTCAATTCATGATTCATAATTCAATTCTTTATTCATGATTCATTTCTTGATTCATGATTTAATTCATGATTCATGATTTAATTCATGATTCTTTTCATAATTCATGAATCAATTTATGATTCAATTCAAGATTCATGATTCAATTCGATTCATGATTCAATTCATGATTCATGATTTAATTCATGATTCATGATTCAATTCATGATTCATAATTCAATTCTTTATTCATGATTCATTTCTTGATTCATGATTTAATTCATGATTCATGATTTAATTCATGATTCTTTTCATGATTCATGATTCAATTCATGATTCAATTAATGATTTATGATTCAATTCATGATTCATGATTCAATTCATGATTCATGATTCGATTCATGATTCATGATTCGATTCATGATTAATGATTCGATTCATGATTTATGATTCAATTCATGATTCATGATTCATCATTCAATTCATGATTCAATTCATGATTCATTTCATAATTCAATTCATGATTTATGATTCATGAATCATGATTCAACTTTTGATTCATGATTCAATTCGATTCATGATTCAATTCATGATTCATGATTCAATTCATAATTCATGAATCAATTTATGATTCAATTCAAGATTCATGATTCAATTCATGATTCATGATTCGATTCATGATTCATAATTTGATTCATGATTCATGATTTGATTCATGATTAATGATTTGATTCATGATTCATGATTCCTTTCATGATTCAATTCTTGATTCATGATTCATGATTCGATTCATGATTCATGATTCGATTCATGATTCATGATTATGATTCGATTCATGATTCAAGATTCAATTAATGATTCATGAATCATGATTCGTTTCATGATCCATGATTAATGAATCATGATTCGTTTCATGATCCATGATTCATGAATCATGATTCAATTCATGATTCATGATTCATTTCATGATTCATAATTCAATTCACGATTCATGATTCAATTCATTATTTATTTCATGATTAATAATTCAATTCATGATTTGATTCGATTCATGATTCATGTTTCATGATTGAATTTAAGATTCAATTTATGATTCATGATTCATGATTCAATTCATGATTCATGATTCAATTTATGATTCATGATTTAATTCATGACTCATGATTCAATTCATGATTCATGATTTAATTCATGATTCATGATTTAATTCATGACTCATGATTCAATTCATGATTCATGATTTAATTCATGATTCATGATTGAATTCATGATTCATGATTGAATTCATTATTCATGATTCAATTCATGATTCATGATTCAATTCATGATTCATGATTCAATTCATGATTCATGATTTAATTCATGATTCATGATTTAATTCATTAAATGATTCATGATTTAATTCATGATTCATGATTCATTTCTTGATTCATGATTTAATTCATGATTAATGATTATGATTCGATTCATGATTCAAGATTCAATTAATGATTCATGAATCATGATTCGTTTCATGATCCATGATTAATGAATCATGATTCGTTTCATGATCCATGATTCATGAATCATGATTCAATTCATGATTCATGATTTAATTCATGATTCATGATTCAATTCATGATTCATGATTCAATTCATGATTCATGATTCAATTCATGATTCATGATTTAATTCATGATTCATGATTTAATTCATTAAATGATTCATGATTTAATTCATGATTCATGATTCATTTCTTGATTCATGATTTAATTCATGATTCATGATTTAAATCATGATTCATTTCATGATTCATGATTCAATTCATGATTCAATTAATGATTTATGATTCAATTCATGATTCATGATTCGATTCATGATTCATGATTCATGATTCGATTCATGATTCATGATTTATGATTCGATTCATGATTCATGATTCATCATTCAATTCATGATTCAATTCATGATTCATTTCATGATTCAATTCATGATTTATGATTCATGAATCGATTCATGATTTATGATTCATGAATCATGATTCGTTTCATGATCCATGATTCATGAATCATGATTCAATTCATGATTCATGATTCATTTCATGATTCATAATTCAATTCACGATTCATGATTCAATTCATTATTTATTTCATGATTAGTGATTCAATTCATGATTTATGATTCGATTCATGATTCATGTTTCATGATTGAATTTAAGATTCAATTAATGATTCATGATTCATTTCATGATTCATGATTTAGGATTCAATTCATGATTTATTATTTGATTCATGATTCATGATTCATATATCATGATTTGATTCATGATTCGATTCATGATTCATTATTCAATTCATGATTCAATTCATGATTCATGATTCAATTCATGACTCATGATTCAATTCATGACTCATGATTCAATTCATGACTCATGATTTGATTCATGATTCAATTAATGATTCATGATTTAATTCATGATTCATGATTCAATTCATGATTCAGTTCATTAAATGATTCATGATTCAATTCATGATTCATGATTCATGATTCAATTCATTATTCATGATTCATTTTTTGATTCATGATTCAATTCATGATTCATGATTCAATTCATGATTCATGATTCATTTCATGATACATGATTCAATTCATGATTCAATTCATGATTCATGATTCATGATTCGATTCATGATTTGATTCATGATTCATGATTCGATTCATGATTTATGATTTAATTCATGATTAATAATTCATAATTCAATTCATGATTCATTTCATGATTCAATTCATGATTTATGATTTATGATTTGATTCATGATTCATGATTCGATTCATGATTTATGATTCATGATTCATGATTCAATTCATGATTCAATTCATGATTCATGATTTATGATTCATGATTCATGATTCCATTCATGATTTATGATTCAACTTTTGATTCATTATTTGATTCATGATTCGATTCATGATTCAATTCATGATTCATAATTTGATTCAGGATTCATGATTCATGATTCGATTTATGATTCATTATTCATTTTATGAATCATTTAATGATTCATGATTCATGATTCAATTCATGATTCATGATTCAATTCATGATTAATGATTCAATTCATGATAAAATTCATAATTTATGAATCAATTCATGATTCATGATTCAATTCATGATTTATGATTTAATTCATGATTCATTATTCGATTCATGATTCATGATTTGATTCATGGTTCATGATTAAATTCATAATTTATGATTCAATTCATGATTCATTATTCAATTCATGATTCATGATAAAATTCATGATTTATAATTCAATTCATGATTCATAATTCATAATTCAATTCATGATTTATAATTCATGATTCAATTTATGATTCATGATTCAAGTCATGATTTATGATTTGTGATTCAATTCATGATTCAATTCATGATTCATGATTCAATTCATGATTCATGATTAAATTCATGATTCATGATTCATGATTCAATTCATGATTCATGATTCATTTCATTAATCAATTCTTGATTCATGATTCAATTCATGATTCATTATTCATTTTATGATTCAATTCATGATTCATGATTCATGATTCGATTCATGATTCAATTCATGATTCATGATTCAATTCATGATTCATGATTCAATTCATGATTCATTTCATGATTGATGGTTTATGATTCAATTCATGATTTATGATTCATTTCATGATTCAGTTTATGATTCCTGATTCAATTCATGATTTATGATTCATGATTCATGATTTAATTCATGATTCATGATTCATTTCATGATGCAATTCTTGATTCATGATTCGATTCATGATTATGATTCGATTCATAATTCAATTCATGATTCAATTCATGATTCATGATTTATGATTCAATTAATGATTCATGATTCAATTCATGATTCATGATTCATGATTCAATTCATGATTCAATTCATTATTCAATTTATGATTCATGATTCGATTTATGATTCATGATTCAATTCATGATTCATGATTCATGATTTAATTCATGATTCATGATTTAGGATTCAATTCATGATTTATTATTCGATTCATGATTCAATTTATGATTCATGATTCAATTCATGAATCATGATTCGATTCATGATTCATGATTCAATTTATGATTCATGATTCATGATTCAATTCATGAGTCATGATTCAATTTATGATTCATGATTTAATTCATGATTTATGATTCAATTCATGATTCATGATTCAATTCATGATTCATGATTCAATTCATGATTCATGATTTAATTCATGATTCATGATTTATGATTTAATTCATGATTAATGATTCGATTCATGATTCATGATTTATGATTCAATTCATGATTCATCATTCAATTCATGATTCAATTCATGATTCATTTCATGATTCAATTCATGATTTATGATTTATGAATCGATTCATGATTTATGATTCATGATTCAATTCATGATTCATGATTCATGATTCAATTCATGATTCATGATTCAATTTATGATTCAATTCATGATTCATGATTCAATTTATGATTCAATTCATGATTCATGATTCAATTCATGATTTGATTCATGATTCATAATTTGATTCATGATTCCTTTCATGATTCAATTCTTGATTCATGATTCATGATTTGATTCATGATTCGATTCATGATTCATGATTATGATTCGATTCATGATTCAAGATTCAATTAATGATTCATGAATCATGATTCGTTTCATGATCCATGATTCATGAATCATGATTCGTTTCATGATCCATGATTCATGAATCATGATTCGTTTCATGATCCATGATTCATGAATCATGATTTGTTTCATGATCCATGATTCATGAATCATGATTCAATTCATGATTCATGATTCATTTCATGATTCATAATTCAATTCACGATTCATGATTCAATTCATTATTTATTTCATGATTAATGAGTCAATTCATGATTTATGATTCGATTCATGATTCATGTTTCATGATTGAATTTAAGATTCAATTTATGATTCATGATTCATGATTCAATTCATGATTCATGATTCAATTCATGATTCATGATTCAATTCATGATTCATGATTTAATTCATTAAATGATTCATGATTTAATTCATGATTCATGATTCATTTCTTGATTCATGATTTAATAAATGATTCATGATTTAAATCATGATTCATTTCATGATTCATGATTCAATTCATGATTCAATTAATGATTTATGATTCAATTCATGATTCATGATTCGATTCATGATTCATGATTCGATTCATGATTCATGATTTATGATTCAATTCATGATTCATGATTCATCATTCAATTCATGATTCAATTCATGATTCATTTCATGATTCAATTCATGATTTATGATTCATGAATCGATTCATGATTTATGATTCATGAATCATGATTCGTTTCATGATCCATGATTCATGAATCATGATTCAATTCATGATTCATGATTCATTTCATGATTCATAATTCAATTCACGATTCATGATTCAATTCATTATTTATTTCATGATTAATGATTCAATTAATGATTCATGATTCGATTAATGATTAATGATTCATGATTTATGAATCATGATTCAATTCATGATTCATGATTCATTTCATGATTCATGATTTAGGATTCAATTCATGATTTATTATTTGATTCATGATTCATGATTCATATATCATGATTTGATTCATGATTCATGATTCGATTCATGATTCATTATTCAATTCATGATTCAATTCATGATTCATGATTCAATTCATGACTCATGATTCAATTCATGATTCAATTCATGACTCATGATTTGATTCATGATTCGATTCATGATTCATGATTTAATTCATGATTCATGATTCAATTCATGATTCAGTTCATTAAATGATTCATGATTCAATTCATGATTCATGATTCAATTCATTATTCATGATTCATTTCTTGATTCATGATTTAGGATTCTATTCATGATTCATTCAATTCATGATTCATTATTCATGAATCATGAGTCGATTCATGATTCATGATTCAATTAATACTTCATGATTCATTTCATGATACATGATTGAATTCATGATTCATGATTCAATTCATGATTCATGATTCATGATTCATGATTCGATTCATGATTCATGATTCGATTCATGATTCATGATTCGATTCATGATTTATGATTTAATTCATGATTAATAATTCATAATTCAATTCATGATTCATTTCATGATTCAATTCATGATTTATGATTTGATTCATGATTCATGATTCGATTCATGATTCATGATTCGATTTATGATTCATGATTCATGATTCAATTCATGATTCATGATTTATGATTCATGATTCATGATTCCATTCATGATTTATGATTCAACTTTTGATTCATGATTCAATTCATGATTTATGATTCAACTTTTGATTCATGATTCAATTCATGATTCATGATTCAATTCATGATTCATGATTTATGATTCATGATTCATGATTCCAATTATGATTTATGATTCAACTTTTGATTCATGATTCAATTCATGATTCATGATTCGATTCATGATTCAATTCATGATTCATAATTTGATTCAGGATTCATGATTCGATTTATGATTCAACTTTTGATTCATGATTCAATTCATGATTCATGATTTATGATTCATGATTCATGATTCCAATTATGATTTATGGATCAACTTTTGATTCATGATTCAATTCATGATTCATGATTCGATTCATGATTCATGATTCAATTCATGATTCATGATTCAATTCATGATTCATAATTTGATTCAGGATTCATGATTCATGATTCGATTTATGATTCATTATTCATTTTATGAATCATTTAATGATTCATGATTCATGATTCAATTCATGATTCATGATTCAATTCATGATTAATGATTCAATTCATGATAAAATTCATAATTTATGAATCAATTCATGATTCATGATTCAATTCATGATTTATGATTTAATTCATGATTCATGATTCGATTCATGTTTCATGATTCAATTCATGATTCATGATTTGATTCATGGTTCATGATTAAATTCATAATTTATGATTCAATTCATGATTCATTATTCAATTCATGATTCATGATAAAATTCATGATTTATAATTCAATTCATGATTCATAATTCATAATTCAATTCATGATTTATAATTCATGATTCAATTTATGATTCATGATTCAAGTCATGATTTATGATTTGTGATTCAATTCATGATTCAATTCATGATTCATGATTCAATTCATGATTCATGATTAAATTCATGATTCATGATTCAATTCATGATTCATGATTCAATTCATGATTCAATTCATGATTCATGATTCATTTCATTAATCAATTCTTGATTCATGATTCAATTCATGATTCATTATTCATTTTATGATTCATTTCATGATTCATGATTCATGATTCATGATTCAATTCATGATTCATGATTTGTGATTCAATTCATGATTCATGATTCGATTTCATTATTCATGATTCATGTTTCAGTATTCGAATCATGATTCATGATTCAATACATGATTCATGATTAAATTCATGATTCATGATTCAATTCATGATTCATGATTCAATTCATGATTCATGATTCAATACATGATTCATGATTGAATTCATGATTGAATTCATGATTCATGACTCATTTCATGATTCATGGTTCATGATTCATGGTTCATGATTCATGATTTGATTCATGATTCATTATTCAATTCATGATTCATGAATTATGATTCATGATTCGATTCATGATTCAATTCATGATTCGATTCATGATTCATGATTCATGATTCGATTCATGATTTATGAATTATGATTCATGATTCGATTCATGATTCATGATTCAATTCATGATTTGATTCATGATTCATGATTCATTATTCAATTCATGATTCATGATTCTTTTCTTGATTCATGATTTATGATTCATGATTCATGATTCAATTCATGATTCATTATTCATGTTTCATGATTCATGTTTCAGTATTTGAATCATGAATCATGATTCATGATTCGATTCATGATTCATGATACAATTCATGATTCATGATTCAATTCATGATTCATAATTCATGATTCAATTCATGATTCATGATTAGTGATTTATGATTCGATTCATGATTCATGATTCATTCTGCAATTCATGATTCATGATTCATGATTCTTTTCATGATTCATGAATTATGATTCAATTCATGATTCATGATTCATTTCATGATTCAGTTTATGATTCATGATTCAATTCATGATTTATGATTCATAATTCATGATTTAATTCATGATTCATGATTCATTTCATGATGCAATTCTTGATTCATGATTCATGATTCACGATTCGATTCATGATTCATGATTATGATTCGATTCATGATTCATGATTCAATTCATGATTCAATTCATGATTCTTGATTTATGATTCTATTCTCTGATTCAAGATTCAATTAATGATTCATGATTCAATTCATTATTCATGATTCATGATTCATGATTCAATTCATGATTTATGATTTAATTCATGATTCATGATTCATGATTCATGATTCATTTCATGATTCAGTTTGATTCATGATTCAATTCATGATTTATGATTCATAATTCATGATTTAATTCATGATTCATGATTTATTTCATGATGCAATTCTTGATTCATGATTCACCATTCGATTCATGATTCATTATTATGATTCGATTCATGATTCATTATTCAATTCATGATTCAATTCAATTCATGATTCAATTCATGATTCATGATTTATGATTCTATTCATGATTCAAGATTCAATTAATGATTCATGATTCAATTCATTATTCATGATTCATGATTCATGATTCAATTCATGATTCATAAATTATGATTCAATTCATGATTCGATTCATGATTCATGATTCATATTTCAGTATTTGATTAATGATTCATAATTCAATTCATGATTCATGATTCAATTCATGATTCATGATTCATTTCATGATTTTTGATTCGATTTATGATTCATTTTATGATTCATTTCAAGATTCATGATTCTTGATTCAATTCATTATTCAATTCATGGTTCATGATTCATGGTTCATGATTCGATTCATGATTCGATTCATGATTCATGATTCAATTCATGATTCATGATTCAATTCATGATTTATGATTTAATTCATGGTTCATGATTAAATTCATAATTTATGATTCAATTCATGATTCAATTCATGATTTATAATTCAATTCATGATTCAATTCATGATTTATAATTCAATTCATGATTCATAATTCATAATTCAATTCATGATTTATAATTCATGATTCAATTTATGATTCATGATTCAAGTCATGATTTATGATTTGTGATTCAATTCATGATTCAATTCATGATTCATGATTCAATTCATGATTCATGATTAAATTCATGATTCATGATTCAATTCATGATTCATGATTCAATTCATGATTCATGATTCAATTCATGATTCGATTCATGATTCATTTCATTAATCAATTCTTGATTCATGATTCAATTCATGATTCATTATTCATTTTATGATTCATTTCATGATTCATGATTCATGATTCGATTCATGATTCATGATTCAATTCATGATTCATGATTTATGATTCAATTCATGATTCATGATTCAATTCATGATTCATGATTCATTTCATGATTTTTGATTCGATTTATGATTCATTTTATGATTCATTTCAAGATTCATGATTCTTGATTCAATTCATTATTCAATTCATGATTCATGGTTTATGATTCAATTCATGATTCATGATTCAATTCATGACTCATTTCATGATTCATGGTTTATGATTCATGATTAGTGATTTATGATTTGATTCATGATTCATGATTCATTATTCAATTCATGATTCATGAATTATGATTCAATTCATGATTCATGATTCATTATTCATGATTCATGTTTCAGTATTCGAATCATGATTCATGATTCAATTCATGATTCATGATTCAATTCATGATTCATGATTCAATTTATGATTCATTTCATGATTCATGATTGAATTCATGATTCATGATTGAATTCATGATTCATGATTGAATTCATGATTCATTTCATGATTCATGATTTATGATTCAATTCATGATTCATGATTCAATTCATGACTCATTTCATGATTCATGGTTTATGATTCATGATTAGTGATTTATGATTTGATTCATGATTCATGATTCATTATTCAATTCATGATTCATGATTCATTATTCAATTCATGATTCATGATTCATTATTCAATTCATGATTCATTATTCTTTTCATGATTCATGAATTATGATTCAATTAATGATTCATGATTCATGATTCATGATTCATGTTTCAGTATTTGAATCATGAATCATGATTCAATTCATGATTCATGATTTATGATTCGATTCATGATACAATTCATGATTCATTATTCATGTTTCATGATTCATGTTTCAGTATTTGAATCATGAATCATGATTCATGATTCAATTCATTATTTATGATTCAATTCATGATTCATGATTCAATTCATGATTCATTATTCAATTCATGATTCATTTTATGATTCATGATTATGATTCATGATTGAATTCATGATTCATGATTGAATTCATGATTCAATTCATGATTTATGATTCATTTCATGATTTATGATTCAATTCATGATTCATGATTCAATTCATGATTCATGATTTATGATTCGATTCATGATTCATGATACAATTCATGATTCATGATTCATGTTTCAGTATTTGAATCATGAATCATGATTCATGATTCGATTCATGATTCATGATACAATTCATGATTCATGTTTCATGATTCATGTTTCAGTATTTGAATCATGAATCATGATTCATGATTCAATTCATTATTTATGATTCGATTCATGATTCATGATTCAATTCATGATTCATTATTCAATTCATGATTCATTATTCAATTCATGATTCATTTCATGATTATGATTCATGATTGAATTCATGATTCATGATTGAATTCATGATTGAATTCATGATTTATGATTCATTTCATGATTTATGATTCAATTCATGATTCATGATTCAATTCATGATTCATGACTCATGATTCAATTCATGATTCATGATTCAAGATGCAATTCATGATTCATGATTCAATTCATGATTCATGATTCAAGATGCAATTCATGATTGATGATTCAATTCATGATTCATTTCATGATTGATGGTTTATGATTCAATTCATGATTTATGATTCATTTCATGGTTCATGAATCATAATTCAATTCATGATTCATTATTCAATTCATGATTCAGTTTATGATTCATGATTCAATTCATGATGTATGATTCATAATTCATGATTTAATTCATGATTCATGATTCATTTCATGATGCAATTCTTGATTCATGATTCATGATTCACGATTCGATTCATGATTCATGATTAGGATTCGATTCATGATTCATTATTCAATTCATGATTCAATTCAATTCATGATTCAATTCATTATTCATGATTTATGATTCATGATTTATGATTCTATTCATGATTCAAGATTCAATTAATTATTCATGATTCATGTTTCAGTATTCCATTCATGATTCATGATTCATGATTCAATTCATGATTCATGATTCAATTCATTATTCATGATTCATGTTTCAGTATTCCATTCATGATTCATGATTCATGATTCGATTCATTATTCATGATTCATGTTTCAGTATTTGATTAATGATTCATAATTCAATTCATGATTCATGATTCAATTCATGATTGTCACGGGCACTAGGAGTCTTTACCCAGGGATCACCAGGTGATAGGCTTACCAGAGCAGTATAGATGGTAATATGGTACTCTGGTAGCAGGGTGATCACGGAACAGGAAATAGCAGATGATAGAGATGCTCAGGAAAGTCTATGACTAGCAGCACTGGTAATATGGATGTAGTAATACACGAGGAACTGTATGGACAAAGGACACGTGAGGGTAGTCAGTGGTCTGCGGTAGCAAGTTGTACCACTGCTATAGTGAGGAGGAATGTCCAACAGAAACGAGGAGGTGATGAGTCAGCGGTCTGCGGATAGCAAGTTGTACCGCTGTCTGAGTGAAGGAATGGAATCCAAGTGGAGGTATCCGGGGAGTCAGTGGTCTGCGTTAGCAAGTTGTACCACTTCTATGTGAGAGGATACTGGAACAGGTGACACAGGAAACAGGGATCAGTGGTCTGCCTCTAGCAAGTTGTACCACTGAATATATATGTGAGGAGGAGCACGGGGAGAGACTGCAATACAGAGGATACACGGGCACCTTTAACTTGATCCACAATAACATGCACAATATAGTAATGACTGAACAGCACTGCAATAATAGAAAGTCACTGAAACTATCCGGGCAAAAGATAACACAGTCAATGATGGTAATAGTCTCAGCGGATAGTAAACTCCAGAGGAGAACAAACTCAGTCCAGCAAGATATGCAATACACCAGCACAGTCAATGAGAAGTATGCATACCATGATTCAGGAGCAGGCTGTCAGACAGGAGTGCAGAGATACCTGAACGGCTGGAGGCCGGCAGGATGCGAAGTCCCTGAACGGTGAAGCGGTAATCAAGTAGGTGCAGTGCACAGGTAGGTAGACCAGCAGGGGAACAAATACTCAGGAAGCAGTAGTATGTAGAACTGGACTCCTGGAGGACCCTGCAGAGTAGCGATGGTCTAGACGAGATGAAAGCAGTGAGGCGCAGATCCGATGCAGACTGGCGAGTAGAGACCAGCAGGAACACTGAGAAGCACGGAGAGCGGATCAGCTGTTGTAGACCCGAGTAGAACTGAGGAGTAGCAGTCAGCAGGACTCTGCAGGTACACGGAGGTAGCGGATAGCAACCAGCAGGTGCAGCCACGATGAAACACGGGAGAGCAGAGCTGAGCTGGAACTGTTGAGCACGGAGAGCAGCGGATAGGAATCAGTTGTAGCAGTCTCGAGGAAACACGGGAGAGATGAGATGAGCTGAAGACTGAAGCGCACGGAGGCAGCAGATAGGAATCAGCCAAACAGTCACGATGAAACACAGGCGAGTTGAAGTAGATTGAAGACTGTAGTGCACGGAGGCAGCGGATAGGAATCAGCTAACAGTCACGATGATACATAGCAGAGTTGAAGTGGTTGGAAGACTGTAGTGCACGGAGGCAGCGGATAGGAATCAGCTAACAGTCACGATGATACACAGCAGAGTTGAAGTGGTTTGAAGACTGTAGTGCACGGAGGCAGCGGATAGGAATCAGCTAACAGTCACGATGAAACACAGCAGAGTTGAAGTGGTTTGAGGACTGTAGTGCACGGAGGCAGCGGATAGGAATCAGCTAACAGTCACGATGATACACAGGAGGGTTGAAGTGGTCTGGAAACCACAGGAGTAGAAGTGGTCTGGAAACCACAGGAATCAGCAGCGCTGAATACACGAGGAAACACAGGAACACCTTCAGAGGCTCATGGGGAATGAGACTCCAAGATCAGGCAACGTGGTATTGACCACAGGTGCTTAATATAGGGAGTGTTGCCTGATCTGCCAATTAAGTTAAAGGAACAGGTACTGAAGGTTTTGAAAGGGCTGCGCATGCGCAGACCCTCAGGATGGAGGACGGCCACGGTTCCTAAATATACGGGAAGAAGCACTCACAGTCCGGTGAGTGACAATGATTCAGTATTCAATTCATGATTCATTTCAAGATTCATGATTATGATTCATGATTGAATTCATGATTCATGATTCAATTCATGATTCATGATTCAATTCATGTTTCATGATTCAATTTATGTTTCATGATTCATTTCATGATTCATGATTTATGATTCAATTCATGATTCATGATTCATGATTCAATTCATGATTCATGATTAGTGATTTATGATTCAATTCATGATTCATGATTCAATTCATGATTCATGATTCAATTCATGATTCATGATTCATTTCATGATTTTTGATTCGATTCATGATTCAATTCATGATTTATGATTTAATTCATGATTCATGATTCCATTCATGATTCATGATTCCATTCATGATTTATGATTCAACTTTTGATTCATGATTCAATTCATGATTCATGATTTATGATTCATGATTCATGATTCCAATTATGATTTATGATTCAACTTTTGATTCATGATTCAATTCATGATTCATGATTCAATTCATGATTCATGATTAATGATTCAATTCATGATTCATAATTTGATTCAGGATTCATGATTCATGATTCGATTTATGATTCATTATTCATTTTATGAATCATTTAATGATTCATGATTCATGATTCAATTGATGATTCATGATTCAATTCATGATTCATGATTCAATTCATGATTCATAAATTATGATTCAATTCATGATTTATGATTCGATTCATTATTCATGATTCATGTTTCAGTATTCCATTCATGATTCATGATTCATGATTCGATTCATTATTCATGATTCATGTTTCAGTATTTGATTAATGATTCATAATTCAATTCATGATTCATGATTCAATTGATGATTCATGATTCAATTCATGATTCAGTATTCAATTCATGATTCATTTCAAGATTCATGATTATGATTCATTTCAAGATTCATGATTATGAGTCATGATTGAATTCATGATTTATGATTGAATTCATGATTCATGATTCATGATTCAATTCATGATTCATGACTCATGATTCAATTCATGATTCATGATTAGTGATTTATGATTCAATTCATGATTCATTATTCAATTCATGATTCATGATTCTTTTCATGATTCATGAATTATGATTCAATTCATGATTCATGATTCAATTCATGATTCATGATTCATTTCATGATTTTTGATTCGATTCATGATTCATTTTATGATTCATTTGAAGATTCATGATTCTTGATTCAATTCATTATTCAATTCATGGTTCATGATTCATGGTTCATGATTCGATTCATGATTCATGATTCAATTCATGATTCATGATAAAATTCATAATTTATGAATCAATTCATGATTCATGATTTAATTCATGATTTATGATTTAATTCATGATTCATGATTCGATTCATGATTCATGATAAAATTCATGATTTATAATTCAATTCATGATTCATAATTCATAATTCAATTCTTGATTTATGATTCGATTCATAATTCATGATTCAAGTCATGATTTATGATTCGATTCGATTCATAATTCATGATTCAAGTCATGATTTATGATTCATGATTCAATTCATGATTCATGATTCAATTCATGATTCATGATTCAATTCATGATTCATGATTCAATTCATGATTCATGATTCAATTCATGATTCATGATTCAATTCATGATTCATTTCATTAATCAATTCTGGATTCATGATTCAATTCATGATTCATGCTTTATGATTCAATTCATGATTCATGATTCGATTCATTATTCATGATTCATGTTTCAGTATTCGAATCATGATTCATGATTCAATTCATGATTAATGATTCAATTCATGATTCATGATTCAATTCATGATTCATTTCATGATTCATGATTCAATTCATGATTCATTTCATGATTCATGATTGAATTCATGATTCATGATTGAATTCATGATTCATGACTCATGATTCAATTCATGATTCATGATTAGTGATTTATGATTCAATTCATGATTCATTATTCAATTCATGATTCATGATTCTTTTCATGATTCATGAATTATGATTCAATTCATGATTCATGATTCAATTCATGATTCATGATTCATTTCATGATTTTTGATTCGATTCATGATTCATTTTATGATTCATTTCAAGATTCATGATTCTTGATTCAATTCATTATTCAATTCATGGTTCATGATTCATGGTTCATGATTCGATTCATGATTCATTTTATGATTCATTTCAAGATTCATGATTCTTGATTCAATTCATTATTCAATTCATGGTTCATGGTTCATGATTCGATTCATGATTCATGATTCAATTCATGATTCATGATAAAATTCATAATTTATGAATCAATTCATGATTCAATTCATGATTTATGATTTGATTCATGATTCATGATTCGATTCATGATTCAATTCATGATTCATGATTTGATTCATGGTTCATGATTAAATTCATAATTTATGATTCAATTCATGATTCAATTCATGATTCATGATAAAATTCATGATTTATAATTCAATTCATGATTCATAATTCATAATTCAATTCATGATTTATGATTTAATTCATGATTTATGATTCGATTCATAATTCATGATTCAAGTCATGATTTATGATTTGTGACTCAATTCATGATTCATGATTCAATTCATGATTCATGATTCAATTCATGATTCATGATTCATGATTCAATTCATGATTCATGATTTAATTCATGATTCATGATTCAATTCATGATTCAATTCATGATTCATTTCATTAATCAATTCTTGATTCATGATTCAATTCATGATTCATTATTCATTTTATGATTCAATTCATGATTCATGATTCATGATTCATGATTCAATTCATGATTCATGCTTTATGATTCAATTCATGATTCATGATTCATGTTTCAGTATTCGAATCATGATTCATGATTCAATTCATGATTCATGATTCAATTCATGATTTAATTCATGATTCATGATTCAATTCATGATTCATGATTCATTTCATGATTCATGATTTATGATTCAATTCATGATTCATGATTCATGGTTCATGATTCATGATTAGTGATTTATGATTTGATTCATGATTCATTATTCAACTCATGATTCATGATTCATGAATTATGATTCAATTCATGATTCATGATTCGATTCATGATTCATGATTCAATTCATGATTCATGATTCAATTCATGATTCATGATTCAATTCATGATTCGATTCATGATTCGATTCATGATTCATGATTCGATTCATGATTCGATTCATGATTCATGATACAATTCATGATTCATTATTCATGTTTCATGATTCATGTTTCAGTATTTGAATCATGAATCATGATTCATGATTCGATTCATGATTTTATGATACAATTCATGATTCATTATTCATGTTTCATGATTCATGTTTCAGTATTTGAATCATGAATCATGATTCATGATTCAATTCATTATTTATGATTCGATTCATGATTCATGATTCTTTTCATGATTCATGAATTATGATTCAATTCATGATTCATGATTCATGATTCTTTTCATGATTCATGAATTATGATTCAATTCATGATTCATGATTCATTTCATGATTTATGATTCGATTCCTGATTCATTTTATGATTCATTTCAAGATTCATGATTCTTAATTTAATTCATAATTCATGATTTGATTCATGATTCAATTCATGATTCATGAAAAAATTTATGATTTATGATTCAATTCATGATTCATGATTTATAATTCAATTCATGATTCATGATTCATGATTCAAGTCATGATTTATGATTCAATTCATGATTCATGATTCAATTCATGATTCATGATTTATGATTCAATTCATGATTCATGATTCAAGATGCAATTCATGATTCATGATTCAATTCATGATTCATTTCATGATTGATGGTTTATGATTCAATTCATGATTTATGATTCATTTCATGGTTCATGAATCATGATTCAATTCATGATTCATTATTCATTTCATGATGCAATTCTTGATTCATGATTCACGATTCGATTCATGATTCATGATTATAATTCGATTCATGATTCATTATTCAATTCATGATTCAATTCAATTCATGATTCAATTCATTATTCATGATTTATGATTCATGATTCAATTCATGATTCATAAATTATGATTCAATTCATGATTTATGATTCGATTCATTATTCATGATTCATCTTTCAGTATTCCATTCATGATTCATGATTCATGATTCGATTCATGATTCATGATTCATGTTTCAGTATTCCATTCATGATTCATGATTCATGATTCGATTCATTATTCATGATTCATGTTTCAGTATTTGAATAATGATTCATAATTCAATTCATGATTCATGATTCAATTCATGATTCATGATTGAATTCATGATTCAATTCATGATTCATGATTGAATTCATGATTCATGATTCAATTCATGATTCATGATTCAATTCATGTTTCATGATTTATTTCATGATTTATGATTTATGATTCAATTCATGATTCATGATTCAATTCATGATTCATGATTTATTTCATGATTTATGATTTATGATTCAATTCATGATTCATTTCATGATTTTTGATTCGATTCATGATTCATTTTATGATTCATTTCAAGATTCATGATTCTTGATTCAATTCATGATTCATAAATTATGATTCAATTCATGATTTATGATTCGATTCATTATTCATGATTCATCTTTCAGTATTCCATTCATGATTCATGATTCATGATTCGATTCATGATTCATGATTCATGTTTCAGTATTCCATTCATGATTCATGATTCATGATTCGATTCATTATTCATGATTCATGTTTCAGTATTTGAATAATGATTCATAATTCAATTCATGATTCATGATTCAATTCATGATTCATGATTGAATTCATGATTCAATTCATGATTCATGATTGAATTCATGATTCATGATTCAATTCATGATTCATGATTCAATTCATGTTTCATGATTTATTTCATGATTTATGATTTATGATTCAATTCATGATTCATGATTCAATTCATGATTCATGATTAGTGATTTATGATTCAATTCATGATTCATTATTCAATTCATGATTTATGATTCTTTTCATGATTCATAAACTATGATTCAATTCATGATTCATGATTCAATTCATGATTCATGATTCAATTCATGATTCATTTCATGATTTTTGATTCGATTCATGATTCATTTTATGATTCATTTCAAGATTCATGATTCTTGATTCAATTCATTATTCAATTCATGGTTCATGATTCATGGTTCATGATTCGATTCATGATTCATGATTCAATTCATGATTCATGATAAAATTCATAATTTATGAATCAATTCATGATTCATGATTCAATTCATGATTCATGACTCATGATTCAATTCATGATTCATGATTAGTGATTTATGATTCAATTCATGATTCATTATTCAATTCATGATTCATGATTCTTTTCATGATTCATAAATTATGATTCAATTCATGATTCATGATTCAATTCATGATTCATGATTCAATTCATGATTCATGATTCAATTCATGATTCATGATTCATTTCATGATTTTTGATTCATTTCATGATTTTTGATTCGATTCATGATTCATTTTATGATTCATTTCAAGATTCATGATTCTTGATTCAATTCATTATTCAATTCATGATTCATGGTTCATGATTCGATTCATGATTCATGATTCCATTCATGAATCATGATAAAATTCATAATTTATGAATCAATTCATGATTCATGATTCAATTCATGATTTATGATTTAATTCATGATTCATGATTCGATTCATGATTCAATTCATGATTCAATTCATGATTCATGATTTGATTCATGGTTCATGATAAAATTCATGATTTATAATTCAATTCATGATTCATAATTCATAATTCAATTCATGATTTATAATTCATGATTCAATTTATGATTCATGATTCAAGTCATGATTTATGATTTGTGATTCAATTCATGATTCAATTCATGATTCAATTCATGATTCATGATTAAATTCATGATTCATGATTCATGATTAAATTCATGATTCATGATTCATGATTAAATTCATGATTCATGATTCATGATTCGATTCATGATTCAATTCATGATTCAATTCATGATTCATGATTCAGTTCATTAATCAATTCTTGATTCATTATTCATTTTATGATTCATTATTCATTTTATGATTCATTATTCATTTTATGATTCATTTCATGATTCATGATTCAATTCATGATTCATGATTTATGATTCAATTCATGATTAATGATTCGATTCATTATTCATGATTCATGTTTCAGTATTCGAATCATGATTCATGATTCAATTCATGATTCATGATTCAATTCATGATTCATGATTCAATTCATGATTCATGATTCAATTCATGATTCATGATTCAATTCATGATTCATGATTCAATTCATGATTGAATTCATGATTCATGATTGAATTCGTGATTCATGATTGAATTCATGATTCGTGATTTATGATTCAATTCATGATTCATGATTCAATTCATGACTCATTTCATGATTCATGGTTCATGATTCATGATTAGTGATTTATGATTTGATTCATGATTCATGATTCATTCAATTCATGATTCATGATTCTTTTCATGATTCATGAATTATGATTCAATTCATGATTCATGATTCGATTCATGATTCATGATTCAATTCATGATTCATGATTCATGATTCGATTCATGATTCATGATTCGATTCATGATTCATGATTCGATTCATGATTCATGATTCAATTCATGATTCATTATTTATGATTCGATTCATGATTCATGATTCAATTCATGATTCATGATTCAATTCATGATTCATTTCATGATTCATGATTATGATTCATGATTCATGATTGAATTCATGATTCATGATTGAATTCATGATTCATGATTGAATTCATGATTCATGATTGAATTCATGATTCATGATTCAGTATTTAATCATGATTCATGATTCGATTCATTATTTATGATTCGATTCATGATTCATGATTGAATTCATGATTCATGATTGAATTCATGATTCATGATTGAATTCATGATTTATGATTGAATTCATGATTCATGATTAGTGATTTATGATTCGATTCATGATTCATTATTCAATTCATGATTCATGATTCTTTTCATGATTCATGAATTATGATTCAATTCATGATTCATGCTTCATTTCATGATTTATGATTCTTAATTCAATTCATGATTCATGATTTGATTAATGGTTCATGATTAAATTCATAATTTATGATTCAATTCATGATTCAATTCATGATTCATGATTCAATTCATGATTCATGATTTATGATTCAATTCATGATTCATGATTTATGATTCAATTCATGATTCATGATTCAAGATGCAATTCATGATTTATGATTCAATTCATGATTCATGATTCAAGATGCAATTCATTAATTCAATTCATGATTCATGATTCAAGATGCAATTCATGATTCATGATTCATTTCATGGTTCATGAATCATGATTCAATTCATGATTCATTATTCAATTCATGATTCAGTTTATGATTCATGATTCAATTCATGATTTATGATTCATAATTCATGATTTAATTCATGATTCATGATTAATTTCATGATGCAATTCTTGATTCATGATTCATGATTCACGATTCGATTCATGATTATGATTCGATTCATGATTCATGATTCAATTTATGATTCCATTCAATTCATGATTCAATTCATGATTCATGATTTATGATTCTATTCATGATTCAAGATTCAATTAATGATTCATGATTCAATTCATTATTCATGATTCATGATTCAATTCATGATTCATGATTCATGTTTCAGTATTCCATTCATGATTCATTATTCATGATTCGATTCATTATTCATGATTCATGTTTCAGTATTTGATTAATGATTCATAATTGAATTCATGATTTATGATTCAATTCATGATTCAGTATTCAATTCATGATTCATTTCAAGATTCATGATTATGATTCATGATTGAATTCATGATTCATGATTCAATTCATGTTTCATGATTCAATTCATGTTTCATGATTCATGATTTATGATTCAATTCATGATTCATGACTCATGATTCAATTCATGATTCATGATTAGTGATTTATGATTCAATTCATGATTCATTATTCAATTCATGATTCATTATTCAATTCATGATTCATGATTCATTTCATGATTCATGATTCATTTCATGATTTTTGATTCGATTCATGATTCATTTTATGATTCATTTCAAGATTCATGATTCTTGATTCAATTCATTATTCAATTCATGGTTCATGATTCATGGTTCATGATTCATGATTCGATTCATGATTCAATTCATGATTCATGATAAAATTCATGATTTATAATTCAATTCATGATTCATAATTCATAATTCAATTCATGATTTATAATTCATGATTTAATTTATGATTCATGATTCAAGTCATGATTTATGATTTAATTCATGATTCATAATTCAATTCATGATTCATGATTCAATTCTTGATTCATGATTCAATTCATGATTCATGATTTAATTCATGATTCATGATTTAGAATTCAATTCATGATTTAATATTCGATTCATGATTCATAGTTCATGAATCATGATTCGATTCACGATTCATGAATCATAATTTAATTCATGCTTCATGATTCATTTCATGATTCAATTCATTATTAATGATTCAATTCATGATTCATGATTCGAATCATGATTCATGATTCAAATCATGATTCATGATTCAATTCATGATTTATGATTCGATTCATGATTCATGTTTCATGATTGAATTCAAGATTCAATTCATGATTCATGATTTGATTAATGATTCTTGATTCATGATTCAATTCATGATTCATTTCATGATTGATGGTTTATGATTCAATTCATGATTTATGATTCATTTCATGGTTCATGAATCATAATTCAATTCATGATTCATTATTCAATTCATGATTCAGTTTATGATTCATGATTCAATTCATGATGTATGATTCATAATTCATGATTTAATTCATGATTCATGATTCATTTCATGATGCAATTCTTGATTCATGATTCATGATTCACGATTCGATTCATGATTCATGATTAGGATTCGATTCATGATTCATTATTCAATTCATGATTCAATTCAATTCATGATTCAATTCATTATTCATGATTTATGATTCATGATTTATGATTCTATTCATGATTCAAGATTCAATTAATTATTCATGATTCATGTTTCAGTATTCCATTCATGATTCATGATTCATGATTCAATTCATGATTCATGATTCAATTCATTATTCATGATTCATGTTTCAGTATTCCATTCATGATTCATGATTCATGATTCGATTCATTATTCATGATTCATGTTTCAGTATTTGATTAATGATTCATAATTCAATTCATGATTCATGATTCAATTCATGATTGTCACGGGCACTAGGAGTCTTTACCCAGGGATCACCAGGTGATAGGCTTACCAGAGCAGTATAGATGGTAATATGGTACTCTGGTAGCAGGGTGATCACGGAACAGGAAATAGCAGATGATAGAGATGCTCAGGAAAGTCTATGACTAGCAGCACTGGTAATATGGATGTAGTAATACACGAGGAACTGTATGGACAAAGGACACGTGAGGGTAGTCAGTGGTCTGCGGTAGCAAGTTGTACCACTGCTATAGTGAGGAGGAATGTCCAACAGAAACGAGGAGGTGATGAGTCAGCGGTCTGCGGATAGCAAGTTGTACCGCTGTCTGAGTGAAGGAATGGAATCCAAGTGGAGGTATCCGGGGAGTCAGTGGTCTGCGTTAGCAAGTTGTACCACTTCTATGTGAGAGGATACTGGAACAGGTGACACAGGAAACAGGGATCAGTGGTCTGCCTCTAGCAAGTTGTACCACTGAATATATATGTGAGGAGGAGCACGGGGAGAGACTGCAATACAGAGGATACACGGGCACCTTTAACTTGATCCACAATAACATGCACAATATAGTAATGACTGAACAGCACTGCAATAATAGAAAGTCACTGAAACTATCCGGGCAAAAGATAACACAGTCAATGATGGTAATAGTCTCAGCGGATAGTAAACTCCAGAGGAGAACAAACTCAGTCCAGCAAGATATGCAATACACCAGCACAGTCAATGAGAAGTATGCATACCATGATTCAGGAGCAGGCTGTCAGACAGGAGTGCAGAGATACCTGAACGGCTGGAGGCCGGCAGGATGCGAAGTCCCTGAACGGTGAAGCGGTAATCAAGTAGGTGCAGTGCACAGGTAGGTAGACCAGCAGGGGAACAAATACTCAGGAAGCAGTAGTATGTAGAACTGGACTCCTGGAGGACCCTGCAGAGTAGCGATGGTCTAGACGAGATGAAAGCAGTGAGGCGCAGATCCGATGCAGACTGGCGAGTAGAGACCAGCAGGAACACTGAGAAGCACGGAGAGCGGATCAGCTGTTGTAGACCCGAGTAGAACTGAGGAGTAGCAGTCAGCAGGACTCTGCAGGTACACGGAGGTAGCGGATAGCAACCAGCAGGTGCAGCCACGATGAAACACGGGAGAGCAGAGCTGAGCTGGAACTGTTGAGCACGGAGAGCAGCGGATAGGAATCAGTTGTAGCAGTCTCGAGGAAACACGGGAGAGATGAGATGAGCTGAAGACTGAAGCGCACGGAGGCAGCAGATAGGAATCAGCCAAACAGTCACGATGAAACACAGGCGAGTTGAAGTAGATTGAAGACTGTAGTGCACGGAGGCAGCGGATAGGAATCAGCTAACAGTCACGATGATACATAGCAGAGTTGAAGTGGTTGGAAGACTGTAGTGCACGGAGGCAGCGGATAGGAATCAGCTAACAGTCACGATGATACACAGCAGAGTTGAAGTGGTTTGAAGACTGTAGTGCACGGAGGCAGCGGATAGGAATCAGCTAACAGTCACGATGAAACACAGCAGAGTTGAAGTGGTTTGAGGACTGTAGTGCACGGAGGCAGCGGATAGGAATCAGCTAACAGTCACGATGATACACAGGAGGGTTGAAGTGGTCTGGAAACCACAGGAGTAGAAGTGGTCTGGAAACCACAGGAATCAGCAGCGCTGAATACACGAGGAAACACAGGAACACCTTCAGAGGCTCATGGGGAATGAGACTCCAAGATCAGGCAACGTGGTATTGACCACAGGTGCTTAATATAGGGAGTGTTGCCTGATCTGCCAATTAAGTTAAAGGAACAGGTACTGAAGGTTTTGAAAGGGCTGCGCATGCGCAGACCCTCAGGATGGAGGACGGCCACGGTTCCTAAATATACGGGAAGAAGCACTCACAGTCCGGTGAGTGACAATGATTCAGTATTCAATTCATGATTCATTTCAAGATTCATGATTATGATTCATGATTGAATTCATGATTCATGATTCAATTCATGATTCATGATTCAATTCATGTTTCATGATTCAATTTATGTTTCATGATTCATTTCATGATTCATGATTTATGATTCAATTCATGATTCATGATTCATGATTCAATTCATGATTCATGATTAGTGATTTATGATTCAATTCATGATTCATGATTCAATTCATGATTCATGATTCAATTCATGATTCATGATTCATTTCATGATTTTTGATTCGATTCATGATTCAATTCATGATTTATGATTTAATTCATGATTCATGATTCCATTCATGATTCATGATTCCATTCATGATTTATGATTCAACTTTTGATTCATGATTCAATTCATGATTCATGATTTATGATTCATGATTCATGATTCCAATTATGATTTATGATTCAACTTTTGATTCATGATTCAATTCATGATTCATGATTCAATTCATGATTCATGATTAATGATTCAATTCATGATTCATAATTTGATTCAGGATTCATGATTCATGATTCGATTTATGATTCATTATTCATTTTATGAATCATTTAATGATTCATGATTCATGATTCAATTGATGATTCATGATTCAATTCATGATTCATGATTCAATTCATGATTCATAAATTATGATTCAATTCATGATTTATGATTCGATTCATTATTCATGATTCATGTTTCAGTATTCCATTCATGATTCATGATTCATGATTCGATTCATTATTCATGATTCATGTTTCAGTATTTGATTAATGATTCATAATTCAATTCATGATTCATGATTCAATTGATGATTCATGATTCAATTCATGATTCAGTATTCAATTCATGATTCATTTCAAGATTCATGATTATGATTCATTTCAAGATTCATGATTATGAGTCATGATTGAATTCATGATTTATGATTGAATTCATGATTCATGATTCATGATTCAATTCATGATTCATGACTCATGATTCAATTCATGATTCATGATTAGTGATTTATGATTCAATTCATGATTCATTATTCAATTCATGATTCATGATTCTTTTCATGATTCATGAATTATGATTCAATTCATGATTCATGATTCAATTCATGATTCATGATTCATTTCATGATTTTTGATTCGATTCATGATTCATTTTATGATTCATTTGAAGATTCATGATTCTTGATTCAATTCATTATTCAATTCATGGTTCATGATTCATGGTTCATGATTCGATTCATGATTCATGATTCAATTCATGATTCATGATAAAATTCATAATTTATGAATCAATTCATGATTCATGATTTAATTCATGATTTATGATTTAATTCATGATTCATGATTCGATTCATGATTCATGATAAAATTCATGATTTATAATTCAATTCATGATTCATAATTCATAATTCAATTCTTGATTTATGATTCGATTCATAATTCATGATTCAAGTCATGATTTATGATTCGATTCGATTCATAATTCATGATTCAAGTCATGATTTATGATTCATGATTCAATTCATGATTCATGATTCAATTCATGATTCATGATTCAATTCATGATTCATGATTCAATTCATGATTCATGATTCAATTCATGATTCATGATTCAATTCATGATTCATTTCATTAATCAATTCTGGATTCATGATTCAATTCATGATTCATGCTTTATGATTCAATTCATGATTCATGATTCGATTCATTATTCATGATTCATGTTTCAGTATTCGAATCATGATTCATGATTCAATTCATGATTAATGATTCAATTCATGATTCATGATTCAATTCATGATTCATTTCATGATTCATGATTCAATTCATGATTCATTTCATGATTCATGATTGAATTCATGATTCATGATTGAATTCATGATTCATGACTCATGATTCAATTCATGATTCATGATTAGTGATTTATGATTCAATTCATGATTCATTATTCAATTCATGATTCATGATTCTTTTCATGATTCATGAATTATGATTCAATTCATGATTCATGATTCAATTCATGATTCATGATTCATTTCATGATTTTTGATTCGATTCATGATTCATTTTATGATTCATTTCAAGATTCATGATTCTTGATTCAATTCATTATTCAATTCATGGTTCATGATTCATGGTTCATGATTCGATTCATGATTCATTTTATGATTCATTTCAAGATTCATGATTCTTGATTCAATTCATTATTCAATTCATGGTTCATGGTTCATGATTCGATTCATGATTCATGATTCAATTCATGATTCATGATAAAATTCATAATTTATGAATCAATTCATGATTCAATTCATGATTTATGATTTGATTCATGATTCATGATTCGATTCATGATTCAATTCATGATTCATGATTTGATTCATGGTTCATGATTAAATTCATAATTTATGATTCAATTCATGATTCAATTCATGATTCATGATAAAATTCATGATTTATAATTCAATTCATGATTCATAATTCATAATTCAATTCATGATTTATGATTTAATTCATGATTTATGATTCGATTCATAATTCATGATTCAAGTCATGATTTATGATTTGTGACTCAATTCATGATTCATGATTCAATTCATGATTCATGATTCAATTCATGATTCATGATTCATGATTCAATTCATGATTCATGATTTAATTCATGATTCATGATTCAATTCATGATTCAATTCATGATTCATTTCATTAATCAATTCTTGATTCATGATTCAATTCATGATTCATTATTCATTTTATGATTCAATTCATGATTCATGATTCATGATTCATGATTCAATTCATGATTCATGCTTTATGATTCAATTCATGATTCATGATTCATGTTTCAGTATTCGAATCATGATTCATGATTCAATTCATGATTCATGATTCAATTCATGATTTAATTCATGATTCATGATTCAATTCATGATTCATGATTCATTTCATGATTCATGATTTATGATTCAATTCATGATTCATGATTCATGGTTCATGATTCATGATTAGTGATTTATGATTTGATTCATGATTCATTATTCAACTCATGATTCATGATTCATGAATTATGATTCAATTCATGATTCATGATTCGATTCATGATTCATGATTCAATTCATGATTCATGATTCAATTCATGATTCATGATTCAATTCATGATTCGATTCATGATTCGATTCATGATTCATGATTCGATTCATGATTCGATTCATGATTCATGATACAATTCATGATTCATTATTCATGTTTCATGATTCATGTTTCAGTATTTGAATCATGAATCATGATTCATGATTCGATTCATGATTTTATGATACAATTCATGATTCATTATTCATGTTTCATGATTCATGTTTCAGTATTTGAATCATGAATCATGATTCATGATTCAATTCATTATTTATGATTCGATTCATGATTCATGATTCATGATTCTTTTCATGATTCATGAATTATGATTCAATTCATGATTCATGATTCATGATTCTTTTCATGATTCATGAATTATGATTCAATTCATGATTCATGATTCATTTCATGATTTATGATTCGATTCCTGATTCATTTTATGATTCATTTCAAGATTCATGATTCTTAATTTAATTCATAATTCATGATTTGATTCATGATTCAATTCATGATTCATGAAAAAATTTATGATTTATGATTCAATTCATGATTCATGATTTATAATTCAATTCATGATTCATGATTCATGATTCAAGTCATGATTTATGATTCAATTCATGATTCATGATTCAATTCATGATTCATGATTTATGATTCAATTCATGATTCATGATTCAAGATGCAATTCATGATTCATGATTCAATTCATGATTCATTTCATGATTGATGGTTTATGATTCAATTCATGATTTATGATTCATTTCATGGTTCATGAATCATGATTCAATTCATGATTCATTATTCATTTCATGATGCAATTCTTGATTCATGATTCACGATTCGATTCATGATTCATGATTATAATTCGATTCATGATTCATTATTCAATTCATGATTCAATTCAATTCATGATTCAATTCATTATTCATGATTTATGATTCATGATTCAATTCATGATTCATAAATTATGATTCAATTCATGATTTATGATTCGATTCATTATTCATGATTCATCTTTCAGTATTCCATTCATGATTCATGATTCATGATTCGATTCATGATTCATGATTCATGTTTCAGTATTCCATTCATGATTCATGATTCATGATTCGATTCATTATTCATGATTCATGTTTCAGTATTTGAATAATGATTCATAATTCAATTCATGATTCATGATTCAATTCATGATTCATGATTGAATTCATGATTCAATTCATGATTCATGATTGAATTCATGATTCATGATTCAATTCATGATTCATGATTCAATTCATGTTTCATGATTTATTTCATGATTTATGATTTATGATTCAATTCATGATTCATGATTCAATTCATGATTCATGATTTATTTCATGATTTATGATTTATGATTCAATTCATGATTCATTTCATGATTTTTGATTCGATTCATGATTCATTTTATGATTCATTTCAAGATTCATGATTCTTGATTCAATTCATGATTCATAAATTATGATTCAATTCATGATTTATGATTCGATTCATTATTCATGATTCATCTTTCAGTATTCCATTCATGATTCATGATTCATGATTCGATTCATGATTCATGATTCATGTTTCAGTATTCCATTCATGATTCATGATTCATGATTCGATTCATTATTCATGATTCATGTTTCAGTATTTGAATAATGATTCATAATTCAATTCATGATTCATGATTCAATTCATGATTCATGATTGAATTCATGATTCAATTCATGATTCATGATTGAATTCATGATTCATGATTCAATTCATGATTCATGATTCAATTCATGTTTCATGATTTATTTCATGATTTATGATTTATGATTCAATTCATGATTCATGATTCAATTCATGATTCATGATTAGTGATTTATGATTCAATTCATGATTCATTATTCAATTCATGATTTATGATTCTTTTCATGATTCATAAACTATGATTCAATTCATGATTCATGATTCAATTCATGATTCATGATTCAATTCATGATTCATTTCATGATTTTTGATTCGATTCATGATTCATTTTATGATTCATTTCAAGATTCATGATTCTTGATTCAATTCATTATTCAATTCATGGTTCATGATTCATGGTTCATGATTCGATTCATGATTCATGATTCAATTCATGATTCATGATAAAATTCATAATTTATGAATCAATTCATGATTCATGATTCAATTCATGATTCATGACTCATGATTCAATTCATGATTCATGATTAGTGATTTATGATTCAATTCATGATTCATTATTCAATTCATGATTCATGATTCTTTTCATGATTCATAAATTATGATTCAATTCATGATTCATGATTCAATTCATGATTCATGATTCAATTCATGATTCATGATTCAATTCATGATTCATGATTCATTTCATGATTTTTGATTCATTTCATGATTTTTGATTCGATTCATGATTCATTTTATGATTCATTTCAAGATTCATGATTCTTGATTCAATTCATTATTCAATTCATGATTCATGGTTCATGATTCGATTCATGATTCATGATTCCATTCATGAATCATGATAAAATTCATAATTTATGAATCAATTCATGATTCATGATTCAATTCATGATTTATGATTTAATTCATGATTCATGATTCGATTCATGATTCAATTCATGATTCAATTCATGATTCATGATTTGATTCATGGTTCATGATAAAATTCATGATTTATAATTCAATTCATGATTCATAATTCATAATTCAATTCATGATTTATAATTCATGATTCAATTTATGATTCATGATTCAAGTCATGATTTATGATTTGTGATTCAATTCATGATTCAATTCATGATTCAATTCATGATTCATGATTAAATTCATGATTCATGATTCATGATTAAATTCATGATTCATGATTCATGATTAAATTCATGATTCATGATTCATGATTCGATTCATGATTCAATTCATGATTCAATTCATGATTCATGATTCAGTTCATTAATCAATTCTTGATTCATTATTCATTTTATGATTCATTATTCATTTTATGATTCATTATTCATTTTATGATTCATTTCATGATTCATGATTCAATTCATGATTCATGATTTATGATTCAATTCATGATTAATGATTCGATTCATTATTCATGATTCATGTTTCAGTATTCGAATCATGATTCATGATTCAATTCATGATTCATGATTCAATTCATGATTCATGATTCAATTCATGATTCATGATTCAATTCATGATTCATGATTCAATTCATGATTCATGATTCAATTCATGATTGAATTCATGATTCATGATTGAATTCGTGATTCATGATTGAATTCATGATTCGTGATTTATGATTCAATTCATGATTCATGATTCAATTCATGACTCATTTCATGATTCATGGTTCATGATTCATGATTAGTGATTTATGATTTGATTCATGATTCATGATTCATTCAATTCATGATTCATGATTCTTTTCATGATTCATGAATTATGATTCAATTCATGATTCATGATTCGATTCATGATTCATGATTCAATTCATGATTCATGATTCATGATTCGATTCATGATTCATGATTCGATTCATGATTCATGATTCGATTCATGATTCATGATTCAATTCATGATTCATTATTTATGATTCGATTCATGATTCATGATTCAATTCATGATTCATGATTCAATTCATGATTCATTTCATGATTCATGATTATGATTCATGATTCATGATTGAATTCATGATTCATGATTGAATTCATGATTCATGATTGAATTCATGATTCATGATTGAATTCATGATTCATGATTCAGTATTTAATCATGATTCATGATTCGATTCATTATTTATGATTCGATTCATGATTCATGATTGAATTCATGATTCATGATTGAATTCATGATTCATGATTGAATTCATGATTTATGATTGAATTCATGATTCATGATTAGTGATTTATGATTCGATTCATGATTCATTATTCAATTCATGATTCATGATTCTTTTCATGATTCATGAATTATGATTCAATTCATGATTCATGCTTCATTTCATGATTTATGATTCTTAATTCAATTCATGATTCATGATTTGATTAATGGTTCATGATTAAATTCATAATTTATGATTCAATTCATGATTCAATTCATGATTCATGATTCAATTCATGATTCATGATTTATGATTCAATTCATGATTCATGATTTATGATTCAATTCATGATTCATGATTCAAGATGCAATTCATGATTTATGATTCAATTCATGATTCATGATTCAAGATGCAATTCATTAATTCAATTCATGATTCATGATTCAAGATGCAATTCATGATTCATGATTCATTTCATGGTTCATGAATCATGATTCAATTCATGATTCATTATTCAATTCATGATTCAGTTTATGATTCATGATTCAATTCATGATTTATGATTCATAATTCATGATTTAATTCATGATTCATGATTAATTTCATGATGCAATTCTTGATTCATGATTCATGATTCACGATTCGATTCATGATTATGATTCGATTCATGATTCATGATTCAATTTATGATTCCATTCAATTCATGATTCAATTCATGATTCATGATTTATGATTCTATTCATGATTCAAGATTCAATTAATGATTCATGATTCAATTCATTATTCATGATTCATGATTCAATTCATGATTCATGATTCATGTTTCAGTATTCCATTCATGATTCATTATTCATGATTCGATTCATTATTCATGATTCATGTTTCAGTATTTGATTAATGATTCATAATTGAATTCATGATTTATGATTCAATTCATGATTCAGTATTCAATTCATGATTCATTTCAAGATTCATGATTATGATTCATGATTGAATTCATGATTCATGATTCAATTCATGTTTCATGATTCAATTCATGTTTCATGATTCATGATTTATGATTCAATTCATGATTCATGACTCATGATTCAATTCATGATTCATGATTAGTGATTTATGATTCAATTCATGATTCATTATTCAATTCATGATTCATTATTCAATTCATGATTCATGATTCATTTCATGATTCATGATTCATTTCATGATTTTTGATTCATTTCATGATTTTTGATTCGATTCATGATTCATTTTATGATTCATTTCAAGATTCATGATTCTTGATTCAATTCATTATTCAATTCATGGTTCATGATTCATGGTTCATGATTCATGATTCGATTCATGATTCAATTCATGATTCATGATAAAATTCATGATTTATAATTCAATTCATGATTCATAATTCATAATTCAATTCATGATTTATAATTCATGATTTAATTTATGATTCATGATTCAAGTCATGATTTATGATTTAATTCATGATTCATAATTCAATTCATGATTCATGATTCAATTCTTGATTCATGATTCAATTCATGATTCATGATTTAATTCATGATTCATGATTTAGAATTCAATTCATGATTTAATATTCGATTCATGATTCATAGTTCATGAATCATGATTCGATTCACGATTCATGAATCATAATTTAATTCATGCTTCATGATTCATTTCATGATTCAATTCATTATTAATGATTCAATTCATGATTCATGATTCGAATCATGATTCATGATTCAAATCATGATTCATGATTCAATTCATGATTTATGATTCGATTCATGATTCATGTTTCATGATTGAATTCAAGATTCAATTCATGATTCATGATTTGATTAATGATTCTTGATTCATGATTCAATTCATGATTCATGATTCATGATTCATGATTCGATTCATGATTCGATTCATGATTTATGATTCATTTCATGATTCATGATTCAAATCATGATTCAATTCATGATTCATGATTCAATTCATAATTCATGATTCAATTCATGATTCATGATTCATAATTAATGATTTAATTCATGATTCAATTTATGATTTATTTCATGATTCCTGATTTAGGATTCAATTCATGATTTATTATTCGATTCATGATTCATCATTCATGAATCATGATTTGATTCACGATTCATGAATCATGATTCAATTCATGCTTCATGATTCATGATTCAAATCATGATTCATGATTCAATTCATGTTTCATGATTCAATTCATGATTCATGATTTAATTCATGATTCATAATTCAATTCATGATTCATGATTCAATTTATGATTCATGATTCAATTTATGATTCATGATTCATGATTCAATTCATGATTCATGATTCATGATTCAATTCATGATTCATGATTCATGATTCAATTCATGATTCATGATTCATGATTCAATTCATGATTCATGATTCATGATTCAATTCATGATTCATGATTTGATTCTTGATTCATGATTTAATACATGATTCATGATTCAATTTATGATTCATGATTCATTATTCATGATTCGATACATGATTCATGATTCAATTCATGATTCATGATTCAATTCATGATTCATTTCATGATTCATGATTATGATTCATGATTGATTCATGATTCAATTCATGATTAATTTCATGATTCATGATTCAATTCATGATTCAATTCATAATTCATGATTCAATTCATGATTCATGATTCAATTCATGATTCATGATTCAATTCATGATTCATAGTTCATAATTAATGATTCAATTCATGATTCATGATTTAATTTATGATTTATTTCATGATTCATGATTCAGTTCATGATTCATGATTCAATTCATGATTCATAATTCATGAATCATGATTCAATTCATGATTTATGATTCGATTCATGATTCATGTTTCATGATTGAATTCAAGATTCGATTAATGATTCATGATTCAATTCATGATTCATGATTCAATTCATGATTCATGATTCAATTCATGATTCATGATTCATTTCATGATTTATGATTTAATTCATGATTCATGATTCATTTTATGATTCATTTCAAGATTCATGATTCTTGATTCAATTCATGATTAAAATTCATTATTCATTTCATGATTCATTTCATTATTCATGGTTCATGATTCATGATTCGATTCATGATACATGATTCGATTCATGATTCATGATTTATGATTTAATTCATGATTCATGATTCGATTCATGATTCATGATTCGATTCATGATTCAATTCATGATTCATGATTTGATTCATGGTTCATGATTTAATTCATGGTTCATGATTTAATTCATAATTTATGATTCAATTCATGATTCATGATTCAATTCATAATTCAATTCATGATTTATGATTCGATTCATGATTCAATTCATGATTCATGATTTGAATTATGGTTCATGATTAAATTAATAATTTATGATTCAATTAATGATTGATGATTCAATTCATGATTCATGATAAAATTCATGATTTATTATTCAATTCATGATTCATGATTTATTATTCAATTCATGATTCATGATTCATAATTCAATTCATGATTCATGATTCAATTCATGATTCAATTCATGATTCATGATTTAAATTATGATTCATGATTTAAATTATGATTCAATTCTTGATTCATGATTCATGATTTATGATTCGATTCATGATTCATGATTCCTGATTATGATTCATTATTCATAATTCAATTTATGGTTCAATTCAATTCATGATTCAATTCATAATTATGATTTATGATTCGATTCATGATTCAAGATTCAATTCATGATTCATGATTCATGATTCAATTCATGATTCAATTCATGACTCATGATTCATGATTCAATTTATGATTCATGATTCAATTCATGATTTAATTCATGACTCAATTCATGATTCATGATTCAATTTATGATTCATGATTCATTTTATGATTCATGATTCAATTTGATTCATTTCATGATTCAGGATTCATGATTCAATTCATGATTCATTTCATGATTCATGGTTTATGATTCAATTCATGATTTATGATTCATTTTATGATTCATGATTCAATTCATGAATCATGATTCAATTCATGATTCATGATTCAATTCATGATTCATGATTCATTTCATGATTCATTTCATGATTCATGATTCAATTCATGATTCATTTCATGATTCATGATTCATTTC
Source organism: Mixophyes australis (assembly GCA_036250195.1). Lineage (NCBI taxonomy): Eukaryota > Metazoa > Chordata > Amphibia > Anura > Limnodynastidae > Mixophyes > Mixophyes australis. The sequence continues at coordinate 220,886,932 of JAVHZZ010000002.1, forward strand.
ATGATTCATGATTCATTTCATGATTCATTTCATGATTCATGATTCATTTCATGATTCATGATTCAATTCATGATTCATTTCATGATTCATGATTCAATTCATGATTCATTTCATGATTCATGATTCAATTCATGTTTCATGATTCGATTCATGATTCATGATTCAATTCATGATTCATGATTCATGATTCGATTCATGATTCATGATTCAATTCATGATTCATGATTCATGATTCAATTCATGATTCATGATTCAATTCATGATTCATGATTATTGATTTATGATTCAATGCATGATTCATGATTTAAATTATGATTCATGATTCATTTCATGATTCAATTCTTGATTCATGATTCATGATTCGATTCATGATTCATGATTCAATTCATGATTCATGATTCAATTCATGATTCCATTCAATTCATGATTCAATTCATGATTTATGATTCTATTCATGATTAAAGATTCAATTAATGATTCATGATTCAATTCATTATTCATGATTCATGATTCATTATTCAATTCATGATTCATGATTCAATTCATTATTCATGATTCATGTTTCAGTATTCCATTCATGATTCATGATTCGATTCATTATTCATAATTCATGTTTCAGTATTTGATTAATGATTCATAATTCAATTCATGATTCATGATTCAATTCATGATTCAGTATTCAATTCATGATTCATTTCAAGATTCATGATTATGATTCATGATTCAATTCATGATTCAATTCATGATTCATGATTCAATTCATGTTTCATGATTCAATTCATGTTTCATGATTCATTTCATGATTCATGATTTATGATTCAATTCATGATTCATGATTAGTGATGTATGATTCAATTCATGATTCATGATTCAATTCATGATTCATGATTCAATTCATGATTCAATTCATGATTTATGATTCATTTCATGATTTTTGATTCGATTCATGATTCATTTTATGATTCATTTCAAGATTCATGATTCTTGATTCAATTCATTATTCAATTCATGGTTCATGATTCATGGTTCATGATTCATGATTCGATTCATGATTCATGATTCAATTCATGATTCATGATAAAATTCATAATTTATGAATCAATTCATGATTCATGATTCAATTCATGATTTATGATTTAATTCATGATTCATGATTCGATTCATGATTCATGATTAAATTCATGATTTATAATTCAATTCATGATTCATAATTCATAATTCAATTCATGATTTATAATTCATGATTCAATGTATGATTCATGATTCAAGTCATGATTTATGATTTAATTCATGATTCATAATTCAATTCATGATTCATGATTCAATTCATGATTCATGATTCAATTCATGATTCATGATTCATGATTTAATTCATGATTCATGATTTAATTCATGATTCATGATTTAGGATTCAATTCATGATTTAATATTCGATTCATGATTCATAATTCATGAATCATGATTCAATTCGTGATTCATCATTCATAAATAATGATTCGATTCACGATTCTTGAATCATGATTCAATTCATGATTCATGATAAAATTCATGATTTATAATTCAATTCATGATTCATAATTCATAATTCAATTCATGATTTATAATTCATGATTCAATTTATGATTCATGATTCAAGTCATGATTTATGATTTAATTCATGATTCATAATTCAATTCATGATTCATGATTCAATTCATGATTCATGATTCATGATTCAATTCATGATTCATGATTCATGATTTAATTCATGATTCATAATTCAATTCATGATTCATGATTCAATTTATGATTCATGATTCAATTTATGATTCATGATTCATGATTCATGATTCAATTCATGATTAATTATTCAATTCATGATTCATGATTTTTTTCATGATTTATGAATTATGATTCAATTCATGATTCATGATTCAATTCATGATTCATTTCATGATTTATGATTTAATTCATGATTCATGATTCATTTTATGATTCATTTCAAGATTCATGATTCTTGATTCAATTCATGATTTAATTCATTATTCATTTCATGATTCATTTATGATTCATGATTTGATTCATGGTTCATGATTAAATTAATAATTTATGATTCAATTCATGATTGATGATTCAATTCATGATTGATGATTCAATTCATGATTCATGATAAAATTCATGATTCATGATTCATGATTCAATTCATGATTCATGATTATTGATTTATGATTCGATTCATGATTTAAATTATGATTCATGATTCATTTTATGATTCAATTCTTGATTCATGATTCGATTCATGATTCATGATTCATGATTCCTGATTATGATTCATGATTCAATTTATGACTCATGATTCATGATTCAATTTATGATTCATGATTCAATTCATGATTTAATTCATGACTCAATTCATGTTTCATGATTCAATTCATGATTCATGATTCAATTTATGGTTCAATTCAATTCATGATTCAATTCATAATTATGATTTATGATTCGATTCATGATTCAAGATTCAATTCATGATTCATGATTCATGATTCAGTTCATGATTCATGATTCAATTTATGACTCATGATTCATGATTCAATTTATGATTCATGATTCAATTCATGATTTAATTCATGACTCAATTCATGTTTCATGATTCAATTCATGATTCAATTCATGATTCATGATTCAATTTATGATTCATGATTCAATTTATGATTCATGATTCAATTTATGATTAATTATTCAATTCATGATTCATGATTTTTTTCATGATTTATAAATTATGATTCAATTCATGATTCATGATTCAATTCATGATTCATAATTCATTTCATGATTTATGATTTAATTCATGATTCATGATTCATTTTATGATTCATTTCAAGATTCATGATTCTTGATTCAATTCATGATTTAATTCATTATTCATTTCATGATTCATTTCATTATTCATGGTTCATGATTCATGATTCGATTTATGATTCATGATTCGATTCATGATTCATGATTTATGATTTGATTCATGATTTATGATTTAATTCATGATTTATGATTTAATTCATGATTCATGATTCGATTCATGATTCGATTCATGATTCATGATTCGATTCATGATTCATGATTTCATTCATAATTTATGATTCAATTCATGATTCATGATTCGATTCATGATTCATGATTCGATTCATGATTTGATTCATGATTCAATTTATGATTCATGATTTAAATCATGGTTCATGATTAAATTAATAATTTATGATTCAATTCATGATTGATGATTCAATTCATGATTCATGATAAAATTCATGATTCAATTCATGATTCATGATAAAATTCATGATTCATGATTCATGATTCAATTCATGATTCATGATTCATGATTTAAATTATGATTCATGATTCATTTTATAATTCAATTCTTGATTCATGATTCATGATTCGATTCATGATTCATGATTCCTGATTATGATTCATTATTCATAATTCAATTTATGGTTCAATTCAATTCATGATTCAATTCATAATTATGATTTATGATTCGATTCATGATTCAAGATTCAATTCATGATTCATGATTCATGATTCAGTTCATGATTCATGATTCAATTTATGACTCATGATTCATGATTCAATTTATGATTCATGATTCAATTCATGATTTAATTCATGACTCAATTCATGTTTCATGATTCAATTCATGATTCAATTTATGATTCATGATTCAATTTATGATTCATGATTCAATTCATGATTCAAGATTCATGATTCAATTCATGATTCATTTCATGATTCATGGTTTATGATTCAATTCATGATTTATGATTCATTTCATGATTCATGATTCATTTCATGATTCATGATTCAATTCATGATTCATTATTCAATTCATGATTTATGATTCATTTCATGATTCATGATTCATTTCATGATTCATAATTCATTTCATGATTCATGATTCAATTCATGATTCATTTCATGATTCATGATTCATTTCATGATTCATGATTCAATTCATGATTCATGATTCAATTCATGATTCATGATTCAATTCATGATTCATGATTCAATTCATGATTCATGATTCAATTCATGATTCATTTCATGATTCATTTCATGATTCATTTCATGATTCATGATTATGATTCATGATTGAAATCATGATTCATGATTCAATTCATGATTCATGATTCAATTCATGATTCATGATTCATTTCATGTTTCATGATTTATGATACAATTCATGATTCATGATTCAATTTATGATTCATGATTCAATTCATGATTCATGATTCATGATTCAATTCATGATTCATGATTATTGATTTATGATTCGATTCATGATTCATGATTTAAATTATGATTCATGATTCAATTCTTGATTCATGATTCCTGATTATGATTCGATTCATTATTCATAATTCAATTCATGGTTCAATTCAATTCATGATTCAATTCAAAATTATGATTTATGATTCGATTCATGATTCAAGATTCAATTCATGATTCATGATTCAATTCATGATTCATGATTCAATTCATGACTCATGATTCATGATTCAATATTCAATTCATGATTCAATTCATGATTAAATTCATGATTCATGATTCAATTTATGATTCATGATTCAATTTATGATTCATGATTCAATTTATGATTCATGATTCAATTTATGATTCATGTTTCAATTCATGATTCAAGATTCATGATTCAATTCATGATTCATTTCATGATTCATGGTTTATGATTCAAATCATGATTTATGATTCATTTCATGATTCATGATTCATGATTCAATTCATGATTCAATTCATGATTCAATTCATGATTCATGATTCAATTCATGATTCATGATTCAATTCATGATTCATTTCATGATTCATGATTCAATTCATGTTTCATGATACGATTCATGATTCGATTCAATTCATGATTCAATTCATGATTCATTTCATGATTCATGATTCAATTCATGGGTCAATTCATGATTTATGATTCAACTTTTGATTTATGATTCAATTCATGATTCAATTCATGATTGATGATTCATGATTTAAATCATGGTTCATGATTTAAATCATGGTTCATGATTTATGATTTAATTCATGATTCATGATTTATGATTTAATTCATGATTCATGATTCATTTATTTAATCAATTCTTGATTCATGATTCATGATTCATGATTCAATTCATGATTCATGAGTCGATTCATGATTAATGATTTATGATTCAATTCATGATTCATGATTTAAATTATGATTCATGATTCGATTCATGATTCATGATTCCTGATTATGATTCGATTCATTATTCATGATTCATGTTTCAGTATTCGATTCATGATTCATGATTCGATTCATTATTCATGATTCATGTTTCAGTATTCGATTCATGATTCAGGATTCAATTCATGATTCATGATTCAATTCATGATTCATGATTATTGATTTATGATTCAATTCATGATTCATGATTTAAATTATGATTCATGATTCGATTCATGATTCCTGATTATGATTCGATTCATTATTCATAATTCAATTTATGGTTCAATTCAATTCATGATTCAATTCATAATTATGATTTATGATTCGATTCATGATTCAAGATTCAATTCATGATTCAAGATTCAATTCATGATTCATGATTCAATTCATGATTCATGATTCAATTCATGACTCATGATTCATGATTCATGATTCAATTTATGATTCATGATTCAATTTATGATTCATGATTCAAGATTCATGATTCAATTCATGATTCATTTCATGATTCAATTCATGTTTCTTGATTCGATTCATGATTCGATTCATGATTCATGATTCATTTCATGATTCATGATTATGATTCATGATTGAAATCATGATTCATGATTCAATTCATGATTCAATTCATGATTCATGATTCATGATTATTGATTTATGATTCAATTCATGATTTAAATTATGATTCATGATTCATTTCATGATTCAATTCTTGATTCATGATTCCTGATTATGATTCGATTCATTATTCATAATTCAATTTATGGTTCAATTCAATTCATGATTCAATTCATAATTATGATTTATGATTCGATTCATGATTCAAGATTTAATTCATGATTCATGATTCAATTCATATTTCATGATTCAATTCATGATTCATGATTCAATTCATGACTCACGATTCAGGATTCAATTCATGATTCATTTCATGATTCATGATTTATGATTCATTTCATGATTCATGATTCAATTCATGATTCATGATTCAATTCATGATTCATTTCATGATTCAATTCATGATTCATTTCATAATTCATGATTCAATTCATGTTTCATGATTCGATTCATGATTCATGATTCATGAAATATGAATTGATTCATGATTCAATTCATGATTCATTTCATGATTCATGATTCAATTCATGATTTATGATTCAATTCATGATTTATGATTCAATTCATGATTCATGATTCTATTCATAATTCATGAATCAATTTATGATTCATGAATCAATTTATGATTCAATTCATGATTCAAATAATGATTCATGATTTAATTCATGATTCATGATTTATTTATTTAATCAATTCTTGATTCATGATTCATGATTTATGATTCGATTCATGATTCATGATTCAATTCATGATTCATTATTCATGATTCATAATTTGATTCAATTTATCATTCATGATTCATTTTATGATTCATTTCATGATTCATGATTCAATTCATGATTCATTTCATGATTCATGATTCAATTCATGATTCATGAGTCGATTCATGATTCATGATTTATGATTCAATTCATAATTCATAATTCGATTCATTATTCATGATTCATGTTTCAGTATTCGATTCATGATTCATGATTCGATTCATGATTCATGATTCGATTCATTATTCATGATTCATGTTTCAGTATTCGATTCATGATTCAATTCATGATTCATTTCATGATTCATGATTATGATTCATGATTGAAATCATGATTCATGATTCAATTCATGATTGAAATCATGATTCATGATTCAATTCATGATTCATGATTCATTTCATGATTCATGATTTATGATCCAATTCATGATTCATAATTTAATTCATGATTCAATTCATTTCATGATTCAATTCATAATTCATTTCATAATTCATGATTCGATTCATGATTCATGATTATGATTCGATTCATGATTCATGATTGAATTCATGATGCATGATTCAATTCATGATTCAATTTATGATTCATGATTCAATTTATGATTCACAATTCAATTAATGATTCAAGATTCATAATTCAATTCATGATTCATGATTCAATTTATGATTTATCATTCAATTCATGATTCATTTCATGATACATGGTTTATGATTCAATTCATGATTTATGATTCATTTCATGATTCATGATTTATTTCATGATTCATGATTTAATTTATGATTCAATACATGATTTATTTCATGATTCATGATTTAATTTATGATTCAATACATGATTTATTTCATGTTTCATGATTGAATTCAAGATTCAATTCATGATTCAATTGATGATTCAATTCATGATTCATGATTCGATTCATGATTCATGATACATGATTCAATTCATGATTCATGATTTAATTCATGATTCATGATTTAGGATTCAATTCATGATTTAATATTCGATTCACGATTCATGAATCATGATTTAATTCATGCTTCATGATTCATTTCATGATTCAATTCATGATTAATGATTCAATTCATGATTTGAATCATGATTCATGATTCAATTCATGATTCATGATTTAATTCATGATTTATGATTCGATTCATGATTCATGTTTCATGATTGAATTCAAGATTCAATTCATGATTCATGATTCGATTAATGATTCTTGATTCATGATTCAATTCATGATTTATGATTTGATTCATGGTTCATGATTTAATTCATGGTTCATGATTTAATTCATAATATATGATTCAATTCATGATTCATGATTCAATTCATGATTCATGATTCAATTCATGATTCATGATTCAATTCATGATTCATGATTCATAATTCAATTCATGATTTATGATTCGATTCATGATTCATGATTCAATTCATGATTCATGATTTGATTCATGGTTCATGATTAAATTAATAATTTATGATTCAATTCATGATTGATGATTCAATTCATGATTCATGATAAAATTCATGATTTATTATTCAATTAATGATTCATAATTCAATTCATGATTCAATTCATGATTCATGATTCATGATTCAATTCATGATTCATGATTTAAATTATGATTCATGATTTAAATTATGATTCAATTCTTGATTCATGATTCATGATTTGATTCATGATTCAAGATTCAATTCATGATTCATGATTCATGATTCAATTCATGACTCATGATTCATGATTCAATTTATGATTCAATTCATGATTTCATTCATGACTCAATTCATGATTCATGATTCAATTTATGATTCATGATTCAATTTATGATTCAATTCATGATTTAATTCATGACTCAATTTATGATTCATGATTCAATTTGATTCATGATTCATTTCATGATTCAGGATTCATGATTCAATTCATGATTCATTTCATGATTCATGGTTTATGATTTAATTCATGATTTATGATTCATTTCATGATTCATGATTCAATTCATGAATCATGATTCAATTCATGATTCATGATTCATTTCATGATTCATTTCATGATTCATGATTCAATTCATGATTCATTTCATGATTCATGATTCATTTCATGATTCATGATTCAATTCATGATTCATTTCATGATTCATGATTCAATTCATGATTCATTTCATGATTCATGATTCAATTCATGTTTCATGATTCATGATTCAATTCATGTTTCATGATTCATGATTCAATTCATGTTTCATGATTCGATTCATGATTCATGATTCAATTCATGATTCATGATTCAATTCATGATTCATGATTATTGATTTATGATTCGATGCATGATTCATGATTTAAATTATGATTCATGATTCATTTCATGATTCAATTCTTGATTCATGATTCATGATTCGATTCATGATTCATGATTCAATTCATGATTCATGATTCAATTCATGACTCATGATTCATGATTCATGATTCAATTTATGATTCAATTCATGATTTAATTCATGATTCAATTTATGATTCATGATTCAATTTATGATTCATGATTCAATTCATGATTCAATTTATGATTCATGATTCAATTCATGATTCATGATTCAATTCATGATTTATGATTCATAATTCATGATTTAATTCATGATTCATGATTCATTTCATGATGCAATTCTTGATTCATGATTCATGATTCACGATTCGATTCATGATTATGATTCGATTCATGATTCATTATTCAATTCATGATTCCATTCAATTCATGATTCAATTCATGATTCATGATTTATGATTCTATTCATGATTCAAGATTCAATTAATGATTCATGATTCAATTCATTATTCATGATTCATGATTCATGATTCAATTCATGATTCATGATTCAATTCATTATTCATGATTCATGATTCATGATTCCATTCATGATTCATGATTCATGATTCGATTCATTATTCATAATTCATGTTTCAGTATTTGATTAATGATTCATAATTCAATTCATGATTCATGATTCAATTCATGATTCAGTATTCAATTCATGATTCATTTCAAGATTCATGATTATGATTCATGATTCAATTCATGATTCAATTCATGATTCAATTCATGATTCATGATTCAATTCATGTTTCATGATTCAATTCATGTTTCATGATTCATTTCATGATTCATGATTTATGATTCAATTCATGATTCATGATTAGTGATTTATGATTCAATTCATGATTCATTATTCAATTCATGATTCATGATTCAATTCATGATTCATGATCCAATTCATGATTCATGATTCATTTCATGATTTTTGATTCGATTCATGATTCATTTTATGATTCATTTCAAGATTCATGATTCTTGATTCAATTCATTATTCAATTCATGGTTCATGATTCATGGTTCATGATTCATGATTCGATTCATGATTCATGATTCAATTCATGATTCATGATAAAATTCATCATTTATGAATCAATTCATCATTTATGAATCAATTCATGATTCATGATTCAATTCATGATTTATGATTTAATTCATGATTCATGATTCGATTCATGATTCATGATTAAATTCATAATTTATGATTCAATTCATGATTCATGATTCAATTCATGATTCATGATAAAATTCATGATTTATGATTTAATTCATGATTCATAATTCAATTCATGATTCATGATTCAATTCATGATTCATAATTCATAATTCAATTCATGATTTATAATTCATGATTCAATTTATGATTCATGATTCAAGTCATGATTTATGATTTAATTCATGATTCATAATTCAATTCATGATTCATGATTCAATTCATGATTCATGATTCATGATTCAATTCATGATTCATGATTCATGATTTAATTCATGATTCATGATTTAGGATTCAATTCATGATTTAATATTCGATTCATGATTCATAATTCATGAATCATGATTCAATTCGTGATTCATCATTCATAAATAATGATTCGATTCACGATTCATGAATCATGATTCAATTCATGCTTCATGATTCAATTCATGATTCATGATTCAAATCATGATTCATGATTCAATTCATGTTTCATGATTCAATTCATGATTCATGATTTAATTCATGATTCATGATTCAATTTATGATTCATGATTCAATTTATGATTCATGATTCAATTTGATTCATGATTCATGATTCAATTCATGATTAATTATTCAATTCATGATTTATGATTTAATTCATGATTCATGATTCAATACATGATTCATGATTCATTTCATGATTTATGATTCATTTTATGATTCATTTCAAGATTCATGATTCTTGATTCAATTCATGATTTAATTCATTATTCATTTCATGATTCATTTCATTATTCATGGTTCATGATTCATGATTCGATTCATGATTCATGATTGGATTCATGATACATGATTCGATTCATGATTCATGATTTATGATTTAATTCATGATTCATGATTCGATTCATGATTCATGATTCGATTCATGATTCAATTCATGATTCATGATTTGATTCATGGTTCATGATTTAATTCATGGTTCATGATTTAATTCATAATTTATGATTCAATTCATGATTTATGATTCGATTCATGATTCATGATTCAATTCATGATTCATGATTTGATTCATGGTTCATAATTAAATTAATAATTTATGATTCAATTCATGATTGATGATTCAATTCATGATTCATGATAAAATTCATGATTTATTATTCAATTCATGATTCATGATTCATAATTCAATTCATGATTCATGATTCAATTCATGATTCATGATTCATGATTCAATTCATGATTCATGATTCATGATTCAATTCATGATTCATGATTTAAATTATGATTCATGATTTAAATTATGATTCAATTCTTGATTCATGATTCATGATTCGATTCATGATTTATGATTCGATTCATGATTCAATTCATGATTCATGATTTGATTCATGGTTCATGATTAAATTAATAATTTATGATTCAATTCCTGATTGATTCAATTCATGATTCAAGATAAAATTCATGATTTATTATTCAATTCATGATTCATGATTCATGATTCAATTCATGATTCATGATTTAAATTATGATTCATGATTTAAATTATGATTCAATTCTTGATTCATGATTCATGATTCAATTCATGATTCATGATTCCTGATTATGATTCATTATTCATAATTCAATTTATGGTTCAATTCAATTCATGATTCAATTCATAATTATGATTTATGATTCGATTCATGATTCAAGATTCAATTCATGATTCATGATTCAATTCATGATTCAATTCATGACTCATGATTCATGATTTAATTTATGATTCATGATTCAATTCATGATTTAATTCATGACTCAATTCATGATTCATGATTCAATTTATGATTCATGATTCAATTTATGATTCATGATTCAATTTGATTCATGATTCATTTCATGATTCAGGATTCATGATTCAATTCATGATTCATTTCATGATTCATGGTTTATGATTCAATTCATGATTCATGATTTGATTCATGGTTCATGATTAAATTAATAATTTATGATTCAATTCCTGATTGATTCAATTCATGATTCAAGATAAAATTCATGATTTATTATTCAATTCATGATTCATAATTCAATTCATGATTCATGATTCATGATTCAATTCATGATTCATGATTCAATTCATGATTCATGATTCATGATTCAATTCATGATTCATGATTTAAATTATGATTCATGATTTAAATTATGATTCAATTCTTGATTCATGATTCATGATTCGATTCATGATTCATGATTCCTGATTATGATTCATTATTCATAATTCAATTTATGGTTCAATTCAATTCATGATTCAATTAATAATTATGATTTATGATTCGATTCATGATTCAAGATTCAATTCATGATTCATGATTCATGATTCAATTCATGATTCAATTCATGACTCATGATTCATGATTTAATTTATGATTCATGATTCAATTCATGATTTAATTCATGATTCATGATTCAATTTATGATTCATGATTCAATTTATGATTCATGATTCAATTTGATTCATGATTCATTTCATGATTCAGGATTCATGATTCAATTCATGATTCATTTCATGATTCATGGTTTATGATTCAATTCATGATTTATGATTCATTTCATGATTCATGATTCAATTCATGAATCATGATTCAATTCATGATTCATGATTCATTTCATGATTCATGATTCAATTCATGATTCATGATTCAATTCATGATTCATTTCATGATTCATGATTCATTTCATGATTCATGATTCGATTCATGATTCATTTCATGATTCATGATTCAATTCATGATTCATTTCATGATTCATTTCATGATTCAATTCATGTTTCTTGATTCGATTCATGATTCGATTCATGATTCATGATTCATTTCATGATTCATGATTATGATTCATGATTGAAATCATGATTCATGATTCAATTCATGATTCAATTCATGATTCATGATTCATGATTATTGATTTATGATTCAATTCATGATTTAAATTATGATTCATGATTCATTTCATGATTCAATTCTTGATTCATGATTCCTGATTATGATTCGATTCATTATTCATAATTCAATTTATGGTTCAATTCAATTCATGATTCAATTCATAATTATGATTTATGATTCGATTCATGATTCAAGATTTAATTCATGATTCATGATTCAATTCATATTTCATGATTCAATTCATGATTCATGATTCAATTCATGACTCACGATTCAGGATTCAATTCATGATTCATTTCATGATTCATGATTTATGATTCATTTCATGATTCATGATTCAATTCATGATTCATGATTCAATTCATGATTCATTTCATGATTCAATTCATGATTCATTTCATAATTCATGATTCAATTCATGTTTCATGATTCGATTCATGATTCATGATTCATGAAATATGAATTGATTCATGATTCAATTCATGATTCATTTCATGATTCATGATTCAATTCATGATTTATGATTCAATTCATGATTCATGATTCTATTCATAATTCATGAATCAATTTATGATTCATGAATCAATTTATGATTCAATTCATGATTCAAATAATGATTCATGATTTAATTCATGATTCATGATTTATTTATTTAATCAATTCTTGATTCATGATTCATGATTTATGATTCGATTCATGATTCATGATTCAATTCATGATTCATTATTCATGATTCATAATTTGATTCAATTTATCATTCATGATTCATTTTATGATTCATTTCATGATTCATGATTCAATTCATGATTCATTTCATGATTCATGATTCAATTCATGATTCATGAGTCGATTCATGATTCATGATTTATGATTCAATTCATAATTCATAATTCGATTCATTATTCATGATTCATGTTTCAGTATTCGATTCATGATTCATGATTCGATTCATGATTCATGATTCGATTCATTATTCATGATTCATGTTTCAGTATTCGATTCATGATTCAATTCATGATTCATTTCATGATTCATGATTATGATTCATGATTGAAATCATGATTCATGATTCAATTCATGATTGAAATCATGATTCATGATTCAATTCATGATTCATGATTCATTTCATGATTCATGATTTATGATCCAATTCATGATTCATAATTTAATTCATGATTCAATTCATTTCATGATTCAATTCATAATTCATTTCATAATTCATGATTCGATTCATGATTCATGATTATGATTCGATTCATGATTCATGATTGAATTCATGATGCATGATTCAATTCATGATTCAATTTATGATTCATGATTCAATTTATGATTCACAATTCAATTAATGATTCAAGATTCATAATTCAATTCATGATTCATGATTCAATTTATGATTTATCATTCAATTCATGATTCATTTCATGATACATGGTTTATGATTCAATTCATGATTTATGATTCATTTCATGATTCATGATTTATTTCATGATTCATGATTTAATTTATGATTCAATACATGATTTATTTCATGATTCATGATTTAATTTATGATTCAATACATGATTTATTTCATGTTTCATGATTGAATTCAAGATTCAATTCATGATTCAATTGATGATTCAATTCATGATTCATGATTCGATTCATGATTCATGATACATGATTCAATTCATGATTCATGATTTAATTCATGATTCATGATTTAGGATTCAATTCATGATTTAATATTCGATTCACGATTCATGAATCATGATTTAATTCATGCTTCATGATTCATTTCATGATTCAATTCATGATTAATGATTCAATTCATGATTCATGATTTGAATCATGATTCATGATTCAATTCATGATTCATGATTTAATTCATGATTTATGATTCGATTCATGATTCATGTTTCATGATTGAATTCATGATTTATGATTTGATTCATGGTTCATGATTTAATTCATGGTTCATGATTTAATTCATAATATATGATTCAATTCATGATTCATGATTCAATTCATGATTCATGATTCAATTCATGATTCATGATTCAATTCATGATTCATGATTCATAATTCAATTCATGATTTATGATTCGATTCATGATTCATGATTCAATTCATGATTCATGATTCAATTCATGATTCATGATTTGATTCATGGTTCATGATTAAATTAATAATTTATGATTCAATTCATGATTGATGATTCAATTCATGATTCATGATAAAATTCATGATTTATTATTCAATTAATGATTCATAATTCAATTCATGATTCAATTCATGATTCATGATTCAATTCATGATTCATGATTTAAATTATGATTCATGATTTAAATTATGATTCAATTCTTGATTCATGATTCATGATTTGATTCATGATTCAAGATTCAATTCATGATTCATGATTCATGATTCAATTCATGACTCATGATTCATGATTCAATTTATGATTCAATTCATGATTTCATTCATGACTCAATTCATGATTCATGATTCAATTTATGATTCATGATTCAATTTATGATTCAATTCATGATTTAATTCATGACTCAATTTATGATTCATGATTCAATTTGATTCATGATTCATTTCATGATTCAGGATTCATGATTCAATTCATGATTCATTTCATGATTCATGGTTTATGATTTAATTCATGATTTATGATTCATTTCATGATTCATGATTCAATTCATGAATCATGATTCAATTCATGATTCATGATTCATTTCATGATTCATTTCATGATTCATGATTCAATTCATGATTCATTTCATGATTCATGATTCATTTCATGATTCATGATTCAATTCATGATTCATTTCATGATTCATGATTCAATTCATGATTCATTTCATGATTCATGATTCAATTCATGTTTCATGATTCATGATTCAATTCATGTTTCATGATTCATGATTCAATTCATGTTTCATGATTCGATTCATGATTCATGATTCAATTCATGATTCATGATTCAATTCATGATTCATGATTATTGATTTATGATTCGATGCATGATTCATGATTTAAATTATGATTCATGATTCATTTCATGATTCAATTCTTGATTCATGATTCATGATTCGATTCATGATTCATGATTCAATTCATGATTCATGATTCAATTCATGACTCATGATTCATGATTCATGATTCAATTTATGATTCAATTCATGATTTAATTCATGATTCAATTTATGATTCATGATTCAATTTATGATTCATGATTCAATTCATGATTCAATTTATGATTCATGATTCAATTCATGATTCATGATTCAATTCATGATTTATGATTCATAATTCATGATTTAATTCATGATTCATGATTCATTTCATGATGCAATTCTTGATTCATGATTCATGATTCACGATTCGATTCATGATTATGATTCGATTCATGATTCATTATTCAATTCATGATTCCATTCAATTCATGATTCAATTCATGATTCATGATTTATGATTCTATTCATGATTCAAGATTCAATTAATGATTCATGATTCAATTCATTATTCATGATTCATGATTCATGATTCAATTCATGATTCATGATTCAATTCATTATTCATGATTCATGATTCATGATTCCATTCATGATTCATGATTCATGATTCGATTCATTATTCATAATTCATGTTTCAGTATTTGATTAATGATTCATAATTCAATTCATGATTCATGATTCAATTCATGATTCAGTATTCAATTCATGATTCATTTCAAGATTCATGATTATGATTCATGATTCAATTCATGATTCAATTCATGATTCAATTCATGATTCATGATTCAATTCATGTTTCATGATTCAATTCATGTTTCATGATTCATTTCATGATTCATGATTTATGATTCAATTCATGATTCATGATTAGTGATTTATGATTCAATTCATGATTCATTATTCAATTCATGATTCATGATTCAATTCATGATTCATGATCCAATTCATGATTCATGATTCATTTCATGATTTTTGATTCGATTCATGATTCATTTTATGATTCATTTCAAGATTCATGATTCTTGATTCAATTCATTATTCAATTCATGGTTCATGATTCATGGTTCATGATTCATGATTCGATTCATGATTCATGATTCAATTCATGATTCATGATAAAATTCATCATTTATGAATCAATTCATCATTTATGAATCAATTCATGATTCATGATTCAATTCATGATTTATGATTTAATTCATGATTCATGATTCGATTCATGATTCATGATTAAATTCATAATTTATGATTCAATTCATGATTCATGATTCAATTCATGATTCATGATAAAATTCATGATTTATGATTTAATTCATGATTCATAATTCAATTCATGATTCATGATTCAATTCATGATTCATAATTCATAATTCAATTCATGATTTATAATTCATGATTCAATTTATGATTCATGATTCAAGTCATGATTTATGATTTAATTCATGATTCATAATTCAATTCATGATTCATGATTCAATTCATGATTCATGATTCATGATTCAATTCATGATTCATGATTCATGATTTAATTCATGATTCATGATTTAGGATTCAATTCATGATTTAATATTCGATTCATGATTCATAATTCATGAATCATGATTCAATTCGTGATTCATCATTCATAAATAATGATTCGATTCACGATTCATGAATCATGATTCAATTCATGCTTCATGATTCAATTCATGATTCATGATTCAAATCATGATTCATGATTCAATTCATGTTTCATGATTCAATTCATGATTCATGATTTAATTCATGATTCATGATTCAATTTATGATTCATGATTCAATTTATGATTCATGATTCAATTTGATTCATGATTCATGATTCATGATTCAATTCATGATTAATTATTCAATTCATGATTTATGATTTAATTCATGATTCATGATTCAATACATGATTCATGATTCATTTCATGATTTATGATTCATTTTATGATTCATTTCAAGATTCATGATTCTTGATTCAATTCATGATTTAATTCATTATTCATTTCATGATTCATTTCATTATTCATGGTTCATGATTCATGATTCGATTCATGATTCATGATTGGATTCATGATACATGATTCGATTCATGATTCATGATTTATGATTTAATTCATGATTCATGATTCGATTCATGATTCATGATTCGATTCATGATTCAATTCATGATTCATGATTTGATTCATGGTTCATGATTTAATTCATGGTTCATGATTTAATTCATAATTTATGATTCAATTCATGATTCATGATTCAATTCATGATTCATAATTCAATTCATGATTTATGATTCGATTCATGATTCATGATTCAATTCATGATTCATGATTTGATTCATGGTTCATAATTAAATTAATAATTTATGATTCAATTCATGATTGATGATTCAATTCATGATTCATGATAAAATTCATGATTTATTATTCAATTCATGATTCATGATTCATAATTCAATTCATGATTCATGATTCAATTCATGATTCATGATTCAATTCATGATTCATGATTCATGATTCAATTCATGATTCATGATTTAAATTATGATTCATGATTTAAATTATGATTCAATTCTTGATTCATGATTCATGATTCGATTCATGATTTATGATTCGATTCATGATTCAATTCATGATTCATGATTTGATTCATGGTTCATGATTAAATTAATAATTTATGATTCAATTCCTGATTGATTCAATTCATGATTCAAGATAAAATTCATGATTTATTATTCAATTCATGATTCATGATTCATGATTCAATTCATGATTCATGATTTAAATTATGATTCATGATTTAAATTATGATTCAATTCTTGATTCATGATTCATGATTCAATTCATGATTCATGATTCCTGATTATGATTCATTATTCATAATTCAATTTATGGTTCAATTCAATTCATGATTCAATTCATAATTATGATTTATGATTCGATTCATGATTCAAGATTCAATTCATGATTCATGATTCAATTCATGATTCAATTCATGACTCATGATTCATGATTTAATTTATGATTCATGATTCAATTCATGATTTAATTCATGACTCAATTCATGATTCATGATTCAATTTATGATTCATGATTCAATTTATGATTCATGATTCAATTTGATTCATGATTCATTTCATGATTCAGGATTCATGATTCAATTCATGATTCATTTCATGATTCATGGTTTATGATTCAATTCATGATTCATGATTTGATTCATGGTTCATGATTAAATTAATAATTTATGATTCAATTCCTGATTGATTCAATTCATGATTCAAGATAAAATTCATGATTTATTATTCAATTCATGATTCATAATTCAATTCATGATTCATGATTCAATTCATGATTCATGATTCAATTCATGATTCATGATTCATGATTCAATTCATGATTCATGATTTAAATTATGATTCATGATTTAAATTATGATTCAATTCTTGATTCATGATTCATGATTCGATTCATGATTCATGATTCCTGATTATGATTCATTATTCATAATTCAATTTATGGTTCAATTCAATTCATGATTCAATTAATAATTATGATTTATGATTCGATTCATGATTCAAGATTCAATTCATGATTCATGATTCATGATTCAATTCATGATTCAATTCATGACTCATGATTCATGATTTAATTTATGATTCATGATTCAATTCATGATTTAATTCATGATTCATGATTCAATTTATGATTCATGATTCAATTTATGATTCATGATTCAATTTGATTCATGATTCATTTCATGATTCAGGATTCATGATTCAATTCATGATTCATTTTATGACTCATGGTTTATGATTCAATTCATGATTTATGATTCATTTCATGATTCATGATTCAATTCATGAATCATGATTCAATTCATGATTCATGATTCATTTCATGATTCATGATTCAATTCATGATTCATGATTCAATTCATGATTCATTTCATGATTCATGATTCATTTCATGATTCATGATTCGATTCATGATTCATTTCATGATTCATGATTCAATTCATGATTCATTTCATGATTCATTTCATGATTCATGATTCAATTCATGTTTCATGATTCGATTCATGATTCATGATTCAATTCATGATTCATGATTCAATTCATGATTCATGATTCAATTCATGATTCATGATTATTGATTTATGATTCATGATTCGATTCATTATTCATGATTCATGTTTCAGTATTCGATTCATGATTCAATTCATGATTCATTTCATGATTCATGATTCATGATTCAATTCATGATTCATGATTTAAATTATGATTCATGATTCATTTTATGATTCAATTCTTGATTTATGATTCATGATTCGATTCATGATTCATGATTCCTGATTATGATTCATTATTCATAATTCAATTTATGGTTCAATTCAATTCATGATTCAATTCATAATTATGATTTATGATTCGATTCATGATTCAATTCATGATTTAATTCATGACTCAATTTATGATTCATGATTCAATTTATGATTCATGATTCAATTCAATTCATGATTCAATTCATGATTCAGGATTCATGATTCAATTCATGATTTATTTCATGATTCATGGTTTATGATTCAATTCATGATTTATGATTCATTTCATGATTCAATTCATGATTCATGATTCAATTCATGAATCATGATTCAATTCATGAATCATGATTCAATTCATGATTCATGATTCAATTCATGATTCATTTCATGATTCATGATTCAATTTGTGATTCATTTCATGATTCATGATTCATTTCATGATTCATGATTCATTTCATGATTCATGATTCATTTCATGATTCATGATTCGATTCATGATTCATTTCATGATTCATGATTCAATTCATGATTCATTTCATGATTCAATTCATGATTCATTTCATGATTCATGATTCAATTCATGTTTCATGATTTAATTCATGATTCATAATTTAATTCATGATTCATGATTCAATTCATGACTCATGATTCATGATTCAATTCATGATTCATGATTCATGATTCAATTCATGATTCATGATTTAATTCATGATTCATGATTTAGGATTCAATTCATGATTTAATATTCGATTCATGAATCATAGTTCATGAATCATGATTCGATTCACGATTCATGAATCATAATTTAATTCATGCTTCATGATTCATTTCATGATTCAATTCATGATTAATGATTCAATTCATGATTCATGATTCGAATCATGATTCATGATTCGAATCATGATTCATGATTCGAATCATGATTTATGATTCGATTCATGATTCATGTTTCATGATAGAATTCAAGATTCAAATCATGATTCATGATTTGATTAATGATTCTTGATTCATGATTCAATTCATGATTCATGATTCATGATTCGATTCATGATTCATGATTCGATTCATGATTCGATTCATGATTTATGATTCAATTCATGATTCAATTCATGATTCATTATTCAATTCATAATTCATGATTCAATTCATGATTCATGATTCATAATTAATGATTTAATTCATGATTCATGATTTAATTTATGATTTTTTTCATGATTTATGAATTATGATTCAATTCATGATTCAATTCATGATTCATGATTCATTTCATGATTTATGATTTAATTCATGATTCATGATTCATTTTATGATTCATTTTATGATTCATTTCAAGATTCATGATTCTTGATTCAATTCATGATTTAATTCATTATTCATTTCATGATTCATTTCATTATTCATGGTTCATGATACATGATTCGATTCATAATTCATGATTCATGATTCGATTCATGATTCGATTCATGATTCATGATTCGATTCATGATTCAATTCATGATTCATGATTTGATTCATGGTTCATGATTTGATTCATGGTTCATGATTTAATTCATGGTTCATGATTTAATTCATAATTTATGATTCAATTCATGATTCATGATTCAATTCATGATTCATAATTCAATTCATGATTTATGATTCCATTCATGATTCATGATTCAATTCATGATTTGATTCATGGTTCATGATTAAATTAATAATTTATGATTCAATTCATGATTGATGATTCAATTCATGATTCATGATTCAATTCATGATAAAATTCATGATTTATTATTCAATTCTTGATTCATGATTCATGATTCGATTCATGATTCATGATTCCTGATTATGATTCATTATTCATAATTCAATTTATGGTTCAATTCAATTCATGATTCAATTCATAATTATGATTTATGATTCGATTCATGATTCAAGATTCAATTCATGATTCATGATTCATGATTCAATTCATGATTCATGATTCAATTCATGACTCATGATTCATGATTCAATTTATGATTCATGATTCAATTCATAATTTAATTCATGACTCAATTTATGATTCATGATTCAATTTATGATTCATGATTCAATTTATGATTCATGATTCAATTTATGATTCATGATTCAATTCAATTCATGATTCAATTCATGATTCAGGATTCATGATTCAATTCATGATTCAATTCATGATTCATTTTATGATTCATGGTTTATGATTCAATTCATGATTTATGATTCATTTCATGATTCATGATTCAATTCATGATTCATGATTCATAATTGATTTAATTCATGATTCATGATTTAATTTATGATTTATTTCATGATTCCTGATTTAGGATTCAATTCATGATTTATTATTCGATTCATGATTCATCATTCATGAATCATGATTTGATTCACGATTCATGAATCATGATTCAATTCATGCTTCATGATTCATTTCATGATTCATGATTCATTTCATGATTCATGATTAGATTCATGATTCATGATTGAAATCATGATTCATGATTCAATTCATGTTTCATGATTCAATTCATGATTCATGATTTAATTCATGATTCATAATTCAATTCATGATTCATGATTCAATTTATGATTCATGATTCAATTTATGATTCATGATTCAATTTATGATTCATGATTCATGATTCAATTCATGATTAATTATTCAATTCATGATTCATGATTTTTTTCATGATTTATGAATTATGATTCAATTCATGATTCATGATTCAATTCATGATTCATGATTCATTTCATGATTTATGATTTAATTCATGATTCATGATTCATTTCATGATTCATTTCAAGATTCATGGTTCATGATTCATGATTTATGATTTAATTCATGATTCATGATTCGATTCATGATTCGATTCATGATTCGATTCATGATTCAATTCATGATTCATGATTTGATTCATGGTTCATGATTTAATTCATGGTTCATGATTTAATTCATAATTAATGATTCAATTCATGATTCATGATTCAATTCATGATTCATGAATCATAATTCAATTCATGATTTATGATTCCATTCATGATTCATGATTCAATTCATGATTCATGATTTGATTCATGGTTCATGATTAAATTAATAATTTATGATTCAATTCATGATTGATGATTCAATTCATGATTCATGATTCAATTCATGACTCATGATTCATGATTCAATTTATGATTCATGATTCATTTCATGATTTAATTCATGACTCAATTTATGATTCATGATTCAATTTATGATTCATGATTCAATTTATGATTCATGATTCAATTCAATTCATGATTCAATTCATGATTCAGGATTCATGATTCAATTCATGATTCAATTCATGATTCATTTCATGATTCATGGTTTATGATTCAATTCATGATTTATGATTCATTTCATGATTCATGATTCAATTCATGATTCATGATTCAATTCATGAATCATGATTCAATTCATGAATCATGATTCAATTCATGATTCATTTCATGATTCATGATTCAATTCATGATTCATGATTCATTTCATGATTCATGATTCAATTCATGATTCATTTCATGATTCATGATTCAATTCATGTTTCATGATTCGATTCATGATTCATGATTCAATTCATGATTCATGATTCATGATTCAATTCATGATTCATGATTCAATTCATGATTCATGATTCAATTCATGATTCATGATTATTGATTTATGATTCGATGCATGATTCATGATTTAAATTATGATTCATGATTCATTTCATGATTCAATTCTTGATTCATGATTCGATTCATGATTCATGATTCAATTCATAATTCATGATTCAATTCATGACTCATGATTCATGATTCATGATTCAATTTATGATTCAATTCATGATTTAATTCATGATTCAATTTATGATTCATGATTCAATTTATGATTCATGATTCAATTTATGATTCATGATTCAATTTATGATTCATGAATCATGATTCAATTCATGATTCATTTCATGATTCATGATTCAATTCATGATTCATTTCATGATTCATGATTCATTTCATGATTCATGATTCATTTCATAATTCATGATTCATTTCATGATTCATTTCATGATTCATGATTATGATTCATGATTGAAATCATGATTCATGATTCAATTCATGATTCATTTCATGATTGAAATCATGATTCATGATTCAATTCATGATTCATGATTCAATTCATGATTCATTTCATGATTAATGATTTATGATACAATTCATGATTCATGATTCAATTCATGATTCAATTCATGATTCAATTCATGATTGATGATTATTGATTTATGATTCGATTCATGATTTAAATTATGATTCATGATTCATTTCATGATTCAATTCTTGATTCATGATTCCTGATTATGATTCGATTCATTATTCATAATTCAATTTATGGTTCAATTCAATTCATGATTCAATTCATAAGTATGATTTATGATTCGATTCATGATTCAAGATTCAATTCATGATTCATGATTCATGATTCAATTCATGATTCATGATTCAATTCATGATTCATGATTCAATTCATGACTCATGATTCAATTCATGACTCATGATTCATGATTCAATTTATGATTCATGATTCAATTCATGATTTAATTCATGATTCAATTCATGATTCAATTTATGATTCATGATTCAATTTATGATTCATGATTCAATTTATGATTCATGATTCAATTCATGATTCAAGATTCATGATTCAATTCATGATTCATTTCATGATTCATGGTTTATGATTCAATTCATGATTTATGATTCATTTCATGATTCATGATTCAATTCATGATTCGTGATTCAATTCATGATTCATGATTCAATTCAAGATTCATTTCATGATTCATGATTCAATTCATGATTCATTTCATGATTCATGATTCAATTCATGTTTCATGATTCGATTCATGATTCATGAAATATGAATTGATTCATGATTCATGATTCAATTCATGATTCATGATTCAATTCATGATTCATTTCATGATTCATGATTCAATTCATGATTCATTTCATGATTCATGATTCAATTCATGTTTCATGAGTTGATTCATGATTCAATTCATGATTTATGATTCAACTTTTGATTCATGATTCAATTTATGATTCATGAATTAATTTATGATTCAATTTATGATTCAATTCATGATTGATGATTCATGATTCAAATAATGATTCATGATTTAATTCATGATTCATGATTCATTTATTTAATCAATTCTTGATTCATGATTCATAATTTATGATTCAATTTATGATTCATGATTCATTTTATGATTCATTTCATGATTCATGATTCATTTCATGATTCATGATTCAATTCATGATTCATGAGTCGATTCATGATTTATGATTCAATTCATGATTCATGATTTATGATTCAATTCATGATTCATAATTCGATTCATTATTCATGATTCATGTTTCAGTATTCGATTCATGATTCATGATTAGATTCATTATTCATGATTCATGTTTCAGTATTCGATTCATGATTCAATTCATGATTCATTTCATGATTCATGATTAGATTCATGATTGAAATCATGATTCATGATTCAATTCATGATTGAAATCATGATTCATGATTCAATTCATGATTGAAATCATGATTCATGATTCAATTCATGATTCATGATTCATTTCATGATTTATGATCCAATTCATGATTCATAATTTAATTCATGATTCAATTCAATTCATAATTCATTTCATAATTCATGATTCGATTCATGATTCATGATTATGATTCGATTCATGATTCATGATTGAATTCATAATTCAATTCATGATTCAATTCATAATTCATGATTCAATTCATGATTCAATTCATGACTCATGATTCATGATTCATGATTCAATTTATGATTCATGATTCAATTCATGATTCAAGATTCATAATTCAATTCATGATTCATGATTCAATTTATGATTTATCATTCAATTCATGATTCATTTCATAATACATGGTTTATGATTCAATTCATGGTTTATGATTCAATTCATGATTTATGATTCATTTCATGATTCATGATTTATTTCATGATTCATGATTTAATTTATGATTCAATTCATGATTTATTTCATGATTCATGATTAAATTCATGATTTATGATTCGATTCATGATTCATGTTTCATGATTGAATTCAAGAATCACTTCATGATTCAATTCATGATTCAACTCATGATTCAATTCATGATTCATGATTAAGTTCATGATTCATGATTCAATTCATGATTCATGATACATGATTCAATTCATGATTCATGATTCAATTCATGATTCATGATTTAATTCATGATTCATGATTTAGGATTCAATTCATGATTTAATATTCATGAACTATGAATCATGAATCGAATCATAAATCATGAATTGAATCCTAAATCATGAATCATGAATTAAATCATGAATCATGAATCGAATCATAAATCATGAATTGAATCATGAATCATGAAATAAATCATGAATTGAATCATAAATTAAATCATGAATCATGAAATGAATCATAAATCATGAATTGAATCATAAACCATGTATCATGAAATGAATCATGAATTGAATGATAAATCATAAATTGAATCATGAATCATGAATTGAATTATGAATCTTGAATCATGAATTGAATCATGAATCATAAATTGAATCATGAATCATAAATTGAATCATGAATCAAATCATGAATCATGAATTGAATCATGAATCATGATTCGATTCACGATTCATGAATCATGATTTAATTGAAGATTCAAATCATGATTCATGATTCGATTAATGATTCTTGATTCATGCTTCATGATTCATTTCATGATTCAATTCATGATTAATGATTCAATTCATGATTTATGATTCGATTCATGATTCATGTTTCATGATTGAATTCAAGATTCAAATCATGATTCATGATTCGATTAATGATTCTTGATTCATGATTCAATTCATGATTCATGATTCGATTCATGATTCATGATTCATGATTCGATTCATGATTCGATTCATGATTTATGATTTATTTCATGATTCATGATTCAAATCATGATTCAATTCATGATTCATGATTCAATTCATAATTCATGATTTAATTCATGATTCATGATTCATAATTAATGATTTAATTCATGATTCATGATTTAATTTATGATTTATTTCATGATTCCTGATTTAGGATTCAATTCCTGATTTATTATTTGATTCATGATTCATGAATCATGATTTGATTCACGATTCATGAATCATGATTCAATTCATGCTTCATGATTCAATTCATGCTTCATGATTCATTTCATGATTCATGATTCAATTCATGATTCATGATTCAATTCATGTTTCATGATTCAATTCATGATTCAATTCATGATTCATAATTCAATTTATGATTCATGATTCAATTTATGATTCATGATTTGATTCTTGATTCATGATTCATGATTCATGATTCAATTCATGATTCATGATTTGATTCTTGATTCATGATTCATGATTTAATTCATGATTCATGATTCAATTTATGATTCATGATTCATGATTCATTATTCATGATTCGATACATGATTCATGATTCAATTCATGATTCATTTCATGATTCATGATTATGATTCATGATTCGATTCATGATTCGATTCATGATTCGATTTATGATTCATTTCATGATTCATGATTCAAATCATGATTCAATTCAAGATTAATTTCATGATTCATGATTCAATTCATGATTCAATTCATAATTCATGATTCAATTCATGATTAATTTCATGATTCATGATTCAATTCATAATTCATGATTCATGATTCAATTCATGATTCATAATTCAATTCATGATTCAATTCATGATTCATGATTCATGATTCATGATTCAATTCATGATTCATGATTTAATTTATGATTTATTTCATAATTCATGATTCATGATTCAATTCATAATTCATGATTAATTTCATGATTCATGATTCAATTCATGATTCATGATTCAATTCATAATTCATGATTCAATTCACGATTCATGATTCATGATTCAATTCATGATTCATAATTCAATTCATGATTCAATTCATGATTCATGATTCATGATTCATAATTCATAATTAATGATTCAATTCATGATTTATGATTCGATTCATGATTCATGTTTCATGATTGAATTCAAGATTCAATTCATGATTCATGATTCGATTAATGATTCATGATTCGATTCATGATTCGATTCATGATTCGATTCATGATTCATGATTCATGATTCGATTCATGATTCAATTCATGATTCATGATTTAATTCATGATTCATGAATCAATTCATGATTCATGATTCATAATTAATGATTCAATTCATGATTCATGATTTAATTCATGATTTATTTCATGATTTCTGATTTAGGATTCAATTCATGATTTATTATTCGATTCATGATTCATAATTCATGAATCATGATTCAATGCGTGATTCATCATTCATAAATAATTATTCGATTAACGATTCATGAATCATGATTCAATTCATGCTTCATGATTCATTTCATGATTCATGATTCAATTCATGATTCATGATTCAATTCATGTTTCATGGATCAATTCATTATTCATGATTCATTTCATGATTCATGATTCAATTCATGATTCATGATTCAATTTATGATTCATGATTCAATTTATGATTCATGATTCATGATTCAATTCATGATTCATGATTTTTTTCATGATTTATGAATTATGATTCAATTCATGATTCATGATTCAATTCATGATTCATTTCATGATTTATGATTTAATTCATGATTCATGATTCATTTTATAATTCATTTCAAGATTCATGATTCTTGATTCAATTCATGATTTAATTCATTATTCATTTCATGATTCATTTCATTATTCATTTCATTATTCATGGTTCATGATTCATGATTCGATTTATGATTCATGATTCGATTCATGATTCATGATTTATGATTTGATTCATGATTTATGATTTAATTCATGATTTATGATTTAATTCATGATTCATGATTCGATTCATGATTCATGATTCGATTCATGATTCAATTCATGATTCATGATTTGATTCATTGTTCATGATTTCATTCATAATTTATGATTCAATTCATGATTCATGATTCGATTCATGATTCAATTCATGATTCATGATTTGATTCATGATTCGATTCATGATTCATGATTCAATTTATGATTCATGATTTGATTCATGGTTCATGATTAAATTAATAATTTATGATTCAATTCATGATTGATGATTCAATTCATGATTCATGATAAAATTCATGATTCATGATTCATTTCATGATTCATAATTCATTTCATGATTCATGATTCAATTCATGATTCATTTCATGATTCATGATTCAATTCATGATTCAATTCATGATTCATGATTCAATTCATGTTTCATGATTCGATTCATGATTCAATTCATGATTCATGATTCAATTCATGATTCATGATTCAATTCATGATTCATGATTCAATTCATGATTCATTTCATGATTCATGATTGAAATCATGATTCATGATTCAATTCATGATTCATGATTCAATTCATGATTCATGATTCATTTCATGTTTCATGATTTATGATACAATTTATGATTCATGATTCAATTCATGATTCATGATTCATGATTCAATTCATGATTCATGATTATTGATTTATGATTCGATTCATGATTCATGATTTAAATTATGATTCATGATTCATTTCATGATTCAATTCTTGATTCATGATTCCTGATTATGATTCGATTCATTATTCATAATTCAATTTATGGTTCAATTCAATTCATGATTCAATTCAAAATTATGATTTATGATTCGATTCATGATTCAAGATTCAATTCATGATTTATGATTCAATTCATTATTCATGATTCAATTCATGACTCATGATTCATGATTCAATATTCAATTCATGATTTAATTCATGATTCAATTCATGATTCATGATTCAATTCATGATTCATGATTCAATTTATGATTCATGATTCAATTTATGATTCATGATTCAATTCATGATTCATTTCATGATTCTTGGTTTATGATTCAAATCATGATTTATGATTCATTTCATGATTCATGATTCAATTCATGATTCATGATTCAATTCATGATTCATGATTCAATTCATGATTCATGATTCAATTCATGATTCATTTCATGATTCATGATTCAATTCATGTTTCATGATTCGATTCATGATTCAATTCATGATTTATGATTCAACTTTTGATTCATGATTCAATTCATGATTTATGATTCAATTCATAATTCATGAATCAATTTATGATTCAATTCATGATTGATGATTCATGATTCAAACAATGATTCATGATTTAAATCATGATTCATGATTTATGATTTAATTCATGATTCATGATTTATGATTTAATTCATGATTCATGATTTATGATTCGATTCATGATTCAATTCATGATTCATTATTCATGATTCATAATTTATGATTCAATTTATGATTCATGATTCATTTTATGATTCATTTCATGATTCATGATTCATTTTATGATTCATTTCATGATTCATGATTCAATTCATGATTCATGAGTCGATTCATGATTCATGATTTATGATTCAATTCATGATTCATGATTTATGATTCAATTCATGATTCATAATTCGATTCATTATTCATGGTTCATGTTTCAGTATTCATTTCATGATTCAGGATTCAATTCATGATTCATGATTCAATTCATGATTCATGATTCATGATTCAATTCATGATTCATGATTATTGATTTATGATTCAATTCATGATTCATGATTTAAATTATGATTCATGATTCATTTGATGATTCAATTCTTGATTCATGATTCATGATTCGATTCATGATTCATGATTCCTGATTATGATTCGATTCATTATTCATAATTCAATTTATGGTTCAATTCAATTCATGATTCAGTTCATAATTATGATTTATGATTCGATTCATGATTCATTTCATGATTCATGATTCATTTCATGATTCATGATTCAATTCATGATTCATGATTCAATTCATGACTCATGATTCAATTTATGATTCAATTCATGATTTAATTCATGATTCAATTTATGATTCATGATTCAATTTATGATTCATGATTCAATTTATGATTCATGATTCAATTTATGATTCATGATTCAATTCATGATTCAAGATTCATGATTCAATTCATGATTCATTTCATGATTCATGATTCAATTCATGTTTCTTGATTCGATTCATGATTCATGATTCATTTCATGATTCATGACTATGATTCATGATTGAAATCATGATTCATGACTATGATTCATGATTGAAATCATGATTCATGATTCAATTCATGATTCATGATTCAATTCATGATTCATGATTCATGATTATTGATTTATGATTCGAATTATGATTTAAATTATGATTCATGATTCATTTCATGATTCAATTCTTGATTCATGATTCCTGATTATGATTCGATTCATTATTCATAATTCAATTTATGGTTCAATGCAATTCATGATTCAATTCATAATTATGATTCATGATTCAAGATTCAATTCATGATTCATGATTCATGATTCAATTCATGATTCATGATTCAATTCATATTTCATGATTCAATTCATGATTCATGATTCAATTCATGACTCACGATTCAGGATTCAATTCATGATTCATTTCATGATTCATGATTTATGATTCATTTCATGATTCATGATTCAATTCATGATTCATGATTCAATTCATGATTCATTTCATGATTCAATTCATGATTCATTTCATGATTCATGATTCAATTCATGTTTCATGATTCGATTCATGATTCATGATTCATGAAATATGAATTGATTCATGATTCATGATTCGATTCATGATTCATGATTCAATTCATGATTCATGATTCAATTCATGATTCATGATTCAATTCATGATTCATTTCATGATTCATGATTCAATTCATGATTCATGATTCAATTCATGATTTATGATTCAATTCATGATTCATGATTCTATTCATAATTCATGAATCAATTTATGATTCATGAATCAATATATGATTCAATTCATGATTCAATTCATGATTGATGATTCATGATTCAAATAATGATTCATGATTTAATTCATGATTGATGATTCGTTTATTTAATCAATTCTTGATTCATGATTCATGATTTATAATTCGATTCATGATTCATTATTCATGATTCATAATTTGATTCAATTTATGATTCATGATTCAATTCATGATTCATTTCATGATTCATGATTCAATTCATGATTCATGATTCAATTCATGATTCATGAGTCGATTCATGATTCATGATTTATGATTCAATTCATGATTCATAATTCGATTCATTATTCATGATTCATGTTTCAGTATTCGATTCATGATTCATGATTCGATTCATTATTCATGATTCATGTTTCAGTATTCGATTTATGATTCAATTCATGATTCATTTCATGATTCATGATTCGATTCATTATTCATGATTCGATTCATGATTCAATTCATGATTCATTTCATGATTCATGATTCAATTCATGATTGAAATAATGATTCATGATTCAATTCATGATTGAAATCATGATTCATGATTCAATTCATGATTCATGATTCATTTCATGATTTATGATCCAATTCATGATTCATAATTTAATTCATGATTCAATTCAATTCATGATTCAATTCATAATTCATTTCATAATTCATGATTCGATTCATGATTCATGATTATGATTTGATTCATGATTGAATTCATGATGCATGATTCAATTCATGATTCAATTTATGATTCATGATTCAATTTATGATTCATGATTCAATTCATGATTCAAGATTCATAATTCAATTCATGATTCATGATTCAATTTATGATTTATCATTCAATTCATGATTCATTTCATGATACATGGTTTATGATTCAATTCATGATTTATGATTAATTTCATGATTCATGATTTATTTCATGATTCATGATTTAATTTATGATTCAATACATGATTTATTTCATGATTCATGATTTAATTTATGATTCTATTCATGATTTATTTCATGATTCATGATTCAATTCATGATTTATGATTTGATTCATGATTCATGTTTCATGATTGAATTCAAGATTCAATTGATGATTCAATTCATGATTCAATTCATGATTCATGATTCAATTCATGATTCATGATTTAATTCATGATTCATGATTTAGGATTCAATTCATGATTTAATATTCGATTCATGATTCATAGTTCATGAATCATGATTCGATTCACGATTCATGAATCATGATTTAATTCATGCTTCATGATTCATTTCATGATTCAATTCATGATTAATGATTCAATTCATGATTCATGATTCGATTCATGATTCATGATTTGATTCATGATTCATGATTCATGATTTAATTCATGATTCATGAATCAATTCATGATTCATGAATCAATTCATGATTCATGATTCATAATTAATGATTCAATTCATGATTCATGATTTAATTTATGATTTATTTCATGATTCCTGATTTAGGATTCAATTCATGATTTATTATTCGATTCATGATTCATAATTCATGAATCATGATTCAATTCGTGATTCATCATTCATAAATAATTATTCGATTTACGATTCATGAATCATGATTCAATTCATGATTCATGATTCAATTCATGATTCATGATTCATTTCATGATTCATGATTTAATTCATGATTCATAATTCAATTCATGATTCATGATTCAATTTATGATTCATGATTCAATTTATGATTCATGATTCAATTTATGATTCATGATTCATGATTCATGATTCATGATTCAAGATTCATGATTCAAGATTCATGATTCAATTCATGATTAATTATTCAATTCATGATTCATGATTTTTTTCATGATTTATGAATTATGATTTAATTCATAATTCATGATTCATTTTATGATTCATTTCAAGATTCATGATTCTTGATTCAATTCATGATTTAATTCATTATTCATTTCATGATTCATTTCATTATTCATTGTTCATGATTCATGATTCGATTCATGATTCATGATTCGATTCATGATTCATGATTCGATTCATGATTCATGATTCGATTCATGATTCAAGTCATGATTCATGATTTGATTCATGGTTCATGATTTCATTCATAATTTATGATTCAATTCATGATTCATGATTCAATTCATGATTCGTAATTCAATTCATGATTCATGATTCATGATTCAATTCATGATTCATGATTTGATTCATGGTTCATGATTAAATTAATAATTTATGATTCAATTCATGATTGATGATTCAATTCATGATTGATGATTCAATTCATGATTCATGATAAAATGTATGATTTATTATTCAATTCATGATTCATAATTCAATTCATGATTCATGATTAAATTCATGATTCATGATTCATGATTCATGATTCAATTCATGATTCATGATTCATGATTATTGATTTATGATTCGATTCATGATTCATGATTTAAATTATGATTCATGATTCATTTTATGATTCAATTCTTGATTCATGATTCATGATTCGATTCATGATTCATGATTCCTGATTATGATTCATGATTCATTATTCATGATTCGATACATGATTCATGATTCAATTCATGATTCATTTCATGATTCATGATTATGATTCATGATTCGATTCATGATTCGATTTATGATTCGATTCATGATTCATGATTCGATTTATGATTCATTTCATGATTCATGATTCAAATCATGATTCAATTCAAGATTAATTTCATGATTCATGATTCAATTCATGATTCAATTCATAATTCATGATTCAATTCATAATTAATTTCATGATTCATGATTCAATTCATGATTCATGATTCAATTCATGATTCATGATTTAAATCATGATTCATGATTTATGATTTAATTCATGATTCATGATTTATGATTTAATTCATGATTCATGATTCATTTATTTAATCAATTCTTGATTCATGATTCATGATTTATGATTCGATTCATGATTCAATTCATGATTCATAATTTATGATTCAATTTATGATTCATGATTCATTTTATGATTCATTTCATGATTCATGATTCAATTCATGATTCATGAGTCGATTCATGATTCATGATTTATGATTCAATTCATGATTCATGATTTATGATTCAATTCATGATTCATAATTCGATTCATTATTCATGATTCATGTTTCAGTATTCATTTCATGATTCAGGATTCAATTCATGATTCATGATTCAATTCATGATTCATGATTCATGATTCAATTCATGATTCATGATTATTGATTTATGATTCAATTCATGATTCATGATTTAAATTATGATTCATGATTCATTTCATGATTCAATTCTTGATTCATGATTCATGATTCGATTCATGATTCATGATTCCTGATTATGATTCGATTCATTATTCATAATTCAATTTATGGTTCAATTCAATTCATGATTCAGTTCATAATTATGATTTATGATTCGATTCAAGATTCAATTCATGATTCATGATTCATTTCATGATTCATGATTCAATTCATGATTCATGATTCAATTCATGACTCATGATTCATGATTCATGATTCAATTTATGATTCAATTCATGATTTAATTCATGATTCAATTTATGATTCATGATTCAATTTATGATTCATGATTCAATTTATGATTCATGATTCAATTTATGATTCATGATTCAATTCATGATTCAAGATTCATGATTCAATTCATGATTCATTTCATGATTCATGATTCAATTCATGTTTCTTGATTCGATTCATGATTCATGATTCATTTCATGATTCATGATTATGAATTATGATTATGATTCATGATTGAAATCATGATTCATGATTCAATTCATGATTCATGATTCAATTCATGATTCATGATTCATGATTCAATTCATGATTCATGATTAATGATTCAATTCATGATTCATGATTATTGATTTATGATTCGATTCATGATTTAAATTATGATTCATGATTCATTTCATGATTCAATTCTTGATTCATGATTCCTGATTATGATTCGATTCTTTATTCATAATTCAATTTATGGTTCAATTCAATTCATGATTCAATTCATAATTATGATTTATGATTCGATTCATGATTCAAGATTTAATTCATGATTCATGATTCATGATTCAATTCATATTTCATGATTCAATTCATGATTCATGATTCAATTCATGACTCACGATTCAGGATTCAATTCATGATTCATTTCATGATTCATGATTTATGATTCATTTCATGATTCATTATTCAATTCATGATTCATGATTCAATTCATGATTCATTTCATGATTCAATTCATGATTCATTTCATGATTCATGATTCAATTCATGTTTCATGATTCGATTCATGATTCATGAAATATGAATTGATTCATGATTCATGATTCAATTCATGATTCATGATTCAATTCATGATTCATGATTCAATTCATGATTCATTTCATGATTCATGATTCAATTCATGATTTATGATTCAATTCATGATTCATGATTCTATTCATAATTCATGAATCAATTTATGATTCATGAATCAATTTATGATTCAATTCATGATTCAATTCATGATTGATGATTCATGATTCAAATAATGATTCATGATTTAATTCATGATTGATGATTCATTTATTTAATCAATTCTTGATTCATGATTCATGATTTATGATTCGATTCATGATTCAATTCATGATTCATTATTCATGATTCATAATTTGATTCAATTTATGATTCATGATTCAATTCATGATTCATTTCATGATTCATGATTCAATTCATGATTCATTTCATGATTCATGATTCAATTCATGATTCATGAGTCGATTCATGATTCATGATTTATGATTCAATTCATGATTCATAATTCGATTCATTTTTCAGTATTCGATTCATGATTCATGATTCGATTCATTATTCATGATTCATGTTTCAGTATTCGATTTATGATTCAATTCATGATTCATTTCATGATTCATGATTCGATTCATTATTCATGATTCGATTCATTATTCATGATTCGATTCATGATTCAATTCATGATTCATTTCATGATTCATGATTATGATTCATGATTGAAATCATGATTCATGATTCAATTCATGATTCATGATTCATTTCATGATTTATGATCCAATTCATGATTCATAATTGAATTCATGATTCAATTCATGATTCAATTCATAATTCATTTCATAATTCATGATTCGATTCATGATTATGATTCGATTCATGATTGAATTCATGATGCATGATTCAATTCATGATTCAATTTATGATTCATGATTCAATTTATGATTCATGATTCAATTCATGATTCAAGATTCATAATTCAATTCATGATTCATGATTCAATTTATGATTTATCATTCAATTCATGATTCAATTCATGATTCATTTCATGATACATGGCTTATGATTCAATTCATGATTTATGATTCATTTCATGATTCATGATTTATTTCATGATTCATGATTTAATTTATGATTCAATACATGATTTATTTCATGATTCATGATTTAATTTATGATTCAATTCATGATTTATTTCATGATTCATGATTCAATTCATGATTTATGATTTGATTCATGATTCATGTTTCATGATTGAATTCAAGATTCAATTCATGATTCAATTGATGATTCAATTGATGATTCATGATTCAATTCATGATTCATGATTTGATTCATGATTTAGGATTCAATTCATGATTTAATATTCGATTCATGATTCATAGTTCATGAATCATGATTCGATTCACGATTCATGAATCATGATTTAATTCATGCTTCATGATTCATTTCATGATTCAATTCATGATTAATGATTCAATTCATGATTCATGATTCGATTCATGATTCATGATTCGATTCATGATTCGATTCATGATTCATGATTCATGATTCGATTCATGATTCATGATTCATGATTCATGAATCAATTCATGATTCATGAATCAATTCATGATTCATGATTCATAATTAATGATTCAATTCATGATTCAATTCATGATTCATGATTCAATTTATGATTCATGATTCAATTTATGATTCATGATTCAATTTATGATTCATGATTCATGATTCATGATTCAATTCATGATTAATTATTCAATTCATGATTCATGATTTTTTTCATGATTTATGAATTATGATTTAATTCATAATTCATGATTCATTTTATGATTCATTTCAAGATTCATGATTCTTGATTTAATTCATTATTCATTTCATGATTCATTTCATTATTCATGGTTCATGATTCATGATTCGATTCATGATTCATGATTCGATTCATGATTCAAGTCATGATTCATGATTTGATTCATAATTTATGATTCAATTCATGATTCATGATTTAATTCATGATTCATGATTCGTAATTTAATTCATGATTCATGATTCGATTCATGATTCATGATTCAATTCATGATTCATGATTTGATTCATGGTTCATGATTAAATTAATAATTTATGATTCAATTCATGATTGATGATTCAATTCATGATTGATGATTCAATTCATGATTCATGATAAAATGTATGATTTATTATTCAATTCATGATTCATGATTCATAATTCAATTCATGATTCATGATTCAATTCATGATTCATGATTCATGATTCATGATTCAATTCATGATTCATAATTTATGATTCAATTTATGATTCATGATTCATTTTATGATTCATTTCATGATTTATGATTCAATTCATGATTCATGAGTCGATTCATGATTCATGATTTATGATTCAATTCATGATTCATGATTTATGATTCAATTCATGATTCATAATTCGATTCATTATTCATGATTCATGTTTCAGTATTCATTTCATGATTCAGGATTCAATTCATGATTCATGATTCAATTCATGATTCATGATTCATGATTCAATTCATGATTCATGATTATTGATTTATGATTCAATTCATGATTCATGATTTAAATTATGATTCATGATTCATTTCATGA
The DNA here is from genome assembly GCA_036250195.1 of Mixophyes australis. NCBI lineage: Eukaryota > Metazoa > Chordata > Amphibia > Anura > Limnodynastidae > Mixophyes > Mixophyes australis. Next base: position 220,926,324 of record JAVHZZ010000002.1, read on the forward strand.
TTCAATTCTTGATTCATGATTCGATTCATGATTCATAATTCCTGATTATGATTCGATTCATTATTCATAATTCAATTTATGGTTCAATTCAATTCATGAATCAGTTCATAATTATGATTTATGATTCGATTCAAGATTCAATTCATGATTCATGATTCATTTCATGATTCATGATTCATTTCATGATTCATGATTCAATTCATGATTCATGATTCAATTCATGATTCATGATTCAATTCATGACTCATGATTCATGATTCATGATTCAATTTATGATTCAATTCATGATTTAATTCATGATTCAATTTATGATTCATGATTCAATTTATGATTCATGATTCAATTTATGATTCATGATTCAATTTATGATTCATGATTCAATTCAAGATTCATGATTCAATTCATGATTCATTTCATGATTCATTTCATGATTCATGATTCAATTCATGTTTCTTGATTCGATTCATGATTCATGATTCATTTCATGATTCATGATTATGATTCATGATTATGATTCATGATTCAATTCATGATTCATGATTCAATTCATGATTCATGATTCATGATTCAATTCATGATTCATGATTATTGATTTATGATTCGATTCATGATTTAAATTATGATTCATGATTCATTTCATGATTCAATTCTTGATTCATGATTCCTGATTATGATTCGATTCATTATTCATAATTCAATTTATGGTTCAATTCAATTCATGATTCAATTCATAATTATGATTTATGATTCGATTCATGATTCAAGATTTAATTCATGATTCATGATTCATGATTCAATTCATATTTCATGATTCAATTCATGATTCATGATTCAATTCATGACTCACGATTCAGGATTCAATTCATGATTCATTTCATGATTCATGATTTATGATTCATTTCATGATTCATGATTCAATTCATGATTCATGATTCAATTCATGATTCATTTCATGATTCAATTCATGATTCATTTCATGATTCAATTCATGATTCATTTCATGATTCATGATTCAATTCATGATTTATGTTTCAATTCATGATTCATGATTCTATTCATAATTCATGAATCAATTTATGATTCATGAATCAATTTATGATTCAATTCATGATTCAATTCATGATTGATGATTCATGATTCAAATAATGATTCATGATTTAATTCATGATTGATGATTCATTTATTTAATCAATTCTTGATTCATGATTCATGATTTATGATTCGATTCATGATTCAATTCATGATTCATTATTCATGATTCATAATTTGATTCAATTTATGATTCATGATTCAATTCATGATTCATTTCATGATTCATGATTCAATTCATGATTCATGAGTCGATTCATGATTTATGATTCAATTCATGATTCATAATTCGATTCATTTTTCAGTATTCGATTCATGATTCATTATTCATGATTCATAATTTGATTCAATTTATGATTCATGATTCAATTCATGATTCATTTCATGATTCATGATTATGATTCATGATTGAAATCATGATTCATGATTCAATTCATGATTCATGATTCATTTCATGATTTATGATCCAATTCATGATTCATAATTTAATTCATGATTCAATTCAATTCATGATTCAATTCATAATTCATTTCATAATTCATGATTCGATTCATGATTCATGATTATGATTCGATTCATGATTCATGATTGAATTCATGATGCATGATTCAATTCATGATTCAATTTATGATTCATGATTCAATTTATGATTCATGATTCAATTCATGATTCAAGATTCATAATTCAATTCATGATTCATGATTCAATTTATGATTTATCATTCAATTCATGATTCAATTCATGATTCATTTCATGATACATGGTTTATGATTCAATTCATGATTTATGATTCATTTCATGATTCATGATTTATTTCATGATTCATGATTTAATTTATGATTCAATACATGATTTATTTCATGATTCATGATTTAATTTATGATTTAATTCATGATTTATTTCATGATTCATGATTCAATTCATGATTTATGATTTGATTCATGATTCATGTTTCATGATTGAATTCAAGATTCAATTCATGATTCAATTGATGATTCAATTGATGATTCATGATTCAATTCATGATTCATGATTTAATTCATGATTCATGATTTAGGATTCAATTCATGATTTAATATTCGATTCATGATTCATAGTTCATGAATCATGATTCGATTCACGATTCATGAATCATGATTTAATTCATGCTTCATGATTCATTTCATGATTCAATTCATGATTAATGATTCAATTCATGATTCATGATTCGATTCATGATTCGATTCATGATTCGATTCATGATTCATGATTCGATTCATGATTCATGATTTAATTCATGATTCATGAATCAATTCATGATTCATGAATCAATTCATGATTCATGATTCATAATTAATGATTCAATTCATGATTCATGATTTAAATTATGATTTATTTCATGATTCCTGATTTAGGATTCAATTCATGATTTATTATTCGATTCATGATTCATAATTCATGAATCATGATTCAATTCGTGATTCATCATTCATAAATAATTATTAGATTTACGATTCATGAATCATGATTCAATTCATGATTCATGATTCAATTCATGATTCATGATTCATTTCATGATTCATGATTCATTTCATGATTCATGATTCAATTCATGATTCATAATTCAATTTATGATTCATGATTCAATTTATGATTCATGATTCAATTTATGATTCATGATTCATGATTCATGATTCAATTCATGATTAATTATTCAATTCATGATTCATGATTTTTTTCATGATTTATGAATTATGATTTAATTCATAATTCATGATTCATTTTATGATTCATTTCAAGATTCATGATTCTTGATTCAATTCATGATTTAATTCATTATTCATTTCATGATACATTTCATTATTCATGATTCATGATTCGATTCATGATTCATGATTCGATTCATGATTCATGATTCGATTCATGATTCATGATTTATGATTTAATTCATGATTCATGATTCGATTCATGATTCGATTCATGATTCAAGTCATGATTCATGATTTGATTCATGGTTCATGATTTCATTCATAATTTATGATTCAATTCATGATTCATGATTCGTAATTCAATTCATGATTCATGATTCGATTCATGATTCATGATTCAATTCATGATTCATGATTTGATTCATGGTTCATGATTAAATTAATAATTTATGATTCAATTCAAGATTGATGATTAAATTCATGATTGATTCAATTCCTGATTCATGATAAAATGTATGATTTATTATTCAATTCATGATTCATGATTCATAATTCAATTCATGATTCATGATTAAATTCATGATTCATGATTCATGATTCATGATTCAATTCATGATTCATGATTCATGATTATTGATTTATGATTCGATTCATGATTCATGATTTAAATTATGATTCATGATTCATTTTATGATTCAATTCATGATTCATGATTCGATTCATGATTCCTGATTATGATTCATGATTCATTATTCATGATTCGATACATGATTCATGATTCAATTCATGATTCATTTCATGATTCATGATTATGATTCATGATTCGATTCATGATTCGATTTATGATTCAATTCATGATTCATGATTCGATTTATGATTCATTTCATGATTCATGATTCAAATCATGATTCAATTCAAGATTAATTTCATGATTCATGATTCAATTCATGATTCAATTCATAATTCATGATTCAATTCATAATTAATTTCATGATTCATGATTCAATTCATGATTCAATTCATGATTCATGATTCAATTCATGATTCAATTCATGATTCATAATTCAATTCATGATTCAATTCATGATTCATGATTCATAATTAATGATTCAATTCATGATTTATGATTCGATTCATGATTCATGTTTCATGATTGAATTCAAGATTCAATTCATGATTCATGATTCGATTAATGATTCATGATTCAATTCATGATTCATGATTCGATTCATGATTCGATTCATGATTCATGATTCGATTCATGATTCATGATTCGATTCATGATTTAATTCATGATTCATGAATCAATTCATGATTCATGATTCATAATTAATGATTCAATTCATGATTCATGAATCATGATTCAATTCGTGATTCATCATTCATAAATAATTATTCGATTAACGATTCATGAATCATGATTCAATTCATGCTTCATGATTCATTTCATGATTCATGATTCAATTCATGATTCATGATTCAATTCATGATTAATGATTCAATTCATGTTTCATGGATCAATTCATTATTCATGATTCATTTCATGATTCATGATTTAATTCATGATTCATAATTCAATTCATGATTCATGATTCAATTTATGATTCATGATTCAATTTATGATTCATGATTCATGATTCAATTCATGATTCATGATTTTTTTCATGATTTATGAATTATGATTCAATTCATGATTCATGATTCAATTCATGATTCATGATTCAATTCATGTTTCATGGATCAATTCATTATTCATGATTCATTTCATGATTCATGATTTAATTCATGATTCATAATTCAATTCATGATTCAATTTATGATTCATGATTCAATTTATGATTCATGATTCATGATTCAATTCATGATTCATGATTTTTTTCATGATTTATGAATTATGATTCAATTCATGATTCATGATTCAATTCATGATTCATTTCATGATTTATGATTTAATTCATGATTCATGATTCATTTTATGATTCATTTCAAGATTCATGATTCTTGATTCAATTCATGATTTAATTCATTATTCATTTCATGATTCATTTCATTATTTATGGTTCATGATTCATGATTCGATTTATGATTCATGATTCGATTCATGATTCATGATTTATGATTTGATTCATGATTTATGATTTAGTTCATGATTTATGATTTGATTCATGATTCGATTCATGATTCATGATTCGATTCATGACTCAATTCATGATTCATGATTTGATTCATGGTTCATGATTTCATTCATAATTTATGATTCAATTCATGATTCAATTGATGATTCATGATTCGATTCATGATTCATGATTCGATTCATGATTCAATTCATGATTCATGATTTGATTCATGATTCGATTCATGATTCATGATTCAATTTATGATTCATGATTTGATTCATGGTTCATGATTAAATTAATAATTTATGATTCAATTCATGATTGATGATTCAATTCATGATTCATGATTCAATTCATGATTCATGATTCATGATTATTGATTTATGATTCGATTCATGATTTAAATTATGATTCATGATTCATTTTATGATTCAATTCTTGATTCATGATTCGATTCATGATTCATGATTCATGATTCATGATTCCTGATTATGATTCATTATTCATATTTCAATTTATGGTTCAATTCAATTCATAATTCAATTCATAATTATGATTTATGATTCGATTCAAGATTCAATTCATGATTCATGATTCATGATTCAGTTTATGATTCATGATTCAATTTATGACTCATGATTCATGATTCAATTTATGATTCATGATTCAATTCATGATTCAATTCATGACTCAATTCATGATTCATGATTCAATTTATGATTCATGATTCAATTTATGATTCATGATTCAATTCATGATTCAAGATTCATGATTCAATTCATGATTCATTTCATGATTCATGGTTTATGATTCAATTCATGATTTATGATTCATTTCATGATTCATGATTCATTTCATGATTCATGATTCAATTCATGATTCAAGATTCAATTCATGATTCAATTCATGATTTATGATTCATTTCATGATTCATGATTCATTTCATGATTCATGATTCAATTCATGATTCAAGATTCAATTCATGATTCAATTCATGATTCATGATTCAATTCATGACTCATGATTCAATTCATGATTCATGATTCAATTTATGATTCATGATTCAATTTATGATTCATGATTCGATTCATGATTCATGATTCAATTTATGATTCATGATTTGATTCATGGTTCATGATTAAATTAATAATTTATGATTCAATTCATGATTGATGATTCAATTCATGATTCATGATTCAATTCATGATTAATGATTCATGATTATTGATTTATGATTCGATTCATGATTTAAATTATGATTCATGATTCATTTTATGATTCAATTCTTGATTCATGATTCGATTCATGATTCATGATTCATGATTCATGATTCCTGATTATGATTCATTATTCATATTTCAATTTATGGTTCAATTCAATTCATGATTCAATTCATAATTATGATTTATGATTCGATTCATGATTCAAGATTCAATTCATGATTCATGATTCATGATTCAGTTTATGATTCATGATTCAATTTATGACTCATGATTCAATTTATGATTCATGATTCAATTCATGATTCATGATTCAATTCATGATTCAATTCATGATTCATTTCATGATTCATGGTTTATGATTCAATTCATGATTTATGATTCATTTCATGATTCATGATTCATTTCATGATTCATGATTCAATTCATGATTCAAGATTCAATTCATGATTCAATTCATGATTCATGATTCAATTCATGACTCATGATTCAATTCATGATTCATGATTCAATTTATGATTCATGATTCAATTTATGATTCATGATTCAATTTATGATTCATGATTCAATTTATGATTCATGATTCAATTTATGATTCATGATTCAATTCATGATTCAAGATTCATGATTCAATTCATGATTCATTTCATGATTCATGGTTTATGATTCAAATCATGATTTATGATTCATTTCATGATTCATGATTCAATTCATGATTCATGATTCATGATTCATGATTCAATTCATGATTCATGATTCATGATTATTGATTTATGATTCGATTCATGATTTAAATTATGATTCATGATTCATTTTATGATTCAATTCTTGATTCATGATTCGATTCATGATTCCTGATTATGATTCATTATTCATAATTCAATTTATGGTTCAATTCAATTCATGATTCAATTCATAATTATGATTTATGATTCAATTCATGATTCAAGATTCAATTCATGATTCATGATTCATGATTCAGTTTATGATTCATGATTCAATTTATGACTCATGATTCATGATTCAATTTATGATTCATGATTCAATTCATGATTCAATTCATGACTCAATTCATGATTCATGATTCAATTTATGATTCATGATTCAATTTATGATTCATGATTCAATTCATGACTCAATTCATGATTCATGATTCAATTTATGATTCATGATTCAATTTATGATTCATGATTCAATTCATGATTCAAGATTCATGATTCAATTCATGATTCATTTCATGATTCATGGTTTATGATTCAATTCATGATTTATGATTCATTTCATGATTCATGATTCATTTCATGATTCATGATTCAATTCATGATTCAAGATTCAATTCATGATTCAATTCATGATTCATTTCATGATTCATGGTTTATGATTCAAATCATAATTTATGATTCAATTCATGATTGATGATTCAATTCATGATTCATGATTCAATTCATGATTCATGATTCATGATTATTGATTTATGATTCGATTCATGATTTAAATTATGATTGATGATTCATTTTATGATTCAATTCTTGATTCATGATTCGATTCATGATTCATGATTCATGATTCCTGATTATGATTCATTATTCATAATTCAATTTATGGTTCAATTCAATTCATGATTCGATTCATGATTCAAGATTCAATTCATGATTCATGATTCATGATTCAGTTTATGATTCATGATTCAATTTATGACTCATGATTCATGATTCAATTTATGATTCATGATTCAATTCATGATTCAATTCATGACTCAATTCATGATTCATGATTCAATTTATGATTCATGATTCAATTTATGATTCATGATTCAATTCATGATTCAAGATTCATGATTAAATTCATGATTCAAGATTCATGATTCAATTCATGATTCATTTCATGATTCATGGTTTATGATTCAATTCATGATTTATGATTCATTTCATGATTCATGATTCATTTCATGATTCATGATTCAATTCATGATTCAAGATTCAATTCATGATTCAATTCATGATTCATGATTCAATTCATGACTCATGATTCAATTCATGATTCATGATTCAATTTATGATTCATGATTCAATTTATGATTCATGATTCAATTTATGATTCATGATTCAATTTATGATTCATGATTCAATTCATGATTCAAGATTCATGATTCAATTCATGATTCATTTCATGATTCATGGTTTATGATTCAAATCATGATTTATGATTCATTTCATGATTCATGATTCAATTCATGATTCATGATTCAATTCATGATTCATGATTAATGATTCAATTCATGATTCATGATTCAATTCATGATTCAATTCATGATTCATTTCATGATTCATGATTCAATTCATGTTTCATGATTCGATTCATGATTCGATTCAATTCATGATTTATGATTCAACTTTTGATTCATGATTCAATTCATGATTCATGATTCAATTCATAATTCATGAATCAATTTATGATTCAATTCATGATTCAATTCATGATTGATGATTCATGATTCAAACAATGATTCATGATTTAAATCATGATTCATGATTTAAATCATGATTCATGATTTAAATCATGATTCATGATTTAAATCATGATTCATGATTTAAATCATGATTCATGATTTAATTCATGATTCATGATTTATGATTAATTCATGATTCATGATTTATGATTTAATTCATGATTCATGATTCATTTATTTAATCAATTCTTGATTCATGATTCATGATTTATGATTCGATTCATGATTCAATTCATGATTCAATTCATGATTCATTATTCATGATTCATAATTTATGATTCAATTTATGATTCATTTTATGATTCATTTCATGATTCATGATTCAATTCATGATTCATGAGTCGATTCATGATTCATGATTTATGATTCAATTCATGATTCATGATTTATGATTCAATTCATGATTCATAATTTGATTCATTATTCATGATTCATGTTTCAGTATTCGATTCATGATTCAGGATTCAATTCATGATTCATGATTCAATTCATGATTCATGATTCAATTCATGATTCATGATTATTGATTTATGATTCAATTCATGATTCATGATTTAAATTATGATTCATGATTCATTTCTTGATTCAATTCTTGATTCATGATTCATGATTCGATTCATAATTCATGATTCCTGATTATGATTTGATTCATTATTCATAATTCAATTTATGGTTCAATTCAATTCATGATTCAGTTCATAATTATGATTTATGATTCGATTCATGATTCAAGATTCAATTCATGATTCATGATTCAATTCATGATTCATGATTCAATTCATGATTCATGATTCAATTCATGACTCATGATTCATGATTCATGATTCAATTTATGATTCAATTCATGATTTAATTCATGATTCAATTTATGATTCATGATTCAATTTATGATTCATGATTCAATTTATGATTCATGATTCAATTCATGATTCAAGATTCATGATTCAATTCATGATTCATTTCATGATTTATGATTCAATTCATGTTTCTTGATTTGATTCATGATTCATGATTCAATTCATGATTCATGATTCAATTCATGATTCATGATTCATGATTCAATTCATGATTCATGATTCATGATTATTGATTTATGATTCGATTCATGATTTAAATTATGATTCATGATTCATTTCATGATTCAATTCTTGATTCATGATTCCTGATTATGATTCGATTCATTATTCATAATTCAATTTATGGTTCAATTCAATTCATGATTCAATTCATAATTATGATTTATGATTCGATTCATGATTCAAGATTCAATTCATGATTCATGATTCATGATTCAATTCATATTTCATGATTCAATTCATGATTCATGATTCAATTCATGACTCACGATTCAGGATTCAATTCATGATTCACGATTCAGGATTCAATTCATGATTCATTTCATGATTCATGATTTATGATTCATTTCATGATTCATGATTCATTTCATGATTCATGATTCAATTCATGATTCATGATTCAATTCATGATTCATTTCATGATTCATGATTCAATTCATGTTTCATGATTCGATTCATGATTCATGAAATATGAATTGATTCATGATTCATGATTCAATTCATGATTCATGATTCAATTCATGATTCATGATTCAATTCATGATTCATTTCATGATTCATGATTCAATTCATGATTTATGATTCAATTCATGATTCATGATTCTATTCATAATTCATGAATCAATTTATGATTCATGAATCAATTTATGATTCAATTCATGATTCAATTCATGATTGATGATTCATTAATCAAATAATGATTCATGATTTAATTCATGATTCATGATTCATTTATTTAATCAATTCTTGATTCATGATTCATGATTTATGATTCGATTCATGATTCATGATTCAATTCATGATTCATTATTCATGATTCATAATTTGATTCAATTTATGATTCATGATTCATTTTATGATTCATTTCATGATTCATGATTCAATTCATGATTCATGAGTCGATTCATGATTCATGATTTATGATTCAATTCATGATTCATAATTCGATTCATTATTCATGATTCATGTTTCAGTATTCGATTCATGATTCATGATTCAATTCATTATTCATGATTCATGTTTCAGTATTCGATTTATGATTCAATTCATGATTCATTTAATGATTCATGATTCGATTCATTATTCATGATTCATGTTTCAGTATTCGATTCATGATTCAATTCATGATTCATTTCATGATTTATGATTCATGATTGAAATCATGATTCATGATTCATTTCATGATTTATGATTCATGATTGAAATCATGATTCATGATTCAATTCATGATTGAAATCATGATTCATGATTCAATTCATGATTCATGATTCATGATTCATTTCATGATTCATGATTTATGATCCAATTCATGATTCATAATTTAATTCATGATTCAATTCAATTCATGATTCAATTCATAATTCATTTCATAATTCATGATTCGATTCATGATTCATGATTATGATTCGATTCATGATTCATGATTGAATTCATGATGCATGATTCAATTCATGATTCAATTTATGATTCATGATTCAATTTATGATTCATGATTCAATTCATGATTCAAGATTCATAATTCAATTCATGATTCATGATTCAATTTATGATTTATCATTCAATTCATGATTCATTTCATGATACATGGTTTATGATTCAATTCATGATTTATGATTCATTTCATGATTCATGATTTATTTCATGATTCATGATTTAATTTATGATTCAATACATGATTTATTTCATGATTCATGATTTAATTTATGATTCAATTCATGATTTATTTCATGATTCATGATTCAATTCATGATTTATGATTTGATTCATGATTCATGTTTCATGATTCAATTCAAGATTCAATTGATGATTCAATTGATGATTCAATTCATGATTCATGATTCAATTCATGATTCATGATACATGATTCAATTCATGATTCATGATTTAATTCATGATTCATGATTTAGGATTCAATTCATGATTTAATATTCGATTCATGATTCATGAATCATGATTTCATTCATGATTAATGATTCAATTCATGATTCATGATTTGAATCATGATTCATGATTCAATTCATGATTCATGATTTAATTCATGATTTATGATTCGATTCATGATTCATGTTTCATGATTGAATTCAAGATTCAATTCATGATTCATGATTCGATTAATGATTCTTGATTCATGATTCAATTCATGATTCATGATTCGATTCATGATTCATGATTCGATTCATGATTCGATTCATGATTTATGATTTATTTCATGATTCATGATTCAATTCATAATTCATGATTCAATTCATGATTCATGATTCATAATTAATGATTTAATTCATGATTTAATTTATGATTTATTTCATGATTCCTGATTTAGGATTCAATTCATGATTTATTATTTGATTCACGATTCATCATTCATGAATCATGATTTGATTCACGATTCATGAATCATGATTCAATTCATGCTTCATGATTCATTTCATGATTCATGATTCAAGATTCATGATTCAAATCATGATTCATGATTCAATTCATGTTTCATGATTCAATTCATGATTCATGATTTAATTCATGATTCATAATTCAATTCATGATTCATGATTCAATTTATGATTCATGATTCAATTTATGATTCATGATTCATGATTCAATTCATGATTCATGATTCATGATTCAATTTATGATTCATGATTCAATTCATGATTCATGATTCATGATTCAATTCATGATTCATGATTTGATTCTTGATTCATGATTCATGATTTAATTCATGATTCAGGATTCGATTCATGATTCGATTCATGATTCATGATTCAATTTATGATTCATGATTCATGATTCATTATTCATGATTCGATACATGATTCATGATTCAATTCATGATTCATTTCATGATTCATGATTATGATTCATGATTCGATTCATGATTAATTTTATGATTCATGATTCAATTCATAATTCATGATTCAATTCATGATTAATTTCATGATTCTTGATTTAATTCATGATTCAGGATTCGATTCATGATTCATGATTCGATTCATGATTCATGATTCAATTTATGATTCATAAATCATGATTCATTATTCATGATTCGATACATGATTCATTATTCGATTTATGATTCATTTCATGATTCATGATTCAAATCATGATTCAATTCAAGATTAATTTCATGATTCATGATTCAATTCATAATTCATGATTCAATTCATGATTAATTTCATGATTCATGATTCAATTCATAATTCATGATTCAATTCATGATTCATGATTCATGATTCAATTCATGATTCATAATTCAATTCATGATTCAATTCATGATTCATGATTCATGATTCATAATTCATAATTAATGATTCAATTCATCATTCATGATTTAATTTATGATTTATTTCATGATTCATGATTCATGATTCAGTTCATGATTCATGATTCAATTCATGATTCATAATTCATGAATCATGATTCAATTCATGATTTATGATTCGATTCATGATTCATGTTTCATGATTGAATTCAAGATTCAATTCATGATTCATGATTCGATTAATGATTCATGATTCAATTCATGATTCAATTCATGATTCATGATTTGATTCATGATTCATGATTCGATACATGATTCGATTCATGATTCATGATTCGATTCATTAATCATGATTCGATTCATGATTCATGATTCATGATTTAATTCATGATTCATGAATCAATTCATGATTCAAGATTCATGATTCAATTCATGATTCATTTCATGATTCATGGTTTATGATTCAATTCATGGTTTATGATTCAATTCATGATTCATTTCATGAATCATGATTCAATTCATGATTCATGATTCAATTCATGATTCATGATTCAATTCATGATTCATGATTCATTTCATGATTCGTGATTCATTTCATGATTCGTGATTCAATTCATGATTCATTTCATGATTGATGATTCAATTCATGATTCATTTCATGATTCATTTCATGATTCATGATTCAATTCATGATTCATGATTCAATTCATGATTCATGATTCAATTCATGATTCATGATTCAATTCATGATTCATGATTCAATTCATGATTCATTTCATGATTCATGATTATGACTCATGATTGTAATCATGATTCATGATTCAATTCATGATTCATGATTCAATTCATGATTCATGATTCAATTCATGATTCATGATTCAATTCATGATTCATGATTCATTTCATGATTCATGATTTATGATACAATTCATGATTCATGATTCAATTTATGATTCATGATTCAATTCATGATTCATGATTCAATTCATGATTCACGATTCATGATTATTGATTTATGATACGATTCATGATTCATGATTTAAATTATAATTCATGATTCGATTCATGATTCATGATTCCTGATTATGATTCGATTCATTATTCATAATTCAATTTATGGTTCAATTCAATTCATGATTCAATTCATAATTATGATTTATGATTCGATTCATGATTCAAGATTCAATTCATGATTCAATTCATGATTCATGATTCAATTCATGTTTCATGATTCGATTCATGATTCATGAAATATGAATTGATTCATCATTCATGATTTAATTCATGATTCATGATTCAATTCATGATTCATGATTCAATTCATGATTTATGATTCAATTCATGATTCATGATTCTATTCAAAATTCATGAATCAATTTATGATTCATGAATCAATTCATGATTTAATTCATGATTCATGAATCAATTCATGATTCAAGATTCATGATTCAATTCATGATTCATTTCATGAATCATGATTCAATTCATGATTCATTTCATGATTCATGATTCAATTCATGATTCATGATTCAATTCATGATTCATTTCATGATTCATGATTCATTTCATGATTCATGATTCAATTCATGATTCATTTCATGATTCATGATTCAATTCATGATTCATTTCATGATTCATTATTCGATTCATGATTCATGATTCGATTCATGATTCATGATTCAATTCATGATTCATGATTCATTTCATGATTTATGATACAATTCATGATTCATGATTCAATTTATGATTCATGATTCAATTCATGATTCATGATTCAATTCATGATTCATGATTCAATTCATGATTCATGATTATTGATTTATGATACGATTCATGATTCATGATTTAAATTATGATTCATGATTCATTTCATGATTCAATTCTTGATTCATGATTCATGATTCGATTCATGATTCATGATTCCTGATTATGATTCGATTCATTATTCATAATTCAATTGATGGTTCAATTCAATTCATGATTCAATTCATAATTATGATTTATGATTCGATTCATGATTCAAGATTCAATTCATGATTCAATTCATGATTCATGATTCAATTCATGTTTCATGATTCGATTCATGATTCATGAAATATGAATTGATTCATCATTCATGATTCAATTCATGATTCATGATTCAATTCATGATTCATGATTCAATTCATGATTTATGATTCAATTCATGATTCATGATTCTATTCATGATTCATGAATCAATTTATGATTCATGAATCAATTTATGATTCATGAATCAATTTATGATTCAATTCATGATTCAATTCATGATTGATGATTCATGATTTAATTCATGATTCATGATTCATTTATTTAATCAATTCTTGATTCATGATTCAATTCATGATTCATTATTCATGATTCATAATTTGATTCAATTTATGATTCATGATTCATTTTATGATTCATTTCATGATTCATGATTCAATTCATGATTCAATTCATGATTCATGAGTCGATTCATGATTAATGATTTATGATTCAATTCATGATTCATAATTCGATTCATTATTCATGATTCATGTTTCAGTATTCGATTCATGATTCATGATTCGATTCATTATTCATGATTCATGTTTCAGTATTCGATTTATGATTTAATTCATGATTCATTTCATGATTGATGATTCGATTCATTATTCATGATTCATGTTTCAGTATTCGATTCATGATTCAATTCATGATTCATTTCATGATTCATGATTATGATTCATGATTGAAATCATGATTCATGATTCAATTCATGATTGAAATCATGATTCATGATTCAATTCATGATTCATGATACATGATTCAATTCATGATTCATGATTTAATTCATGATTCATGATTTAGGATTCAATTCATGATTTAATATTCGATTCATGATTCATAGTTCATGAATCATGATTCGATTCACGATTCATGAATCATGATTTAATTCATGATTAATGATTCAATTCATGATTCATGATTTGAATCATGATTCATGATTCAATTCATGATTCATGATTTAATTCATGATTTATGATTCGATTCATGATTCATGTTTCATGATTCAATTCAAGATTCAATTCATGATTCAATTGATGATTCAATTCATGATTCATGATTCAATTCATGATTCATGATACATGATTCAATTCATGATTCATGATTTAATTCATGATTCATGATTTAGGATTCAATTCATGATTTAATATTCGATTCATGATTCATAGTTCATGAATCATGATTCGATTCACGATTCATGAATCATGATTTAATTCATGATTAATGATTCAATTCATGATTCATGATTTGAATCATGATTCACGATTCAATTCATGATTCATGATTTAATTCATGATTTATGATTCGATTCATGATTCATGTTTCATGATTGAATTCAAGATTCAATTCATGATTCAATTGATGATTCATAATTCGATTAATGATTCTTGATTCATGATTCAATTCATGATTCATGATTCGATTCATGATTCATGATTCGATTCATGATTCAATTCATGATTTATGATTTATTTCATGATTCATGATTCAATTCATAATTCATGATTCAATTCATGATTCATGATTCATAATTAATGATTTAATTCATGATTTAATTTATGATTTATTTCATGATTCCTGATTTAGGATTCAATTCATGATTTATTATTTGATTCACGATTCATCATTCATGAATCATGATTTGATTCACGATTCATGAATCATGATTCAATTCATGCTTCATGATTCATTTCATGATTCATGATTCAAGATTCATGATTCAAATCATGATTCATGATTCAATTCATGTTTCATGATTCAATTCATGATTCATGATTTAATTCATGATTCATAATTCAATTCATGATTCATGATTCAATTTATGATTCATGATTCAATTTATGATTCATGATTCATGATTCAATTCATGATTCATGATTCATGATTCAATTTATGATTCATGATTCATGATTCAATTCATGATTCATGATTCATGATTCAATTCATGATTCATGATTTGATTCTTGATTCATGATTCATGATTTAATTCATGATTCAGGATTCGATTCATGATTCATGATTCGATTCATGATTCATGATTCAATTTATGATTCATGATTCATGATTCATTATTCATGATTCGATACATGATTCATGATTCAATTCATGATTCATTTCATGATTCATGATTATGATTCATGATTCGATTCATGATTAATTTTATGATTCATGATTCAATTCATGATTAATTTCATGATTCATGATTCAATTCATGATTCAGGATTCGATTCATGATTCATGATTCGATTCATGATTCATGATTCAATTTATGATTCATAAATCATGATTCATTATTCATGATTCGATACATGATTCATTATTCGATTTATGATTCATTTCATGATTCATGATTCAAATCATGATTCAATTCAAGATTAATTTCATGATTCATGATTCAATTCATAATTCATGATTCAATTCATGATTAATTTCATGATTCATGATTCAATTCATAATTCATGATTCAATTCATGATTCATGATTCATGATTCAATTCATGATTCATAATTCAATTCATGATTCAATTCATGATTCATGATTCATGATTCATAATTCATAATTAATGATTCAATTCATCATTCATGATTTAATTTATGATTTATTTCATGATTCATGATTCATGATTCAGTTCATGATTCAATTCATGATTCATAATTCATGAATCATGATTCAATTCATGATTTATGATTCGATTCATGATTCATGTTTCATGATTGAATTCAAGATTCAATTCATGATTCATGATTCGATTAATGATTCATGATTCAATTCATGATTCATGATTTGATTCATTAATCATGATTCGATTCATGATTCATGATTCATGATTTAATTCATGATTCATGAATCAATTCATGATTCAAGATTCATGATTCAATTCATGATTCATTTCATGATTCATGGTTTATGATTCAATTCATGGTTTATGATTCAATTCATGATTCATTTCATGAATCATGATTCAATTCATGATTCATGATTCAATTCATGATTCATGATTCAATTCATGATTCATTTCATGATTCATGATTCATTTCATGATTCGTGATTCAATTCATGATTCATTTCATGATTCATGATTCAATTCATGATTCATTTCATGATTCATTTCATGATTCATGATTCATTTCATGATTCATGATTCAATTCATGATTCATGATTCAATTCATGATTCATGATTCAATTCATGATTCATGATTCAATTCATGATTCATTTCATGATTCATGATTATGACTCATGATTGTAATCATGATTCATGATTCAATTCATGATTCATGATTCAATTCATGATTCATGATTCATTTCATGATTCATGATTTATGATACAATTCATGATTCATGATTCAATTTATGATTCATGATTCAATTCATGATTCATGATTCAATTCATGATTCACAATTCATGATTATTGATTTATGATACGATTCATGATTCATGATTTAAATTATAATTCATGATTCGATTCATGATTCATGATTCCTGATTATGATTCGATTCATTATTCATAATTCAATTTATGGTTCAATTCAATTCATGATTCAATTCATAATTATGATTTATGATTCGATTCATGATTCAAGATTCAATTCATGATTCAATTCATGATTCATGATTCAATTCATGATTCATGATTCAATTCATGTTTCATGATTCGATTCATGATTCATGAAATATGAATTGATTCATCATTCATGATTTAATTCATGATTCATGATTCAATTCATGATTCATGATTCAATTCATGATTTATGATTCAATTCATGATTCATGATTCTATTCAAAATTCATGAATCAATTTATGATTCATGAATCAATTCATGATTTAATTCATGATTCATGAATCAATTCATGATTCAAGATTCATGATTCAATTCATGATTCATTTCATGATTCATGGTTTATGATTCAATTCATGGTTTATGATTCAATTCATGATTCATTTCATGAATCATGATTCAATTCATGATTCATGATTCATTTCATGATTCATGATTCATTTCATGATTCATGATTCAATTCATGATGCATTTCATGATTCATGATTCAATTCATGATTCATTTCATGATTCATGATTCGATTCATGATTCATGATTCGATTCATGATTCATGATTCGATTCATGATTCATGATTCATTTCATGATTTATGATACAATTCATGATGCATGATTCAATTTATGATTCATGATTCAATTCATGATTCATGATTCAATTCATGATTCATGATTATTGATTTATGATACGATTCATGATTCATGATTTAAATTATGATTCATGATTCATTTCATGATTCAATTCTTGATTCATGATTCATGATTCGATTCATGATTCATGATTCCTGATTATGATTCGATTCATTATTCATAATTCAATTGATGGTTCAATTCAATTCATGATTCAATTCATAATTATGATTTATGATTCGATTCATGATTCAAGATTCAATTCATGATTCAATTCATGATTCATGATTCAATTCATGTTTCATGATTCGATTCATGATTCATGAAATATGAATTGATTCATCATTCATGATTCAATTCATGATTCATGATTCAATTCATGATTCATGATTCAATTCATGATTTATGATTCAATTCATGATTCATGATTCTATTCATAATTCATGAATCAATTTATGATTCATGAATCAATTTATGATTCATGAATCAATTTATGATTCAATTCATGATTCAATTCATGATTGATGATTCATGATTTAATTCATGATTCATGATTCATTTATTTAATCAATTCTTGATTCATGATTCAATTCATGATTCATTATTCATGATTCATAATTTGATTCAATTTATGATTCATGATTCATTTTATGATTCATTTCATGATTCATGATTCAATTCATGATTCAATTCATGATTCATGAGTCGATTCATGATTAATGATTTATGATTCAATTCATGATTCATAATTCGATTCATTATTCATGATTCATGTTTCAGTATTCGATTCATGATTCATGATTCGATTCATTATTCATGATTCATGTTTCAGTATTCGATTTATGATTTAATTCATGATTCATTTCATGATTGATGATTCGATTCATTATTCATGATTCATGTTTCAGTATTCGATTCATGATTCAATTCTTGATTCATTTCATGATTCATGATTATGATTCATGATTGAAATCATGATTCATGATTCAATTCATGATTGAAATCATGATTCATGATTCAATTCATGATTCATTTCATGATTCATGATTTATGATCCAATTCATGATTCATAATTTAATTCATGATTCAATTCAATTCATGATTCAATTCATAATTCATTTCATAATTCATTTCATGATTCATTTCATTATTCATGGTTCATGATTCATGATTCGGTTCATGATTCGATTCATGATACATGATTCGATTCATGATTCATGATTTATGATTTAATTCATGATTCATGATTCGATTCATGATTCATGATTCGATTCATGATTCATGATTCGATTCATGATTCAAGTTATGATTCATGATTTGATTCATAATTTATGATTCAATTCATGATTCATGATTCAATTCTTGATTCATGATTCGTAATTCAATTCATGATTCATGATTCGATTCATGATTCATGATTCAATTCATGATTCATGATTTGATTCATGGTTCATGATTAAATTAATAATTTATGATTCAATTCATGATTGATGATTCAATTCATGATTGATGATTCAATTCATGATTCATGATTCATGATTATTGATTTATGATTCGATTCATGATTCATGATTTAAATTATGATTCATGATTCATTTTATGATTCAATTCTTGATTCATGATTCATGATTCGATTCATGATTCATGATTCCTGATTATGATTCATTATTCATAATTCAATTTATGGTTCAATTTAATTCATGATTCAATTCATAATTATGATTTATGATTCGATTCATGATTCAAGATTCAATTCATGATTCAAGATTCAATTCATGATTCATGATTCATGATTCAATTCATGATTCTTGATTCAATTCATGACTCATGATTCATGATTCAATTTATGATTCATGATTCAATTCATGATTTAATTCATGACTCAATTCATGATTCATGATTCAATTCATGATTCATGATTCAATTTATGATTCATGATTCAATTTATGATTTATGATTCAATTCATGATTCAAGATTCATGATTCAATTCATGATTCATGGTTTATGATTCAATTCATGGTTTATGATTCATTTCATGATTCATGATTCATTTCATGATTCATGATTCATTTCATGATTCATGATTCATTTCATGAATCATGATTCATTTCATGAATCATGATTCAATTTATGATTCATGATTCAATTCATGATTCATGATTCAATTCATGATTCATTTCATGATTCATGATTCATTTCATGATTCATGATTCAATTCATGATTCATTTCATGATTGATGATTCAATTCATGATTCATTTCATGATTCATGATTCAATTCATGATTCATGATTCAATTCATGATTCATGATTCAATTCATGATTCAATTCATGATTCATTTCATGTTTCATGATTTAGACTCATGATTGTAATCATGATTCATGATTCAATTCATGATTCATGATTCAATTCATGATTCATGATTCAATTCATGATTCATGATTCATTACATGATTCAATTCATGATTCATGATTCATTTCATGATTCATGATTTATGATACAATTCATGATTCATGATTCAATTTATGATTCATGATTCAATTTATGATTCATGATTCAATTCATGATTCATGATTCAATTCATGATTCACGATTCATGATTATTGATTTATGATACGATTCATGATTCATGATTTAAATTATGATTCATGATTCATTTCATGATTCAATTCTTGATTCATGATTCAATTCATGATTCATGATTCAATTCATGTTTCATGATTCAATTCATGTTTCATGATTCGATTCATGATTCATGATTCATGAAATATGAATTGATTCATCATTCATGATTCAATTCATGATTCATGATTCAATTCATGATTCATGATTCAATTCATGATTTATGATTCAATTCATGATTTATGATTCAATTCATGATTTATGATTCAATTCATGATTCATGATTCTATTCATAATTCATGAATCAATTTATGATTCATGAATCAATTTATGAATCAATTCATGATTCAATTCATGATTGATGATTCATGATTCAAATAATGATTCATGATTTAATTCATGATTCATGATTCATTTATTTAATCAATTCTTGATTCATGATTTATGATTCGATTCATGATTCATGATTCAATTCATGATTCATTATTCATGATTCATAATTTGATTCAATTTATGATTCATGATTCATTTTATGATTCATTTCATGATTCATGATTCAATTCATGATTCATTTCATGATTCATGATTCAATTCATGATTCATGATTCAATTCATGATTCATGAGTCGATTCATGATTAATGATTTATGATTCAATTCATGATTCATAATTCGATTCATTATTCATGATTCATGTTTCAGTATTCGATTCATGATTCGATTCATTATTCATGATTCATGTTTCAGTATTCGATTTATGATTCAATTCATGATTCATTTCATGATTCATGATTCGATTCATTATTTATGATTCATGTTTCAGTATTCGATTCATGATTCAATTCATGATTCATTTCATGATTCATGATTATGATTCATGATTGAAATCATGATTCATGATTCAATTCATGATTGAAATCATGATTCATGATTCAATTCATGATTCATGATTCATTTCATGATTCATGATTTATGATCCAATTCATGATTCATAATTTAATTCATGATTCAATTCAATTCATGATTCAATTCATAATTCATTTCATAATTCATGATTCGATTCATGATTCATGATTATGATTCGATTCATGATTTATGATTGAATTCATGATGCATGATTCAATTCATGATTCAATTTATGATTCATGATTCAATTTATGATTCATGATTCAATTTATGATTTATCATTCAATTCATGATTCATTTCATGATACATGGTTTATGATTCAATTCATGATTTATGATTCATTTCATGATTCATGATTTATTTCATGATTCATGATTTATTTTATGATTCAATTCATGATTTATTTCATGATTCATGATTCAATTCATGATTTATGATTTAATTCATGATTCATGTTTCATGATTGAATTCAAGATTCAATTCATGATTCAATTGATGATTCAATTCATGATTCATGATTCAATTCATGATTCATGATACATGATTCAATTCATGATTCATGATTTAATTCATGATTTAGGATTCAATTCATGATTTAATATTCGATTCATGATTCATAGTTCATGAATCATGATTCGATTCACGATTCATGAATCATGATTTAATTCATGCTTCATGATTCATTTCATGATTCATGATTTGAATCATGATTCATGATTCAATTCATGATTCATGATTTAATTCATGATTTATGATTCGATTCATGATTCATGTTTCATGATTGAATTCAAGATTCAATTCATGATTCGATTAATGATTCTTGATTCATGATTCAATTCATGATTCGATTCATGATTCAATTCATGATTTATGATTTATTTCATGATTCATGATTCAATTCATGATTCATAATTAATGATTTAATTCATGATTCATGATTTAATTTATGATTTATTTCATGATTCCTGATTTAGGATTCAAATGATGATTTATTATTTGATTCACGATTCATCATTCATGAATCATGATTTGATTCACGATTCATGAATCATGATTTGATTCACGATTCATGAATCATGATTCAATTCATGCTTCATGATTCAATTCATGCTTCATGATTCATTTCATGATTCATGATTCAATTCATGATTCATGATTCAAATCATGATTCATGATTTAATTCATGATTCATAATTCAATTCATGATTCATGATTCAATTCATGATTCATGATTCATGATTCAATTCATGATTCATGATTTAATTTATGATTTATTTCATGATTCCTGATTTAGGATTCAATTCATGATTTATTATTTGATTCACGATTCATCATTCATGAATCATGATTTGATTCACGATTCATGAATCATGATTCAATTCATGCTTCATGATTCAATTCATGCTTCATGATTCATTTCATGATTCATGATTCAATTCATGATTCATGATTCAATTCATGATTCATGATTTAATTCATGATTCATAATTCAATTCATGATTCATGATTCAATTCATGATTCATGATTTGATTCTTGATTCATGATTCATGATTTAATTCATGATTCAGGATTCGATTCATGATTCATGATTCAATTTATGATTCATGATTCATTATTCATGATTCGATACATGATTCATGATTCAATTCATGATTCATTTCATGATTCATGATTATGATTCATGATTCGATTCATGATTCATTATTCGATTTATGATTCATTTCATGATTCATGATTCAAATCATGATTCAATTCAAGATTAATTTCATGATTCATGATTCAATTCATAATTCATGATTCAATTCATGATTAATTTCATGATTCATGATTCAATTCATGATTCATGATTCAATTCATAATTCATGATTCAATTCATGATTCATGATTCAATTCATGATTCATAATTCAATTCATGATTCAATTCATGATTCATAATTCAATTCATGATTCAATTCATGATTCATGATTCATTATTCATAATTCATAATTAATGATTCAATTCATGATTCATGATTTAATTTATGATTTATTTCATGATTCATGATTAATGATTCAGTTCATGATTCATGATTCAATTCATGATTCATAATTCATGAATCATGATTCAATTCATGATTTATGATTCGATTCATGATTCATGTTTCATTATTGAATTCAAGATTCAATTCATGATTCGATTAATGATTCATGATTCAATTCATGATTCATGATTCATGATTCGATTCATGATTCATGATTCGATTCATGATTCGATTCATGATTCATGATTCGATTCATGATTTGATTCATGATTCGATTCATGATTCATGAATCAATTCATGATTCATGAATCAGTTCATGATTCATGATTTAATTTATGATTTATTTCATGATTCCTGATTTAGGATTCAATTCATGATTTATTATTCGATTCATGATTCATAATTCATGAATCATGATTCAATTCGTGATTCATCATTCATAAATAATTATTCGATTCACGATTCATGAATCATGATTCAATTCATGCTTCATGATTCATTTCATGATTCATGATTCAATTTATGATTCAAGATTCAATTCATGATTTAATTCATGACTCAATTCATGATTCAATTCATGATTCATGATTCAATTTATGATTCATGATTCAATTTATGATTCAATTCATGATTCAAGATTCATGATTCAATTCATGGTTCATTTCATGATTCATGGTTTATGATTCAATTCATGGTTTATGATTCATTTCATGATTCATTTCATGAATCATGATTCAATTCATGATTCATGATTCAATTCATGATTCATGATTCAATTTGCGATTCATTTCATGATTCATGATTCATTTCATGATTCATGATTCAATTCATGATTCATTTCATGATTGATGATTCAATTCATGATTCATTTCATGATTCATGATTCATTTCATGATTCATGATTCGATTCATGATTCAATTCATGATTCATGATTCAATTCATGATTCATGATTTAATTCATGATTCATGATTCAATTCATGATTCATTTCATGATTCATGATTATGACTCATGATTGTAATCATGATTCATGATTCAATTCATGATTCAATTCATGATTCATGATTCATTTCATGATTCATGATTCCATTCATGATTCATGATTCATTTCATGATTCATGATTTATGATACAATTCATGATTCATGATTCAATTTATGATTCATGATTCAATTCATGATTCATGATTCATTTCATGATTCATGATTCATTTCATGATTATGATTCGATTCATGATTCATGATTATGATTCGATTCATGATTCATGATTGAATTCATGATTGAATTCATGATTCAATTCATAATTCATGATTCGATTCATAATTCAATTCATAATTTAATTCATGATTCAATTCATAATTCATGATTTATGATTCGATTCATGATTCAAGATTCAATTCAAGATTCAATTCATGATGCATGATTCAATTCATGATTCATGATTCAATTCATGACTCATGATTCATGATTCAATTCATGATTCATGATTCAATTTATGATTCATGATTCAATTTATGATTCATGATTCATGATTCAATTTATGATTTATCATTCGATTCATGATTCGTTTCATGATACATGGTTTATGATTCAATTCATGATTCATGATTCATTTCATGATTCATGATTTAATTCATGATTCAATTCATGATTTATTTCATGATTCATGATTCAATTCATGATTTATGATTCGATTCATGATTCATGTTATATGATTGAATTCAAGATTCAATTCATGATTCATGATTCAATTCATGATTCATGATTCAATTCATGATTCATGATTCAATTCATGATTCATGATACATGATTCGATTCATGATTCATGATTTAATTTATGATTTATTTTATGATTCATGATTTAGGATTCAATTCATGATTTATTATTCGATTCATGATTCATGTTTCATGATTGAATTCAAGATTCAATTCATGATTCATGATTCGATTAATGATTCATGATTCATGATTCGATTAATGAATTATGATTCAATTCATGATTCCTGATTCGATTCATGATTCGATTCATGATTCATGATTTGATTCATGATTTATGATTCGATTCATGATTTATGATTCATTTCATGATTCATGATTCAAATCATGATTCAATTCATAATTCATGATTCAATTCATGATTCATGATTCATGATTCAATTCATGATTCATGATTCATAATTAATGATTCAATTCATGATTCATGATTTAATTTATGATTTATTTCATGATTTCTGATTTAGGATTCAATTCATGATTTATTATTCAATTCATGCTTCATGATTCATTTCATGATTCATGATTCAATTCATGATTCATGATTCAAATCATTATTCATGATTCAATTCATGTTTCATGATTCGATTCATGATTCATGATTCAATTCATGATTCATGATTTAATTCATGATTCATAATTCAATTCATGATTAATGATTCAATTTATGATTCATGATTCAATTTATGATTCATGATTCAATTTATGATTCATGATTCATGATTCAATTCATGATTCATGATTCATGATTCATGATTCAATTCATGATTCATGATTCATGATTCAATTCATGATTCTTGATTCTTGATTCATGATTTAATTTATGATTCATGATTCGATTCATGATTCATGATTCATTATTCATGATTCGATACATGATTCATGATTCATGATTCATGATTCAATTCATGATTCATTTCATGATTCGATTCATGATTCGATTCATGATTCGATTTATGATTCATTTCATGATTCATGATTCGATTCATGATTAATTTCATGATTCATGATTCAATTCATGATTAATTTCATGATTCATGATTCAATTCATGAGTCATGATTTAATTCATAATTCATGATTCAATTCATGATTCATGATTCAATTCATGATTCATGATTCAATTCATGATTCATGATTCATAATTAATGATTCAATTCATGATTCATGATTTAATTTATGATTTATTTCATGATTCATGATTCAATTCATGATTCATGATTCAATTCATGATTCATGATTCAATTCGTGATTCATGATTCAATTCATGATTCATGATTCGAATCATGATTCGTGATTCAATTCATCATTCGATTCATGATTCATGATTCGATTCATGATTCATGTTTCATGATTGAATTCAAGATTCAATTCATGATTCATGATTTGATTAATGATTCATGATTCATGATTCAATTCATGATTTAATTCATGATTCATGATTCGATTCATGATTCATGATTTAATTCATGATTCATGATTCAATTCATGATTCATGAATCAATTCATGATTCATGATTCATAATTAATGATTCAATTCATTATTCATGATTTAATTTATGATTTAATTCATGATTCATGATTCAATTCATGATTCATGATTCGATTAATGATTCATGATTCAATTAATGATTCATGATTTAATTCATGATTCATGAATTAATTCATGATTCATGATTCATAATTTAATTTATGATTTTTTTCATGATTCCTGATTTAGGATTTAATTCATGATTTTTTATTCGATTCATGATTCATAATTCATGAATCATGATTCAATTCATGATTCATTATTCATAAATAATGATTCGATTCATGAATCATGATTCAATTCATGCTTCATGATTCATTTCATGATTCATGATTCAATTCATGTTACATGATTTAATTCATGATTCCTGATTCAAATCATGATTCATGATTCAATTCATGTTTCATGATTCAATTCATGATTCATGATTTAATTCATGATTCATAATTCAATTCATGATTCATGATTCAATTTATGATTCATGATTCAATTTTTGATTCATTATTCAATTCATGATTCATGATTCATGATTCAATTCATGATTAATTATTCAATTCATGATTCATGATTCTTTTCATGATTTATGAATTATGATTCAATTCATGATTCATGATTCAATTCATGATTCATGATTCATGATTCATGATTCAATTCATGATTAATTATTCAATTCATGATTCATGATTCTTTTCATGATTTATGAATTATGATTCAATTCATGATTCATGATTCATTTCATGATTTATGATTTAATTCTTGATTCATGATTCATTTCATGATTCATTTCATTATTCATGGTTTATGATTCATGATTCGATTCATGATTCATGATTCATGATTCAATTCATGATTAATTATTCAATTCATGATTCATGATTCTTTTCATGATTTATGAATTATGATTCAATTCATGATTCATGATTCAATTCATGATTCATGATTCATGATTCATGATTCAATTCATGATTAATTATTCAATTCATGATTCATGATTCTTTTCATGATTTATGAATTATGATTCAATTCATGATTCATGATTCATTTCATGATTTATGATTTAATTCTTGATTCATGATTCATTTCATGATTCATTTCATTATTCATGGTTTATGATTCATGATTCGATTCATGATTCGATTCATGATTCATGATTCGATTCATGATTTATGATTTAATTCATGATTTGATTCATGATTCATAATTCGATTCATGATTCAATTTATGATTCATGATTCAATTTATGATTCATGATTCATGATTCAATTCATGATTCATGATTCATGATTCAATTCATGATTCATGATTCATGATTCAATTCATGATTCATGATTCGATTCATGATTCATGATTCAATTCATGATTCTTGATTCATGATTCATGATTTAATTCATGATTCATGATTCGATTCATGATTCATGATTCGATACATGATTCATGATTCAATTCATGATTCATGATTCAATTCATGATTCATTTCATGATTCGATTCATGATTTGATTTATGATTCATTTCATGATTCATGATTCAATTCATGATTAATTTCATGATTCATGATTCAATTCATGATTAATTTCATGATTCATGATTCATGATTCAATTCATGATTCATGATTTAATTCATAATTCATGATTCAATTCATGATTCATGATTCAATTCATGATTCATGATTCAATTTATGATTCATGATTTAATTCATGATTCATGATTCATAATTAATGATTCAATTCATGATTCATGATTTAATTTATGATTTATTTCATGATTCATGATTCAATTCATGATTCATGATTCAATTCGTGATTCATGATTCAATTCATGATTCAATTCATGATTCATGATTCGAATCATGATTCATGATTCAATTCATGATTCATGATTCGATTCATGATTCATGTTTCATGATTGAATTCAAGATTCAATTCATGATTCATGATTCGATTCATGATTCATGATTCGATTCATGATTCAATTCATGATTCATGATTTAATTCATGATTCATGAATCAATTCATGATTCATGATTCATAATTAATGATTCAATTCATGATTCATGATTTAATTTATGATTTATTTCATGATTCATGATTCAATTCAGAATTCATGATTCGAATCATGATTCATGATTCAATTCATGATTCATGATTTAATTCATGATTCATGAATTAATTCATGATTCATGATTCATAATTAATGATTCAATTCATGATTCATGATTTAATTTATGATTTTTTTCATGATTCCTGATTTAGGATTCAATTCATGATTTATTATTAGATTCATGATTCATAATTCATGAATCATGATTCAATTCATGATTCATCATTCATAAATAATGATTCGATTCACGATTCATGAATCATGATTCAATTCATGCTTCATGATTCATTTCATGATTCATGATTCAATTCATGTTTCATGATTCAATTCATGATTCCTGATTCAAATCATGATTCATGATTCAATTCATGTTTCATGATTCAATTCATGATTCATGATTTAATTCATGATTCATAATTCAATTCATGATTCATGGTTCAATTTATGATTCATGATTCAATTTATGATTCATGATTCAATTCATGATTCATGATTCATGATTCATGATTTAATTCATGATTAATTATTCAATTCATGATTCATGATTCTTTTCATGATTTATGAATTCTGATTC
The DNA here is from genome assembly GCA_036250195.1 of Mixophyes australis. NCBI lineage: Eukaryota > Metazoa > Chordata > Amphibia > Anura > Limnodynastidae > Mixophyes > Mixophyes australis. Next base: position 220,957,039 of record JAVHZZ010000002.1, read on the forward strand.
AATTCATGATTCAATTCATGATTCATGATTCATTTCATGATTTATGATTTAATTCATGATTCATGATTCATTTTATGATTCATTTCAAGATTCATGATTCTTGATTCAATTCATGATTTAATTCATTATTCATTTCATGATTCATTTCATTATTCATGGTTCATGATTCATGATTCGATTCATGATTCATGATTCGATTCATGATTCATGATTTATGATTTAATTCATGATTCATGATTTATGATTTAATTCATGATTCATGATTCGATTCATGATTCATGATTCGATTCATGATTCATGATTCGATTCATGATTCATGATTTATGATTTAATTCATGATTCATGATTTATGATTTAATTCATGATTCATGATTTATGATTTAATTCATGATTCATGATTCGATTCATGATTCGATTTATGATTCAATTCATGATTCATGATTTGATTCATGGTTCATGATTTAATTCATAGTTCATGATTTAATTCATAATTTATGATTCAATTCATGATTCAATTCATGATTCATGATTCATAATTCAATTCATGATTCATGATTTGATTCATGATTCATGATTTGATTCATGGTTCATGATTAAATTCATGATTTATGATTCAATTCATGATTGATGATTCAATTCATGATTCATGATAAAATTCATAATTTATTATTCAATTCATGATTCATAATTCATGATTCAATTTATGATTCATGATTCAATTCATGATTTATGATTCATATCATGATTCATAATTCATGATTCAATTCATGATTTATGATTCAATTCATGATTCATAATTTATGATTCATGATTCATTTTATGATTCATGATTTAATTCATGATTCATTTCATGATTCATGGTTTATGATTCAATTCATGATTTATGATTCATTTCATGATTCATGGTTTATGAATCATGATTAGATTCATGATTCATGTTTCATGAATCATGATTAGATTCATGATTCATGTTTCATGAATCATGATTAGATTCATGATTCATGTTTCATGAATCATGATTCGATTCATGATTCGATTCATGATTCGATTCATGATTCATGATTCAATTCATGATTCATGATTCATAATTCAATTAATGATTCATAATTCATGATTCAATTCATGATTCATAATTCATGATTCAATTCATGATTCATGATTTAATTCAAGATTCATGATTCAATTCATGATTCATGATTCAATTCATGATTCATGATTCAATTCATGATTCAATTCATGATTCATAATTCATGATTCAATTTATGATTCATGATTCAATTTATGATTCATGATTCATGATTCAATTCATGATTCATGATTTATGATTCGATTCATGATTCAAGGTTCAATTCATGATTCATGATTCGATTCATGATTCAATTCATGATTCATGATTCGATTCATGATTCAATTCATGATTCATGATTCAATTCATGATTCATGATTCAATTCATGATTCATGATTCATTATTCAATTCATGATTCATGATTCAATTCATGATTCAGTTCATGATTGAATTCATAATTCAAGATTCATGATTCAATTGATGATTTATGATTCGATTCATGATTCATGATTCAATTCATGATTCATAATTCATGATTCATGATTCAATTTATGATTCATGATTCAATTCATGATTTATTTCATGATTCATGATTTATGATTCATTTAATGATTTATGATTTATTTCATGATTCATGATTTATGATTCAATTCATGATTTATGATTCATGATTCAATTCATGATTCATGATTCATTTCATGATTCATGATTCAATTCATGATTTATTTCATAATTCATCATTCAATTCATCATTTAATTCATGATTTATGATTCATGATTCATAATTCCATTCATAATTTATGATTCAACATTTGATTCATAATTCAATTCATGATTCAATTCATAATTCATGAATCAGTTTATGATTCAATTCATGATTCATGATTCAATTCATAATTCATTATTTGATTCATGATTCATGAATAATGATTTAATTCATGATTCATGATTCATGATTTAATTCATGATTCATGATTCATGATTTAATTCATGATTCATGATTCATGGTATGATTCATGATTCAAAACATGATTCATTATTTATGATTCATTATTTATGATTCATGATTCATGATTTATGATTCAATTTATGATTCATAATTCATTTTATGATTCATTTCATGATTCAATTCATGATTCATGATTCGATTCATGATTCAATTCATGATTCAAGATTCAAGATTCATGATTCAATTCATGATTCATGATTCATGATTCAATTTATGATTCATTTCATGATTCATGATTTAGGATTCAATTCATGAATCATGATTCGATTCATGATTCATCATTCATGAATCATGATTCGATTCATGATTCATCATTCATGAATCATGATTCGATTCATGATTCATGAATCATGATTCGATTCATGATTCATGAATCATGATTCGATTCATGATTCATGAATCATGATTCGATTCATGATTCATGAATCATGATTCAATTCATGCTTCATGAATCATGATTCAATTCATGCTTCATGATTCATGATTCAATTCATGATTTAATTCGTGATTCATGATTCAATTCGTGATTCATGATTCAATTCGTGATTTATGATTCGATTCATGATTCGATTCATGATTTATGATTCAATTCATGATTTATGATTCAATTCATGATTCATAATTCATGATTCATGATTCAATTTATGATTCATGATTCAATTCATGATTTATTTCATGATTCAATTCATGATTCATGATTCGATTCATGATTCATGATTCAATTCATGATTCATGATTCATGATTTAATTCATGATTCATGATTCGATTCATGATTCTTGATTCATGATTCGATACATGATTCATGACTCAATTCATGATTCATGATTCATGATTCAATTCATGATTCATTTCATGATTCGATTCATGATTTGATTTATGATTCATTTCATGATTCATGATTCAATTCATGATTAATTTCATGATTCATGATTCAATTCATGATTAATTTCATGATTCATGATTCAATTCATGATTAATTTCATGATTCATGATTCAATTCATGATTAATTTCATGATTCATGATTCATGATTCAATTCATGATTCATGATTTAATTCATAATTCATGATTCAATTCATGATTCATGATTCAATTTATGATTCATGATTCATAATTAATGATTCAATTCATGATTCATGATTTAATTTATGATTTATTTCATGATTCATGATTCATGATTCAATTCATGATTCATGATTCAATTCGTGATTCATGATTCAATTCATGATTCAATTCATGATTCATGATTCAATTCATGATTCATGATTCGATTCATGATTCATGTTTCATGATTGAATTCAAGATTCAATTCATGATTCATGATTCGATTCATGATTCATGATTCGATTCATGATTCAATTCATGATTCATGATTCAATTCAGAATTCATGATTTAATTTATGATTTATTTCATGATTCATGATTCAATTCAGAATTCATGATTCGAATCATGATTCATGATTCAATTCATGATTCATGATTTAATTCATGATTCAATTCATGATTCATGATTCGATTAATGATTCATGATTCATGATTTAATTCATGATTGATGAATTAATTCATGATTCATGATTCATAATTAATGATTCAATTCATGATTCATGATTTAATTTATGATTTTTTTCATGATTCCTAATTTAGGATTCAATTCATGATTTATTATTCGATTCATGATTCATAATTCATGAATCATGATTCAATTCATGATTCATCATTCATAAATAATGATTCGATTCACGATTCATGAATCATGATTCAATTCATGCTTCATGATTCATTTCATGATTCATGATTCAATTCATGTTTCATGATTCAATTCATGATTCATGATTCAATTCATGTTTCATGGTTCAATTTATGATTCATGATTCAATTTATGATTCATGATTCAATTTATGATTCATGATTCAATTCATGATTCATGATTCATGATTCAATTCATGATTAATTATTCAATTCATGATTCATGATTCTTTTCATGATTTATGAATTCTGATTCAATTCATGATTCAATTCATGATTCATGATTCATTTCATGATTTATGATTTAATTCATGATTCATGATTCATTTTATGATTCATTTCAAGATTCATGATTCTTGATTCAATTCATGATTTAATTCATTATTCATTTCATGATTCATTTCATTATTCATGGTTCATGATTCATGATTCGATTCATGATTCATGATTCGATTCATGATTCATGATTTATGATTTAATTCATGATTCATGATTTATGATTTAATTCATGATTCATGATTCGATTCATGATTCATGATTCGATTCATGATTCATGATTCGATTCATGATTCATGATTTATGATTTAATTCATGATTCATGATTCGATTCATGATTCGATTCATGATTCAATTCATGATTCATGATTTGATTCATAGTTCATGATTTAATTCATAATTTATGATTCAATTCATGATTCATGATTCAATTCATGATTCAATTCATGATTCATGATTCATAATTCAATTCATGGTTCATGATTTGATTCATGGTTCATGATTAAATTCATGATTTATGATTCAATTCATGATTGATGATTCAATTCATGATTCATGATAAAATTCATAATTTATTATTCAATTCATGATTCATAATTCATGATTCAATTTATGATTCATTATTCAATTCATGATTTATGATTCATATCATGATTCATAATTCATGATTCAATTCATGATTTATGATTCAATTCATGATTCATAATTTATGATTCATGATTCATTTTATGATTCATGATTTAATTCATGATTCATTTCATGATTCATGGTTTATGATTCAATTCATGATTTATGATTCATTTCATGATTCATGGTTTATGATTCGATTCATGATTCATGGTTCATGAATCATGATTAGATTCATGATTCATGTTTCATGAATCATGATTCGATTCATGATTCATGATTCGATTCATGATTCGATTCATGATTCATGATTCAATTCATGATTCATGATTCATAATTCAATTAATGATTCATAATTCATGATTCAATTCATGATTCATAATTCATGATTCAATTCATGATTCATGATTTAATTCAAGATTCATGATTCAATTCATGATTCATGATTCAATTCATGATTCATGATTCAATTCATGATTCATGATTCAATTCATGATTCATGATTCAATTCATGATTCAATTCATGATTCTTGATTCATAATTCAATTCATGATTCATAATTCATGATTCAATTCATGATTCATAATTCATGATTCAATTTATGATTCATGATTCAATTTATGATTCATGATTCAATTCATGATTCATGATTTAATTTATGATTTATTTCATGATTCATGATTCAATTCATGATTCATGATTCAATTCATGATTCATGATTCGAATCATGATTCGTGATTCAATTCATCATTCAATTCATGATTCATGATTCGATTCATGATTCATGTTTCATGATTGAATTCAAGATTCAATTCATGATTCATGATTTGATTAATGATTCATGATTCATGATTCAATTCATGATTTAATTCATGATTCATGATTCAATTCATGATTCATGAATCAATTCATGATTCATGATTCATAATTAATGATTCAATTCATTATTCATGATTTAATTTATGATTTATTTCATGATTCATGATTCAATTCATGATTCAATTCATGATTCATGATTCGATTAATGATTCATGATTCAATTAATGATTCATTATTCATGATTCAATTCATGATTTATGATTCAATTCATGATTTATGATTCAATTCATGATTCATAATTCATGATTCATGATTCAATTTATGATTCATGATTCAATTCATGATTTATTTCATGATTCAATTCATGATTCATGATTCGATTCATGATTCATGATTCAATTCATGATTCATGATTCATGATTTAATTCATGATTCATGATTCGATTCATGATTCTTGATTCATGATTCGATACATGATTCATGACTCAATTCATGATTCATGATTCATGATTCAATTCATGATTCATTTCATGATTCGATTCATGATTTGATTTATGATTCATTTCATGATTCATGATTCAATTCATGATTAATTTCATGATTCATGATTCAATTCATGATTAATTTCATGATTCATGATTCAATTCATGATTAATTTCATGATTCATGATTCATGATTCAATTCATGATTCATGATTTAATTCATAATTCATGATTCAATTCATGATTCATGATTCAATTTATGATTCATGATTCATAATTAATGATTCAATTCATGATTCATGATTTAATTTATGATTTATTTCATGATTCATGATTCATGATTCAATTCATGATTCATGATTCAATTCGTGATTCATGATTCAATTCATGATTCAATTCATGATTCATGATTCGAATCATGATTCATGATTCAATTCATGATTCAATTCATGATTCATGATTCGATTCATGATTCATGTTTCATGATTGAATTCAAGATTCAATTCATGATTCATGATTCGATTCATGATTCATGATTCGATTCATGATTCAATTCATGATTCATGATTCAATTCAGAATTCATGATTTAATTTATGATTTATTTCATGATTCATGATTCAATTCAGAATTCATGATTCGAATCATGATTCATGATTCAATTCATGATTCATGATTTAATTCATGATTCAATTCATGATTCATGATTCGATTAATGATTCATGATTCATGATTTAATTCATGATTCATGAATTAATTCATGATTCATGATTCATAATTAATGATTCAATTCATGATTCATGATTTAATTTATGATTTTTTTCATGATTCCTAATTTAGGATTCAATTCATGATTTATTATTCGATTCATGATTCATAATTCATGAATCATGATTCAATTCATGATTCATCATTCATAAATAATGATTCGATTCACGATTCATGAATCATGATTCAATTCATGCTTCATGATTCATTTCATGATTCATGATTCAATTCATGTTTCATGATTCAATTCATGATTCATGATTCAATTCATGTTTCATGGTTCAATTTATGATTCATGATTCAATTTATGATTCATGATTCAATTTATGATTCATGATTCAATTCATGATTCATGATTCATGATTCATGATTCAATTCATGATTAATTATTCAATTCATGATTCATGATTCTTTTCATGATTTATGAATTCTGATTCAATTCATGATTCAATTCATGATTCATGATTCATTTCATGATTTATGATTTAATTCATGATTCATGATTCATTTTATGATTCATTTCAAGATTCATGATTCTTGATTCAATTCATGATTTAATTCATTATTCATTTCATGATTCATTTCATTATTCATGGTTCATGATTCATGATTCGATTCATGATTCATGATTCGATTCATGATTCATGATTTATGATTTAATTCATGATTCATGATTTATGATTTAATTCATGATTCATGATTCGATTCATGATTCATGATTCGATTCATGATTTATGATTTAATTCATGATTCATGATTCGATTCATGATTCGATTCATGATTCAATTCATGATTCATGATTTGATTCATAGTTCATGATTTAATTCATAATTTATGATTCAATTCATGATTCATGATTCAATTCATGATTCAATTCATGATTCATGATTCATAATTCAATTCATGGTTCATGATTTGATTCATGGTTCATGATTAAATTCATGATTTATGATTCAATTCATGATTGATGATTCAATTCATGATTCATGATAAAATTCATAATTTATTATTCAATTCATGATTCATAATTCATGATTCAATTTATGATTCATTATTCAATTCATGATTTATGATTCATATCATGATTCATAATTCATGATTCAATTCATGATTTATGATTCAATTCATGATTCATAATTTATGATTCATGATTCATTTTATGATTCATGATTTAATTCATGATTCATTTCATGATTCATGGTTTATGATTCAATTCATGATTTATGATTCATTTCATGATTCATGGTTTATGATTCGATTCATGATTCATGGTTCATGAATCATGATTAGATTCATGATTCATGTTTCATGAATCATGATTCGATTCATGATTCATGATTCGATTCATGATTCGATTCATGATTCATGATTCAATTCATGATTCATGATTCATAATTCAATTAATGATTCATAATTCATGATTCAATTCATGATTCATAATTCATGATTCAATTCATGATTCATGATTTAATTCAAGATTCATGATTCAATTCATGATTCATGATTCAATTCATGATTCATGATTCAATTCATGATTCATGATTCAATTCATGATTCAATTCATGATTCTTGATTCATAATTCAATTCATGATTCATAATTCATGATTCAATTCATGATTCATAATTCATGATTCAATTTATGATTCATGATTCAATTTATGATTCATGATTCAATTCATGATTCATGATTTAATTTATGATTTATTTCATGATTCATGATTCAATTCATGATTCATGATTCAATTCATGATTCATGATTCGAATCATGATTCGTGATTCAATTCATCATTCAATTCATGATTCATGATTCGATTCATGATTCATGTTTCATGATTGAATTCAAGATTCAATTCATGATTCATGATTTGATTAATGATTCATGATTCATGATTCAATTCATGATTTAATTCATGATTCATGATTCAATTCATGATTCATGAATCAATTCATGATTCATGATTCATAATTAATGATTCAATTCATTATTCATGATTTAATTTATGATTTATTTCATGATTCATGATTCAATTCATGATTCAATTCATGATTCATGATTCGATTAATGATTCATGATTCAATTAATGATTCATTATTCATGATTCAATTCATGATTCATGATTTAATTCATGATTCATGAATTAATTCATGATTCATGATTCATAATTTAATTTATGATTTTTTTCATGATTCCTGATTTAGGATTCAATTCATGATTTATTATTCGATTCATGATTCATAATTCATGAATCATGATTCAATTCATGATTCATTATTCATAAATAATGATTCGATTCATGAATCATGATTCAATTCATGCTTCATGATTCATTTCATGATTCATGATTCAATTCATGTTTCATGATTCAATTCATGATTCCTGATTCAAATCATGATTCATGATTCAATTCATGTTTCATGATTCAATTCATGTTTCATGATTCAATTCATGATCCATGATTTAATTCATGATTCATAATTCAATTCATGATTCATGATTCAATGTATGATTCATGATTCAATTTTTGATTCATGATTCATGATTCAATTCATGATTCATGATTCATGATTCAATTCATGATTAATTATTCAATTCATGATTCATGATTCTTTTCATGATTTATGAATTATGATTCAATTCATGATTCATGATTCAATTCATGATTCATGATTAATTATTCAATTCATGATTCATGATTCTTTTCATGATTTATGAATTATGATTCAATTCATGATTCATGATTCATTTCATGATTTATGATTTAATTCATGATTCATGATTCATTTTATGATTCATTTCAAGATTCATGATTCTTGATTCAATTCATGATTTAATTCATTATTCATTTCATGATTCATTTCATTATTCATGGTTTATGATTCATGATTCGATTCATGATTCATGATTCGATTCATGATTCATGATTTATGATTTAATTCATGATTCATGATTTGATTCATGATTCATAATTCGATTCATGATTCAATTTATGATTCATGATTCAATTTATGATTCATGATTCATGATTCAATTCATGATTCATGATTCATGATTCATGATTCAATTCATGATTCGTGATTCATGATTCAATTCATGATTCATGATTCGATTCATGATTCATGATTCAATTCATGATTCTTGATTCATGATTCATGATTTAATTCATGATTCATGATTCGATTCATGATTCATGATTCGATACATGATTCATGATTCAATTCATGATTCATGATTCAATTCATGATTCATTTCATGATTCGATTCATGATTTGATTTATGATTCATTTCATGATTCATGATTCAATTCATGATTAATTTCATGATTCATGATTCAATTCATGATTAATTTCATGATTCATGATTCATGATTCAATTCATGATTCATGATTTAATTCATGATTCAATTCATGATTCATGATTCAATTCATGATTCATAATTCAATTTATGATTCATGATTTAATTCATGATTCATGATTCATAATTAATGATTCAATTCATGATTCATGATTTAATTTATGATTTATTTCATGATTCATGATTCAATTCATGATTCATGATTCAATTCGTGATACATGATTCAATTCATGATTCAATTCATGATTCATGATTCGAATCATGATTCATGATTCAATTCATGATTCAATTCATGATTCATGATTCGATTCATGATTCATGTTTCATGATTGAATTCAAGATTCAATTCATGATTCATGATTCGATTCATGATTCATGATTCGATTCATGATTCAATTCATGATTCATGATTTAATTCATGATTCATGAATCGATTCATGATTCATAATTAATGATTCAATTCATGATTCATGATTTAATTTATGATTTATTTCATGATTCATGATTCAATTCAGAATTCATGATTCGAATCATGATTCATGATTCAATTCATGATTCATGATTTAATTCATGATTCAATTCATGATTCATGATTCGATTAATGATTCATGATTCATGATTTGATTCATGATTCATGATTTAATTCATGATTCATGAATTAATTCATGATTCATGATTCATAATTAATGATTCAATTCATGATTCATGATTCATAATTAATGATTCAATTCATGATTCATGATTTAATTTATGATTTTTTTCATGATTCCTGATTTAGGATTCAATTCATGATTTATTATTCGATTCATGATTCATAATTCATGAATCATGATTCAATTCATGATTCATCATTCATAAATAATGATTCGATTCACGATTCATGAATCATGATTCAATTCATGCTTCATGATTCATTTCATGATTCATGATTCAATTCATGTTTCATGATTCAATTCATGATTCCTGATTCAAATCATGATTCATGATTCAATTCATGATTCATGATTCAATTCATGATTCATGGTTCAATTTATGATTCATGATTCAATTTATGATTCATGATTCAATTCATGATTCATGATTCATGATTCATGATTCAATTCATGATTAATTATTCAATTCATGATTCATGATTCTTTTCATGATTTATGAATTCTGATTCAATTCATGATTCAATTCATGATTCATGATTCATTTCATGATTTATGATTTAATTCATGATTCATGATTCATTTTATGATTCATTTCAAGATTCATGATTCTTGATTCAATTCATGATTTAATTCATTATTCATTTCATGATTCATTTCATTATTCATGGTTCATGATTCATGATTCGATTCATGATTCATGATTCGATTCATGATTCATGATTTATGATTTAATTCATGATTCATGATTTATGATTTAATTCATGATTCATGATTCGATTCATGATTCATGATTCGATTCATGATTCATGATTCGATTCATGATTCATGATTTATGATTTAATTCATGATTCATGATTTATGATTTAATTCATGATTCATGATTCGATTCATGATTCAATTCATGATTCATGATTCAATTCATGATTCATGATTTGATTCATGGTTCATGATTTAATTCATAGTTCATGATTTAATTCATAATTTATGATTCAATTCATGATTCATGATTCAATTCATGATTCATGATTCATAATTCAATTCATGATTCATGATTTGATTCATGATTCATGATTTGATTCATGGTTCATGATTAAATTCATGATTTATGATTCAATTCATGATTGATGATTCAATTCATGATTCATGATAAAATTCATAATTTATTATTCAATTCATGATTCATAATTCATGATTCAATTTATGATTCATGATTCAATTCATGATTTATGATTCATATCATGATTCATAATTCATGATTCAATTCATGATTTATGATTCAATTCATGATTCATAATTTATGATTCATGATTCATTTTATGATTCATGATTTAATTCATGATTCATTTCATGATTCATGGTTTATGATTCAATTCATGATTTATGATTCATTTCATGATTCATGGTTTATGATTCGATTCATGATTCATGGTTCATGAATCATGATTAGATTCATGATTCATGTTTCATGAATCATGATTAGATTCATGATTCATGTTTCATGAATCATGGTTCGATTCATGATTCATGATTCGATTCATGATTCGATTCATGATTCATGATTCAATTCATGATTCATGATTCATAATTCAATTAATGATTCATAATTCATGATTCAATTCATGATTCATAATTCATGATTCAATTCATGATTCATGATTTAATTCAAGATTCATGATTCAATTCATGATTCATGATTCAATTCATGATTCATGATTCAATTCATGATTCATGATTCAATTCATGATTCAATTCATGATTCATGATTCATAATTCAATTCATGATTCATAATTCATGATTCAATTCATGATTCAATTTATGATTCATGATTCAATTTATGATTCATGATTCAATTTATGATTCATGATTCATGATTCAATTCATGATTCATGATTTATGATTCGATTCATGATTCAAGGTTCAATTCATGATTCATGATTCGATTCATGATTCAATTCATGATTCATGATTCAATTCATGATTCATGATTCATGATTCAATTCATGATTCATGATTCATGATTCAATTTATGATTCATGATTCAATTCATGATTTATTTCATGATTCATGATTTATGATTCATTTAATGATTTATGATTTATTTCATGATTCATGATTTATGATTCAATTCATGATTTATGATTCATGATTCAATTCATGATTCATGATTCAATTCATGATTTATTTCATAATTCATCATTCAATTCATCATTCAATTCATCATTTAATTCATGATTTATGATTCATGATTCATAATTCCATTCATAATTTATGATTCAACATTTGATTCATAATTCAATTCATGATTCAATTCATAATTCATGAATCAGTTTATGATTCAATTCATGATTCATGATTCAATTCATAATTCATTATTTGATTCATGATTCATGAATAATGATTTAATTCATGATTCATGATTCATGATTTAATTCATGATTCATGATTCATGATTTAATTCATGATTCATGATTCATGGTATGATTCATGATTTATGATTCAATTTTTGATTCATAATTCATTTTATGATTCATTTCATGATTCAATTCATGATTCATGATTCGATTCATGATTCAATTCATGATTCAATTCATGATTCGATACATTATTCATGATTCATGTTTCAGTATTCGATTCATGATTCATGATTCATGATTCAATTCATGATTCAAGATTCATGATTCAATTCATGATTCATGATTCAATTTATGATTCATTTCATGATTCATGATTTAGGATTCAATTCATGAATCATGATTAGATTCATGATTCATCATTCATGAATCATGATTCGATTCATGATTCATCATTCATGAATCATGATTCGATTCATGATTCATGAAGCATGAATTGAATCATGATTCATGAATCATGATTCGATTCATGATTCATGAATCATGATTCGATTCATGATTCATGAATCATGATTCAATTCATGCTTCATGAATCATGATTCAATTCATGATTCATGATTCAATTCATGATTTAATTCGTGATTCATCATCATCATCATCATCATCATTTATTTATATAGCGCCACTGATTCCGCAGCGCTGTACAGAGAACTCATTCACATCTGTCCCTGCCCCATTGGAGCTTACAGTCTAAATTCCCTAATATAGACACACACTCACAGACAGACTCATACATACAGACAGACAGAGAGGGAGACAGACAGGTAGAGACTAGGGTCAATTTTGATAGCAGCCAATTAACCTACTGGTATGTTTTTGGAGTGTGGGAGGAAACCGGAGCACCCGGAGGAAACCCACGCAAACACAGGGAGAACATACAAACTCCACACAGATAAGGCCATGGTCGGGAATTGAACTCATGACCCCAGTGCTGTGAGGCAGATGTGCTACCACTACGCCACTGTGCTGCCCACAGCAATGATTCAATTCGTGATTCATGATTCAATTCGTGATTTATGATTCGATTCATGATTCGATTCATGATTTATGATTCAATTCATGATTTATGATTCAATTCATGATTCATAATTCATGATTCATGATTCAATTTATGATTCATGATTCAATTCATGATTTATTTCATGATTCATGATTCAATTCATGATTCATGATTCAATTCATGATTCATGATTCAATTCATGATTCTTGATTCATGATTCGATACATGATTCATGACTCAATTCATGATTCATGATTCAATTCATGATTCATTTCATGATTCGATTCATGATTTGATTTATGATTCATTTCATGATTCATGATTCAATTCATGATTAATTTCATGATTCATGATTCAATTCATGATTAATTTCATGATTCATGATTCAATTCATGATTCATGATTCATGATTCATGATTCAATTCATGATTCATGATTTAATTCATAATTCATGATTCAATTCATGATTCATGATTCAATTTATGATTCATGATTCATAATTAATGATTCAATTCATGATTCATGATTTAATTTATGATTTATTTCATGATTCATGATTCATGATTCAATTCATGATTCATGATTCAATTCGTGATTCATGATTCAATTCATGATTCAATTCATGATTCATGATTCGAATCATGATTCATGATTCAATTCATGATTCAATTCATGATTCATGATTCGATTCATGATTCATGTTTCATGATTGAATTCAAGATTCAATTCATGATTCATGATTCGATTCATGATTCATGATTCGATTCATGATTCAATTCATGATTCATGATTTAATTCATGATTCATGAATCAATTCATGATTCATGATTCATAATTAATGATTCAATTCATGATTCATGATTTAATTTATGATTTATTTCATGATTCATGATTCAATTCAGAATTCATGATTCGAATCATGATTCATGATTCAATTCATGATTCATGATTTAATTCATGATTCAATTCATGATTCATGATTCGATTAATGATTCATGATTCATGATTTAATTCATGATTGATGAATTAATTCATGATTCATGATTCATAATTAATGATTCAATTCATGATTCATGATTTAATTTATGATTTTTTTCATGATTCCTGATTTAGGATTCAATTCATGATTTATTATTCGATTCATGATTCATAATTCATGAATCATGATTCAATTCATGATTCATCATTCATAAATAATGATTCGATTCACGATTCATGAATCATGATTCAATTCATGCTTCATGATTCATTTCATGATTCATGATTCAATTCATGTTTCATGATTCAATTCATGATTCCTGATTCAAATCATGATTCATGATTCAATTCATGTTTCATGATTCAATTCATGATTCATGATTTAATTCATGATTCATAATTCAATTCATGATTCATGGTTCAATTTATGATTCATGATTCAATTTATGATTCATGATTCAATTCATGATTCATGATTCATGATTCATGATTCAATTCATGATTAATTATTCAATTCATGATTCATGATTCTTTTCATGATTTATGATTTAATTCATGATTCATGATTCATTTTATGATTCATTTCAAGATTCATGATTCTTGATTTAATTCATGATTTAATTCATTATTCATTTCATGATTCATTTCATTATTCATGGTTCATGATTCATGATTCGATTCATGATTCGATTCATGATTTATGATTTAATTCATGATTCATGATTTATGATTTAATTCATGATTCATGATTCGATTCATGATTCATGATTCGATTCATGATTTATGATTTAATTCATGATTCATGATTTATGATTTAATTCATGATTCATGATTCGATTCATGATTCGATTCATGATTCATGATTTGATTCATAGTTCATGATTTAATTCATAATTTATGATTCAATTCATGATTCATGATTCAATTCATGATTCAATTCATGATTCATGATTCATAATTCAATTCATGATTCATGATTTGATTCATGATTCATGATTCAATTCATGGTTCATGATTTGATTCATGGTTCATGATTAAATTCATGATTTATGATTCAATTCATGATTGATGATTCAATTCATGATTCATGATAAAATTCATAATTTATTATTCAATTCATGATTCATAATTCATGATTCAATTTATGATTCATTATTCAATTCATGATTTATGATTCATATCATGATTCATAATTTATGATTCATGATTCATTTTATGATTCATGATTTAATTCATGATTCATTTCATGATTCATGGTTTATGATTCAATTCATGATTTATGATTCATTTCATGATTCATGGTTTATGATTCGATTCATGATTCATGGTTCATGAATCATGATTAGATTCATGATTCATGTTTCATGAATCATGATTAGATTCATGATTCATGTTTCATGAATCATGATTCGATTCATGATTCATGTTTCATGAATCATGATTCGATTCATGATTCATGATTCGATTCATGATTCGATTCATGATTCATGATTCAATTCATGATTCATGATTCATAATTCAATTAATGATTCATAATTCATGATTCAATTCATGATTCATAATTCATGATTCAATTCATGATTCATGATTTAATTCAAGATTCATGATTCAATTCATGATTCATGATTCAATTCATGATTCATGATTCAATTCATGATTCTTGATTCATAATTCAATTCATGATTCATAATTCATGATTCAATTCATGATTCATAATTCATGATTCAATTTATGATTCATGATTCAATTTATGATTCATGATTCAATTTATGATTCATGATTCAATTCATGATTCATGATTTATGATTCGATTCATGATTCAAGGTTCAATTCATGATTCATGATTCGATTCATGATTCAATTCATGATTCATGATTCAATTCATGATTCATGATTCATGATTCAATTCATGATTCATGATTCATGATTCAATTCATGATTCATGATTCAATTCATGATTCAGTTCATGATTGAATTCATAATTCAAGATTCATGATTCAATTGATGATTTATGATTCGATTCATGATTCAATTCATGATTCATAATTCATGATTCATGATTCAATTTATGATTCATGATTCAATTCATGATTTATTTCATGATTCATGATTTATGATTCATTTAATGATTTATGATTTATTTCATGATTCATGGTTTATGATTCAATTCATGATTTATGATTCATGATTCAATTCATGATTCATGATTCAATTCATGATTCATGATTCAATTCATGATTTATTTCATAATTCATCATTCAATTCATCATTCAATTCATCATTTAATTCATGATTTATGATTCATGATTCATAATTCCATTCATAATTTATGATTCAACATTTGATTCATAATTCAATTCATGATTCAATTCATGATTCATGATTCAATAAATGATTCATGATTCAATTCATAATTCATGAATCAGTTTATGATTCAATTCATGATTCATGATTCAATTCATAATTCATTATTTGATTCATGATTCATGAATAATGATTTAATTCATGATTCATGATTCATGATTTAATTCATGATTCATGATTCATGATTCGATTCATTATTTATGATTCATTATTTATGATTCATGATTCATGATTTATGATTCAATTTATGATTCATAATTCATTTTATGATTCATTTCATGATTCAATTCATGATTCATGATTCGATTCATGATTCAATCCATGATTCAATACATGATTCGATACATTATTCATGATTCATGTTTCAGTATTCGATTCATGATTCATGATTCATGATTCAATTCATGATTCAAGATTCAAGATTCATGATTCAATTCATGATTCATGATTCATGATTCAATTTATGATTCATTTCATGATTCATGATTTAGGATTCAATTCATGATTTAATTCGTGATTCATGATTCAATTCGTGATTCATGATTCAATTCGTGATTTATGATTCGATTCATGATTCGATTCATGATTTATGATTCAATTCATGATTCATAATTCATGATTCATGATTCAATTTATGATTCATGATTCAATTCATGATTTATTTCATGATTAATGATTTATGATTTATTTCATGATTCATGGTTTATGATTCAATTCATGATTTATGATTCATGATTCAATTCATGATTCATGATTCATGATTCATGATTCAATTTATGATTCATTTCATGATTCATGATTTAGGATTCAATTCATGAATCATGATTCGATTCATGATTCATCATTCATGAATCATGATTCGATTCATGATTCATCATTCATGAATCATGATTCGATTCATGATTCATGAATCATGATTCGATTCATGATTCATGAATCATGATTCGATTCATGATTCATGAATCATGATTCGATTCATGATTCATGAATCATGATTCAATTCATGCTTCATGAATCATGATTCAATTCATGCTTCATGATTCATGATTCAATTCATGATTTAATTCGTGATTCATGATTCAATTCGTGATTTATGATTCGATTCATGATTCGATTCATGATTTATGATTCAATTCATGATTCATAATTCATGATTCAATTTATGATTCATGATTCATTTCATGATTCAATTCATGATTCATGATTTAATTCATGATTCATGATTTATGATTCGATTCATAATTCATGATTCATGATTTATGATTCGATTCATAATTCATGATTCGATTCATGATTCGATTCATGATTCATGATTCGATTCATGATTAAATTCATGATTCATGATTCAATTCATGATTCATGATTCAATTCATGATACAAGATTCATGATTCAATTCATGATTCATGATTCAATTCATGATTCATGATTCAATTCATGATTCAAGATTCATGATTCAATTGATGATTTATGATTCAATTCATGATTCATGATTCAATTCATGATTCATGATTCAATACATGATTCATGATTCAATTTATGATTCATGATTCAATTCATGATTCATGATTCAATTTATGATTCATGATTCAATTCATGATTCATTTCATGATTCATTTCATGATTCATGGTTTATGATTCAATTTATGATTTATGATTCATTTCATGATTCATGATTCAATTCATGATTCATTTCATGATTCATGATTCAATTCATGATTCATTTCATGATTCATGAAATATGAATCGATTCATGATTCAATTCATGATTCAATTCATGATTCATGATTCAATTCATGATTCAATTCATGATTCATGATTCAATTCATGATTCATTTCATGATTCATGATTCAATTCATGTTTCATGATTCGATTCATGTTTCATGATTCAATTCATGATTTATGATTCAACTTTTGATTCATGATTCAATTCATGATTAATGATTAAATTCATGATTCATGATTCAATTCATGATTCATGAATCAATTTATGATTCAATTCATGATTCATGATTCAATTCATGATTGATTCATGATTCAAATAATGATTTATGATTTAATTCATGATTCATGATTTATGATTTAATTCATGATTCATGATTTAAATCATGATTCATGATTTATGATTTAATTCATGATTAATTTATTTAATCAATTCATGATTCATGATTCGATTCATGATTCATGATTCAATTCATGATTCATGATTCGATTCATGATTCATGATTCAATTCATGATTCATGATTCGATTCATGATTCATGATTCATGATTCGATTCATTATTTATGATTCTTGTTTCAGTATTCAATTCCTGATTCAATTCATGATTCATTTCATGATTCATTTCATGATTCATGATTCGATTCATTATTCATGATTCATGATTCATGATTCGATTCATGATTCATGATTCGATTCATGATTCATGATTCAATTCATGATTCATGATTCAATTCATGATTCATGATTCAATTCATGATTCATGATTCATTTCATGATTCGATTTATGATTCATTTCATGATTCATGATTCAAATCATGATTTATTTCATGATTCATGATTCAATTCATAATTCATGATTCAATTCATGATTCATGATTCAATTCATGATTCATAATTCAATTCATGATTCATGATTCATAATTCAATTCATGATTCATGATTCAATTCATGATTCATGATTCAATTCATGATTCATGATTTAATTTATGATTTTTTTCATGATTCATGATTCATGATTCAATTCATGATTCATGATTCAATTCATGATTCATGATTCAATTCATGATTCATGATTCGAATCATGATTCATGATTCGAATCATGATTCATGATTCGAATCATGATTCATGATTGAATTCAAGATTCGATTCATGATTCATGATTCGATTCATGATTCATGATTCGATTCATGATTCATGATTCATGATTTAATTCATAATTCATGATTCAATTCATGATTCATGATTCATAATTATTGATTCAATTCATGATTCATGATTTAATTTATGATTTATTTCATGATTCCTGATTTAGGATTCAATTCATGATTTATTATTCATAAATAATGATTCGATTCACGATTCATGAATCATGTTTCAATTCATGCTTCATGATTCAATTCATGATTCATGATTCAATTCATGATTCATGATTCAAATCATGATTCATGATTCAATTCATGTTTCATGATTTAATTCATGATTCATAATTCAATTCATTTTTCATGATTCAATTTATGATTCATGATTCAATTTATGATTCATGATTCATGATTCAATTCATGATTCATGATTCATGATTCAATTCATGATTCATGATTCATAATTCAAAATTCATGATTCGATTCATGATTCATGATTCATGATTCAATTCATGATTCATGATTCGATTCATGATTCATGATTTGATTTATGATTCTTGATTCATGATTCATGATTCGATTCATGATTCAATTTATGATTCATTATTCATGATTCAATTCATGATTCTTGATTCATGATTCAAGATTCAATTCATGATTCATGATTCGCTTCATGATTCTTGATTCATGATTCAATTCATGATTCATGATTCAATTCATGATTCATTTCATGATTCATGATTCATGATTCAATTTATGATTTATGAATTAGTTCATGATTCATGGTTCATGAATCATGATTCGTTTCATGATTCATGATTCGTTTCATGATTCATGATTCGTTTCATGATTTATGATTTAATTCATGATTCATGATTCAATTCATGATTTATTTCATGATTCATAATTCAATTCATGATTCATGATTCGATTCATTATTCATGATTCATGTTTCAGTATTCGATTCATGATTCGATTCATTATTCATGATTCATGTTTCAGTATTCGATTCATGATTCATGATTGAAGTCATGATTCATGATTGAGTTCATGATTCGATTCATTATTCATGATTCATGTTTCAGTATTCGATTCATGATTCGATTCATTATTCATGATTCATGTTTCAGTATTCGATTCATGATTCATGATTGAAGTCATGATTCATGATTGAGTTCATGATTCATGATTCAATTCATGATTCATGATTGAGTTCATGATTCATGATTCAATTCATGATTCATGATTCAATTTATGATTCATGATTCAAATCATGATTCATGATTCAATTCATGATTCATTTCATGATTCATTCTTTATGATTCAATTCATGATTCATGATTTATGATTCAATTCATGATTCATGATTAATTATTCAATTCATGATTCATGATTCTTTTCATGATTTATGAATTATGATTCAATTCATGATTCATGATTCAATTCATGTTTCATGATTCATTTCATGATTTATGATTTAATTCATGATTCATGATTCATTTTATGATTCATTTCAAGATTCATGATTCGTTATTCATTTCATGATTCATTTTATTATTCATGGTTCATGATTCATGATTCGATTTATGATTCGATTCATGATTCGATTCATGATTCGATTTATGATTCAATTTATGATTCATGATTCAATTTATGATTCATGATTCATAATTCAATTCATGATTCATGATTCACGATTCATGATTCACGATTCATGATTCATGATTCAATTCATGATTAATTATTCAATTCATGATTCATGATTCTTTTCATGATTTATGAATTATGATTCAATTCATGATTCATGATTCATTTCATGATTTATGATTTAATTCATGATTCATGATTTATTTTATGATTAATTTCAAGATTCATGATTCTTGATTCAATTCATGATTTAATTCATTATTCATTTCATGATTCATTTCATTATTCATGGTTCATGATTCATGATTCGATTCATGATTCATGATTCGATTCATGATTCATGATTCGATTCATGATTCGATTCATGATTCATGATTCAATTCATGATTCATGATTCATGATTCGATTCATGATTCATGATTTATGATTTAATTCATGATTCATGATTCGATTCATGATTCATGATTCGATTCATGATTCGATTCATGATTCGATTCATGATTCGATTCATGATTCATGATTCAATTCATGATTCATGATTTGATTCATGGTTCATGATTTAATTCATAGTTCATGATTTAATTCATAATTTATGATTCAATTCATGATTCATGATTCAATTCATGATTCATGATTCAATTCATGATTCATGATTCATAATTCAGTTCATGATTCATGATTCAATTCATGATTCATGATTTAATTCATGGTTCATGATTCAATTCATAATTTATGATTCAATTCATGATTGATGATTCAATTCATGATTTATTATTCAATTCATGATTCATAATTCATGATTCAATTTATGATTCATGATTCAATTCATGATTTATGATTCAATTCATGATTCATAATTCATGATTCAATTCATGATTTATGATTTAATTCATGATTCATAATTCATGATTCATGATTCATTTTATGATTCATGATTTGATTCATGATTCATTTTATGATTCATGATTTAATTCATGATTCATTTCATGATTCATGGTTTATGATTCAATTCATGTTTTATGATTCATTTCATGATTCATGGTTTATGATTCGATTCATGATTCATGGTTCATGAATCATGATTAGATTCATGATTCATGTTTCATGAATCATGATTCTATTCATGATTCATGATTCGATTCATGATTCATGAATCATGATTCAATTCATGATTCATGATTCATAATTCAATTCATGATTTATAATTCATGATTCAATTCATGATTCATAATTCATGATTCAATTCATGATTCATTATTTAATTCAAGATTCATGATTCAATTCATGATTCATGATTCAATTCATGATTCAATTCATGATTCATGATTCAATTCATGATTCATGATTAATAATTCAATTCATGATTCATAATTCATGATTCAATTTATGATTCATGATTCAATTCATGATTCATGATTCAAGTCATGATTTATGATTCATGATTTAATTCATGATTCATGATTCAATTCATGGTTCATGATTTATGATTCGATTCATGATTCAAGGTTCAATTCATGATTCATGATTCGATTCATGATTCAATTCATGATTCATGATTCAATTCATGATTCATGATTCAATTCATGATTCATGATTCATGATTCAATTGATGATTTATGATTCGATTCATGATTCAATTCATGATTCATAATTCATGATTCATGATTCAATTTATGATTCATGATTCAATTCATGATTTATTTCATGATTCATGATTTATGATTCATTTAATGATTTATGATTTATTTCATGATTCATGGTTTATGATTCAATTCATGATTTATGAATCATGATTCAATTCATGATTCATGATTCAATTCATGATTCATGATTCATGAATCAATTCATGATTCATGATTTATTTCATGATTTATTTCATAATTCATCATTCAATTCATCATTCAAATCATCATTCAATTCATGATTCATAATTCCATTCATGATTTATGATTCAACATTTGATTCATAATTCAATTCATGATTCATGATTCAATTCATAATTCATGAATCAATTTATGATTCAATTCATGATTCAATTCATGATTCATGATTCAATTCATGATTCATGATTCAATTCAAAATTCATTATTTGATTCATGATTCATGATTTAATTCATGATTCATGATTTAATTCATGATTCATGATTTAATTCATGATTCATGATTCATAATTTAATTCATGATTCATGGTATGATTCATGATTCAAAACATGATTCATTATTTATGATTCATTATTTATGATTCATGATTTATGATTCAATTTATGATTCCTAATTCATTTTATGATTCATTATTCATGATTCATGATTTATGATTCAATTTATGATTCATAATTCATTTTATGATTCATTTCATGATTCAATTCA
Organism: Mixophyes australis; assembly: GCA_036250195.1. Classification (NCBI taxonomy): domain Eukaryota; kingdom Metazoa; phylum Chordata; class Amphibia; order Anura; family Limnodynastidae; genus Mixophyes; species Mixophyes australis. The sequence goes on from JAVHZZ010000002.1 coordinate 220,981,469, forward strand.
TGATTCATGATTCGATTCATGATTCAATTCATGATTCATGATTTATGATTCAATTCATGATTCAATACATTATTCATGATTCATGTTTCAGTATTCGATTCATGATTCATGATTCAATTCATGATTCATGATTCAAGATTCAAGATTCATGATTCAATTCATGATTCATGATTCAATTTATGATTCATTTCATGATTCATGATTTAGGATTCAATTCATGAATCATGATTCGATTCATGATTCATCATTCATAAATCATGATTCGATTCATGCTTCATCATTCATGAATCATGATTCGATTCATGATTCATGATTCGATTCATGATTCATGAATCATGATTCAATTCATGATTCATGAATCATGATTCGATTCATGATTCATGAATCATGATTCAATTCATGCTTCATGATTCATGATTCGATTCATGATTCATGATTTAATTCGTGATTCATGATTCAGTTCGTGATTCATGATTCAATTCGTGATTTATGATTCGATTCGTGATTCATGATTCGATTCATGATTCATGATTTATGATTCAATTTATGATTCATAATTCACGATTCAATTTATGATTCATGATTCAAGTCATGATTTATGATTCATGATTCAATTCATGATTCAATTCATGATTCATGATTTAATTTATGATTCATGATTTATGATTCGATTCATAATTCATGATTCATGATTTATAATTCGATTCATGATTCGATTCATGATTCGATTCATGATTCATGATTCGATTCATGATTAAATTCATGATTCATGATTCATGATTCAATTCATGATTCATGATTCATTTCATGATTCATGATTCAATTCATGTTTCAATTCATGTTTCATGATACAATTCATGATTCATTTCATGATTCATGAAATATGAATCGATTCATGATTCATGATTCAATTCATGATTCATGATTCAATTCATGATTCATGATTCAATTCATGATTCATGATTCAATTCATGATTCAAGATTCATGATTCAATTGATGATTTATGATTCAATTGATGATTCATGATTCAATTGATGATTCATGATTCAATACATGATTCATGATTCAATTTATGATTCATGATTCAATTCATGATTCATTTCATGATTCATGGTTTATGATTCAATTCATGATTCATGATTCATTTCATGATTCATGATTCAATTCATGTTTCAATTCATGTTTCATGATTCAATTCATGATTCATGAAATATGAATCGATTCATGATTCAATTCATGATTCATGATTCAATTCATGATTCATGATTCAATTCATGATTCAATTCATGATTCATGATTCAATTCATGATTCATGATTCAATTCATGATTCATTTCATGATTCATGATTCAATTCATGTTTCATGATTCGATTCATGTTTCATGATTCAATTCATGATTCATGATTCAATTCATGATTCATGATTCAATTCATGATTCAATTCATGATTCATGAATCAATTTATGATTCAATTCATGATTGATGATTCATGATTCAAATAATGATTCATGATTTAAATCATGATTCATGATTTATGATTTAAATCATGATTCATGATTTAAATCATGATTCATGATTTATGATTTAATTCATGATTCATTTATTTAATCAATTCTTGATTCATGATTCATGAATTATGATTCAATTCATGAAACATGATTCGATTCATTATTTATGATTCATGTTTCAGTATTCGATTCATGATTCATGATTCATGATTCGATTCATTATTCATGATTCTTGTTTCAGTATTCGATTCATGATTCATGATTCAATTCATGATTAATTTCATGATTCATGATTCGATTCATTATTCATGATTCATGATTCATGATTCAATTCATGATTAATTTCATGATTCATTTCATGATTCATGATTCGATTCATGATTCGATTTATGATTCATTTCATGATTCATGATTCAAATCATGATTCAATTCATGATTCAATTCATGATTTATTTCATGATTCATGATTCAATTCATACTTCATGATTCAATTCATGATTTATGATTCATGATTCAATTTATGATTCATGATTCGATTCATGATTCAATTCATGATTCATGATTCATGATTCATGATTCATGATTCAATTCATGATTCATGATTTAATTCATGATTCATGATTCAATTCATGATTCATGATTCATAATTAATGATTCAATTCATGATTCATGATTTAATTTATGATTCATAATTCATGAATCATGATTCAATTCATGATCCATCATTCATAAATAATGATTTGATTCACGATTCATGAATCATGATTCAATTCATGCTTCATGATTCATTTCATGATTCATGATTCATGATTCAAATCATGATTCATGATTCAATTCATGTTTCATGATTCAATTCATGATTCATGATTTAATTCATGATTCATAATTTAATTCATGATTCAATTTATGATTCATGATTCAATTTATGATTCATGATTCATGATTCAATTCATGATTCATGATTCAATTCATGATTCATGATTCAATTCATGATTCATGATTCATGATTCAATTCATGATTCAATTTATGATTCATGATTCATGATTCAAAATTCATGATTCGATTCATGATTCATGATTCATGATTCATGATTCGATTCTTGATTCATGATTCATGATTTAATTCATGATTCATGATTCGATTCATGATTCATGATTCGATTTATGATTCTTGATTCATGATTCATGATTCATGATTCGATTCATGATTCTTGATTCATGATTCAAGATTCAATTCATGATTCTTGATTCATGATTCAAGATTCAATTCATGATTCATGATTCGCTTCATGATTCTTGATTCATGATTCAATTCATGATTCATGATTCATTTCATGATTCATGATTGATGATTCATGATTCAATTTATGATTTATGAATTAGTTCATGATTCATGGTTCATGAATCATGATTCGTTTCATGATTCATGATTCAATTCATGATTCATTTCATGATTTATGATTTAATTCATGATTCATGATTCAATTCATGATTTATTTCATGATTCATAATTCAATTCATGATTCATGATTCGATTCATTATTCATGATTTATGTTTCAGTATTCGATTCATGATTCATGATTGAAGTCATGATTCATGATTGAGTTCATGATTCATGATTCAATTCATGATTCATTTCATGATTTATGATTATGATTTATGATTGAATTCATGATTCATGATTGAATTCATGATTCATGATTGAATTCATGATTCATGATTCAATTTATGAATTATGATTCAATTCATGATTCATGATTCAATTCATGATTCATGATTTAATTCATGATTCATTTTATGATTCATTTCAAGATTCATGATTCTTGATTTAATTCATGATTCAATTCGTTATTCATGATTCGATTCATGATTCGATTCATGATTCATGATTCGATTCATGATTCGATTCATGATTCATGATTCGATTCATGATTCGATTCATGATTCATGATTCGATTCATGATTCAATTTATGATTCATGATTCGATTTAGGATTCATGATTCATGATTCAATTCATGATTCATGATTCATGATTCAATTCATGATTCATGATTCATGATTCAATTCATGATTCATGATTCAATTCATGATTCATGATTCATGATTCAAAATTCATGATTCGATTCATGATTCATGATTCGATTCATGATTCTTGATTCATGATTCATGATTTGATTCATGATTCATGATTCATTATTCATGATTCGATTCATGATTCTTGATTCATGATTCAAGATTCAATACATGATTCATGATTCGCTTCATGATTCTTGATTCATGATTCAATTCATGATTCATGATTCATTTCATGATTCATGATTCATTTCATAATTCATGATTCATGATTCATGATTAGATTCAATATTTATGATTCATGATTCATGATTCATTTCATGATTCATGATTCATTTCATAATTCATGATTCATGATTCATGATTCAATTCATGATTCAATTCATGATTCATGATTTAATTTATGATTCATGATTTATGATTCGATTCATAATTCATGATTCATGATTTATAATTCGATTCATGATTCGATTCATGATTCGATTCATGATTCATGATTCGATTCATGATTAAATTCATGATTCATGATCCAATTCATGTTTCAATTCATGTTTCATGATACAATTCATGATTCATTTCATGATTCATGAAATATGAATCGATTCATGATTCAATTCATGATTCATGATTCAATTCATGATTCATGATTCAATTCATGATTCATGATTCAATTCATGATTCATGATTCAATTCATGATTCATGATTCAATTCATGATTCAAGATTCATGATTCAATTGATGATTTATGATTCAATTGATGATTCATGATTCAATTTATGATTCATGATTCAATTCATGATTCATTTCATGATTCATGGTTTATGATTCAATTCATGATTTATGATTCATTTCATGATTTATGATTCAATTCATGATTCAATTCATGATTCATTTCATGATTCATGGTTTATGATTCAATTCATGATTTATGATTCAATTCATGATTCATGATTCAATTCATGATTCATGATTCAATTCATGATTCATGATTCAATTCATGATTCAAGATTCATGATTCAATTGATGATTTATGATTCAATTGATGATTCATGATTCAATACATGATTCATGATTCAATTTATGATTCATGATTCAATTCATGATTCATTTCATGATTCATGGTTTATGATTCAATTCATGATTTATGATTCAATTCATGATTCATGATTCAATTCATGATTCATGATTCAATTCATGATTCATGATTCAATTCATGATTCAAGATTCATGATTCAATTGATGATTTATGATTCAATTGATGATTCATGATTCAATACATGATTCATGATTCAATTTATGATTCATGATTCAATTCATGATTCATTTCATGATTCATGGTTTATGATTCAATTCATGATTTATGATTCATTTCATGATTCATGATTCAATTCATGATTCATGAAATATGAATCGATTCATGATTCAATTCATGATTCATGATTCAATTCATGATTCAATTCATGATTCATGATTCGATTCATGATTCAATTCATGATTCATTTCATGATTCATGATTCAATTCATGTTTCATGATTCAATTCATGATTCAATTCATGATTCATGATTCAATTCATGATTCATGATTCAATTCATATTTCATGAATCAATTTATGATTCAATTCATGATTGATGATTCATGATTCAAATAATGATTCATGATTTAAATCATGATTCATGATTTATGATTTAAATCATGATTCATGATTTAAATCATGATTCATGATTTAAATCATGATTCATGATTTATGATTTAATTCATGATTCATTTATTTAATCAATTCTTGATTCATGATTCATGAATTATGATTCAATTCATGAATCATGATTCGATTCATTATTTATGATTCATGTTTCAGTATTCGATTCATGATTCATGATTCATGATTCGATTCATTATTCATGATTCTTGTTTCAGTATTCGATTCATGATTCATGATTCAATTTATGATTCATTTCATGATTCATGATTTAGGATTCAATTCATGAATCATGATTCGATTCATGATTCATGAATCATTATTCAATTCATGCTTCATGATTCATGATTCGATTCATGATTCATGATTTAATTCGTGATTCATGATTCAATTTGTGATTTATGATTCGATTCTGATTCATGATTCGATTCATGATTCATGATTTATGATTCAATTCATGATTCATAATTCACGATTCAATTTATGATTCATGATTCAAGTCATGATTTATGATTCATGATTCAATTCATGATTCAATTCATGATTCATGATTTAATTTATGATTCATGATTTATGATTCGATTCATAATTCATGATTCATGATTTATAATTCGATTCATGATTCGATTCATGATTCATGATTCGATTCATGATTAAATTCATGATTCATGATTCATGATTCAATTCATGATTCATGATTCATTTCATGATTCATGATTCAATTCATGTTTCAATTCATGTTTCATGATACAATTCATGATTCATTTCATGATTCATGAAATATGAATCGATTCATGATTCATGATTCAATTCATGATTCATGATTCAATTCATGATTCATGATTCAATTCATGATTCATGATTCAATTCATGATTCATGATTCAATTCATGATTCAAGATTCATGATTCAATTGATGATTTATGATTCAATTGATGATTCATGATTCAATACATGATTCATGATTCAATTTATGATTCATGATTCAATTCATGATTCATTTCATGATTCATGGTTTATGATTCAATTCATGATTTATGATTCATTTCATGATTCATGATTCAATTCATGATTCAATTCATGATTCATTTCATGATTCAATTCATGTTTCAATTCATGTTTCATGATTCAATTCATGATTCATGAAATATGAATCGATTCATGATTCAATTCATGATTCATGATTCAATTCATGATTCATGATTCAATTCATGATTCATGATTCAATTCATGATTCATTTCATGATTCATGATTCAATTCATGATTCATGATTCAATTCATGATTCATGATTCAATTCATGATTCATGAATCAATTTATGATTCAATTCATGATTGATGATTCATGATTCAAATAATGATTCATGATTTAAATCATGATTCATGATTTATGATTTAAATCATGATTCATGATTTAAATCATGATTCATGATTTATGATTTAATTCATGATTCATTTATTTAATCAATTCTTGATTCATGATTCATGAATTATGATTCAATTCATGAATCATGATTCGATTCATTATTTATGATTCATGTTTCAGTATTCGATTCATGATTCATGATTCATGATTCGATTCATTATTCATGATTCTTGTTTCAGTATTCGATTCATGATTCATGATTCAATTCATGATTAATTTCATGATTCATGATTCGATTCATTATTCATGATTCATGATTCATGATTCAATTCATGATTAATTTCATGATTCATTTCATGATTCATGATTCGATTCATGATTCATTTCATGATTCATGATTCAAATCATGATTCAATTCATGATTTATTTCATGATTCATGATTCAATTCATACTTCATGATTCAATTCATGATTCATGATTCATGATTCAATTTATGATTCATGATTCGATTCATGATTCAATTCATGATTCATGATTCGATTCATGATTCAATTCATGATTCATGATTCATAATTAATGATTCAATTCATGATTCATGATTCAAATCATGATTCATGATTCAATTCATGTTTCATGATTCAATTCATGATTCATGATTTAATTCATGATTCATAATTTAATTCATGATTCAATTTATGATTCATGATTCAATTTATGATTCATGATTTATGATTCAATTCATGATTGATGATTCATGATTCAAATAATGATTCATGATTTAAATCATGATTCATGATTCAAATAATGATTCATGATTTAAATCATGATTCATGATTTATGATTTAAATCATGATTCATGATTTAAATCATGATTCATGATTTAAATCATGATTCATGATTTATGATTTAATTCATGATTCATTTATTTAATCAATTCTTGATTCATGATTCATGAATTATGATTCAATTCATGAATCATGATTCGATTCATTATTTATGATTCATGTTTCAGTATTCGATTCATGATTCATGATTCATGATTCGATTCATTATTCATGATTCTTGTTTCAGTATTCGATTCATGATTCATGATTCAATTCATGATTAATTTCATGATTCATGATTCGATTCATTATTCATGATTCATGATTCAATTCATGATTCATGATTCAATTCATGATTAATTTCATGATTCATTTCATGATTCATGATTCGATTCATGATTCGATTTATGATTCATTTCATGATTCGATTTATGATTCAAATCATGATTCAATTCATGATTTATTTCATGATTCATGATTCAATTCATACTTCATGATTCAATTCATGATTCATGATTCATGATTCAATTTATGATTCATGATTCGATTCATGATTCGATTCATGATTCATGATTCATGATTCAATTCATGATTCATGATTTAATTCATGATTCATGATTCAATTCATGATTCATGATTCATAATTAATGATTCAATTCATGATTCATGATTTAATTTATGATTCATAATTCATGAATCATGATTCAATTCATGATCCATCATTCATAAATAATGATTTGATTCACGATTCATGAATCATGATTCAATTCATGCTTCATGATTCATTTCATGATTCATGATTCATGATTCAAATCATGATTCATGATTCAATTCATGTTTCATGATTCAATTCATGATTCATGATTTAATTCATGATTCATAATTTAATTCATGATTCAATTTATGATTCATGATTCAATTTATGATTCATGATTCAATTTATGATTCATGATTCAATTCATGATTCATGATTCAATTCATGATTCATGATTCATGATTCAATTCATGATTCAATTCATGATTCATGATTCAATTTATGATTCATGATTCATGATTCAAAATTCATGATTCGATTCATGATTCATGATTCATGATTCATGATTCGATTCTTGATTCATGATTCATGCTTTAATTCATGATTCATGATTCGATTCATGATTCATGATTCGATTTATGATTCTTGATTCATGATTCATGATTCATGATTCGATTCATGATTCTTGATTCATGATTCAAGATTCAATTCATGATTCTTGATTCATGATTCAAGATTCAATTCATGATTCATGATTCGCTTCATGATTCTTGATTCATGATTCAATTCATGATTCATGATTCATTTCATGATTCATGATTCATGATTTATGATTCAATTTATGATTTATGAATTAGTTCATGATTCATGGTTCATGAATCATGATTCGTTTCATGATTCATGATTCAATTCATGATTCATTTCATGATTTATGATTTAATTCATGATTCATGATTCAATTCATGATTTATTTCATGATTCATAATTCAATTCATGATTCATGATTCGATTCATTATTCATGATTCATGTTTCAGTATTCGATTCATGATTCATGATTGAAGTCATGATTCATGATTGAGTTCATGATTCATGATTCAATTCATGATTCATTTCATGATTTATGATTATGATTTATGATTGAATTCATGATTCATGATTGAATTCATGATTCATGATTCAATTTATGAATTATGATTCAATTCATGATTCATGATTCAATTCATGATTCATGATTCATTTCATGATTTATGATTTAATTCATGATTCATTTTATGATTCATTTCAAGATTCATGATTCTTGATTCAATTCATGATTCAATTCGTTATTCATGATTCGATTCATGATTCGATTCATGATTCATGATTCGATTCATGATTCGATTCATGATTCATGATTCGATTCATGATTCATGATTCGATTCATGATTCATGATTCGATTCATGATTCATGATTCGATTCATGATTCATGATTCGATTCATGATTCAATTTATGATTCATGATTCAATTTAGGATTCATGATTCATGATTCAATTCATGATTCATGATTCATGATTCAATTCATGATTCATGATTCATGATTCAATTCATGATTCATGATTCAATTCATGATTCATGATTCAAAATTCATGATTCGATTCATGATTCATGATTCGATTCTTGATTCATGATTCATGATTTGATTCATGATTCATGATTCATGATTCATTATTCATGATTCGATTCATGATTCTTGATTCATGATTCAAGATTCAATACATGATTCATGATTCGCTTCATGATTCTTGATTCATGATTCAATTCATGATTCATGATTCATTTCATGATTCATGATTCATTTCATAATTCATGATTCATGATTCATGATTAGATTCAATATTTATGATTCATGATTCATGATTCATTTCATGATTCATGATTCATTTCATAATTCATGATTCATGATTCATGATTCAATTTATGATTTATGAATTAGTTCATGATTCATGGTTCATGAATCATGATTCGTTTCATGATTCATGGTTCATGAATCATGATTCGTTTCATGATTCATGATTCATTTCATGATTTATGATTTAATTCATGATTCATGATTCAATTCATGATTTATTTCATGATTCATAATTCAATTCATGATTCGATTCATTATTCATGATTCATATTTCAGTATTCGATTCCTGATTCGATTCATTATTCATGATTCATGTTTCAGTATTCGATTCATGATTCATGATTGAAGTCATGATTCATGATTGAGTTCATGATTCATGATTGAATTCATGATTCATTTCATGATTTATGATTATGATTTATGATTGAATTCATGATTCATGATTGAATTCATGATTCATGATTGAATTCATGATTCATGATTCAATTTATGAATTATGATTCAATTTATGATTCATGATTCAATTCATGATTCATGATTCAATTCATGATTCAAGATTCATGATTCAATACATGATTCATGATTCAATTTATGATTCATGATTCAATTCATGATTCAATTTATGATTCATGATTCAATTCATGATTCATTTCATGATTCATGGTTTATGATTCAATTCATGATTTATGATTCATTTCATGATTCATGATTCAATTCATGATTCATTTCATGATTCATGATTCAATTCATGTTTCAATTCATGTTTCATGATTCAATTCATGATTCATTTCATGATTCATGAAATATGAATCGATTCATGATTCATGATTCAATTCATGATTCAATTCATGATTCATGATTCAATTCATGATTCAATTCATGATTCATGATTCAATTCATGATTCAATTCATGATTCATGATTCAATTCATGATTCATGATTCAATTCATGATTCATGATTCAATTCATGATTCATTTCATGATTCATGATTCAATTCATGTTTCATGATTCGATTCATGTTTCATGATTCAATTCATGATTTATGATTCAACTTTTGATTCATGAGTCAATTCATGATTAATGATTCAATTCATGATTCATGAATCAATTTATGATTCAATTCATGATTCATGATTCAATTCATGATTCATGATTTATGATTTAATTCATGATTCATTTATTTAATCAATTCTTGATTCATGATTCATTATTTATGATTCGATTCATGATTCATGATTCAATTCATGATTCATGAGTCGATTCATGATTCATGATTTATGATTCAATTCATGATTCATGATTAGATTCAATATTTATGATTCATGTTTCAGTATTCGATTCATGATTCATGATTCATGATTCGATTCATTATTCATGATTCTTGTTTCAGTATTCAATTCATGATTCATTTCATGATTCATGATTCGATTCATTATTCATGATTCATGATTCATGATTCGATTCATGATTCATGATTCGATTCATGATTCATGATTCAATTCATGATTCATGATTCAATTCATGATTCATGACTCAATTCATGATTCATGATTCAATTCATGATTCATTTCATGATTCATGATTCGATTTATGATTCATTTCATGATTCATGATTCGATTTATGATTCATTTCATGATTCATGATTCGATTTATGATTCATTTCATGATTCATGATTCAAATCATGATTCAATTCATGATTCATGATTCATGATTCAATTCATGATTCATAATTCAATTCATGATTCATGATTCATGATTCATAATTCAATTCATGATTCATGATTCAATTCATGATTCATGATTAGATTCAATATTTATGATTCATGTTTCAGTATTCGATTCATGATTCATGATTCATGATTCGATTCATTATTCATGATTCTTGTTTCAGTATTCAATTCATGATTCATTTCATGATTCATGATTCGATTCATTATTCATGATTCATGATTCATGATTCGATTCATGATTCATGATTCAATTCATGATTCATGATTCAATTCATGATTCATGATTCAATTCATGATTCATGATTCAATTCATGATTCATTTCATGATTCATGATTCGATTTATGATTCATTTCATGATTCAAATCATGATTCAATTCATGATTCATGATTCATGATTCAATTCATGATTCATAATTGAATTCATGATTCATGATTCAATTCATGATTCATAATTGAATTCATGATTCATGATTCATGATTCATAATTCAATCCATGATTCATGATTCAATTCATGATTCATGATTTAATTTATGATTTATTTCATGATTCATGATTCAATTCATGATTCATGATTTAATTTATGATTTATTTCATGATTCATGATTCAATTCATGATTCATGATTCATGATTTAATTCATGATTTATGATTGGATTCATGATTTATGATTCGATTCATGATTCATGTTTCATGATTGAATTCAAGATTCGATTCATGATTCATGATTCATGATTCGATTCATGATTCATGATTCGATTCATGATTCATGATTCGATTCATGATTTAATTCATAATTCATGATTCAATTCATGATTCATGATTCATAATTAATGATTCAATTCATGATTCATGATTCAATTCATGATTCATGATTTAATTTATGATTTATTTCATGATTCCTGATTTAAGATTCAATTCATGATTTATTATTCATAAATAATGATTCGATTCACGATTCATGAATCATGATTCAATTCATGCTTCATGATTCATTTCATGATTCATGATTCAATTCATGATTCATGATTCAATTCATGATTCATGATTCAAATCATGATTCATGATTCAATTCATGTTTCATGATTTAATTCATGATTCATAATTCAATTTATGATTCATGATTCAATTCATGATTCATGACTCATGATTCATGATTCAATTCATGATTCATGATTCATGATTCAAAATTCATGATTCGATTCATGATTCGATTCATGATTCGATTCATGATTCAATTCATGATTCATGATTCAATTCATGATTCTTGATTCGATTCATGATTCATGATTCGATTTATGATTCTTGATTCATGATTCGATTCATGATTCAATTTATGATTCAATTTATGATTCATTATTCATGATTCAATTCATGATTCTTGATTCATGATTCAAGATTCAATTCATGATTCATGATTCGCTTCATGATTCTTGATTCATGATTCAATTCATGATTCATGATTCAATTCATGATTCATTTCATGATTCATGATTCAATTTATGATTTATGAATTAGTTCATGATTCATGGTTCATGAATCATGATTCGTTTCATGATTCATGATTCATGATTCAATTCATGATTCATGATTCATTTCATGATTCATGATTCATTTCATGATTTATGATTTAATTCATGATTCATGATTCAATTCATGATTTATGATTCAACTTTTGATTCATGATTCAATTCATGATTAATGATTCAATTCATGATTCATGAATCAATTTATGATTCAATTCATGATTCATGATTCAATTCATGATTCATGATTTATGATTTAATTCATGATTCATTTATTTAATCAATTCTTGATTCATGATTCATTATTTATGATTCGATTCATGATTCATGATTCAATTCATGATTCATGAGTCGATTCATGATTCATGATTTATGATTCAATTCATGATTCATGATTAGATTCATTATTTATGATTCATGTTTCAGTATTCGATTCATGATTCATGATTCGATTCATTATTCATGATTCTTGTTTCAGTATTCAATTCATGATTCATTTCATGATTCATGATTCGATTCATTATTCATGATTCATGATTCATGATTCGATTCATGATTCAATTCATGATTCATGATTCAATTCATGATTCATGATTCAATTCATGATTCATGATTCAATTCATGATTCATTTCATGATTCATGATTCGATTTATGATTCATTTCATGATTCATGATTCAAATCATGATTCAATTCATGATTCATGATTCATGATTCAATTCATGATTCATAATTCAATTCATGATTCATGATTCATAATTCAATTCATGATTCATGATTCAATTCATGATTCATGATTCATGATTCAATTCATGATTCATGATTTAATTTATGATTTATTTCATGATTCAATTCATGATTCATGATTTAATTTATGATTTATTTCATGATTCATGATTCAATTCATGATTCATGATTCGAATCATGATTCATGATTCGAATCATGATTCAATTCATGATTCATGATTTAATTCATGATTTATGATTCGATTCATGATTAATGTTTCATGATTGAATTCAAGATTCGATTCATGATTCATGATTCATGATTCGATTCATGATTCATGATTAGATTCATGATTCATGATTCGATTCATGATTCATGATTTATGATTCATGATTTAATTCATAATTCATGATTCAATTCATTATTCATGATTCATAATTAATGATTCAATTCATGATTCATGATTTAATTTATGATTTATTTCATGATTCCTTATTTAGGATTCAATTCATGATTTATTATTCATAAATAATGTTTCGATTCACGATTCATGAATCATGATTCAATTCATGCTTCATGATTCATTTCATGATTCATGATTCAATTCATGATTCATGATTCAATTCATGATTCATGATTCAAATCATGATTCATGATTCAATTCATGTTTCATGATTTAATTCATGATTCATAATTCAATTTATGATTCATAATTCAATTTATGATTCATGATTCATGATTCAATTCATGATTCATGACTCATGATTCATGATTCAAAATTCATGATTCGATTCATGATTCGATTCATGATTCGATTCATGATTCAATTCATGATTCATGATTCATTTCATGATTCATGATTTATGATTCAATTCATGATTTATGATTCAATTCATGATTCATGATTAATTATTCAATTCATGATTCATGATTCTTTTCATGATTTATGAATTATGATTCAATTCATGATTCATGATTCAATTCATGTTTCATGATTCATTTCATGATTTATGATTTAATTCATGATTCATGATTCATTTTATGATTCATTTCAAGATTCATGATTCTTGATTCAATTCATGATTCAATTCGTTATTCATTTCATGATTCATTTTATTATTCATGGTTCATGATTCGATTCATGATTCATGATTCGATTCATGATTCATGATTCGATTTATGATTCAATTTATGATGCATGATTCAAATTATGATTCATGATTCATAATTCAATTCATGATTCATGATTCACGATTCATGATTCATGATTCAATTCATGATTAATTATTCAATTCATGATTCATGATTCTTTTCATGATTTATGAATTATGATTCAATTCATGATTCATGTTCATTTCATGATTTATGATTTAATTCATGATTCATGATTCATTTTATGATTCATTTCAAGATTCATGATTCTTGATTCAATTCATGATTTAATTCATTATTCATTTCATGATTCATTTCATTATTCATGGTTCATGATTCATGATTCATGATTCGATTCATGATTCATGATTCAATTCATGATTCATGATTCATAATTCAATTCATGATTCATGATTTGATTCATGATTCATGATTCAATTCATGATTCATGATTTGATTCATGGTTCATGATTTAATTCATAGTTCATGATTTAATTCATAATTTATGATTCAATTCATGATTCATGATTCAATTCATGATTCATGATTCAATTCATGATTCATGATTCATAATTCAATTCATGATTCATGATTTGATTCATGATTCATGATTCAATTCATGATTCATGATTTGATTCATGGTTCATGATTAAATTCATAATTTATGATTCAATTCATGATTGATGATTCAATTCATGATTCATGATAAAATTCATGATTTATTATTCAATTCATGATTCATAATTCATGATTCAGTTTATTATTCATGATTCAATTCATGATTTATGATTCAATTCATGATTCATAATTCATGATTCAATTCATGATTTATGATTCAGTTCATGATTCATAATTCATGATTCATGATTCATTTTATGATTCATGATTTGATTCATGATTCATTTTATGATTCATGATTTAATTCATGATTCATTTCATGATTCATGGTTTATGATTCAATTCATGTTTTATGATTCATTTCATGATTCATGGTTTATGATTCGATTCATGATTCATGATTCATTTCATGATTCATGGTTTATGATTCGATTCATGATTCATGATTCGATTCATGATTTATGAATCATGATTCAATTCATGATTCATGATTCGATTCATGATTCATGAATCATGATTCAATTCATGATTCATGATTCATAATTCAATTCATGATTCATAATTCATGATTCAATTCATGATTCATAATTCATGATTCAATTCATGATTCATGATTTAATTCAAGATTCATGATTCAATTCATGATTCAATTCATGATTCATGATTCAATTCATGATTCAATTCATGATTCATGATTCAATTCATGATTCAATTCATGATTCATGATTCATAATTCAATTCATGATTCATAATTCATGATTCAATTTATGATTCATGATTCAATTCATGATTCATGATTCAAGTCATGATTTATGATTCATGATTTAATTTATGATTCATTATTCAATTCATGATTCATGATTCAATTCATGATTCATGATTCATGATTCAATTCATGATTGAATTCA
Source organism: Mixophyes australis (assembly GCA_036250195.1). Taxonomy (NCBI): domain Eukaryota; kingdom Metazoa; phylum Chordata; class Amphibia; order Anura; family Limnodynastidae; genus Mixophyes; species Mixophyes australis. The sequence goes on from JAVHZZ010000002.1 coordinate 220,998,025, forward strand.
TGATTCAAGATTCATGATTCAATTGATGATTCATGATTCAATTCATGATTCATAATTCATGATTCATGATTCAATTTATGATTCAATTCATGATTTATTTCATGATTCATGATTTATGATTCATTTAATGATTTATGATTTATTTCATGATTCATGGTTTATGATTCAATTCATGATTTATGAATCATGATTCAATTCATGATTCATGATTCAATTCATGATTCATGATTCATGAATCAATTCATGATTCATGATTTATTTCATGATTTATTTTATAATTCATCATTCAATTCATCATTCAAATCATCATTCAATTCATGATTCATAATTTCATTCATGATTTATGATTCAACATTTGATTCATAATTCAATTCATGATTCATGATTTAATTCATAATTCATGAATCAATTTATGATTCAATTCATGATTCAATTCATGATTCATGATTCAATTCATGATTCATAATTCAATTCATAATTCATTATTTGATTCATGATTCATGATTTAATTCATGATTCATGATTCATGATTTAATTCATGATTCATGATTCATGATTTAATTCATGATTCATGGTATGATTCATGATTCAAAACATGATTCATTATTTATGATTCATTATTTATGATTCATGATTTATGATTCAATTTATGATTCATAATTCATTTTATGATTCATTATTCATGATTCATGATTTATGATTCAATTTATGATTCATAATTCATTTTATGATTCATTTCATGATTCAATTCATGATTCATGATTCGATTCATGATTCTATTCATGATTCATGATTTATGATTCAATTCATGATTCGATACATTATTCATGATTCATGTTTCAGTATTCGATTCATGATTCATGATTCAATTCATGATTCATGATTCAAGATTCAAGATTCATGATTCAATTCATGATTCATGATTCATGATTCATGATTCAATTTATGATTCATTTCATGATTCATGATTTAGGATTCAATTCATGAATCATGATTCGATTCATGATTCATCATTCATAAATCATGATTCGATTCATGCTTCATCATTCATAAATCATGATTCGATTCATGATTCATGAATCATGATTCGATTCATGATTCATGAATCATGATTGGATTCATGATTCATGAATCATGATTAAATTCATGCTTTATGATTCATGATTCAATTCATGATTCATGATTTAATTTATGATTCATGATTCAATTCGTGATTCATGATTTAATTCGTGATTCATGATTCAATTCGTGATTCATGATTCAATTCGTGATTTATGATTCGATTCGTGATTCATGATTCGATTCATGATTCGATTCATGATTCATGATTTATGATTCAATTCATGATTCATAATTCACGATTCAATTTATGATTCATGATTCAAGTCATGATTTATGATTCATGATTCAATTCATGATTCAATTCATGATTCATGATTTAATTCATGATTCATGATTTATGATTCGATTCATAATTCATGATTCATGATTTATGATTCGATTCATAATTCATGATTCGATTTATGATTCGATTCATGATTCATGATTCGATTCATGATTAAATTCATGATTCATGATTCAATTCATGATTCATGATTCAATTCATGATTCATTTCATGATTCATGATTCAATTCATGTTTCAATTCATATTTCATGATTCAATTCATGATTCATTTCATGATTCATGAAATATGAATCGATTCATGATTTATGATTCAATTCATGATTCATGATTCAATTCATGATTCATGATTCAATTCATGATTCATGATTCAATTCATGATTCATGATTCAATTCATGATTCATGAGTCAATTGATGATTTATGATTCAATTCATGATTCATGATTCAATTCATGATTCAAGATTCATGATTCAATACATGATTCATGATTCAATTTATGATTCATGATTCAATTCATGATTCATGATTCAATTTATGATTCATGATTCAATTCATGATTCATTTCATGATTCATGGTTTATGATTCAATTGATGATTTATGATTCAATTGATGATTCATGATTCAATTCATGATTCAAGATTAATGATTCAATACATGATTCATGATTCAATTTATGATTCATGATTCAATTCATGATTCATGATTCAATTCATGATTCATGATTCAATTCATGATTCATTTCATGATTCATGATTCAATTCATGTTTCAATTCATGTTTCATGATTCATGAAATATGAATCGATTCATGATTGAATTCATGATTCATGATTCGATTCATGATTCAATTCATGATTCATGATTCAATTCATGATTCATGATTCAATTCATGATTCATGATTCAATTCATGATTCAATTCATGATTCATGATTCAATTCATGATTCATGATTCAATTCATGATTCATTTCATGGTTCATGATTCAATTCATGTTTCATGATTCGATTCATGTTTCATGATTCAATTCATGATTCATGATTCGATTCATGTTTCATGATTCAATTCATGATTTATGATTCAACTTTTGATTCATGATTCAATTCATGATTCATGATTCAATTCATGATTCATGATTCAATTCATGATTCATGAATCAATTTATGATTCAATTCATGATTGATGATTCATGATTCAAATAATGATTCATGATTTAAATCATGATTCATGATTCAAATAATGATTCATGATTTAAATCATGATTTATGATTTAAATCATGATTCATGATTTAAATCATGATTCATGATTTATGATTTAATTCATGATTCATTTATTTAATCAATTCTTGATTCATGATTTATGATTCGATTCATGATTCAATTCATGATTCATGAGTCGTTTCATGATTTATGATTCAATTCATGATTCATGATTCGATTCATTATTTATGATTCATGTTTCAGTATTCGATTCATGATTCATGATTCATGATTCGATTCATTATTCATGATTCTTGTTTCAGTATTCGATTCATGATTCAATTCATGATTCATTTCATGATTCATGATTCGATTCATTATTCATGATTCATGATTCATGATTCGATTCATGATTCATGATTCAATTCATGATACATGATTCAATTCATGATTCATTTCATGATTCATGATTCATTTCATGATTCATTTCATGATTCATGATTCGATTTATGATTCATTTCATGATTCAAATCATGATTCAATTCATGATTTATTTCATGATTCATGATTCAATTCATAATTCATGATTCAATTCATGATTCATGATTCATGATTCAATTTATGATTCATGATTCAATTCATGATTCATGATTCATGATTCAATTCATGATTCATGATTTAATTTATGATTTATTTCATGATTCATGATTCAATTCATGATTCATGATTCAATTCATGATTCATGATTCGAATCATGATTCATGATTCGAATCATGATTCAATTCATGATTCATGATTTAATTCATGATTTATGATTCGATTCATGATTCATGTTTCATGATTGAATTCAAGATTTAATTCATGATTCATGATTCGATTCATGATTCATGATTCGACTCATGATTCATGATTCGATTCATGATTCATGATTTAATTCATAATTCATGATTCAATTCATGATTCACGATTCATAATTAATGATTTTTTTCATGATTCCTGATTTAGGATTCAATTCATGATTTATTATTCGATTCATGATTCATAATTCATGAATCATGATTCAATTCATGATTCATCATACATAAATAATGATTCGATTCACGATTCATGAATCATGATTCAATTCATGATTCATGATTTAATTCATGATTCATAATTTAATTCATGATTCATAATTTAATTCATGATTCATGATTCAATTCATGTTTCATGATTCAATTCATGATTCATGATTTAATTCATAATTCATGAATCAATTTATGATTCAATTCATGATTCAATTCATGATTCATGATTCAATTCATGATTCATAATTCAATTCATAATTCATTATTTGATTCATGATTCATGATTTAATTCATGATTCATGATTCATGATTTAATTCATGATTCATGATTCATGATTTAATTCATGATTCATGGTATGATTCATGATTCAAAACATGATTCATTATTTATGATTCATTATTTATGATTCATGATTTATGATTCAATTTATGATTCATAATTCATTTTATGATTCATTATTCATGATTCATGATTTATGATTCAATTTATGATTCATAATTCATTTTATGATTCATTTCATGATTCAATTCATGATTCATGATTCGATTCATGATTCTATTCATGATTCATGATTTATGATTCAATTCATGATTCGATACATTATTCATGATTCATGTTTCAGTATTCGATTCATGATTCATGATTCAATTCATGATTCATGATTCAAGATTCAAGATTCATGATTCAATTCATGATTCATGATTCATGATTCATGATTCAATTTATGATTCATTTCATGATTCATGATTTAGGATTCAATTCATGAATCATGATTCGATTCATGATTCATCATTCATAAATCATGATTCGATTCATGCTTCATCATTCATAAATCATGATTCGATTCATGATTCATGAATCATGATTCGATTCATGATTCATGAATCATGATTGGATTCATGATTCATGAATCATGATTAAATTCATGCTTTATGATTCATGATTCAATTCATGATTCATGATTTAATTTATGATTCATGATTCAATTCGTGATTCATGATTTAATTCGTGATTCATGATTCAATTCGTGATTCATGATTCAATTCGTGATTTATGATTAGATTCGTGATTCATGATTCGATTCATGATTCGATTCATGATTCATGATTTATGATTCAATTCATGATTCATAATTCACGATTCAATTTATGATTCATGATTCAAGTCATGATTTATGATTCATGATTCAATTCATGATTCAATTCATGATTCATGATTTAATTCATGATTCATGATTTATGATTCGATTCATAATTCATGATTCATGATTTATGATTCGATTCATAATTCATGATTCGATTTATGATTCGATTCATGATTCGATTCATGATTCAATTCATGATTCATGATTCAATTCATGATTCATGATTCAATTCATGATTCATGATTCAATTCATGATTCATTTCATGATTCATGATTCAATTCATGATTCATGAGTCGTTTCATGATTTATGATTCAATTCATGATTCATGATTCGATTCATTATTTATGATTCATGTTTCAGTATTCGATTCATGATTCATGATTCGATTCATTATTCATGATTCTTGTTTCAGTATTCGATTCATGATTCAATTCATGATTCATTTCATGATTCATGATTCGATTCATTATTCATGATTCATGATTCATGATTCGATTCATGATTCATGATTCAATTCATGATACATGATTCAATTCATGATTCATTTCATGATTCATGATTCATTTCATGATTCATTTCATGATTCATGATTCGATTTATGATTCATTTCATGATTCAAATCATGATTCAATTCATGATTTATTTCATGATTCATGATTCAATTCATAATTCATGATTCAATTCATGATTCATGATTCATGATTCAATTTATGATTCATGATTCAATTCATGATTCATGATTCATGATTCAATTCATGATTCATGATTTAATTTATGATTTATTTCATGATTCATGATTCAATTCATGATTCATGATTCAATTCATGATTCATGAATCGAATCATGATTCATGATTCGAATCATGATTCAATTCATGATTCATGATTTAATTCATGATTTATGATTCGATTCATGATTCATGTTTCATGATTGAATTCAAGATTTAATTCATGATTCATGATTCGATTCATGATTCATGATTCGACTCATGATTCATGATTCGATTCATGATTCATGATTTAATTCATAATTCATGATTCAATTCATGATTCACGATTCATAATTAATGATTTTTTTCATGATTCCTGATTTAGGATTCAATTCATGATTTATTATTCGATTCATGATTCATAATTCATGAATCATGATTCAATTCATGATTCATCATTCATAAATAATGATTCGATTCACGATTCATGAATCATGATTCAATTCATGATTCATGATTTAATTCATGATTCATAATTTAATTCATGATTCATAATTTAATTCATGATTCATGATTCAATTCATGTTTCATGATTCAATTCATGATTCATGATTTAATTCATAATTCATGAATCAATTTATGATTCAATTCATGATTCAATTCATGATTCATGATTCAATTCATGATTCATGATTCAATTCATGATTCATAATTCGATTCATAATTCATTATTTGATTCATGATTCATGATTTAATTCATGATTCATGATTCATGATTTAATTCATGATTCATGATTCATGATTTAATTCATGATTCATGGTATGATTCATGATTCAAAACATGATTCATTATTTATGATTCATTATTTATGATTCATGATTTATGATTCAATTTATGATTCATAATTCATTTTATGATTCATTATTCATGATTCATGATTTATGATTCAATTTATGATTCATAATTCATTTTATGATTCATTTCATGATTCAATTCATGATTCATGATTCGATTCATGATTCTATTCATGATTCATGATTTATGATTCAATTCATGATTCGATACATTATTCATGATTCATGTTTCAGTATTCGATTCATGATTCATGATTCAATTCATGATTCATGATTCAAGATTCAAGATTCATGATTCAATTCATGATTCATGATTCATGATTCAATTTATGATTCATTTCATGATTCATGATTTAGGATTCAATTCATGAATCATGATTCGATTCATGATTCATCATTCATAAATCATGATTCGATTCATGCTTCATCATTCATAAATCATGATTCGATTCATGATTCATGAATCATGATTCGATTCATGATTCATGAATCATGATTCGATTCATGATTCATGAATCATGATTGGATTCATGATTCATGAATCATGATTAAATTCATGCTTTATGATTCATGATTCAATTCATGATTCATGATTTAATTTATGATTCATGATTCAATTCGTGATTCATGATTTAATTCGTGATTCATGTTTCAATTCGTGATTCATGATTCAATTCGTGATTTATGATTCGATTCGTGATTCATGATTCGATTCATGATTCGATTCATGATTCATGATTTATGATTCAATTCATGATTCATAATTCACGATTCAATTTATGATTCATGATTCAAGTCATGATTTATGATTCATGATTCAATTCATGATTCAATTCATGATTCATGATTTAATTCATGATTCATGATTTATGATTCGATTCATAATTCATGATTCATGATTTATGATTCGATTCATAATTCATGATTCGATTTATTATTCGATTCATGATTCGATTCATGATTAAATTCATGATTCATGATTCAATTCATGATTCATGATTCAATTCATGATTCATGATTCAATTCATGATTCATTTCATGATTCATGATTCAATTCATGTTTCAATTCATATTTCATGATTCAATTCATGATTCATTTCATGATTCATGAAATATGAATCGATTCATGATTTATGATTCAATTCATGATTCATGATTCAATTCATGATTCATGATTCAATTCATGATTCATGATTCAATTCATGATTCATGATTCAATTCATGATTCATGAGTCAATTGATGATTTATGATTCAATTCATGATTCATGATTCAATTCATGATTCAAGATTCATGATTCAATACATGATTCATGATTCAATTTATGATTCATGATTCAATTCATGATTCATGATTCAATTTATGATTCATGATTCAATTCATGATTCATTTCATGATTCATGGTTTATGATTCAATTGATGATTTATGATTCAATTGATGATTCATGATTCAATTCATGATTCAAGATTAATGATTCAATACATGATTCATGATTCAATTTATGATTCATGATTCAATTCATGATTCATGATTCAATTCATGATTCATGATTCAATTCATGATTCATTTCATGATTTATGATTCAATTCATGTTTCAATTCATGTTTCATGATTCATGAAATATGAATCGATTCATGATTGAATTCATGATTCATGATTCGATTCATGATTCAATTCATGATTCATGATTCAATTCATGATTCATGATTCAATTCATGATTCATGATTCAATTCATGATTCAATTCATGATTCATGATTCAATTCATGATTCATGATTCAATTCATGATTCATGATTCAATTCATGATTCATTTCATGGTTCATGATTCAATTCATGTTTCATGATTCGATTCATGTTTCATGATTCAATTCATGATTCATGATTCGATTCATGTTTCATGATTCAATTCATGATTTATGATTCAACTTTTGATTCATGATTCAATTCATGATTCATGATTCAATTCATGATTCATGATTCAATTCATGATTCATGAATCAATTTATGATTCAATTCATGATTGATGATTCATGATTCAAATAATGATTCATGATTTAAATCATGATTCATGATTCAAATAATGATTCATGATTTAAATCATGATTTATGATTTAAATCATGATTCATGATTTAAATCATGATTCATGATTTATGATTTAATTCATGATTCATTTATTTAATCAATTCTTGATTCATGATTTATGATTCGATTCATGATTCAATTCATGATTCATGAGTCGTTTCATGATTTATGATTCAATTCATGATTCATGATTCGATTCATTATTTATGATTCATGTTTCAGTATTCGATTCATGATTCATGATTCATGATTCGATTCATTATTCATGATTCTTGTTTCAGTATTCGATTCATGATTCAATTCATGATTCATTTCATGATTCATGATTCGATTTATTATTCATGATTCATGATTCGATTCATGATTCATGATTCAATTCATGATACATGATTCAATTCATGATTCATTTCATGATTCATGATTCATTTCATGATTCATTTCATGATTCATTTCATGATTCATGATTCGATTTATGATTCATTTCATGATTCAAATCATGATTCAATTCATGATTTATTTCATGATTCATGATTCAATTCATAATTCATGATTCAATTCATGATTCATGATTCATGATTCAATTTATGATTCATGATTCAATTCATGATTCATGATTCAATTCATGATTCATGATTTAATTTATGATTTATTTCATGATTCATGATTCAATTCATGATTCATGATTCAATTCATGATTCATGATTCGAATCATGATTCATGATTCGAATCATGATTCAATTCATGATTCGAATCATGATTCAATTCATGATTCATGATTTAATTCATGATTTATGATTCGATTCATGATTCATGTTTCATGATTGAATTCAAGATTTAATTCATGATTCATGATTCGATTCATGATTCATGATTCGACTCATGATTCATGATTCGATTCATGATTCATGATTTAATTCATAATTCATGATTCAATTCATGATTCACGATTCATAATTAATGATTTTTTTCATGATTCCTGATTTAGGATTCAATTCATGATTTATTATTCGATTTATGATTCATAATTCATGAATCATGATTCAATTCATGATTCATCATTCATAAATAATGATTCGATTCACGATTCATGAATCATGATTCAATTCATGATTCATGATTTAATTCATGATTCATAATTTAATTCATGATTCATAATTTAATTCATGATTCATGATTCAATTCATGTTTCATGATTCAATTCATGATTCATGATTTAATTCATGATTCATAATTTAATTCATGATTCATGATTTAATTTATGATTCATGATTTAATTTATGATTCATGATTCATGATTCAATTCATGATTCATGATTCATGATTCAATTCATGATTCATGATTCATGATTCAATTCATGATTCATGATTCAATTCATGATTCACGATTCATGATTCATGATTCAATTCATGATTCACGATTCATGATTCAAAATTCATGATTCGATTCATGATTCATGATTCGATTCATGATTCTTGATTCAGGATTCATGATTCATGATTTAATTCATGATTCATGATTCGATTCATGATTTATGATTTATGATTCGATTCATGATTCATGATTCGATTCATGATTCTTGATTCATGATTCAATTCATGATTCATGATTCAATTCATGATTCATTTCATGATTCATGATTAATGATTCATGATTCAATTTATGATTTATGAATTAGTTCATGATTCATGGTTCATGAATCATGATTCGTTTCATGATTCATGATTCATGTTTCAGTATTCGATTCATGATTCGATTAATTATTCATGATTCATGTTTCAGTATTCGATTCATGATTCATGATTGAAGTCATGATTCATGATTGAGTTTATGATTCATGATTCAATTCATGATTCATTTCATGATTTATGATTATGATTTATGATTGAATTCATGATTCATGATTGAATTCATGATTCATGATTCAATTTATGAATTATGATTCAATTCATGATTTATGATTTAATTCATGATTCATGATTCATTTTATGATTCATTTCAAGATTCATGATTCTTGATTCAATTCATGATTCAATTCGTTATTCATGATTCGATTCATGATTCATGATTCGATTCATGATTCATGATTCGATTCATGATTCAATTTATGATTCATGATTCAATTTATGATTCATGATTCATGATTCAATTCATGATTCATGATTCATGATTCAATTCATGATTCATGATTCAATTCATGATTCTTGATTCATGATTTGATTCATTAATCATGATTCGATTCATGATTCATGATTTGATTCATGATTCATGATTCAATTTATGATTCATGATTCTTGATTCATGATTCAAGATTCAATACATGATTCATGATTCGCTTCATGATTCTTGATTCATGATTCAATTCATGATTCATGATTCAATTCATGATTCATGATTCATTTCATGATTCATGATTCATTTCATGATTCATGATTCATGGTTCATGAATCATGATTCGTTTCATGATTCATGATTCATGATTCATGATTCAATTCATGATTCATGATTCATTTCATGATTTATGATTTAATTCATGATTCATGATTCAATTCATGATTTATTTCATGATTCATAATTCAATTCATGATTCATGATTCGATTCATTATTCATGATTCATGTTTCAGTATTCAACTCATGATTCATGATTGAAGTCATGATTCATGATTGAGTTCATGATTCATGATTCAATTCATGATTCATTTTATGATTCATGATTTAATTCATGATTCATTTCATGATTCATGGTTTATGATTCAATTCATGTTTTATGATTCATTTCATGATTCATGGTTTATGATTCGATTCATGATTCATGAATCATGATTCGATTCATGATTCATGTTTCATGAATCATGATTCGATTCATGATTCATGATTCGATTCATGATTCATGAATCATGATTCAATTCATGATTCATGATTCATAATTCAATTCATGATTCATAATTCATGATTCAATTCATGATTCATAATTCATGATTCAATTCATGATTCATGATTTAATTCAAGATTCATGATTCAATTCATGATTCAATTCATGATTCATGATTCAATTCATGAATCAATTCATGATTCATAATTCAATTCATGATTCATAATTCATGATTCAATTTATGATTCATGATTCAATTCATGATTCATGATTCAAGTCATGATTTATGATTCATGATTTAATTTATGATTCATGATTCAATCCATGGTTCATGATTCAATTCATGATTCAAGGTTCAATTCATGATTCATGATTCGATTCATGATTCAATTCATGATTCATGATTCAATTCATGATTCATGATTCAATTCATGATTCATGATTTATGATTCAGTTCATGATTCATAATTCATGATTCATGATTCATTTTATGATTCATGATTTGATTCATGATTTGATTCATGATTCATTTTATGATTCATGATTTAATTCATGATTCATTTCATGATTCATGGTTTATGATTCAATTCATGTTTTATGATTCATTTCATGATTCATGGTTTATGATTCGATTCATGATTCATGGTTCATGAATCATGATTAGATTCATGATTCATGTTTCATGAATCATGATTCGATTCATGATTCGATTCATGATTCATGAATCATGATTCAATTCATGATTCATGATTCATAATTCAATTCATGATTCATAATTCATGATTCAATTCATGATTCATAATTCATGATTCAATTCATGATTCATGATTTAATTCAAGATTCATGATTCAATTCATGATTCATGATTCAATTCATGATTCATGATTCAATTCATGATTCAATTCATGATTCATGATTCATAATTCAATTCATGATTCATAATTCATGATTCAATTTATGATTCATGATTCAATTCATGATTCATGATTCAAGTCATGATTTATGATTCATGATTTAATTTATGATTCATGATTCAATTCATGGTTCATGATTCAATTCATGATTCATGATTCAAGGTTCAATTCATGATTCATGATTCGATTCATGATTCAATTCATGATTCATGATTCAATTCATGATTCAAATCATGATTCATGATTCAATTCATGATTCATGATTCAATTCATGATTCATGATTCAATTCATGATTCATGATTCATGATTCAATTCATGATTCATGATTCAATTCATGATTCAGTTCATGATTGAATTCATGATTCAAGATTCATGATTCAATTGATGATTTATGATTCGATTCATGATTCAATTCATGATTCATAATTCATGATTCATAATTCATGATTCATGATTCAATTTATGATTCAATTCATGATTTATTTCATGATTCATGATTTATGATTCGTTTAATGATTTATGATTTATTTCATGATTCATGGTTTATGATTCAATTCATGATTTATGAATCATGATTCAATTCATGATTCATGATTCAATTCATGATTCATGATTCATGAATCAATTCATGATTCATGATTTATTTCATGATTTATTTCATAATTCATCATTCAATTCATCATTCAAATCATCATTCAATTCATGATTCATAATTCCATTCATGATTTATGATTCAACATTTGATTCATAATTCAATTCATGATTCATGATTCAATTCATAATTCATGAATCAATTTATGATTCAATTCATGATTCATGATTCAATTCATGATTCAATTCATGATTCAATTCATGATTCATGATTCAATTCATGATTCATGATTCAATTCATAATTCATTATTTGATTCATGATTTAATTCATGATTCATGATTTAATTCATGATTCATGATTTAATTCATGATTCATGGTATGATTCATGATTCAAAACATGATTCATTATTTATGATTCATTATTTATGATTCATGATTTATGATTCAATTTATGATTCATAATTCATTTTATGATTCATTATTCATGATTCATGATTTATGATTCAATTTATGATTCATAATTCATTTTATGATTCATTTCATGATTCAATTCATGATTCATGATTCGATTCATGATTCTATTCATGATTCATGATTTATGATTCAATTCATGATTCGATACATTATTCATGATTCATGTTTCAGTATTCGATTCATGATTCATGATTCAATTCATGATTCAAGATTCAAGATTCATGATTCAATTCATGATTCATGATTCATGATTCATGATTCATGATTCAATTTATGATTCATTTCATGATTCATGATTTAGGATTCAATTCATGAATCATGATTCGATTCATGATTCATCATTCATAAATCATGATTCGATTCATGCTTCATCATTCATAAATCATGATTCGATTCATGATTCATGAATCATGATTCGATTCATGATTCATGAATCATGATTCGATTCATGATTCATGAATCATGATTCGATTCATGATTCATGAATCATGATTCAATTCATGCTTCATGATTCATGATTCAATTCATGATTCATGATTTAAATTATGATTCATGATTCAATTCGTGATTCATGATTTAATTCGAGATTCATGATTCAATTCGTGATTTATGATTCGATTCATGATTCGATTCATGATTCATGATTTATGATTCAATTCATGATTCATAATTCACGATTCAATTTATGATTCATGATTCAAGTCATGATTTATGATTCATGATTCAATTCATGATTCAATTCATTATTCAATTCATGATTCATGATTTAATTCATGATTCATGATTTATGATTCGATTCATAATTCATGATTCATGATTTATGATTCGATTCATAATTCATGATTCGATTCATGATTCGATTCATGATTCATGATTCGATTCATGATTAAATTCATGATTCATGATTCATGATTCAATTCATGATTCATGATTCAATTCATAATTCATTTCATGATTCATGATTCAATTCATGTTTCAATTCATGTTTCATGATTCAATTCATGATTCATTTCATGATTCATGAAATATGAATCGATTCATGATTCATGATTCAATTCATGATTCATGATTCAATTCATGATTCATGATTCAATTCATGATTCATGATTCAATTCATGATTTATGATTCAACTTTTGATTCATGATTCAATTCATGATTCATGATTCAATTGATGATTTATGATTCAATTGATGATTCATGATTCAATTCATGATTCAAGATTCATGATTCAATTTATGATTCATGATTCAATTCATGATTCATGATTCAATTTATGATTCATGATTCAATTCATGATTCATTTCATGATTCATGGTTTATGATTCAATTTATGATTTATGATTCATTTCATGATTCATGATTCAATTCATGATTCATGATTCAATTCATGATTCATTTCATGATTCATGATTCAATTCATGTTTCAATTCATGTTTCATGATTCAATTCATGATTCATTTCATGATTCATGAAATATGAATCGATTCATGATTCAATTCATGATTCATGATTCAATTCATGATTCATGATTCAATTCATGATTCATGATTCAATTCATGATTCATGATTCAATTCATGATTCATGATTCAATTCATGATTCATTTCATGATTCAATTCATGTTTCATGATTCGATTCATGATTCAATTCATGATTTATGATTCAACTTTTGATTCATGATTCAATTCATGATTCATGATTCAATTCATGATTCAAGAATCAATTTATGATTCAATTCACAATTGATGATTCATGATTCAAATAATGATTCATGATTTAAATCATGATTCATGATTCAAATATTGATTCATGATTTAAATCATGATTCATGATTTATGATTTAAATCATGATTCATGATTTAAATCATGATTCATGATTTATGATTTAATTCATGATTCATTTATTTAACCAATTCTTGATTCATGATTCATGATTTATGATTCGATTCATGATTCAATTCATGATTCATGAGTCGTTTCATAATTCATGATTTATGATTCAATTCATGATTCATGATTCGATTCATTATTTATGATTCATGTTTCAGTATTCGATTCATGATTCATGATTCATGATTCGATTCATTATTCATGATTCTTGTTTCAGTATTCGATTCATGATTCACGATTCAATTCATGATTCATTTCATGATTCATGATTCAATTCGATTCATTTCATGATTCATGATTCAATTCGATTCATTTCATGATTCATGATTCGATTCATTATTCATGATTCATGATTCATGATTCATGATTCGATTCATGATTCATGATTCAATTCATGATACATGATTCAATTCATGATTCATTTCATGATTCATGATTCATTTCATGATTCATGATTCGATTCATGATTCATGATTCAAATCATGATTCAATTCATGATTTATTTCATGATTCATGATTCAATTCATAATTCATGATTCAATTCATGATTCATGATTCATGATTCAATTTATGATTCATGATTCAATTCATGATTCATGATTCAATTCATGATTCATGATTTAATTTATGATTTATTTCATGATTCATGATTCAATTCATGATTCAATTCATGATTTATTTCATGATTCATGATTCAATTCATAATTCATGATTCAATTCATGATTCATGATTCATGATTCAATTTATGATTCATGATTCAATTCATGATTCATGATTCAATTCATGATTCATGATTTAATTTATGATTTATTTCATGATTCATGATTCAATTCATGATTCAATTCATGATTCATGATTCGAATCATGATTCATGATTCGAATCATGATTCAATTCATGATTCGAATCATGATTCAATTCATGATTCGAATCAAGATTCAATTCATGATTCATGATTTAATTCATGATTTATGATTCGATTCATGATTCATGTTTCATGATTGAATTCAAGATTCAATTCAAGATTCATGATTCGATTCATGATTCATGATTCATGATTCATGATTCGATTCATGATTCATGATTCATGATTCATGATTCGATTCATGATTCATGATTCATGATTCAATTCATGATTCATGATTCGATTCATGATTCGATTCATGATTCATGATTCAATTCATGATTCATGATTTAATTCATAATTCATGATTCAATTCATAATTCATGATTCATAATTAATGATTTATTTCATGATTCCTGATTTAGGATTCAATTCATGATTTATTATTCGATTCATGATTCATAATTCATGAATCATGATTCAATTCATGATTCATCATTCATAAATAATGATTCGATTCACGATTCATGAATCATGATTCAATTCATGCTTCATGATTCATTTCATGATTCATGATTCAAATCATGATTCATGATTCAATTCATGTTTCATGATTCAATTCATGATTCATGATTTAATTCATGATTCATAATTTAATTCATGATTCATGATTCAATTTATGATTCATGATTCAATTTATGATTCATGATTCATGATTCAATTCATGATTCATGATTCATGATTCAATTCATGATTCATGATTCATGATTCAATTCATGATTCATGATTCAATTCATGATTCATGATTCATGATTCAATTCATGATTCATGATTCAATTCATGATTCATGATTCAAAATTCATGATTCGATTCATGATTCGATTCATGATTCATGATTCGATTCATGATTCTTGATTCATGATTCATGATTCGATTCATGATTCATGATTCGATTTATGATTCTTGATTCATGATTCATGATTCGATTCATGATTCATGATTCGATTTATGATTCTTGATTCATGATTCATGATTCGATTCATGATTCAATTCATGATTCATGATTCGCTTCATGATTCATGATTCAATTCATGATTCATTTCATGATTCATGATTCATGATTCAGTATTCGATTCATGATTCGATTCATTATTCATGATTCATGTTTCAGTATTCGATTCATGATTCATGATTGAATTAATGATTCATGATTGAGTTTATGATTCATGATTCAATTCATGATTTATGATTGAATTCATGATTCATGATTGAATTCATGATTCATGATTGAATTCATGATTCATGATTCAATTTATGAATTATTATTCAATTCATGAATTATTATTCAATTCATGATTCATGATTCAATTCATGATTCATGATTCATTTCATGATTTATGATTTAATTCATGATTCATGATTCATTTTATGATTCATTTCAAGATTCATGATTCTTGATTCAATTCATGATTCAATTCGTTATTCATGATTCGATTCATGATTCATGATTCGATTCATGATTCATGATTCGATTCATGATTTGATTCATGATTCTTGATTCATGATTCATGATTCAATTCATGATTCATGATTCAATTTATGATTTATGAATTAGTTTATGATTCATGGTTCATGAATCATGATTCGATTCATGATTCATGATTCATGATTCAATTCATGATTCATGATTCATTTAATGATTCATGATTCAATTCATGATTCATGATTCAATTCATGATTTATTTCATGATTCATGATTTAATTCATGATTCATGATTCGATTCATTAATCATGAGTCGATTCATGATTCATGATTTGATTCATGATTCATGATTCAATTTATGATTCATGATTCATTATTCATGATTCGATTCTTGATTCATGATTCAAGATTCAATACATGATTCAGGATTCAATACATGATTCATGATTCGCTTCATGATTCTTGATTCATGATTCAATTCATGATTCATGATTCAATTCATGATTCATGATTCATTTCATGATTCATGATTCATGATTCATGATTCAATTTATGATTTATGAATTAGTTCATGATTCATGGTTCATGAATCATGATTCGTTTCATGATTCATGATTCATGGTTCATGAATCATGATTCGTTTCATGATTCATGATTTATGATTCATGATTCAATTCATGATTTATTTCATGATTCATAATTCGATTCATGATTCATGATTCGATTCATTATTCATGATTCATGTTTCAGTATTCGATTCATGATTCGATTCATTATTCATGATTCATGTTTCAGTATTCGATTCATGATTCATGATTGAAGTCATGATTCATGATTGAGTTCATTATTCAATTCATGATTCATTTCATGATTTATGATTATGATTTATGATTGAATTCATGATTCATGATTGAATTCATGATTCATGATTCAATTTATGATTCATGATTCAAATCATGATTCATGATTCAATTCATGATTCATGATTCATTTCATGATTCATTCTTTATGATTCAAGTCATGATTTATGAATTATGATTCAATTCATGATTCATGATTCAATTCATGATTCATGATTCATTTCATGATTTATGATTTAATTCATGATTCATGATTCATTTTATGATTCATTTCAAGATTCATGATTCTTGATTCAATTCATGATTCAATTCGTTATTCATTTCATGATTCATTTTATTATTCATGATTCGATTCATGATTCGATTCATGATTCATGATTCGATTCATGATTCAATTCATGATTAATGATTTGATTCATAATTTATGATCCAATTCATGATTCAATTCATGATTCGATTCATGATTCATGATTCGATTCATAATTCATGATTCAATTAATGATTCATGATTCAATTCATGATTCATGATTCGATTCATGGTTCATGATTAAATTCATAATTTATGATTCAATTCATGATTCAATTCATGATTCATGATAAAAATTATGATTTATGATTCAAGTCATGATTCATGATTCATGATTCATTTTATGATTCATGATTTAATTCATGATTCATTTCATGATTCATGGTTTATTATTCAATTCATGATTCATAATTCAATTCATGATTCAATTTATGATTTATGATTTAATTCATGATTCATGATTCAAGTCATGATTTATGATTCATGATTCAATTCATGATTCATGATTTAATTCATGATTCATGATTAAATTCATGATTTATGATTTATGATTCAATTCATGATTCATGATTCAATTCATGATTCATGATTCAATTCATGATTCATGATTCAATTCATGATTCATGATTCATGATTCAATTGATGATTTATGAATTGATTCATGAATCATGATTCAATTCATTATTCATGATTCATAATTCAATTCATGATTCATAATTCATGATTCAATCTATTATTCATGATTCGATTCATGATTCAAGTCATGATTTATGATTCATGATTCAATTCATGATTTAATTCATGATTTGATTCATGATTTAATTCATGATTCAATTCATGATTCATGATTTATGATTCGATTCATGATTCAAGGTTCAATTCATGATTCATGATTTATGATTCGATTCATGATTCAATTCATGATTCATGATTCGATTCATGATTTATGATTCAATTCATGATTCAATTCATGATTCATGATTCATGATTCAATTCATGATTCATGATTCAATTCATGATTCATGATTGAGTTCATGATTCATGATTCAATTCATGATTCATTTCATGATTTATGATTATGATTTATGATTGAATTCATGATTCAATTTATGATTCATGATTCAAATCATGATTCATGATTCAATTCATGATTCATGATTCAATTCATGATTCATGATTCAATTCATGATTCATGATTCAATTCATGATTCATGATTCATTTCATGATTCATTCTTTATGATTCATTTCATGATTCATTCTTTATGATTCAATTCATGATTCATGATTAATTATTCAATTCATGATTCATGATTCTTTTCATGATTTATGAATTATGATTCAATTCATGATTCATGATTCAATTCATGATTTATGATTTAATTCATGATTCATGATTCATTTTATGATTCATTTCAAGATTCTTGATTCTTGATTCAATTCATGATTCAATTCGTTATTCATTTCATGATTCATTTTATTATTCATGGTTCATGATTCATGATTCGATTCATGATTCTATTCATGATTCATGATTCGATTCATGATTCATGATTCGATTCATGATTCGATTCATGATTCATGATTTGATTCATGGTTCATGATTTAATTCATGGTTCATGATTTAATTCATAATTTATGATCCAATTCATGATTCATGATTCAATTCATGATTCATGATTCATGATTCGATTCATGATTCATGATTCGATTCATGATTCATGATTCGATTCATGATTCATGATTCAATTAATGATTCATTAATCAATTCATGATTCATGATTCGATTCATGGTTCATGATTAAATTCATAATTTATGATTCAATTCATGATTCATGATAAAATTCATGATTTATTATTCAATTCATGATTCATGATAAAAATTATGATTTATGATTCAAGTCATGATTCATGATTCATTTTATGATTCATGATTTAATTCATGATTCATTTCATGATTCATGGTTTATTATTCAATTCATGATTCATAATTCAATTCATGATTCAATTTATGATTTATGATTTAATTCATGATTCATGATTCAAGTCATGATTTATGATTCATGATTCAATTCATGATTCATGATTTAATTCATGATTCATGATTAAATTCATGATTTATGATTTATGATTCAATTCATGATTCATGATTCAATTCATGATTCATGATTCAATTCATGATTCATGATTCAATTCATGATTCAAAATTCATGATTCAATTGAT
This sequence comes from Mixophyes australis, assembly GCA_036250195.1. Taxonomy (NCBI): domain Eukaryota; kingdom Metazoa; phylum Chordata; class Amphibia; order Anura; family Limnodynastidae; genus Mixophyes; species Mixophyes australis. The sequence goes on from JAVHZZ010000002.1 coordinate 221,018,946, forward strand.
GATTTATGAATTGATTCATGAATCATGATTCAATTCATGATTCATGATTCATAATTCAATTCATGATTCATAATTCATGATTCAATCTATGATTCATGATTCGATTCATGATTCAAGTCATGATTTATGATTCATGATTCAATTCATGATTTAATTCATGATTTGATTCATGATTTAATTCATGATTCAATTCATGATTCATGATTTATGATTCGATTCATGATTCAAGGTTCAATTCATGATTCATGATTTATGATTCGATTCATGATTCAATTCATGATTCATGATTCGATTCATGATTTATGATTCAATTCATGATTCATGATTCATGATTCAATTCATGATTCATGATTCAATTCATGATTCATGATTGAGTTCATGATTCATGATTCAATTCATGATTCATGATTCAATTCATGATTCATTTCATGATTTATGATTATGATTTATGATTGAATTCATGATTCAATTTATGATTCATGATTCAATTCATGATTCATGATTCAATTCATGATTCATGATTCAATTCATGATTCATGATTCATTTCATGATTCATTCTTTATGATTCATTTCATGATTCATTCTTTATGATTCAATTCATGATTCATGATTAATTATTCAATTCATGATTTATGATTTAATTCATGATTTAAGAATTATGATTCAATTCATGATTCATGATTCAATTCATGATTTATGATTTAATTCATGATTCATGATTCATTTTATGATTCATTTCAAGATTCTTGATTCTTGATTCAATTCATGATTCAATTCGTTATTCATTTCATGATTCATTTTATTATTCATGGTTCATGATTCATGATTCGATTCATGATTCTATTCATGATTCATGATTCGATTCATGATTCATGATTCGATTCATGATTCGATTCATGATTCATGATTTGATTCATGGTTCATGATTTAATTCATGGTTCATGATTTAATTCATAATTTATGATCCAATTCATGATTCATGATTCAATTCATGATTCATGATTCATGATTCGATTCATGATTCATGATTCGATTCATGATTCATGATTCGATTCATGATTCATGATTCAATTAATGATTCATGAATCAATTCATGATTCATGATTCGATTCATGGTTCATGATTAAATTCATAATTTATGATTCAATTCATGATAAAATTCATGATTTATTATTCAATTCATGATTCATGATTCATAATTCAATTTATGATTCATGATTAAATTCATGATTTATGATTCAAGTCATGATTCATAATTCATGATTCATGATTCATTTTATGATTCATGATTTAATTCATGATTCATTTAATGATTCATGGTTTATTATTCAATTCATGATTTATGATTCATTTCATGATTCATGATTCATGATTCGATTCATGGTTCATGGTTCATGAATCATGATTCGATTCATGATTCATGATTCATGAATCATGATTCAATTTGTGATTCATGAATCATGATTCAATTCATGATTCATGATTCAATTCATGATTCATGATTCATAATTCAATTCATGATTCATAATTCATGATTCAATTTATGATTCATGATTCAATTCATGATTCAATTCATGATTCATGATTCAATTCATGATTCAATTCATGATTCATGATTTAATTCATGATTCATAATTCAATTCATGATTCATGATTTATGATTCAATTCATGATTCATGATTCAATTCATGATTCATGATTCAATTCATAATTCAATTCATGATTCATGATTCAATTCATGATTCAAGATTCATGATTCAATTTATGATTCATGATTCGATTCATGATTCAAGTCATGATTTATGATTCATGATTTAATTCATGATTTATGATTCGATTCATGATTCAAGGTTCAATTCATGATTCATGATTTATGATTCGATTCATGATTCATGATTCAATTCATGATTCATGATTCGATTCATGATTCAATTCATGATTTATGATTCAATTCATGATTCATGATTCAATTCATGATTCATGATTGAATTCATGATTCAAGATTCATGATTCAATTGATGATTTATGATTCGATTCATGATTCATAATTCATGATTCATGATTCAATTTATGATTCATGATTCAATTCATGATTTATTTCATGATTCATGGTTTATGATTCATTTCATGATTTATGATTCATTTAATGATTCATGAATCATGATTCAATTCATGATTCATGATTCAATTCATGATTCATGAATCATGATTCAATTCATGATTCATGATTCATGATTCAATTCATAATTCATGATTAAATTCATGATTCATGATTCAATTCTTGATTCATGATTCAATTCATAATTCATGAATCGATTTATGATTCAATTCATGATTCAATTCATGATTGATGATTCATGATTCAAATAATGATTCATGATTTAAATCATGATTCATGATTTATGATTTAATTCATGATTCATGATTCATTTATTTAATCAATTCTTGATTCATGGTTCATGATTCATGATTTATGATTCGATTCATGATTCATGATTCAATTCATGATTCATAATTTATGATTCAATTTATGATTCATGATTCATTTTATGATTCATTTCATGATTCATGATTCAATTCATGATTCATGAGTCGATTCATGATTTATGATTCAATTCATGATTCATAATTCGATTCATTATTCATGATTCATGTTTCAGTATTCGATTCATGATTCATGATTCGATTCATTATTCATGATTCATGTTTCAGTATTCGATTCATGATTCAATTCATAATTCATTTCATGATTCATGATTCGATTCATTATTCATGATTCATGTTTCAGTATTGGATTCATGATTCATAATTAATGATTCAATTCATGATTCATGATTTAATTTATGATTTATTTCATAATTCATGAATCATGATTCAATTCATGCTTCATGATTCATTTCATGATTCATGATTCAATTCATGATTCATGATTCAAATCATGATTCATGATTCAATTCATGTTTCATGATTCAATTCATCATTCATGATTTAATTCATGATTCATGATTCAATTCATGATTCATGATTCAAATAATGAATCAATTCTTGATTCATGATTCATGATTTATGATTCGATTCATGATTCATGATTCATTTTATGATTCATTTCATGATTCATGATTCATGATTCGATTCATGATTCATGATTCGATTCATGATTCAATTCATGATTCATGATTTATGATTCAATTCATGATTCATGATTTGATTCATTATTCATGATTCATGTTTCAGTATTCGATTCATGATTCTTGTTTCAATTCATTATTCATGATTCATTTTTCAGTATTCGATTCATGATTCATGATTTATGATTCAATTCATGATTCATGATTCGAATCATGATTCATGATTCGATTCATGATTTATGATTCATTTCATGATTCATGATTCAAATCATGATTCAATTCATGATTAATTTCATGATTCATGATTCAATTCATGATTCAATTCATGATTCATGATTCATGATTTAATTCATGATTCAATTCATGATTCATGATTTAATTTATGATTTATTTCATGATTCCTGATTTAGGATTCAATTCATGATTTATTATTCGATTCATGATTCACGATTCATGAATCATGATTCAATTCATGATTTATCATTCATAAATAATGATTCGATTCACGATTCATGAATCATGATTCAATTCATGCTTCATGATTCATTTCATGTTTCATGATTCAATTCATGATTCATGATTCAATTCATGATTCATGATTCAAATCATGATTCATGATTCAATTTATGATTCATGATTCAATTTATGATTCAATTTATGATTCATGATTTATGATTCAATTCATGATTCATGATTCATGATTCAATTCATGATTCATGATTCAATTCATGATTCATGATTCAATTCATGATTCATGATTCATGATTCGATTCATGATTCATGATTCATGATTCATGATTCGATTCATTATTCATGATTCGATTCATTAATCATGATTCAATTTATGATTCATGATTCATTATTCATGATTCGATTCATGATTCTTGATTCATGATTCAAGATTCAATTCATGATTCATGATTCGCTTATGATTCTTGATTCATGATTTGATTCATGATTCATGATTCAATTCATGATTGAATTTATGATTTATGAATTAGTTTATGATTCATGGTTCATGGTTCATGAATCATGATTCGTTTCATGATTCATGATTCATGATTCATGATTCAATTCATGATTTATGATTCATTTAATGATTCATGATTCAATTCATGATTCATGATTCAATTCATGATTTATTTCATGATTCATGATTCAATTCATGATTTATGATTCGATTCATTATTCATGATTCATGTTTCAGTATTGGATTCATAATTCGATTCATTATTCATGATTCATGTTTCAGTATTCGATTCATGATTTATGATTGAATTCATGATTCATGATTGAATTCATGATTCATGATTGAATTCATTATTTATGATTCAATTCATGATTCATGATTCATGATTGAATTCATTATTTATGATTCAATTCATGATTCATGATTTATGATTCGATTCATGATTCATAATTAATTATTCGATTCATGATTCTTTTCATGATTTATGAATTATGATTCAAATCATGATTCATGATTCAATTCATGATTCATGATTCATTTCATGATTTATGATTTAATTCATGATTCATGATTCATTTTATGATTCTTGATTCAATTCATGATTCAATTCATTATTCATTTCATGATTCATTTTATTATTCATGGTTCATGATTCATGATTCGATTCATGATTCATGATTCGATTCATGATTCAATTCATGATTCAATTCATGATTCATGATTCGATTCATGATTCAATTCATGATTCATGATTTGATTCAAGGTTCATGATTTAATTCATGATTCATGATTGAATTCATGATTCATAATTCAATTCATGATTCATGATTCGATTCATGATTTAATTCATGATTCATGATTCGATTCATGGTTCATGATTAAATTCATAATTTATGATTCAATTCATGATTCATGATAAAATTCATGATTTATTATTTAATTCATGATTCATGATTCATAATTCAATTCATGATTCATAATTCATGATTCAATTCATGATTTATGATTCAATTCATGATTCATGATTAATTATTCAATTCATGATTCATGATTCTTTTCATGATTTATGAATTATGATTCAATTCATGATTCATGATTTATGAATTATGATTTAATTCATGATTAATGATTCATTTTATGATTCATTTCAAGATTCATGATTCTTGATTCAATTCATGATTCAATTCATTATTCATTTCATGATTCATTTTATTATTCATGGTTCATGATTCATGATTCGATTCATGATTCTATTCATGATTCATGATTCGATTCATGATTCTATTCATGATTCATGATTCGATTCATGATTCGATTCATGATTCATGATTCGATTCATGATTCAATTCATGATTCATGATTTGATTCATGGTTCATGATTTAATTCATGGTTCATGATTTAATTCATAATTTATGATCCAAATCATGATTCATGATTCATGATTCATGATTCGATTCATGATTCATGATTCGATTCAGGATTCATGATTCGATTCATGATTCATGATAAAAGTCATGATTTATTATTCGATTCATGATTCATAATTCAATTTATGATTCATGATTAAATTCATGATTTATGATTCAAGTCATGATTCATAATTCATGATTCATGATTCATTTTATGATTCATGATTTAATTCATGATTCATTGTTTATTATTCAATTCATGATTTATGATTCATTTCATGATTCATGATTCATGGATCATGAATCATGATTCGATTCATGAATCATGATTCATGATTCATGGATCATGAATCATGATTCGATTCATGAATCATGATTCGATTCATGATTCATGAATCATGATTCATGAATCATGATTCATGAATCATGATTCATGAATCATGATTCAATTCATGATTCATGATTCATAATTCAATTCATGATTCATGATTCATGATTCAATTTATGATTCATGATTCAATTCATGATTCATGATTCAAGTCATGATTTATGATTCATGATTCAATTCATGATTCATGATTTAATTCATGATTCATAATTCAATTCATGATTCATGATTTATGATTCAATTCATGATTCATGATTCAATTCATGATTCATGATTCAATTCATGATTCATGATTCAATTCATGATTCAAGATTCATGATTCAATTGATGATTTATGAATTGATTCATGAATCATGATTCAATTCATGATTCATGATTCATAATTCAATTCATGATTCATAATTCATGATTCAATTTTTGATTCATGATTCGATTCATGATTCAATTTATGATTCATGATTCGATTCATGATTCAAGTCATGATTTATGATTCATGATTCAATTCATGATTTAATTCATGATTTAATTCATGATTTAATTCATGATTCATGATTTAATTCATGATTCATGATTCAATTCATGATTCATGATTTATGATTCGATTCATGATTCAAGGTTCAATTCATGATTCATGATTTATGATTCGATTCATGATTCAATTCATGATTCATGATTCGATTCATGATTCAATTCATGATTCATGATTCGATTCATGATTCAATTCATGATTCAATTCATGATTTATGATTCAATTCATGATTCAATTCATGATTCATGATTCAATTCATGATTCATGATTCAATTCATGATTCATGATTCAATTCATGATTCACGATTCATGATTCATAATTCATGATTCATGATTCAATTTATGATTCATGATTCAATTCATGATTTATTTCATGATTCATGGTTTATGATTCAATTCATGATTTATAATTCATTTAATGATTCATGATTAATGAATCATGATTCATGAATCATGATTCAATTCATGATTCATGAATCATGATTCAATTCATGATTCATGATTCGATTCATGATTCATGATATGATTCATGATTCGATTCATGATTCATGATTCGATTCATGATTTATGATTCGATTCATGATTCATCAAATCATGATTCAATTCATGATTAATTTCATGATTCAATTTATGATTCAATTCATAATTCATGATTCAATTCATGATTCAAGTTTCAATTCATGATTCATAATTCAATTCATGATTCATGATTCATGATTCAATTCATGATTCATGATTCATAATTAATGATTCAATTAATGGTTCATGATTTAATTTATGATTTATTTCATGATTCATTTCATGATTCATGATTCAATTCATGATTTATGATTCGATTCATGATTCATGTTTCATGATTGAATTCAAGATTCAATTCATGATTCATGATTCGATTAATGATTCATGATTCATGATTCAATTCATGATTCATGATTTAATTCATGATTCAATTCATGATTCATGATTCAATTCATGATTTATGATTCGATTCATGATTCATGTTTCATGATTGAATTCAAGATTCAATTCATGATTCATGATTCAATTAATGATTCATGATTCATGATTCAATTCATGATTCATGATTTAATTCATGATTTGATTCATGATTTAATTTATGATTTATTTCATGATTCCTGATTTAGGATTAAATTCATGATTTATTATTCGATTCATGATTCATAATTCATGAATCATGATTTAATTCATGCTTCATGATTCAATTCATGATTCATGATTCAAATCATTATTCATGATTTAATTCATGTTTCATGATTCAATTCATGATTCATGATTTAATTCATGATTCATGATTCAATTCATGATTCATGATTCAATTTATGATTCATGATTCATGATTCAATTCATGATTCATGATTCATGATTCATGATTCAATTCATGATTCATGATTCAATTCATGATTCGATTCATGATTCATGATTCGATTCATGATTCTTGATTCATGATTCATGATTCGATTCATTATTCATGATTCAATTTATGATTCATGATTCATTATTCATGATTCGATTCATGATTCTTGATTCATGATTCAAGATTCAATTCATGATTCATAATTCGCTTCATGATTCTTGATTCATGATTTGATTCATGATTCATGATTCAAGATTCAATTCATGATTCATAATTCGCTTCATGATTCTTGATTCATGATTTGATTCAATTCATGATTCATGATTCGCTTCATGATTCTTGATTCATGATTTGATTCATGATTCATGATTCATGATTCAATTCATGATTCATGATTCAATTTATGATTCATGATTCAATTTATGATTTATGAATTAGTTTATGATTCATGGTTCATGAATCATGATTCGTTTCATGATTCATGATTCATGATTCATGATTCAATTCATGATTCATGATTCATTTAATGATTCATGATTCAATTCATGATTCATGATTCAATTCATGATTTATTTCATGATTCATGATTCAATTCATGATTCATGTTTCAGTATTCGATTCATAATTCGATTCATTATTCATGATTCATGTTTCAGTATTCGATTCATGATTCATGATTGAAGTCATGATTCATGATTCAAGATTCAATTCATGATTCATAATTCGCTTCATGATTCTTGATTCATGATTCATGATTCGCTTCATGATTCTTGATTCATGATTTGATTCATGATTCATGATTCATGATTCAATTCATGATTCATGATTCAATTCATGATTCATGATTTATGATTCAATTCATGATTCATGATTGAATTCATGATTCATGATTGAATTCATTATTTATGATTCAATTCATGATTCATGATTTATGATTCAATTCATGATTCATGACTCATGATTCAATTCATGATTCATAATTCATGATTAGTGATTTATGTTTCGATTCATGATTCATGATTCATGATTCGATTCATGATTCATGATTCAATTCATGATTCATGATTCTTTTCATGATTTATGATTTAATTCATGATTCATGATTCCTTTTATGATTCTTGATTCAATTCATGATTCAATTCATGATTCAATTCATTATTCATTTCATGATTCATTTTATTATTCATGGTTCATGATTCATGATTCGATTCATGATTCATGATTCGATTCATGATTCGATTCATGATTCAATTCATGATTCATGATTTGATTCATGGTTCATGATTTAATTCATAATTTATGATTCAATTCATGATTCATGATTGAATTCATGATTCATGATTCATAATTCAATTCATGATTCATGATTCGATTCATGATTTAATTTATGATTCATGATTCGATTCATGGTTCATGATTAAATTCATAATTTATGATTCAATTCATGATTCATGATAAAATTCATGATTTATTATTTAATTCATGATTCATGATTCATAATTCATGATTCAATTCATAATTCATTATTTATGATGAAATTCATGATTCATGATTAATTATTCAATTCATGATTCATGATTCTTTTCATGATTTATGAATTATGATTCAATTCATGATTCATGATTCAATTCATGATTCATGATTCATTTCATGATTTATGATTCAATTCATGATTCATGATTCATTTTATGATTCATTTCAAGATTCATGATTCTTGATTCAATTCATGATTCAATTCGTTATTCATTTCATGATTCATTTTATTATTCATGGTTCATGATTCATGATTCGATTCATGATTCTATTCATGATTCATGATTCGATTCATGATTCGATTCATGATTCAATTCATGATTCATGATTTGATTCATGGTTCATGATTTAATTCATGGTTCATGATTTAATTCATAATTTATGATCCAATTCATGATTCATGATTCAATTCATGATTCATGATTCATGATTCGATTCATGATTCATGATTAGATTCATGATTCATGATTCAATTCATGATTTGATTCATGATTTGATTCATGATTCGATTCATGATTCATGATTCAATTCATGATTCATGATTCGATTCATGGTTCGTGATTAAATTCATAATTTATGATTCAATTCATGATTCATTATAAAATTCATGATTTATTATTCAATTCATGATTCGATTCATGATTCAATTCATGATTCATGATTCAATTCATTATTTATTTCATGATTAATGATTCAATTCATGATTCATGTTTTATGATTGAATTCAAGATTCAATTCATGATTTATGATTCGATTAATGATTCATGATTCACTTCATGATTCATGATTCATGATTTATGAATCATGATTCAATTCATGATTCATGATTCATGATTTATGAATCATGATTCAATTCATGATTCATAATTCATGATTTATGAATCATGATTCAATTCATGATTCATGATTCATTTCATGATTCATGATTTCGGTTTCAATTAATGATTTATTATTTGATTCATGATTCATGATTCATATATCATGATTTGATTCATGATTCATGATTCGATTCTTGATTCATATTTCAATTCATGATTCACGATTCAATTCATGATTCATGATTTAATTCATGACTCATGATTCAATTCATGATTCATGATTCAATTAATTAAATTATTCATGGTTATATTCATAATTCATGATTCATTTCTTGATTCATGATTTAGGATTCAATTCATGATTTATTATTCGATTCATGATTCATGAATCATGAATCATGATTCATCATTCATGAATCATGATTCGATTCATCATTCATGAATCATGATTCGATTCATTTCATGATTCAATTCATGATTCATGATTTGATTCATGATTTAATTCATGATTCATGATTCAATTCATGCTTCATGATTCATTTCATGATTCATGATTCAATTCATGATTCATGATTCAATTCATGATTCATGATTCAATTCATGATTCATGATTCAATTCATGATTCATGATTAGATTCATGATTCATGATTAGATTCATGATTCATAATTTATGATTCGATTTATGATTCATGATTCAAGATTCAGTTAATGATTCGATTCATGATTCATGATTCAATTCATGATTCATGATTCAATTCATGATTCAAGATTCATGATTCATGATTCGATTCATGATTCATGATTCGATTCATGATTCGATTCATGATTCATGATTCAATTCATGATTCATGATTCAATTCATGATTCATGATTCAATTCATGATTCAAGATTCATGATTCATAATTCATGATTCAATTCATGATTCAATTCATGATTCATGATTCAATTCATGATTCAAGATTCATGATTCGATTCATGATTCGATTTATGAATCAATTCATGATTCATGATTCAATTCATGATTCATGATTCAATTCATGATTCATGATTCAATTCATGATTCAAGATTCATGATTCAATTCATGATTTGATTCATGATTCATAATTCATGATTCATGATTCAAATCATGATTCATGATTTAATTCATGATTCATGGTTCATGAATCATGATTTAATTCATGATTCATGGTTCATGAATCATGATTTAATTCATGATTCAATTCATGATTCATGATTTAATTCATGATTCATGATTCAATTCATGATTCATGATTCATGATTCATGATTCAATTCATGATTCATGATTCAATTCATGATTCATGATTCAATTCATGATTCATGATTCATGATTCAATTCATGATTCATGATTCATGATTCAATTCATGATTCATGAATCATAATTCGATTTATGATTCATGATTCGATTCATGTTCATGATTTGATTTATGAATTATGATTCGATTCATGATTCATAATTCACGATTCATGATTCATAATTCATGATTCATGATTCAATTTATGATTCATGATTCAATTCATGATTTATTTCATGATTCATGGTTTATGATTCAATTCGTGATTTATGATTCATTTAATGATTCATGATTCATGAATCATGATTCATGAATCATGATTCGATTCATGATTCATGAATCATGATTCAATTCATGATTCATGATTCGATTCATGATTCATGATATGATTCATGATTCGATTCATGATTCATGATTCGATTCATGATTCATGATTCGATTCATGATTTATGATTCGATTCATGATTTATGATTCATTTCATGATTCATGATTCAAATCATGATTCAATTCATGATTCATGATTCAATTCATGATTCAATTCATGATTCATAATTCAATTCATGATTCATGATTCATGATTCAAATCATGATTCATGATTCATAATTAATGATTCAATTAATGGTTCATGATTTAATTTATGATTTATTTCATGATTCAATTCATGATTCATGATTCAATTCATGATTTATGATTCGATTCATGATTCATGTTTCATGATTGAATTCAAGATTCAATTTATGATTCATGATTCGATTAATGATTCATGATTCAATTCATGATTCATGATTTAATTCATGATTCAATTCATGATTCATGATTTAATTCATGATTCAATTCATGATTCATGATTTAATTTATGATTTATTTCATGATTCCTGATTTAGGATTCAATTCATGATTTATTATTCGATTCATGATTCATAATTCATGAATCATGATTCAATTCATGATTCATCATTCATAAATAATGATTTGATTCACGATTCATGAATCATGATTCAATTCATGCTTCATGATTCATTTCATGATTCATGATTTAATTCATGATTCATGATTCAATTCATGATTCATGATTCAAATCATGATTCATGATTTAATTCATGTTTCATGATTCAATTCATGATTCATGATTTAATTCATGATTCATGATTCAATTCATGATTCATGATTCAATTTATGATTCATGATTCAATTTATGATTCATGATTCATGATTCAATTCATGATTCATGATTCATGATTCGATTCATGATTCATGATTCTTGATTCATGATTCATGATTCTTGATTCATGATTCATGATTCGCTTCATGATTCTTGATTCATGATTTGATTCATGATTCATGATTCATGATTCAATTCATGATTCATGATTCAATTTATGATTTATGAATTAGTTTATGATTCATGGTTCATGGTTCATGAATCATGATTCGTTTCATGATTCATGATTCATGATTTATGATTCAATTCATGATTCATGATTCATTTAATGATTCATGATTCAATTCATGATTCATGATTCAATTCATGATTTATTTCATGATTCATGATTCAATTCATGATTCATGTTTCAGTATTCGATTCATAATTCGATTCATTATTCATGATTCATGTTTCAGTATTCGATTCATGATTCATGATTGAAGTCATGATTCATGATTGAGTTCATGATTCATGATTCAATTCATGATTCATTTCATGATTTATGATTATGATTTATGATTGAATTCATGATTCATGATTGAATTCATGATTCATGATTGAATTCATTATTTATGATTCAATTCATGATTCATGACTCATGATTCAATTCATGATTCATGATTCATGATTAGTGATTTATGTTTCGATTCATGATTCATGATTCGATTCATGATTCATGATTAATTATTCGATTCATGATTCTTTTCATGGTTTATGAATTATGATTCAATTCATGATTCATGATTCAATTCATAATTCATGATTCAATTCATGATTCATGATTCTTTTCATGATTTATGATTTAATTCATGATTCATGATTCCTTTTATGATTCTTGATTCAATTCATGATTCAATTCATTATTCATTTCATGATTCATTCTATTATTCATGGTTCATGATTCATGATTCGATTCATGATTCATGATTCGATTCATGATTCGATTCATGATTCATGATTTGATTCATGATTGAATTCATGATTCATGATTCATAATTCAATTCATGATTCATGATTCGATTCATGATTTAATTCATGATTCATGATTCGATTCATGGTTCATGATTAAATTCATAATTTATGATACAATTCATGATTCATGATAAAATTCATGATTTATTATTTAATTCATGATTCATGATTCATAATTCATGATTCAATTCATAATTCATGATTTATGATGCAATTCATGATTCATGATTAATTATTCAATTCATGATTCATGATTCATTTCATGATTTATGATTCAATTCATGATTAATGATTCAATTCATGATTCAATTCGTTATTCATTTCATGATTCATTTTATTATTCATGGTTCATGATTCATGATTCGATTCATGATTCTATTCATGATTCATGATTCGATACATGATTCATGATTCGATTCATGATTCAATTCATGATTAATGATTTGATTCATGATTCATGATTTGATTCATGGTTCATGATTTAATTCATGGTTCATGATTTAATTCATAATTTATGATCCAATTCATGATTCATGATTCAATTCATGATTCATGATTCATGATTCGATTCATGATTCATGATTCGATTCATGATTCATGATTCGATTCATGATTTATGATTCGATTCATGATTCGATTCATGATTCATGATTCAATTCATGATTCGAGATTCGATTCATGGTTCATGATTAAATTCATAATTTATGATTCAATTCATGATTCATTATAAAATTCATGATTTATTATTCAATTCATGATTCGATTCATGATTCAATTCATGATTCATGATTCAATTCATTATTTATTTCATGATTAATGATTCAATTCATGCTTCATGTTTCATGATTGAATTCAAGATTCAATTCATGATTTATGATTCGATTAATGATTCATGATTCATGATTCATGATTTATGAATCATGATTCAATTCATGATTCATGATTTAATTCATGATTCATTTCATGATTCATGATTTCGGTTTCAATTAATGATTTATTATTTGATTCATGATTCATGGTTCATATATCATGATTTGATTCATGATTCATGATTCGATTCTTGATTCATATTTCAATTCATGATTCATGATTCAATTCATGATTCATGATTTAATTCATGACTCATGATTCAATTCATGATTCATGATTCAATTAATTAAATTATTCATGATTCAATTCATAATTCATGATTCATTTCTTGATTCATGATTTAGGATTCAATTCATGATTTATTATTCGATTCATGATTCATGAATCATGAATCATGATTCATCATTCATGAATCATGATTCGATTCATCATTCATGAATCATGATTCGATTCATCATTCATGAATCATGATTCAATTCATGCTTCATGATTCATTTCATGATTCATGATTCAATTCATGATTCATGATTCAATTCATGATTCATGATTCATGATTCAATTCATGATTCATGATTTAATTCATGATTCATGATTCAATTCATGATTCATGATTCAATTCATGATTCATGATTAGATTCATGATTCATGATTCAATTCATGATTCATGATTCAATTCATGATTTATGATTTGATTCATGATTCATGAATCATGATTCGATTCATGATTTATGATTCATGAATCATGATTCAATTCATGATTCATAATTTATATCATGATTCATGATTTATGATTCAACTTTTGATTCATGATTCAATTCATGATTCATGATTCAATTCATGATTCATGATTCAATTCATGATTCATAATTTGATTCAGGATTCATGATTAATGATTCAATTCATGATTCATGATTCAATTCATGATTCATAATTTGATTCAGGATTCATGATTAATGATTCAATTCATGATTCATGATTCAATTCGTGATTCATTATTTGATTCAGGATTCATGATTAATGATTCGATTCATGATTCATGATTCAATTCGTGATTCATTATTTAATTCATGATTCAATTCATGATTCATGATTCAATTCATTATTCATGATTCATGTTTCAGTATTCAATTCATGACTCATGATTCAATTCATGATTCATTTCATGATTCATGATTAAATTCCTGAATCATGATTCATGATTCGATTCATGATTTATGATTCGATTCATGATTCATTATTAAATTCATGATTCATGATTCTTTTCATGATTCATGAATTATGATTCAATTCATGATCCATGATTCATCATTCTTTTCATGGTTCATGATTCATGATTCGATTCATGATTTATGATTCATGATTCAATTCATGTTTTATGATTTGATTCATGGTTCATGATTAAATTCATAATTTATGATTCAATTCATGATTCATGATAAAATTCATGATTTATGATTCAATTCATGATTCATGATTCATAATTCAATTCATGATTCATTATTCATGATTCAATTCATGATTCATGATTCAATTCATGATTTATGATTCATGATTCAATTTATGATTCATGATTCAAGTCATGATTTATGATTCATGATTCAATTCATTATTTAATTCATGATTTAATTCATGATACATGATTTAATTCATGATTCATGATTCAAATTATGATTCATAATTTATGATTCGATTTATGATTCATGATTCAAGATTCAGTTAATGATTCGATTCATGATTCAATTCATGATTCATGATTCAATTCATGATTCATGATTCAATTCATGATTCATGATTCGATTCATGATTCATGATTTGATTCATGATTCAATTCATGATTCAATTCATGATTCAATTCATGATTCAAGATTCATGATTCATGATTCATAATTCATGATTCATGATTCAATTCATGATTCAATTCATGATTCATGATTCAATTCATGATTCATGATTCATGATTCATGATTCGATTCATGATTCGATTCATGAATCAATTCATGATTCATGATTCAATTCATGATTCAAGATTCATGATTCAATTCATGATTCATGATTCAATTCATGATTCATGATTCAATTCATGATTCATGATTCATGATTCAATTCATGATTCATGATTCAATTCATGATTCATGAATCATAATTCGATTCATGGTTCATGATTCGATTTATGAATTATGATTCGATTCATGGTTCATGATTCGATTTATGAATTATGATTCAATTCATGATTCATTTCATGATTGGTGGTTTATGATTCAATTCATGATTTATGATTCATTTCATGATTTAGTTTATGATACATGATTCAATTCATGATTTATGATTCATGATTCATGATTATGATTCGATTCATGATTCATAATTCAATTCATGATTCAATTCAATTCATGATTTAATTCATGATTCATGATTCTTTTCATGATTTATGATTTAATTCATGATTCATGATTCCTTTTATGATTCTTGATTCAATTCATGATTCAATTCATGATTCAATTCATTATTCATTTCATGATTCATTCTATTATTCATGGTTCATGATTCATGATTCGATTCATGATTCATGATTCGATTCATGATTCGATTCATGATTTGATTCATGATTTGATTCATGGTTCATGATTTAATTCATAATTTATGATTCAATTCATGATTCATGATTCGATTCATGATTCGATTCATGATTTAATTCATGATTCATGATTCGATTCATGGTTCATGATTAAATTCATAATTTATGATTCAATTCATGATTCATGATAAAATTCATGATTTATTATTTAATTCATGATTCATGATTCATAATTCATGATTCAATTCATAATTCATGATTTATGATGCAATTCATGATTCATGATTAATTATTCAATTCATGATTCATGATTCATTTCATGATTTATGATTCAATTCATGATTAATGATTCAATTCATGATTCAATTCGTTATTCATTTCATGATTCATTTTATTATTCATGGTTCATGATTCATGATTCGATTCATGATTCTATTCATGATTCGATACATGATTCATGATTCGATTCATGATTCAATTCATGATTCATGATTTGATTCATGATTCATGATTTGATTCATGATTCATGATTTGATTCATGGTTCATGATTTAATTCATGGTTCATGATTTAATTCATAATTTATGATCCAATTCATGATTCATGATTCAATTCATGATTCATGATTCATGATTCGATTCATGATTCGATTCATGATTTATGATTCGATTCATGATTCGATTCATGATTCATGATTCAATTCATGATTCGAGATTCGATTCATGGTTCATGATTAAATTCATAATTTATGATTCAATTCATGATTCATTATAAAATTCATGATTTATTATTCAATTCATGATTCGATTCATGATTCAATTCATGATTCATGATTCAATTCATTATTTATTTCATGATTAATGATTCAATTCATGATTCATGTTTCATGATTGAATTCAAGATTCAATTCATGATTTATGATTCGATTAATGATTCATGATTCACTTCATGATTCATGATTCATGATTCATGATTTATGAATCATGATTCAATTCATGATTCATGATTCAATTCATGATTCATTTCATGATTCATGATTTCGGTTTCAATTAATGATTTATTATTTGATTCATGATTCATGATTCATATATCATGATTTGATTCATGATTCATGATTCGATTCTTGATTCATATTTCAATTCATGATTAATGATTCAATTCATGATTCATGATTTAATTCATGACTCATGATTCAATTCATGATTCATGATTCAATTAATTAAATTATTCATGATTCAATTCATAATTCATGATTCATTTCTTGATTCATGATTTAGGATTCAATTCATGATTTATTATTCGATTCATGATTCATGAATCATGATTCGATTCATCATTCATGAATCATGATTCGATTCATCATTCATGAATCATGATTCGATTCATCATTCATGAATCATGATTCGATTCATCATTCATGAATCATGATTCAATTCATGCTTCATGATTCATTTCATGATTCATGATTCAATTCATGATTCATGATTCAATTCATGATTCATGATTCAATTCATGATTCATGATTCAATTCATGATTCATGATTCAATTCATGATTCATGATTTAATTCATGATTCATGATTCAATTCATGATTCATGATTCAATTCATGATTCATGATTAGATTCATGATTCAATTCATGATTCATGATTCAATTCATGATTTATGATTTATGATTTGATTCATGATTCATGAATCATGATTCGATTCATGATTTATGATTCATGAATCATGATTCAATTCATGATTCATGATTTATGATTCAACTTTTGATTCATGATTCAATTCATGATTCATGATTTAATTCATGATTCATGATTCAATTCATGATTCATAATTTGATTCAGGATTCATGATTAATGATTCAATTCATGATTCATGATTCAATTCGTGATTCATTATTTGATTCAGGATTCATGATTAATGATTCGATTCATGATTCATGATTCAATTCGTGATTCATTATTTAATTCATGATTCAATTCATGATTCATGATTCAATTCATTATTCATGATTCATGTTTCAGTATTCAATTCATGACTCATGATTCAATTCATGATTCATTTCATGATTCATGATTAAATTCCTGAATCATGATTCATGATTCGATTCATGATTTATGATTCGATTCATGATTCATTATTCAATTCATGATTCATTATTCAATTCATGATTCATGATTCTTTTCATGATTCATGAATTATGATTCAATTCATGATCCATGATTCATCATTCTTTTCATGGTTCATGATTCATGATTCGATTCATGATTTATGATTCATGATTCAATTCATGTTTCATGATTTGATTCATGGTTCATGATTAAATTCATAATTTATGATTCAATTCATGATTCATGATAAAATTCATGAATTATGATTCAATTCATGATTCATAATTCAATTCATGATTCATTATTCATTATTCAATTCATGATTCAATTCATGATTCATGATTCATTTCATGATTCATAATTCAATTCATGATTCATGATTCATGATTCAATTTATGATTCATGATTCAATTCAAGATTCATGATTCAAGTCATGATTTATGATTCATGATTCAATTCATTATTTAATTCATGATTTAATTCATGATACATGATTTAATTCATGATTCATGATTCAATTCATGATTCATAATTTATGATTCGATTTATGATTCATGATTCAAGATTCAGTTAATGATTCGATTCATGATTCATGATTCAATTCATGATTCATGATTCAATTCATGATTCATGATTCAATTCATGATTCATGATTCGATTCATGATTCATGATTCGATTCATGATTCATGATTTGATTCATAATTCAATTCATGATTCAATTCATGATTCAATTCATGATTCAAGATTCATGATTCATGATTCATAATTCATGATTCAATTCATGATTCATGATTCAATTCATGATTCAATTCATGATTCAAGATTCATGATTCATGATTCATGATTCGATTCATGATTTGATTCATGATTCGATTCATGATTCGATTTATGAATCAATTCATGATTCATGATTCAATTCATGATTAAAGATTCATGATTCGATTCATGATTTGATTCATGATTCATAATTCATGATTCATGATTCAAATCATGATTCATGATTCATGATTCATTTCATGATTCATGATTCATGGTTCATGAATCATGATTTAATTCATGATTCATGGTTCATGAATCATGATTTAATTCATGATTCATTGTTCATGAATCATGATTTAATTCATGATTCAATTCATGATTCATGATTCAATTCATGATTCATGATTCAATTCATGATTCAATTCATGATTCATGATTCATGATTCATGATTCAATTCATGATTCATGATTCATGATTCATGATTCAATTCATGATTCATGATTCAATTCATGATTCATGAATCATAATTCGATTTATGATTCATGATTCGATTCATGGTTCATGATTCGATTTATGAATTATGATTCGATTCATGGTTCATGATTCGATTTATGAATTATGATTCAATTCATGATTCATTTCATGATTGGTGGTTTATGATTCAATTCATGATTTATGATTCATTTCATGATTTAGTTTATGATACATGATTCAATTCATGATTTATGATTCATGATTCATGATTATGATTCAATTCATGATTCATAATTCAATTCATGATTCAATTCAATTCATGATTCAATTCATGATTCATGATTTATGATTCGATTCATGATTCATGTTTCAATTCATGATTCGATTCATGGTTTATGATTCGATTTATGAATTATGATTCGATTCATGGTTCATGATTCGATTTATGAATTATGATTCAATTCATGATTCATTTCATGATTCATGATTCATTTCATGATTCATGATTCATGATTCATGATTCATTATATGATTCATGATTCATGGTTCATGAATCATGATTTAATTCATGATTCATGAATCATAATTCAATACATGATTCAATTCATGATTCATGATTTAATTCATGATTCATGATTCAATTCATGATTCATGATTCGATTCATGGTTCATGATTCGATTTATGAATTATGATTCGATTCATGGTTCATGATTCGATTTATGAATTATGATTTAATTCATGATTCATTTCATGATGCAATTCTTGATTCATGATTCATGATTCATGATTATGATTCGATTTATGATTCATAATTCAATTCATGATTCAATTCAATTCATGATTCAATTCATGATTCATGATTTATGATTCGATTCATGATTCAAGATTCAATTAATGATTCATGATTCATGATTCAATTCATTATTCATGATTCAATTCATGATTCATGATTCAATTCATTATTCAATTTATGATTCATGATTCGATTTATGATTCATGATTCGATTCATGATTCAATTCATGATTCATGATTCAAATAATGATTCATGATTTAGGATTCAATTCATGATTTATTATTTGATTCATGATTCATGATTTAATTCATGATTCAATTCATTAAATGATTCATGATTCAATTCATGATTCATGATTCAATTCATTATTCATGATTAATTTCTTGATTCATGAATTAGCAATCAATTCATGATTAATTATTCGATTCATGATTTAATTCATGATTCATGATTCATGAATCATAATTCAATTCATGAATCAATTCATGATTCATGATTTAACTTATGATTCATGATTCATGATTCAATTCATGGTTCATGATTCATGAATCGATTCATGATTCATGAATCGATTCATGATTCATGAATCGATTCATGATTCATGAATCATAATTCAATTTATGATTCATGATTCAATTCATGATTCATGATTCAAATTATGATTCATGATTCAATTCATGATTCGATTCATGGTTCATGATTCGATTTATGATTCATGATTCGATTCATGGTTCATGATTCGATTTATGAATTATGATTCGATTCATGGTTCATGATTCGATTTATGAATTATGATTCAATTCATGATTCATTTCATGATTGATGGTTTATGATTCAATTCATGATTTATGATTCATTTCATGATTTAGTTTATGATACATGATTTAATTCATGATTTATGATTCATGATTCATGATTTAATTCATGATTCATTTCATGATGCAATTCTTGATTCATGATTCATGATTATGATTCGATTCATGATTCATAATTCAATTCATGATTCAATTCATGATTCATGATTTATTATTCGATTCATGATTCAATTCATGATTCATGATTCGATTCATGGTTTATGATTCGATTTATGAATTATGATTCGATTCATGGTTCATGATTCGATTTATGAATTATGATTCAATTCATGATTCATTTCATGATTCATGATTCATTTCATGATTCATGATTCGATTCATGGTTTATGATTCGATTTATGAATTATGATTCGATTCATGGTTCATGATTCGATTTATGAATTATGATTCAATTCATGATTTAATTCATGATTCATGATTCATGATTCAATTCATGATTCATGATTCAATTCATGATTCATGATTCGATTCATGGTTTATGATTCGATTTATGAATTATGATTCGATTCATGGTTCATGATTCGATTTATGAATTATGATTCAATTCATGATTCATTTCATGATTGATGGTTTATGATTCAAGTCATGATTTATGATTCATTTCATGATTTAGTTTATGATACATGATTCAATTCATGATTTATGATTCATGATTCATGATTTAATTCATGATTCATTTCATGATGCAATGTTTCATGGTTCATGATTATGATTCGATTTATGATTCATAATTCAATTCATGATTCAATTCAATTCATGATTCAATTCATGATTCAATTCATGATTCATGATTTATGATTCGATTCATGATTCAAGATTCAATTAATGATTCATGATTCATGATTCAATTCATTATTCAATTTATGAATCATGATTCGATTTATGATTCATGATTCAATTCATGATTCAATTCATGATTCATGATTTATGATTCGATTCATGATTCAAGATTCAATTAATGATTCATGATTCATGATTCAATTCATGATTCATGATTCAATTCATTATTCAATTTATGAATCATGATTCGATTTATGATTCATGATTCAATTCATGATTCATTTCATGATTCATGATTTAGGATTCAATTCATGATTTATTATTTGATTCATGATTCATGATTCATATATCATGATTCGATTCATGATTCATGATTTAATTCATGATTCAATTCATTAAATGATTCATGGTTCAATTCCTGATTCATGATTCATGATTCAATTCATTATTCATGATTAATTTCTTGATTCATGAATTAGCAATCAATTCATGATTTATTATTCGATTCATGATTCATGATTCGATTCATGATTCATGATTCGATTCATGATTCATGATTTAAATCATGATTCATGATTCAAATCATGATTCAAATCATGATTCATGATTCAATTCATGATTCATGATTTAATTCATGATTCATGATTTAATTCATGATTCATTTCATGATTTATGATTCAATTCATGATTCATGATTCATGATTCGATTCATGATTCGATTCATGATTAATTATTCGATTCATGATTCATGATTCGATTCATGATTCGATTCATGATTAATTATTCGATTCATGATTCATGATTTATGATTCAATTCATGATTCATGATTCAATTCATGATTTATGATTCATGAATCGATTCATGATTTAATTCATGATTCATTTCATGATGCAATTCTTGATTCATGATTCATGATTATGATTCGATTTATGATTCATAATTCAATTCATGATTCAATTCAATTCATGATTCAATTCATTATTCATGATTCATGATTCAATTCATGATTCGTGATTCAATTCATGATTCAATTCATTATTCAATTTATGATTCATGATTCGATTTATGATTCATGATTCGATTCATGATTCAATTCATGATTCATGATTTAGGATTCAATTCATGATTTATTATTTGAATTATGATTCATGATTCATATATCATGATTCGATTCATGATTCATGATTTAATTCATGATTCATGATTTAATTCATGATTCAATTCATTAAATGATTCAGGATTCAGTTCAATATTCATGATTAATTTCTTGATTCATGAATTAGCAATCAATTCATGATTTATTATTCGATTCATGATTCATGAATCATGATTCCATTTATGATTTATGAATCATGATTCATTTCATGATTCATGATTCAATTCATGATTTATGATTCAATTCATGATTCATGATTCAATTCATGATTTATGATTCATGAATCGATTCATGATTTATGATTCAACTTTTGATTCATGATTCAATTCATGATTCATGATTCAATTCATGATTCATGATTCAATTCATAATTCATGAATCAATTTATGATTCAATTCATGATTCATGATTCAATTCATAATTCATGATTCAATTCATGATTCATAATTTGATTCATGATTCATGATTAATGATTTAATTCATGATTCATGATTCCTTTCATGATTCAATTCTTGATTCATGATTCATGATTCGATTCATGATTCGATTCATGATTATGATTCGATTCATGATTCATAATTCAATTCATGATTCAATTTAATTCATGATTCAATTCATGATTCATGATTTATGATTCGATTCATGATTCAAGATTCAATTAATGATTCATGAATCATGATTCGTTTCATGATCCATGATTCATGAATCATGATTCGTTTCATGATCCATGATTCATGAATCATGATTCAATTCATGATTCATTTCATGATTCATTTCATGATTCATGATTCAATTCATGATTCATGTTTCATGATTGAATTCAAGATTCAGTTCATGATTTATGATTTGATTAATGATTCATGATTCACTTCATGATTCATGATTCATGATTTATGAATCATGATTCAATTCATGATTCATGATTCAATTCATGATTCATGAATCAATTTATGATTCAATTCATGATTCATGATTCAATTCATGATTCAATTCATGATTCATGATTCAATTCATGATTCATGATTCAATTCATGATTCATAATTTGATTCATGATTAATGATTTAATTCATGATTCATGATTCCTTTCATGATTCGATTCATGATTCATGATTCGATTCATGATTATGATTTGATTCATGATTCATAATTCAATTCATTATTCATGATTTATGATTCGATTCGTGATTCAAGATTCAATTAATGATTCATGAATCATGATTTGTTTCATGTTCCATGATTCATGAATCATGATTCAATTCATGATTCATGATTCATTTCATGATTCATGATTCAATTCACGATTCATGATTCAATTCATTATTTATTTCATGATTAATGATTCAATTCATGATTTATGATTCGATTCATGTTTCATGATTGAATTCAAGATTCAATTCATGATTCATGATTCGATTAATGATTCATGATTCAATTCATGATTCATGATTCATGATTTATGAATCATGAATCAATTCATGATTCATGATTCAATTCATGATTCATTTCATGATTCATGATTTAGGATTCAATTCATGATTTATTATTTGATTCATGATTCATGTTTCATAAATCATGATTTGATTTATGATATATGATTCGATTCATGATTCATATTTCAATTCATGATTCATATTTCAATTCATGATTCATGATTCAATTCATAATTCATGATTCATGATTCAATTCATGATTCATGATTTAATTCATGATTCATGATTCAATTCATGATTCAATTCATAATTCATGATTCATGATTCAATTCATGATTCATGATTCAATTCATTATTCATGATTCAATTCTTGATTCATGATTTAGGGTTCAATTCATGATTTATTATTTGATTCATGATTCATGAATCGTGATTCATCATTCATGAATCATGATTCATGAATCGTGAGTCATCATTCATGAATCATAATTCGATTCATGATTCATGATTCATGATTCAATTCATGATTCATGATTCAATTCATGATTCATGATTCAATTCATGATTCATGATTTAATTCATGATTCAATTCATGATTCATGATTCAATTCATGATTCATGATTTAATTCATGATTCATGATTCAATTCATGATTCATAATTCAATTCATGATTTATGATTTATGATTTGATTCATGATTCATGATTCGATTCATGATTCATGATTCCATTCATGATTCATGATTCCATTCATGATTTATGATTCAACTTTTGATTCATGATTCAATTCATGAATCATGATTCAATTCATGTTTCATCATTTATATCATGATTCATGATTTATGATTTGATTCATGATTCATGATTTAATTCATGATTCATGATTCCATTCATGATTTATGATTCAACTTTTGATTCATGATTTAATTCATGATTCATGATTCAATTCATGATTCATGATTTAATTCATGATTCATAATTTGATTCAGGATTCATGATTAATGATTTAATTCATGATTCATTTCATTAATCAATTCTTGATTCATGATTCATGATTCGATTCATGATTCGATTCATGATTCATGATTCGATTCATGATTCATGATTCAATTCATGATTCATGATTCAATTCATGATTCATAATTTGATTCAGGATTCATGATTAATGATTTAATTCATGATTCATTTCATTAATCAATTCTTGATTCATGATTCATGATTCCATTCATGATTTATGATTTAACTTTTGATTCATGATTCGATTCATGATTCAATTCGTGATTCATTATTCATGATTTATGATTCAATTTATGATTCATTATTCATTTTATGAATCATTTCATGATTCATGATTCATAATTCGATTCATGATTAATGATTCGATTCATGATTCATGATTCAATTCATGATTCATAAATTATGATTCAATTCATGATTAATGATTCGATTCATGATTCAATTCATGATTCATAAATTATGATTCAATTCATGATTTATGATTCGATTCACTATTCATGATTCATGTTTCAGTATTCGATTCATGATTCATGATTTAATTCATGATTCATGATTCAATTCATGATTCATTTCATGATTTATGATTATGATTCATGATTATGATTCATGATTGAATTCATGATTCATGATTGAATTCATGATTCATGATTCAATTCATAATTCAGTATTCAATTCATGATTCATTTCATGATTCATGATTATGATTCATGATTGAATTCATGATTCATGATTCAATTCATGATTCATGATTTAATTCATGATTCATGATTCAATTCATGATTCATGATTCATGATTCAATTCATGATTCATGATTCATGATTCAATTCATGATTCATGACTCATAATTCAATTCATGATTCATGATTCATGATTAGTGATTTATGATTCAATTCATGATTCATGATTCTTTTCATGATTCATGAATTATGATTCAATTCATGATTCATTTCATGACTCATTTCATGATTCATGGTTCATGATTCATGATTCAATTCATGATTCATGATTTGGTTCATGATTAAATTCATAATTTATGAATCAATTCATGATTCAATTCATGATTCATAATGAAATTCATGATTTATGATTTAATTCATGATTCATGATTCGATTCATGATTCATGATTCATGATTCAATTCATGATTCATGATTTGATTCATGGTTCATGATTAAATTCATAATTTATGATTCAAGTCATGATTCATGATTCAATTCATGATTCATGATTCAAGTCATGATTTATAATTCAATTCATAATTCATAATTCATAATTCAATTCTTGATTTATAATTCATGATTCAAGTTATGATTCATGATTCAATTCATGATTCATGATTCAAGTCATGATTTATGATTTATGATTCATGATTCATGATTTAATTCATGATTCATGATTCAATTCATGATTCATGATTCAATTCATGATTCATGATTTATGATTCGATTCATAATTCATGATTCAAGATGCAATTCATGATTCATGATTAAATTCATGATTAAATTCATGATTCATGATTCAATTCATGATTCATGATTCATTTCAGTATTCGAATCATGATTCATGATTCATGATTCAATTCATGATTCATGATTCAATTCATGATTCATGGTTCAATTCATGATTCATGGTTCAATTCATGATTCGATTCATGATTCATGATTCATGATTAAATTTATGATTCATGATTAAATTTATGATTCATGATTCAATTCATGATTCATGATTCAAATCATGATTTAATTCATGATTCATGATTTAATTCAAGATTCATGATTTAATTCAAGATTCATGATTTAATTCATGATTCATGATTCATAATCATGATTCAATTCATGATTCAGTTCATGATTCATTTCATGATTCATGATTCATAATTCAATTCATGATTCATGATTCATAAATCATGATTCAATTTATGATTCATGATTTTTAAATCATGATTCAATTTATGATTCATGATTCAATTCAAGATTCATGATTCAAGTCATGATACATGATTTCATTTATGATTCAATTCATGATTCATAATTTATGATTCGATTTATGATTCATGATTCAAGATTCAGTTCATGATTCATGATTCGATTCATGATTAAATTCATGATTCATGATTCAATTCATGATTCATGATTCAATTCATGATTCATGATTCAATTCATGATTCATGATTCAATTCATGATTCATGGTTCAATTCATGATTCAATTTATGATTCATGATTCGATTCATGATTCATGATTCAATTTATGATTCGATTCATGATTCGATTCATGATTCATGATTCAATTTATGATTCGATTCATGATTCAATTCATGATTCATGGTTCAATTCATGATTCAATTCATGATTCATGATTCAATTCATGATTCATGATTTGATTCATGATTCATGATTTAATTCATGATTCATGAATCATTTCATGTTTCATGATTCATGATTCATTTCATGTTTCATGAATCATGATTCGATTCATGATTCATGCTTCATGAATCGAATTATGATTCATGATTCATGAATCATAATTCAATTCATGAATCATAATTCAATTCATGATTCAACTTATGATTCATGATTTAATTCATGATTCATGATTTAATTCATGATTCATGATTCGATTCATGATTCAATTCATGATTCATGATTCAATTCATGATTCATGATTCAATTCATGATTCATTTCATGATTGATGGTTTATGATTCAATTCATGATTTATGATTCATTTCATGATTCAGTTTATGATTCATGATTCAATTCATGATTTATGATTCATGATTCATGATTTAATTCATGATTCATGATTCATTTCATGATGCAATTCTTGATTCATGATTCGATTCATGATTCATGATTATGATTCGATTCATAATTCAATTCATGATTCAATTCAATTCATGATTCAATTCATGATTCATGATTTATGATTCAATTAATGATTCATGATTCATGATTCAATTCATTATTCATGATTCATGATTCATGATTCAATTCATTATTCAATTTATGATTCATGATTCGATTCATGATTCATGATTCAATTCATGATTCATGATTCTTTTCATGATTCATGAATTATGATTCAATTCATGATTCATGATTCATTTCATGATTTTTGATTCAATTCATGATTCATTTTATGATTCATTTCAAGATTCATGATTCTTGATTCAATTCATGATTTAATTCATGACTCATTTCATGATTCATGGTTCATGATTCATGATTCAATTCATGATTCATGATTTGGTTCATGATTAAATTCATAATTTATGAATCAATTCATGATTCAATTCATGATTCATAATAAAATTCATGATTTATGATTTAATTCATGATTCATGATTCGATTCATGATTCATGATTCATGATTCAATTCATGATTCATGATTTGATTCATGGTTCATGATTAAATTCATAATTTATGATTCAATTCATGATTCATGATTCAATTCATGATTCATGATTCAAGTCATGATTCATGATTCAATTCATGATTCATGATTCAAGTCATGATTTATAATTCAATTCATAATTCATAATTCATAATTCAATTCTTGATTTATAATTCATGATTCAAGTTATGATTCGTGATTCAATTCATGATTCATGATTCAAGTCATGATTCATGATTCAAGTCATGATTTATGATTTATGATTCATGATTCATGATTTAATTCATGATTCATGATTCAATTCATGATTCATGATTTATGATTCGATTCATAATTCATGATTCAAGATGCAATTCATGATTCATGATTAAATTCATGATTCATGATTCAATTCATGATTCATGATTCATTTCAGTATTCGAATCATGATTCATGATTCATGATTCATGATTCAATTCATGATTCATGATTCAATTCATGATTCATGATTCAATTCATGATTCATGATTCAAGATGCAATTCATGATTCATGATTAAATTCATGATTAAATTCATGATTCATGATTCAATTCATGATTCATGATTCATTTCAGTATTCGAATCATGATTCATGATTCATGATTCATGATTCAATTCATGATTCATGATTCAATTCATGATTCATGATTCAATTCATGATTCATGATTCAATTCATGATTCATGATTCAATTTATGATTCATGATTCAATTCATGATTCATGGTTCAATTCATGATTCATGGTTCAATTCATGATTCGATTCATGATTCATGATTCATGATTAAATTTATGATTCATGATTAAATTTATGATTCATGATTCAATTCATGATTCATGATTCAAATCATGATTCAATTCATGATTCATGATTTAATTCAAGATTCATGATTTAATTCAAGATTCATGATTCATAATCATGATTCAATTCATGATTCAGTTCATGATTCATTTCATGATTCATGATTCATAATTCAATTCATGATTCATGATTAAATTTATGATTCATGATTCAATTTATGATTCATGATTCAAATCATGATTCAATTCATGATTCATGATTTAATTCAAGATTCATGATTTAATTCAAGATTCATGATTCATAATCATGATTCAATTCATGATTCAGTTCATGATTCAATTTATGATTCATGATTCAATTCAAGATTCATGATTCAAGTCATGATTTATGATTCATGATTCAATTCATGATTCAATTCATGATACATGATTTCATTTATGATTCAATTCATGATTCATAATTTATGATTCGATTTATGATTCATGATTCAAGATTCAGTTCATGATTCATGATTCGATTCATGATTAAATTCATGATTCATGATTCAATTCATGATTCATGATTCAATTCATGATTCATGATTCAATTCATGATTCATGATTCAATTCATGATTCATGATTCAATTCATGATTCAATTCATGATTCATGATTCAATTCATGATTCATGATTCAATTCATGATTCATGGTTCAATTCATGATTCAATTTATGATTCATGATTCGATTCAT
Source organism: Mixophyes australis (assembly GCA_036250195.1). NCBI lineage: Eukaryota > Metazoa > Chordata > Amphibia > Anura > Limnodynastidae > Mixophyes > Mixophyes australis. Next base: position 221,050,380 of record JAVHZZ010000002.1, read on the forward strand.
GATTCATGATTCAATTTATGATTCGATTAATGATTCAATTCATGATTCATGGTTCAATTCATGATTCGATTCATGATTCATGATTCAATTCATGATTCATGATTCAATTCATGATTCATGATTTGATTCATGATTCATGATTTAATTCATGATTCATGATTCATGGTTCATGAATCATGATTCATGGTTCATGAATCATGATTTTATTCATGATTCATGAATCATTTCATGTTTCATAATTCATGATTCATTTCATGTTTCATGAATCATGATTCGATTCATGATTCATGCTTCATGAATCGAATTATGATTCATGATTCATGAATCGATTCATAATTCATGAATCATAATTCAATTTATGATTCATGATTCAATTCATGATTCATGATTCAACTTATGATTCATGATTTAATTCATGATTCATGATTTAATTCATGATTCATGATTCGATTCATGATTCAATTCATGATTCATGATTCAATTCATGATTCATTTCATGATTGATGGTTTATGATTCAATTCATGATTTATGATTCATTTCATGATTCAGTTTATGATTCATGATTCAATTCATGATTTATGATTCATGATTCATGATTTAATTCATGATTCATGATTCATTTCATGATGCAATTCTTGATTCATTTCATGATGCAATTCTTGATTCATGATTCGATTCATGATTCATGATTATGATTCGATTCATAATTCAATTCATGATTCAATTCAATTCATGATTCAATTCATGATTCATGATTTATGATTCAATTAATGATTCATGATTCATGATTCAATTCATTATTCATGATTCATGATTCATGATTCAATTCATTATTCAATTTATGATTCATGATTCGATTTATGATTCATGATTCAATTCATGATTCATGATTCAATTCATGATTCATGATTTAATTCATGATTCATGATTTAGGATTCAATTCATGATTTATTATTCGATTCATGATTCATGATTCAATTTATGATTCATGATTCAATTCATGAATCATGATTCGCTTCATGATTCAATTTATGATTCATGATTCAATTCATGATTCAATTTATGATTCATGATTTAATTCATGACTCATGATTCAATTCATGATTCATGATTCAATTCATGATTCATGATTTAATTCATGATCCATGATTTAATTCATGATTCATGATTTAATTCATTAAATGATTCATGATTCAATTCATGATTAATAATTCAATTCTTTATTCATGATTCATTTCTTGATTCATGATTTAATTCATGATTCGATTCATGATTCATGATTATGATTCGATTCATAATTCAATTCATGATTCAATTCATGATTCATGATTTATGATTCAATTAATGATTCATGATTCATGATTCAATTCATTATTCATGATTCATGATTCAATTCATGATTCAATTCATGATTCATGATTCAATTCATTATTCAATTTATGATTCATGATTCGATTTATGATTCATGATTCAATTCATGATTCATGATTCATGATTTAATTCATGATTCATGATTTAGGATTCAATTCATGATTTATTATTCGATTCATGATTCAATTTATGATTCATGATTCAATTCATGAATCATGATTCGCTTCATGATTCAATTTATGATTCATGATTCAATTCATGATTCAATTTATGATTCATGATTTAATTCATGACTCATGATTCAATTCATGATTCATGATTCAATTCATGATTCATGATTTAATTCATGATTCATGATTTAATTCATGATTCATGATTTAATTCATGATTCATGATTCAATTCATGATTCATGATTTAATTCATTAAATGATTCATGATTCAATTCTTTATTCATGATTCATTTCTTGATTCATGATTTAATTCATGATTCATGATTTAATTCATGATTCATTTCATGATTCATGATTCAATTCATGATTCAATTAATGATTTATGATTCAATTCATGATTCATGATTTAATTCATGATTCATGATTCGATTCATGATTCATAATTCGATTCATGATTCATGATTTATGATTCAATTCATGATTCATGATTCATCATTCAATTCATCATTCAATTCATGATTCATTTCATGATTCAATTCATGATTTATGATTCATGAATCGATTCATGATTTATGATTCATGAATCATGATTCAACTTTTGATTCATGATTTATGAATCAGGAATCATGATTCAACTTTTGATTCATGATTCAATTCATGATTCATGATTCAATTCATGATTCATGATTCAATTCATGATTCATGATTCCTTTCATGATTCAATTCTTGATTCATGATTCGATTCATGATTCATGATTATGATTCGATTCATGATTCAAGATTCAATTAATGATTCATGAATCATGATTCGTTTCATGATCCATGATTCATGAATCATGATTCAATTCATGATTCATGATTCATTTCATGATTCATAATTCAATTCACGATTCATGATTCAATTCATTATTTATTTCATGATTAATGATTCAATTCATGATTTATGATTCGATTCATGATTCATGTTTCATGATTGAATTTAAGATTCAATTTATAATTCAATTCATGATTCATGATTCATGATTCAATTCATGATTCATGATTCAATTCATGATTCATGATTCATTTCATGATTCATTATTCATAATTCAATTCATGATTCATGATTTAAGTCATGATTTATGATTCATGATTCAATTCATTATTCAATTCATGATACATGATTTAATTCATGATTCATGATTCAATTCATGATTCATAATTTATGATTCGATTTATGATTCATGATTCAAGATTCAGTTCATGATTCATGATTCGATTCATGATTCAATTCATGATTCATAATTTATGATTCGATTTATGATTCATGATTCAAGATTCAGTTCATGATTCATGATTCAATTCATGATTCATGATTCAATTCATGATTCAATTCATGATTCATGATTCAATTCATGATTCATGGTTCAATTCATGATTCGATTTATGATTCATGATTCGATTCATGATTCAATTTATGATTCAATTCATGATTCATGATTCAATTCATGATTCATGATTCAATTCATGATTCATGATTCAATTCATGATTCATGGTTCAATTCATGATTCATGGTTCAATTCATGATTCGATTCATGATTCATGATTCAATTCATGATTCATGATTCATGATTAAATTTATGATTCATGATTCAATTCATAATTCATGATTCAAATCATGATTCAATTCATGATTCATGATTCAATTCAAGATTCATGATTTAATTCATGATTCATGATTCATAATCATGATTCAATTCATGATTCATGATTCAGTTCATGATTCATTTCATGATTCATAATTCAATTCATGATTCATGATTTTTAAATCATGATTCAATTTATGATTCATGATTCAATTCAAGATTCATGATTCAAGTCATGATTTATGAGTCATGATTCAATTCATGATTCAATTCATCATTCAATTCATGATACATGATTTCATTTATGATTCAATTCATGATTCATCATTCATAAATAATGATTTGATTCATAATTCATGAATCATGATTCAATTCATGCTTCATGATTCAATTCATGATTCATGATTCAAATCATGATTCATGATTTAATTCATGTTTCATGATTCAATTCATGATTCATGATTTAATTCCTGATTCATGATTCAATTCATGATTCAATTTATGATTCATGATTCAATTTATGATTCATGATTTATGATTCAATTCATGATTCATGATTCATGATTCATGATTCAATTCATGATTCATGATTCAATTCATGATTCGATTCATGATTCATGATTCTTGATTCATGATTCATGATTCGATTCATTATTCATGATTCAATTTATGATTCATGATTCATTATTCATGATTCGATTCATGATTCTTGATTCATGATTCAAGATTCAATTCATGATTCATAATTCGCTTCATGATTCTTGATTCATGATTTGATTCATGATTCAAGATTCAATTCATGATTCATGATTCGCTTCATGATTCTTGATTCATGATTTGATTCATGATTCATGATTCAATTCATGATTCATGATTCAATTTATGATTTATGAATTAGTTTATGATTCATGGTTCATGAATCATGATTCGTTTCATGATTCATGATTCATGATTCATGATTCAATTCATGATTCATGATTCATTTAATGATTCATGATTCAATTCATGATTCATGATTCAATTCATGATTTATTTCATGATTCATGATTCAATTCATGATTCATGTTTCAGTATTCGATTCATAATTCATGATTGAAGTCATGATTCATGATTGAGTTCATGATTCATGATTCAATTCATGATTCATTTCATGATTTATGATTATGATTTATGATTGAATTCATGATTCATGATTGAATTCATGATTCATGATTGAATTCATTATTTATGATTCAATTCATGATTCATTATTCATGATTCGATTCATGATTCGATTCATGATTCATGATTCAAGATTCAATTCATGATTCATAATTCGCTTCATGATTCTTGATTCATGATTTGATTCATGATTCATGATTCAAGATTCAATTCATGATTCATGATTCGCTTCATGATTCTTGATTCATGATTTGATTCATGATTCATGATTCAATTCATGATTCATGATTCAATTTATGATTTATGAATTAGTTTATGATTCATGGTTCATGAATCATGATTCGTTTCATGATTCATGATTCATGATTCATGATTCAATTCATGATTCATGATTCATTTAATGATTCATGATTCAATTCATGATTTATTTCATGATTCATGATTCAATTCATGATTCATGTTTCAGTATTCGATTCATAATTCATGATTGAAGTCATGATTCATGATTGAGTTCATGATTCATGATTCAATTCATGATTCATTTCATGATTTATGATTATGATTTATGATTGAATTCATGATTCATGATTGAATTCATGATTCATGATTGAATTCATTATTTATGATTCAATTCATGATTCATGATTTATGATTCAATTCATGATTCATGACTCATGATTCAATTCATGATTCATAATTCATGATTAGTGATTTATGTTTCGATTCATGATTCATGATTCATGATTCGATTCATGATTCATGATTAATTATTCGATTCATGATTCTTTTCATGATTTATGAATTATGATTCAATTCATGATTCATGATTCGATTCATGATTCATGATTCAATTCATGATTCATGATTCTTTTCATGATTTATGATTTAATTCATGATTCATGATTCCTTTTATGATTCTTGATTCAATTCATGATTCAATTCATGATTCAATTCATAATTCAATTCATTATTCATTTCATGATTCATTTTATTATTCATGGTTCATGATTCATGATTCGATTCATGATTCATGATTTGATTCATGGTTCATGATTTAATTCATAATTTATGATTCAATTCATGATTCATGATTGAATTCATGATTCATGATTCATAATTCAATTCATGATTTAATTCATGATTCATGATTTGATTCATGGTTCATGATTAAATTCATAATTTATGATTCAATTCATGATTCATGATAAAATTCATGATTTATTATTTAATTCATGATTTATGATTCATAATTCATGATTCAATTCATAATTCATTATTTATGATGCAATTCATGATTCATGATTAATTATTCAATTCATGATTCATGATTCTTTTCATGATTTATGAATTATGATTTAATTCATGATTCATGATTCAATTCATGATTCATGATTCATTTCATGATTTATGATTCAATTCATGATTCATGATTCATTTTATGATTCATTTCAAGATTCATGATTCTTGATTAAATTCATGATTCAATTCGTTATTCATTTCATGATTCATTTTATTATTCATGGTTCATGATTCATGATTCGATTCATGATTCCATTCATGATTCATGATTCGATTCATGATTCATGATTCGATTCATGATTCAATTCATGATTCATGATTTGATTCATGGTTCATGATTTAATTCATGGTTCATGATTTAATTCATAATTTATGATCCAATTCATGATTCATGATTCAATTCATGATTCATGATTCATGATTCGATTCATGATTCATGATTCGATTCATGATTCATGATTCGATTCATGATTTGATTCATGATTCATGATTCAATTCATGATTCATGATTCGATTCATGGTTCATGATTAAATTCATAATTTATGATTCAATTCATGATTCATTATAAAATTCATGATTTATTATTCAATTCATGATTCGATTCATGATTCAATTCATGATTCATGATTCAATTCATTTTTTATTTCATGATTAATGATTCAATTCATGTTTCATGATTGAATTCAAGATTCAATTCATGATTTATGATTCGATTAATGATTCATGATTCACTTCATGATTCATGATTCATGATTTATGAATCATGATTCAATTCATGATTCATGATTCATGATTTATGAATCATGATTCAATTCATGATTCATGATTCAATTCATGATTCATTTCATGATTCATGATTTCGGTTTCAATTAATGATTTATTATTTGATTCATGATTCATATATCATGATTTGATTCATGATTCATTATTCGATTCTTGATTCATATTTCAATTCATGATTCATGATTCAATTCATGATTCATGATTTAATTCATGACTCATGATTCAATTCATGATTCATGATTCAATTAATTAAATTATTCATGATTCAATTCATAATTCATGATTCATTTCTTGATTCATGATTTAGGATTCAATTCATGATTTATTATTCGATTCATGATTCATGAATCATGAATCATGATTCATCATTCATGAATCATGATTCGATTCATCATTCATGAATCGAATCATGATTCATCATTCATGAATCATGATTCGATTCATCATTCATGAATCATGATTCGATTCATCATTCATGAATCATGATTCAATTCATGATTCATGATTTAATTCATGATTCATGATTCAATTCATGATTCATGATTCAATTCATGCTTCATGATTCATTTCATGATTCATGATTCAATTCATGATTCATGATTCAATTCATGATTCATGATTCATGATTTAATTCATGATTCATGATTCAATTCATGATTCATGATTTAATTCATGATTCAATTCATGATTCATGATTCAATTCATGATTCATGATTAGATTCATGATTCATGATTCAATTCATGATTCATGATTCAATTCATGATTTATGATTTATGATTTGATTCATGATTCATGAATCATGATTCGATTCATGATTTATGATTCATGAATCATGATTCAATTCATGATTTATGATTCAACTTTTGATTCATGATTCAATTCATGATTCATGATTCATGATTCAATTCATGATTCATAATTTGATTCAGGATTCATGATTAATGATTCAATTCATGATTCATGATTCAATTCATGATTCATAATTTGATTCAGGATTCATGTTTAATGATTCAATTCATGATTCATGATTCAATTCATGATTCATAATTTGATTCAGGATTCATGATTAATGATTCGATTCATGATTCAATTCGTGATTCATTATTTAATTCATGATTCAATTCATGATTCATGATTCAATTCATGATTCAATTCATTATTCATGATTCATGACTTATGATTCAATTCATGATTCATTTCATGATTCATGATTAAATTCCTGAATCATGATTCATGATTCGATTCATGATTTATGATTCGATTCATGATTCATGATTCATTATTCAATTCATGATTCATGATTCTTTTCATGATTCATGAATTATGATTCAATTCATGATTTATGATTCATGATTCAATTCATGTTTCATGATTTGATTCATGGTTCATGATTAAATTCATGATTCATGATTTATTTCATGATTCATGATTTATTTCATGATTCATAATTCAATTCATGATTCATGATTCAATTTATGATTCATGATTCAATTCAAGATTCATGATTCAAGTCATGATTTATGATTCATGATTCAATTCATTATTTAATTCATTATTTAATTCATGATTTAATTGGGTATTTGCGTGTGAGTGGCAACACAGCTGCACAAAAAAAACTATATATTCTAATCTTTTATATTTTGCAATACTTGTCAATTTTTGAGTTTGCGTGTTTTTACAGTTATGCCATAGCTCTCAACATATCCCCCATGGGGACAGAATTGTGTACACCACTGCACTCTAGAATCCGTCCTCTCTTTATAGCCTTATCTCTGCGAGGACTGTGTGGACACAGGAACAGATACATAAAGACCATGGATACTGGGTCAGAAATAGTACTGCAGTTGTACTGTGTTGTGCACCAGTGCTCTATGCTGTTTCTCAGCATGCCTCCGTATACCAACCCTTTGCTGCGGATGGGGTAAGGGACATATGAAGTAGACACAAAGATGGAGCACATTGTGTCATCTATAACTGCTTGCTTAGACATGAGTTATTTGTGTGCAGAAGCTGTAATATTTTGTATTAGGTTGCTGAAGGCAGATTCCATCTTAAGATTCAAAAGGCAGCTCTTTTAGTTACCATCATCATCATCATCATCATCACCATTTATTTATATAGCGCCACTGATTCCGCAGCACTGTACAGAGAACTCATTCACATCAGTCCCTGCTCCATTGGAGCTTACAGTCTAAATTCCCTAATGTACACACACATACAGACAGAGACTAGGGTCAATTTTTGATAGCAGCCAATTAACCTCTTAGTATGTTTTTGGAGTGTGGGAGGAAACCGGAGCACCCGGAGGAAACCCACACAGACACAGGGAGAACATACAAACTCCACACAGATAAGGTCATGGATGGGAATTGAACTCATGACACCAGCGCTGTGAGGCCGGAGTGCTAACCACTTAGCCACTGTGCTGCCATTCTATGGGGAGACGTATGTGGGGTTAGACGTGTGTGATTTCTACACTAAGTGGGATTTTCTCACAAAGTGGACGAAAATGCACAGTTAGACAACACAGCAACTAATCCTCATCTTTCTCTTCTCTTTTCATCTTCAGGTATGTTCATCCATGCTGCTACTACTACTACTCTGATCATTATTCTGTGAATTTCATCCCTGCAATCTGTGTTTAAGTATGTTCATCCATGCTGCTACTACTACTACTCTGATCATTATTCTGTGAATTTCATCCCTGCAATCTGTGTTTAAGTATGTTCATCCATGCTGCTACTACTACTACTCTGATCATTATTCTGTGAATTTCATCCCTGCAATCTGTGTTTAAGTATGTTCATCCATGCTGCTACTACTACTACTCTGATCATTATTCTGTGAATTTCATCCCTGCAATCTGTGTTTAAGTATGTTATAGGAAACTGTTATCTGTTTAAACTTAGGTTGGCACAGTCTTTTATTGCTGCCTAATTTATGATAGGTATCTGGCCTCCTCTATCCTTTCCCACAAATGTTTTCTTTTCCTTTGATTAGCTGACCAATTAGCACATCTGTAGTGTATTCCTAAATTAGACTGACTACATCTTAGCTTCATTCTATGGGGAGACGTATGTGGGGTTAGACGTGTGTGATTTCTGCACGAAGTGGGATTTTCTCACAAAGTGGACGAAAATGCACAGTTAGACAACACAGTTGGACAAACATTGGACTACATTTGACTGGATTTTACTCCCAGCAATAAGCAACAGCTGCCACAGCCTATTTCTGCACTACTTGTCTATTTATATGGAATACTGCTAAGAGGTAAATCTTAAAATACCCTTGCTTTTTGATTTTACCCCTTTTATCACAATGTTTCACAAATTGCTTTTCTTAGTCTCATTTCATGGCATGATCTTTAGGACTGTGTCATCTTTCACCCCTCCACCAACACACAAATTTGTTCATATTGCACCTGCATTACTCCACTCACCTCTATTTAACACCCATGAACTGTTGTCCTATTTATTATCTCTAACAAGTACAGCCTCCACCTGTCGCCAGAAAATAAAAGGCCACACATCTTACAATCCCCTTGCCTATCTTTCGCTCACTCTGCTTCTATTAGCTGGTGATATATCACCTAATCCAGGTCCCCCACACTCCTCACACACACATACATCAGAACACTACCGTTCTATAGCAAACCTCAAACACATCACCTGTCTACCCTCTCTTCCCAAGTCCTTTAAATGTGCCCTTTGGAATGCACGATCTGTTTGTAACAAACTTACCTCCGTTCATGATCTCTTCCTCTCAAAAAACCTCAACCTTCTGGCAATAACAGAAACATGGCTCATGCAATCAGACACTGCCTCACCTGCAGCACTTTCACATGGTGGCCTCCATCTCACCCACACCTCCAGACCTGAAGGCAGACAAGGAGGTGGGGTTGGACTACTTCTCTCCCCACAGTGCACATACACAGTTCTACCAAATGTCCCATCACTCACGTTCACATCTTTTGAAGTACATGCTATTCGCATTTTTAATCCATTCTCCCTACGTGTTGCGGTGATCTATCGTCCCCCTGGAGCACACCAACAATTTATTGAGGATTTCTCTGCATGGCTCCCTCACTTCTTATCTTCAGACATCCCCACCATCATCATGGGTGACTTCAACATCCCCATTGATAACCCACCTTCCAAAGCTGCTTCCAAACTACTCTCTCTAACATCCTCACTTGACCTCTCCCAGTGGATTGAATCATCTACTCATAAGGATGGCCACTGCCTTGATCTTGTTTTCTCTAGACTATGCTCAGTTTCTAATTTTATTAATACACCCTTCCCCCTCTCGGATCATCACCTTATCAGCTACACTCTCACCCCCACTGCTCTAACCTCTCTACTGTCTAACTCTACCAAGCCTCCTCATACTCGTAGAAATCTTAATTCTATTAATCTTCAACAATTTTCCACCTCTCTCCAACACCTTCTCTCCCCATCTCTACATTCTCATCCCCTGAGATGGCAGTACCTCATTTTCACCTAACCTTAGCAACGGCCCTTGATCAAGTGGCTCCAGCGACACTTCATACTACACGTCGACTTCGATGTCAACCGTGGCACACCAAAGCAACACGAAATCTTCAAAAACTGTCCCGTAAAGCAGAACGTCACTGGCGTAAATCTCGAAGCTCTAATGACTTCTTCACATATACTTCTGTCTACCACTCCTATCGAAATGCTCTGGACACTGCAAAACAAACATACTTTCAATCTCTTATCTATGCTCAGGCTTCTAACCCCAAACGCCTTTTCAATACATTTAATCATCTTCTCAATCCTCCCACCCCGAACCCTCCATCTACTATCAGTGCTCAGGATCTTGCTACCTACTTCAAGGACAAGATTGATAAGATCAGACTAGAAATGGTATCCTCCTCCTCAACAAGCCATCAGCTCATTTCCTTCCCACTACCCTCTGACACCCTTTCTTCATTTGACCCCACAAATGAAGAGGAAATTTCTACGCTCTTCTTATCTTCCTACTCTACCTCCTGTCCTCTTGATCCTATTCCCTCGCAAATTGGTAGATCCCTGTCTTCTGTGCTCATTTCACCTCTAACTCAAATCTGTAATCTCTCACTCTCTACTGGCATCTTTCCATCACTATACAAGCATGCAGTGATTACTCCTATTCTAAAAAAACAAAACTCCGACCCAAACTCTCTCTCAAATTACCGTCCCATCTCTCAGCTCCCTTGCCCCTCCAAGCTTCTAGAGAGACTTGCCTACACTCGCCTCACACGCTTTCTTTCCGCAAACAACCTGTTGGATCCTCTTCAGTCTGGCTTTCGTTCTCAACACTCCACAGAGACTGCGCTGACCAAGGTTGTTAATGATCTGATCACTGCTAAGACTGAACGCCATTACTCTCTCCTAATTCTCCTTGATCTCTCGGCTGCATTTGACACCGTTGACCACTCTCTTCTCATACAAACGCTGCAATCCCTAGGTCTTCAAGACACCGTTCTATCCTGGTTCTCATCTTACCTCTCTAATCGCTCTTTCACTGTTAATTTCTCTGGAGCCACATCTGCTCCGCTTCCCCTATCAGTTGGAGTACCACAAGGCTCGGTGCTAGGTCCTGTGCTGTTCTCTATCTATACCGCTTCTCTTGGAAATCTAATAAGTTCCTTTGGCTTTCAGTATCATCTCTATGCGGATGATACCCAAATCTATCTATCCTCTCCTGATATCTCGACATCTGTGTTGTCCCGTGTAACTGACTGTCTTTCTGCCATTTCATCTTGGATGTCCTCTCGTCAACTCAAACTTAATCTTTCTAAAACAGAGTTAATAATATTCCCACCCGCCAACAAGAGCATACCTGACATTTCTATCTCTGTTGATAACATGACCATAAATCCCACCCCACAAGCTCGCTGCCTAGGTGTAATCCTTGATTCACGCCTATCCTTTGTTCCCCACATTGACTCTATATCTAAATCATGTTACATACATCTAAAGAACATTTCCAGAATCCGCACATATCTCACACAAGACACTGCTAAAACCTTAATTCATGCACTAATCATCTCCCGCATTGACTATTGCAATTCCCTCCTTACTGGTCTTCCCAAAAACAGACTCAAACCCCTAAAATCTATTTTGCATGCTTCGGCAAGACTGATTTTCCTTGCAAATAGCTATTCCTCTGTTGAATCACTCTGTATGTCTCTACACTGGCTGCCTGTCTTCTACCGAATCCAATATAAAATACTTTTACTAACCTACAAGGCCATCAACAAAGCTGCACCAACATACATCTCCTCTCTTGTCTCAAAATATCTCCCAACTCGGCAACTCCGTTCTGCAAAAGATCTGCGTCTCTCATCCACCCTCATTACATCCTCCCATTCCCGGTTACAGGACTTTTTTCGGGCTGCACCCACTCTATGGAACTCTCTCCCTCGCACAATAAGACTCTCCTCTGTTCTACAAACTTTCAAGCGTTCTCTGAAAACCTACCTATTCAGACAAGCTTATAATATTCCTCAACCACCATCTTAACCTCACTACCTTTAGCCTGTTACACAATTTCACACAAGACAACTACCCCCGGACCAACATTGTTGTGTGACAGGATCATTTAGCTTATGAGTCACCCTACCTTTGCAGTCTGGCTGGGCCAAGATGCAAAATGTATACTTAACCTCATGTGTCAATCTCCCATTGTCCCATAGATTGTAAGCTTGCGAGCAGGGCCTTCTCACCTCTTTGTCTGTTTTACCCAGTTTGTTTATTAGTTTATTACGTTTGTCCCCAATTGTAAAGCGCTACGGAATATGTTGGCGCTATATAAATAAATGATGATGATGATGATGATGATTCATGATTTAATTCATGATTCAATTCATGATTCATAATTTATGATTCGATTTATGATTCATGATTCAAGATTCAGTTAATGATTCGATTCATGATTCATGATTCAATTCATGATTCATGATTCGATTCATGATTCATGATTCAATTCATGATTCATGATTCAATTCATGATTCAATTCATGATTCAAGATTCATGATTCATAATTCATGATTTCATTCATGATTCAATTCATGATTCATGATTCAATTCATGATTCGATTCATGATTCGATTTATGAATCAATTCATGATTCATGATTCAATTCATGATTCATGATTCAATTCATGATTCAAGATTCATGATTCAATTCATGATTTGATTCATGATTCATAATTCATGATTCATGATTCAAATCATGATTCATGATTCATTTCATGATTCATGGTTCATGAATCATGATTTAATTCATGATTCATGGTTCATGAATCATGATTTAATTCATGATTCATGGTTCATGAATCATGATTTAATTCATGATTCAATTCATGATTCATGATTCAATTCATGATTCATGATTCAATTCATGATTCATGATTCATGATTCAATTCATGATTCATGATTCATGATTCATGATTCAATTCATGATTCATGATTCAATTCATGATTCATGAATCATAATTCGATTTATGATTCATGATTCGATTCATGTTCATGATTCGATTTATGAATTATTATTCGATTCATGATTCATAATTTACGATTCATGATTCATAATTCATGATTCATGATTCAATTTATGATTCATGATTCAATTCATGATTTATTTCATGATTCATGGTTTATGATTCAATTCATGATTTATGATTCATTTAATGATTCATGATTCATGAATCATGATTCATGATTCATGATTCATGAATCATGATTCAATTTATGATTCATGAATCATGATTCAATTTATGATTCATGAATCATGATTCAATTCATGATTCATGATATGATTCATGATTCGATTCATGATTCATGATTCGATTCATGATTCATGATTCGATTCATGATTTATGATTCATTTCATGATTCATGATTCAAATCATGATTCAATTCATGATTAATTTCATGATTCATGATTCAATTCATGATTCAATTCATAATTCATGATTCAATTCATGATTCATGATTCAATTCATGATTCATAATTCAATTCATGATTCATGATTCATGATTCAATTTATGATTCATGATTCATAATTAATGATTCAATTAATGGTTCATGATTTAATTTATGATTTATTTCATGATTCAATTCATGATTCATGATTCAATTCATGATTTATGATTCAATTCATGATTCATGTTTCATGATTGAATTCAAGATTCAATTCATGATTCATGATTCGATTCATGATTCATGATTCAATTCATGATTCATGATTTAATTCATGATTCAATTCATGATTCATGATTTAATTTATGATTTATTTCATGATTCCTGATTTAGGATTCAATTCATGATTTATTATTCGATTCATGATTCATAATTCATGAATCATGATTCAATTCATGATTCATCATTCATAAATAATGATTTGATTCACGATTCATGAATCATGATTCAATTCATGCTTCATGATTCATTTCATGATTCATGATTCAATTCATGATTCATGATTCAATTCATGATTCATGATAAAAATCATGATTCATGATTTAATTCATGTTTCATGATTCAATTCATGATTCATGATTCAATTCATGATTCATGATTCAATTTATGATTCATGATTCAATTTATGATTCATGATTCATGATTCAATTCATGATTCATGATTCATGATTCATGATTCAATTCATGATTCATGATTCAATTCATGATTCATGATTCGATTCATGATTCATGATTCGATTCATGATTCATGATTCTTGATTCATGATTCATGATTCGATTCATTATTCATGATTCAATTTATGATTCATGATTCGTTATTCATGATTCGATTCATGATTCTTGATTCATGATTCAAGATTCGATTCATGATTCATGATTCGCTTCATGATTCTTGATTCATGATTTGATTCATGATTCATGATTCATGATTCAATTCATGATTCATGATTCAATTTATGATTTATGAATTAGTTTATGATTCATGGTTCATGGTTCATGAATCATGATTCGTTTCATGATTCATGATTCATGATTCATGATTCAATTCATGATTCATGATTCATTTAATGATTCATGATTCAATTCATGATTCATGATTCAATTCATGATTTATTTCATGATTCATGATTCAATTCATGATTCATGTTTCAGTATCCGATTCATAATTCGATTCATTATTCATGATTCATGTTTCAGTATTCGATTCATGATTCATGATTGAATTCATGATTCATGATTGAGTTCATGATTCATGATTGAATTCATGATTCATGATTGAATTCATTATTTATGATTCAATTGTTGATTCATGATTTATGATTCAATTCATGATTCATGACTCATGATTCAATTCATGATTCATGATTCATGATTAGTGATTTATGTTTCGATTCATGATTCATGATTCATGATTCGATTCATGATTCATGATTAATTATTCGATTCATGATTCTTTTCATGATTTATGAATTATGATTTCAATTCATGATTCATGATTCAATTCATAATTCATGATTCAATTCATGATTCATGATTCTTTTCATGATTTATGATTCAATTCATGATTCATGAATCATGATTCGATTCATGATTTATGATTCATGAATCATGATTCAATTCATGATTCATGATTCATGATTCAATTCATGATTCATAATTTGATTCAGGATTCATGATTAATGATTCAATTCATGATTCATGATTCAATTCGATTCATAATTTGATTCAGGATTCATGTTTAATGATTCAATTCATGATTCATGATTCAATTCATGATTCATAATTTGATTCAGGATTCATGATTAATGATTCGATTCATGATTCATGATTCAATTCATGATTCATTATTTAATTCATGATTCAATTCATGATTCATGATTCAATTCATTATTCATGATTCATGTTTCAGTATTCGATTCATGACTCATGATTCAATTCATGATTCATGATTCAATTCATGATTCAAGATTCATGATTCATGATTCGATTCATGATTCGATTCATGATTCGATTCATGATTCATGATTCAATTCATGATTCATGATTCAATTCATGATTCAATTCATGATTCAATTCATGATTCAAGATTCATGATTCATGATTCATAATTCATGATTTCATTCATGATTCAATTCATGATTCATGATTCAATTCATGATTCAATTCATGATTCAAGATTCATGATTCATGATTCGATTCATGATTCAATTCATGATTCGATTTATGAATCAATTCATGATTCATGATTCAATTCATGATTCATGATTCAATTCATGATTCAAGATTCATGATTCAATTCATGATTTGATTCATGATTCATAATTCATGATTCATGATTCAAATCATGATTCATGGTTCATGAATCATGATTTAATTCATGATTCATGGTTCATGAATCATGATTTAATTCATGATTCAATTCATGATTCATGATTCAATTCATGATTCATGATTCAATTCATGATTCATGATTCATTTCATGATTCATGATTCAATTCATGGTTCATGATTCATGATTCATGATTCATGATTCAATTCATGATTCATGATTCATGATTCATGATTCAATTCATGATTCATGATTCAATTCATGATTCATGAATCATAATTCGATTTATGATTCATGATTCGATTCATGTTCATGATTCGATTTATGAATTATGATTCGATTCATGATTCATAATTCACGATTCATGATTCATAATTAATGATTCATGATTCAATTTATGATTTATTTCATGATTCATGGTTTATGATTCAATTCATGATTTATGATTCATTTAATGATTCATGATTCATGATTCGATTCATGATTCATGATTCGATTCATGATTTATGATTCATTTCATGATTCAAATCATGATTCAATTCATGATTAATTTCATGATACATGATTTCATTTATGATTCAATTCATGATTCATCATTCATAAATAATGATTTGATTCACGATTCATGAATCATGATTCAATTCATGCTTCATGATTCAATTCATGATTCATGATTCAAATCATGATTCATGATTTAATTCATGTTTCATGATTCAATTCATGATTCATGATTTAATTCATGATTCATGATTCAATTCATGATTCATGATTCAATTTATGATTCATGATTCAATTTATGATTCATGATTCATGATTCAATTCATGATTCATGATTCATGATTCATGATTCAATTCATGATTCATGATTCAATTCATGATTCGATTCATGATTCATGATTCGATTCATGATTCATGATTCTTGATTCATGATTCATGATTCGATTCATTATTCATGATTCAATTTATGATTCATTATTCATTATTCATGATTCGATTCATGATTCTTGATTCATGATTCAAGATTCAATTCTTGATTCATATTTCGCTTCATGATTCTTGATTCATGATTTGATTCATGATACATGATTCGATTCATGATTCATGATTCTTGATTCATGATTCATGATTCGATTCATTATTCATGATTCAATTTATGATTCTTGATTCATGATTCAAGATTCAATTCATGATTCATAATTCGCTTCATGATTCTTGATTCATGATTTGATTCATGATTCAAGATTCAATTCATGATTCATGATTCGCTTCATGGTTCTTGATTCATGATTTGATTCATGATTCATGATTCAATTCATGATTCATGATTCAATTTATGATTTATGAATTAGTTTATGATTCATGGTTCATGAATCATGAATCGTTTCATGATTCATGATTCATGATTCAATTCATGATTCATGATTCATTTAATGATTCATGATTCAATTCATGATTCATGATTCAATTCATGATTTATTTCATGATTCATGATTCAATTCATGATTCATGTTTCAGTATTCGATTCATAATTCGATTCATTATTCATGATTCATGTTTCAGTATTCGATTCATGATTCATGATTGAAGTCATGATTCATGATTAAGTTCCTGATTCATGATTCAATTCATGATTCATTTCATGATTTATGATTATGATTTATGATTAAATTCATGATTCATGATTGAATTCATGATTCATGATTGAATTCATGATTTATGATTCAATTCATGATTCATGACTCATGATTCAATTCATGATTCATAATTCATGATTAGTGATTTATGTTTTGATTCATGATTCATGATTCATGATTCGATTCATGATTCATGATTAATTATTCGATTCATGATTCTTTTCATGATTTATGAATTATGATTCAATTCATGATTCATGATTCGATTCATGATTCATGATTCAATTCATGATTCATGATTCTTTTCATGATTTATGATTTAATTCATGATTCATGATTCCTTTTATGATTCTTGATTCAATTCATGATTCAATTCATTATTCATTTCATGATTCATTTTATTATTCATGGTTCATGATTCATGATTCGATTCATGATTCATGATTCGATTCATGATTCGATTCATGATTCAATTCATGATTCATGATTTGATTCATGGTTCATGATTTAATTCATCATTTATGATTCAATTCATGATTCATGATTGAATTCATGATTCATGATTCATAATTCAATTCATGATTCATGATTCGATTCATGATTTAATTCATGATTCATGATTCGATTCATGGTTCATGATTAAATTCATAATTTATGATTCAATTCATGATTCATGATAAAATTCATGATTTATTTTTTGATTCATGATTCATGTTTCATGATTGAATTCAAGATTCAATTCATGATTCATGATTCGATTCATGATTCATGATTCATGATTCAATTCATGATTCATGATTTAATTCATGATTCAATTCATGATTCATGATTTATGATGCAATTCATGATTCATGATTAATTATTCAATTCATGATTCATGATTCTTTTCATGATTTATGAATTATGATTCAATTCATGATTCATGATTCATTTCATGATTCTTGATTCAATTCATGATTCAATTCGTTATTCATTTCATGATTCATTTTATTATTCATGGTTCATGATTCATGATTCGATTCATGATTCTATTCATGATTCATGATTCTATTCATGATTCATGATTGGATTCATGATTCATGATTCGATTCATGATTTATGATTCATTTCATGATTCATGATTCAAATCATGATTCAATTCATGATTAATTTCATGATTCATGATTCAATTCATGATTCAATTCATGATTCATGATTCAATTCATGATTCATGATTCAATTCATGATTCATAATTCGATTCATGATTCAATTCATGATTCATGATTCATAATTAATGATTCAATTAATGGTTCATGATTTAATTTATGATTTATTTCATGATTCAATTCATGATTCATGATTCAATTCATGATTTATGATTCGATTCATGATTCATGTTTCATGATTGAATTCAAGATTCAATTCATGATTCATGATTCGATTCATGATTCAATTCATGATTCATGATTTAATTCATGATTCAATTCATGATTCATGATTTAATTTATGATTTATTTCATGATTCCTGATTTAGGATTCAATTCATGATTTATTATTCGATTCATGATTCATAATTCATTCAATTCAAGATTCATCATTCATAAATAATGATTTGATTCACGATTCATAAATCATGATTCATTTCATGATTCATGATTCAATTCATGATTCATGATTCAATTCATGATTCATGATTCAAATCATGATTCATGATTTAATTCATGTTTCATGATTCAATTCATGATTCATGATTTAATTCATGATTCATGATTCAATTTATGATTCATGATTCAATTTATGATTCATGATTCATGATTCAATTCATGATTCATGATTCATGATTCAATTCATGATTCATGATTCAATTCATGATTTATGATTCGATTCATGATTCATGATTCGATTCATGATTCATGATTCTTGATTCATGATTCATGATTCGATTCATTATTCATGATTCAATTTATGATTCATGATTCATTATTCATGATTCGATTCATGATTCTTGATTCATGATTCAAGATTCAATTCATGATTCATGATTCGCTTCATGATTCTTGATTCATGATTTAATTCATGATTCAATTCATGATTCATGATTTAATTTATGATTTATTTCATGATTCCTGATTTAGGATTCAATTCATGATTTATTATTCGATTCATGATTCATAATTCATTCAATTCATGATTCATCATTCATAAATAATGATTTGATTCACGATTCATAAATCATGATTCATTTCATGATTCATGATTCAATTCATGATTCATGATTCAATTCATGATTCATGATTCAAATCATGATTCATGATTTAATTCATGTTTCATGATTCAATTCATGATTCATGATTTAATTCATGATTCATGATTCAATTTATGATTCATGATTCAATTTATGATTCATGATTCATGATTCAATTCATGATTCATGATTCATGATTCAATTCATGATTCATGATTCAATTCATGATTTATGATTCGATTCATGATTCATGATTCGATTCATGATTCATGATTCTTGATTCATGATTCATGATTCGATTCATTATTCATGATTCAATTTATGATTCATGATTCATTATTCATGATTCGATTCATGATTCTTGATTCATGATTCAAGATTCAATTCATGATTCATGATTCAATTCATGATTCATGATTCAATTTATGATTTTATGAATTAGTTTATGATTCATGATTCAATTCATGATTTATTTCATGATTCATGATTCAATTCATGATTCATGTTTCAGTATTCGATTCATAATTCGATTCATTATTCATGATTCATGTTTCAGTATTCGATTCATGATTCATGATTGAAGTCATGATTCATGATTGAGTTCATGATTCATGATTCAATTCATGATTCATTTCATGATTTATGATTATGATTCATGATTGAATTCATGATTCATGATTGAATTCATTATTTATGATTCAATTCATGATTCATGATTTATGATTCAATTCATGATTCATGACTCATGATTCAATTCATGATTCATGATTCATGATTAGTGATTTATGTTTCGATTCATGATTCATGATTCGATTCATTATTCATGATTAATTATTCGATTCATGATTCTTTTCATGATTTATGAATTATGATTCAATTCATGATTCATGATTCAATTCATAATTCATGATTCAAATCATGATTCATGATTCTTTTCATGATTTATGATTTAATTCATGATTCATGATTCCTTTTATGATTCTTGATTCAATTCATGATTCAATTCATGATTCAATTCATTATTCATTTCATGATTCATTTTATTATTCATGGTTCATGATTCATGAATCGATTCATGATTCATGATTCGATTCATGATTCGATTCATGATTCATGATTTGATTCATGATTTGATTCATGGTTCATGATTTAATTCATAATTTATGATTCAATTCATGATTCATGATTGAATTCATGATTCATGATTCATAATTCAATTCATGATTCATGATTCGATTCATGATTTAATTCATGATTCATGATTCGATTCATGGTTCATGATTAAATTCATAATTTATGATTTAATTCATGATTCATGATAAAATTCATGATTTGTTATTTAATTCATGATTCATGATTCATAATTCATGATTCAATTCATAATTCATGATTTATGATGCAATTCATGATTCATGATTAATTATTCAATTCATGATTCATGATTCTTTTCATGATTTATGAATTATGATTCAATTCATGATTCATGATTCAATTCATGATTCATGATTCATGATTTATGATTCAATTCATGATTAATGATTCAATTCATGATTCAATTTGTTATTCATTTCATGATTCATTTTATTATTCATGGTTCATGATTCATGATTCGATTCATGATTCTATTCATGATTCGATACATGATTCATGATTCGATTCATGATTCAATTCATGATTCATGATTTGATTCATGATTTGATTCATGGTTCATGATTTAATTCATGGATCATGATTTAATTCATAATTTATGATCCAATTCATGATTCATGATTCAATTCATGATTCATGATTCATGATTCGATTCATGATTCATGATTCGATTCATGATTTATGATTCGATTCATGATTCGATTCATGATTCAATTCATGATTCATGATTCGATTCATGGTTCATGATTAAATTCATGATTTATTATTCAATTCATGATTCGATTCATGATTCGAATTATGATTCATGATTCAATTCATTATTTATTTCATGATTAATGATTCAATTCATGATTCATGTTTCATGATTGAATTCAAGATTCAATTCATGATTTATGATTCGATTAATGATTCATGATTCACTTCATGATTCATGATTCATGATTCATGATTTATGAATCATGATTCAATTCATGATTCATGATTCATGATTCATGATTTATGAATCATGATTCAATTCATGATTCATGATTCAATTCATGATTCATTTCATGATTCATGATTTCGGTTTCAATTAATGATTTATTATTTGATTCATGATTCATATATCATGATTTGATTCATGATTCATGATTCGATTCTTGATTCATATTTCAATTCATGATTCATGATTCAATTCATGATTCATGATTTAATTCATGACTCATGATTCAATTCATGATTCATGATTCAATTAATTAAATTATTCATGATTCAATTCATAATTCATGATTCATTTCTTGATTCATGATTTAGGATTCAATTCATGATTCATGATTCAATTCATGATTCATGAATCATGATTCGATTCATGATTCATGAATCATGATTCGATTCATCATTCATGAATCATGATTCGATTCATCATTCATGAATCATGATTCAATTCATGATTCATGAATCATGATTCAATTCATGATTCATGATTCAATTCATGATTCATGATTTAATTCATGATTCATGATTCAAGTCATGATTCATGATTCAATTCATGCTTCATGATTCATTTCATGATTCATGATTCAATTCATGATTCATGATTCAATTCATGCTTCATGATTCATTTCATGATTCATGATTCAATTCATGCTTCATGATTCATTTCATGATTCATGATTCAATTCATGATTCATGATTCAATTCATGATTCATGATTCAATTCATGATTCATGATTCAATTCATGATTCATGATTCAATTCATGATTCATGATTCAATTCATGATTCATGATTTAATTCATGATTCATGATTCAATTCATGATTCATGATTCAATTCATGATTCATGATTAGATTCATGATTCATGATTCAATTCATGATTCATGATTCAATTCATGATTTATGATTCATGAATCATGATTCAATTCATGATTCATGATTTATGATTCAACTTTTGATTCATGATTCAATTCATGATTCATGATTCATGATTCAATTCATGATTCATAATTTGATTCAGGATTCATGATTAATGATTCAATTCATGATTCATGATTCAATTCATGATTCATAATTTGATTCAGGATTCATGTTTAATGATTCAATTCATGATTCATGATTCAATTCATGATTCATAATTTGATTCAGGATTCATGATTAATGATTCGATTCATGTTTCAGTATTCGATTCATGACTCATGATTCAATTCATGATTCATGATTCAATTCATTATTCATGATTCATGTTTCAGTATTCGATTCATGACTCATGATTCAATTCATGATTCATTTCATGATTCATGATTAAATTCCTGAATCATGATTCATGATTCGATTCATGATTTATGATTCGATTCATGATTCATTATTCAATTCATGATTCATGATTCTTTTCATGATTCATGAATTATGATTCAATTCATGATTTATGATTCATTATTCAATTCATGTTTCATGATTTGATTCATGGTTCATGATTAAATTCATGATTCATGATTCATTTCATGATTCATAATTTATGATTCGATTTATGATTCATGATTCAAGATTCAGTTAATGATTCGATTTATGATTCAATTCATGATTCATGATTCAATTCATGATTCAAGATTCATGATTCATGATTCGATTCATGATTCATGATTCGATTCATGATTCGATTCATGATTCATGATTCAATTCATGATTCATGATTCAATTCATGATTCAATTCATGATTCAATTCATGATTCAAGATTCATGATTCATGATTCATAATTCATGATTTCATTCATGATTCAATTCATTATTCATGATTCAATTCATGATTCAAGATTCATGATTCATGATTCGATTCATGATTCGATTCATGACTCGATTTATGAATCAATTCATGATTCATGATTCAATTCATGATTCATGATTCAATTCATGATTCAAGATTCATGATTCAATTCATGATTCATAATTCATGATTCATGATTCAAATTATGATTCATGATTCATTTCATGATTCATGATTCATGGTTCATGAATCATGATTTAATTCATGATTCATGGTTCATGAATCATGATTTAATTCATGATTCATGGTTCATGAATCATGATTTAATTCATGATTCATGGTTCATGAATCATGATTTAATTCATGATTCAATTCATGATCCATGATTCAATTCATGATTCATGATTCAATTCATGATTCATGATTCATGATTCATGATTCAATTCATGATTCATGATTCATGATTCATGATTCAATTCATGATTCATGATTCAATTCATGATTCATGAATCATAATTCGATTTATGATTCATGATTCGATTCATGTTCATGATTCGATTTATGAATTATGATTCGATTCATGATTCATAATTCATGATTCATGATTCAATTTATGATTCATGATTCAATTCATGATTTATTTCATGATTCATGGTTTATGATTCAATTCATGATTTATGATTCATTTAATGATTCATGATTCATGAATCATGATTCATGATTCATGAATCATGATTCAATTCATGATTCATGAATCATGATTCAATTCATGACTCATGATATGATTCATGATTCGATTCATGATTCATGATTCGATTCATGATTCATGATTCGATTCATGATTTATGATTCATTTCATGATTCATGATTCAAATCATGATTCAATTCATGATTAATTTCATGATTCATGATTCAATTCATGATTCAATTCATAATTCATGATTCAATTCATGATTCAATTCATGATACATGATTTCATTTATGATTCAATTCATGATTCATCATTCATAAATAATGATTTGATTCACGATTCATGAATCATGATTCAATTCATGCTTCATGATTCAATTCATGATTCATGATTCAAATC
This sequence comes from Mixophyes australis, assembly GCA_036250195.1. Classification (NCBI taxonomy): domain Eukaryota; kingdom Metazoa; phylum Chordata; class Amphibia; order Anura; family Limnodynastidae; genus Mixophyes; species Mixophyes australis. The sequence goes on from JAVHZZ010000002.1 coordinate 221,075,951, forward strand.
ATGATTCATGATTTAATTCATGTTTCATGATTCAATTCATGATTCATGATTTAATTCATGATTCATGATTCAATTCATGATTCATGATTCAATTTATGATTCATGATTCAATTTATGATTCATGATTCATGATTCAATTCATGATTCATGATTCATGATTCATGATTCGATTCATGATTCAATTCATGATTCAATTCATGATTCGATTCATGATTCATGATTCGATTCATGATTCATGATTCTTGATTCATGATTCATGATTCGATTCATTATTCATGATTCAATTTATGATTCATGATTCATTATTCATGATTCGATTCATGATTCTTGATTCATGATTCAAGATTCAATTCATGATTCATGATTCGCTTCATGATTCTTGATTCATGATTTGATTCATGATTCATGATTCATGATTCAATTCATGATTCATGATTCAATTTATGATTTATGAATTAGTTTATGATTCATGGTTCATGAATCATGATTCGTTTCATGATTCATGATTCATGATTCATGATTCAATTCATGATTCATGATTCATTTAATGATTCATGATTCAATTCATGATTCATGATTCAATTCATGATTTATTTCATGATTCATGATTCAATTCATGATTCATGTTTCAGTATTCGATTCATAATTCGATTCATTATTCATGATTCATGTTTAAGTATTCGATTCATGATTCATGATTGAAGTCATGATTCATGATTGAGTTCATGATTCATGATTCAATTCATGATTCATTTCATGATTTATGATTATGATTTATGATTGAATTCATGATTCATGATTGAATTCATGATTCATGATTGAATTCATTATTTATGATTCAATTCATGATTCATGATTTATGATTCAATTCATGATTCATGACTCATGATTCAATTCATGATTCATGATTAGTGATTTATGTTTCGATTCATGATTCATGATTCATGATTCGATTCATGATTCATGATTAATTATTCGATTCATGATTCTTTTCATGATTTATGAATTATGATTCAATTCATGATTCATGATTCAATTCATAATTCATGATTCAATTCATGATTCATGATTCTTTTCATGATTTATGATTTAATTCATGATTCATGATTCCTTTTATGATTATTGATTCAATTCATGATTCAATTCATGATTCAATTCATGATTCAATTCATTATTCATTTCATGATTCATTTTATCATTCATGGTTCATGATTCATGATTCGATTCATGATTCATGATTCGATTCATGATTCGATTCATGATTCATGATTTGATTCATGATTTGATTCATGGTTCATGATTTAATTCATAATTTATGATTCAATTCATGATTCATGATTGAATTCATGATTCATGATTCATAATTCAATTCATGATTCATGATTCGATTCATGATTTAATTCATGATTCATGATTCGATTCATGGTTCATGATTAAATTCATAATTTATGATTCAATTCATGATTCATGATAAAATTCATGATTTATTATTTAATTCATGATTCATGATTCATAATTCATGATTCAATTCATAATTCATGATTTATGATGCAATTCATGATTCATGATTAATTATTCAATTCATGATTCATGATTCTTTTCATGATTTATGAATTATGATTCAATTCATGATTCATGATTCAATTCATGATTCATGATTCATTTCATGATTTATGATTCAATTCATGATTAATGATTCAATTCATGATTCAATTCGTTATTCATTTCATGATTCATTTTATTATTCATGGTTCATGATTCATGATTCGATTCATGATTCTATTCATGATTCAAGATTCGATACATGATTCGATTCATGATTCATGATTTGATTCATGATTTGATTCATGGTTCATGATTTAATTCATAATTTATGATTCAATTCATGATTCATGATTGAATTCATGATTCATGATTTATAATTCAATTCATGATTCATGATTCGATTCATGATTTAATTCATGATTCATGATTCGATTCATGGTTAATGATTAAATTCATAATTTATGATTCAATTTATGATTCATGATAAAATTCATGATTTATTATTTAATTCATGATTCATGATTAATAATTCATGATTCAATTCATAATTCATGATTTATGATGCAATTCATGATTCATGATTAATTATTCAATTCATGATTCATGATTCTTTTCATGATTTATGAATTATGATTCAATTCATGATTCATGATTCAATTCATGATTCATGATTCATTTCATGATTTATGATTCAATTCATGATTAATGATTCAATTCATGATTCAATTCGTTATTCATTTCATGATTCATTTTATTAATTATGGTTCATGATTCATGATTCGATTCATGATTCTATTCATGATTCATGATTCGATACATGATTCATGATTCGATTCATGATTCAATTCATGATTCATGATTTGATTCATGATTCATGATTTGATTCATGGTTCATGATTTAATTCATGGTTCATGATTTAATTCATAATTTATGATCCAATTCATGATTCAATTCATGATTCATGATTCATGATTCGATTCATGATTTATGATTCGATTCATGATTCGATTCATGATTCATGATTCAATTCATGATTCATGATTCGATTCATGATTCATGATTCAATTCATGATTCATGATTCGATTCATGGTTCATGATTCAATTCATAATTTATGATTCAATTCATGATTCGATTCATGATTCAATTCATGATTCATGATTCAATTCATTATTTATTTCATGATTAATGATTCAATTCATGATTCATGTTTCATGATTGAATTCAAGATTCAATTCATGATTTATGATTCAATTAATGATTCATGATTCACTTCATGATTCATGATTCATGATTCATGAATCATGATTCAATTCATGATTCATGATTCAATTCATGATTCATTTCATGATTCATGATTTCGGTTTCAATTAATGATTTATTATTTGATTCATGATTCATATATCATGATTTGATTCATGATTCGATTCTTGATTCATATTTCAATTCATGATTCATGATTCAATTCATGATTCATGATTTAATTCATGACTCATGATTCAATTCATGATTCATGATTCAATTAATTAAATTATTCATGATTCAATTCATAATTCATGATTCATTTCTTGATTCATGATTTAGGATTCAATTCATGATTCATGATTCAATTCATGATTCATGAATCATGATTCGATTCATCATTCATGAATCATGATTCGATTCATCATTCATGAATCATGATTCGATTCATCATTCATGAATCATGATTCAATTCATGAATCATGATTCAATTCATGAATCATGATACAATTCATGAATCATGATTCAATTCATGATTCATGATTCAATTCATGATTTAATTCATGATTCATGATTCAATTCATGATTCATGATTCAATTCATGCTTCATGATTCATTTCATGATTCATGATTCAATTCATGATTCATGATTCAATTCATGATTCATGATTCATGATTCAATTCATGATTCATGATTCAATTCATGATTCATGATTCAATTCATGATTCATGATTTAATTCATGATTCATGATTCAATTCATGATTCATGATTCAATTCATGATTCATGATTCAATTCATGATTCATGATTCAATTCATGATTTATGATTCATGATTCGATTCATGATTTATGATTCATGATTCAATTCATGATTCATAATTTGATTCAGGATTCATGATTAATGATTCAATTCATGATTCATGATACAATTCATGATTCATAATATGATTCAATTCATGATTCATGATTCAATTCATGATTCATAATTTGATTTAGGATTCATGATTAATGATTCGATTCATGATTCATGATTCAATTCGTGATTCATTATTTAATTCATGATTCAATTCATGATTCATGATTCAATTCATTATTCATGATTCATGTTTCAGTATTCGATTCATGACTCATGATTCAATTCATGATTCATTTCATGATTCATGATTAAATTCCTGAATCATGATTCATGATTCAATTCATGATTTATGATTTGATTCATGATTCATGATTCATTATTCAATTCATGATTCATGATTCTTTTCATGATTCATGAATTATGATTCAATTCATGATTTATGATTCATGATTCAATTCATGTTTCATGATTTGATTCATGGTTCATGATTAAATTCATGATTCATGATTCATTTCATGATTCATGATTCATTTCATGATTCATAATTCAATTCATGATTCATGATTCATGATTCAATTCATGATTCATGATTCAATTCATGATTCATGATTCAATTCATGATTCATGATTCAATTCATGATTCATGATTCAATTCATGATTCATGATTAGATTCATGATTCATGATTCAATTCATGATTCATGATTCAATTCATGATTTATGATTTATGATTTGATTCATGATTCATGAATCATGATTCGATTCATGATTTATGATTCATGAATCATGATTCAATTCATGATTCATGATTTATGATTCAACTTTTGATTCATGATTCAATTCATGATTCATAATTTGATTCAGGATTCATGATTAATGATTCAATTCATGATTCATGATTCAATTCATGATTCATAATTTGATTCAGGATTCATGTTTAATGATTCAATTCATGATTCATGATTCAATTCATGATTCATAATTTGATTCAGGATTCATGACTCATGATTCAATTCATGATTCATGATTTAATTCATGATTCATGATTCAATTCATGATTCATGATTCAATTTATGATTCATGATTCAATTTATGATTCATGATTCATGATTCAATTCATGATTCATGATTCATGATTCAATTCATGATTCATGATTCATGATTCATGATTCAATTCATGATTCATGATTCAATTCATGATTCGATTCATGATTCATGATTCGATTCATGATTCATGATTCTTGATTCATGATTCATGATTCGATTCATTATTCATGATTCAATTTATGATTCATGATTCATTATTCATGATTCGATTCATGATTCTTGATTCATGATTCAAGATTCAATTCATGATTCATAATTCGCTTCATGATTCTTGATTCATGATTTGATTCATGATTCAAGATTCAATTCATGATTCATGATTCGCTTCCTGATTCTTGATTCATGATTTGATTCATGATTCATGATTCATGATTCAATTCATGATTCATGATTCAATTTATGATTTATGAATTAGTTTATGATTCATGGTTCATGAATCATGATTCGTTTCATGATTCATGATTCATGATTCAATTCATGATTCATGATTCATTTAATGATTCATGATTCAATTCATGATTCATGATTCAATTCATGATTTATTTCATGATTCATGATTCAATTCATGATTCATGTTTCAGTATTCGATTCATAATTCGATTCATTATTCATGATTCATGTTTCAGTATAAGATTCATGATTCATGATTGAAGTCATGATTCATGATTAGTTCATGATTCAATTCATGATTCATTTCATGATTTATGATTATGATTTATGATTGAATTCATGATTCATGATTGAATTCATGATTCATGATTGAATTCATTATTTATGATTCAATTCATGATTCATGATTTATGATTCAATTCATGATTCATGACTCATGATTCAATTCATGATTCATGATTCATGATTAGTGATTTATGTTTCGATTCATGATTCATGATTCATGATTCGATTCATGATTCATGATTAATTATTCGATTCATGATTCTTTTCATGATTTATGAATTATGATTCAATTCATGATTCATGATTCAATTCATAATTCATGATTCAATTCATGATTCATGATTCTTTTCATGATTTATGATTTAATTCATGATTCATGATTCCTTTTATGATTCTTGATTCAATTCATGATTCAATTCATGATTCAATTCATGATTCAATTCATTATTCATTTCATGATTCATTTTATCATTCATGGTTCATGATTCATGATTCGATTCATGATTCATGATTCGATTCATGATTCGATTCATGATTCATGATTTGATTCATGATTTGATTCATGGTTCATGATTTAATTCATAATTTATGATTCAATTCATGATTCATGATTGAATTCATGATTCATGATTCATAATTCAATTCATGATTCATGATTCGATTCATGATTTAATTCATGATTCATGATTCGATTCATGGTTCATGATTAAATTCATAATTTATGATTCAATTCATGATTCATGATAAAATTCATGATTTATTATTTAATTCATGATTCATGATTCATAATTCATGATTCAATTCATAATTCATGATTTATGATGCAATTCATGATTCATGATTAATTATTCAATTCATGATTCATGATTCTTTTCATGATTTATGAATTATGATTCAATTCATGATTCATGATTCAATTCATGATTCATGATTCATTTCATGATTTATGATTCAATTCATGATTCAATTCGTTATTCATTTCATGATTCATTTTATTATTCATGGTTCATGATTCATGATTCGATTCATGATTCTATTCATGATTCAAGATTCGATACATGATTCGATTCATGATTCATGATTTGATTCATGATTTGATTCATGGTTCATGATTTAATTCATAATTTATGATTCAATTCATGATTCATGATTGAATTCATGATTCATGATTTATAATTCAATTCATGATTCATGATTCGATTCATGATTTAATTCATGATTCATGATTCGATTCATGGTTAATGATTAAATTCATAATTTATGATTCAATTTATGATTCATGATAAAATTCATGATTTATTATTTAATTCATGATTCATGATTAATAATTCATGATTCAATTCATAATTCATGATTTATGATGCAATTCATGATTCATGATTAATTATTCAATTCATGATTCATGATTCTTTTCATGATTTATGAATTATGATTCAATTCATGATTCATGATTCAATTCATGATTCATGATTCATTTCATGATTCATTTCATGATTTATGATTCAATTCATGATTAATGATTCAATTCATGATTCAATTCGTTATTCATTTCATGATTCATTTTATTAATTATGGTTCATGATTCATGATTCGATTCATGATTCAATTCATGATTCATGATTTGATTCATGATTCATGATTTGATTCATGGTTCATGATTTAATTCATGGTTCATGATTTAATTCATAATTTATGATCCAATTCATGATTCAATTCATGATTCATGATTCATGATTCGATTCATGATTTATGATTCGATTCATGATTCGATTCATGATTCATGATTCAATTCATGATTCATGATTCGATTCATGATTCATGATTCAATTCATGATTCATGATTCGATTCATGGTTCATGATTCAATTCATAATTTATGATTCGATTCATGATTCGATTCATGATTCAATTCATGATTCATGATTCAATTCATTATTTATTTCATGATTAATGATTCAATTCATGATTCATGTTTCATGATTGAATTCAAGATTCAATTCATGATTTATGATTCGATTAATGATTCATGATTCACTTCATGATTCATGATTCATGATTCATGAATCATGATTCAATTCATGATTCATGATTCAATTCATGATTCATTTCATGATTCATGATTTCGGTTTCAATTAATGATTTATTATTTGATTCATGATTCATATATCATGATTTGATTCATGATTCATGATTCGATTCTTGATTCATATTTCAATTCATGATTCATGATTCAATTCATGATTCATGATTTAATTCATGACTCATGATTCAATTCATGATTCATGATTCAATTAATTAAATTATTCATGATTCAATTCATAATTCATGATTCATTTCTTGATTCATGATTTAGGATTCAATTCATGATTCATGATTCAATTCATGATTCATGAATCATGATTCGATTCATCATTCATGAATCATGATTCGATTCATCATTCATGAATCATGATTCGATTCATCATTCATGAATCATGATTCAATTCATGAATCATGATTCAATTCATGATTCATGATTCAATTCATGATTCATGATTTAATTCATGATTCATGATTCAATTCATGATTCATGATTCAATTCATGCTTCATGATTCATTTCATGATTCATGATTCATGATTCAATTCATGATTCATGATTTAATTCATGATTCATGATTCAATTCATGATTCATGATTCATGATTCAATTCATGATTTATGATTCATGATTCGATTCATGATTTATGATTCATGATTCAATTCATGATTCATAATTTGATTCAGGATTCATGATTAATGATTCAATTCATTATTCATGATACAATTCATGATTCATAATATGATTCAATTCATGATTCATGATTCAATTCATGATTCATAATTTGATTTAGGATTCATGATTAATGATTCGATTCATGATTCATGATTCAATTCGTGATTCATTATTTAATTCATGATTCAATTCATGATTCATGATTCAATTCATTATTCATGATTCATGTTTCAGTATTCGATTCATGACTCATGATTCAATTCATGATTCATTTCATGATTCATGATTAAATTCCTGAATCATGATTCATGATTCAATTCATGATTTATGATTCGATTCATGATTCATGATTCATTATTCAATTCATGATTCATGATTCTTTTCATGATTCATGAATTATGATTCAATTCATGATTTATGATTCAATTCATGTTTCATGATTTGATTCATGGTTCATGATTAAATTCATGATTCATGATTCATTTCATGATTCATGATTCATTTCATGATTCATAATTCAATTCATGATTCATGATTCATGATTCAATTCATGATTCATGATTCAATTCATGATTCATGATTTAATTCATGATTCATGATTCAATTCATGATTCATGATTCAATTCATGATTCATGATTAGATTCATGATTCATGATTCAATTCATGATTCATGATTCAATTCATGATTTATGATTTATGATTTGATTCATGATTCATGAATCATGATTCGATTCATGATTTATGATTCATGAATCATGATTCAATTCATGATTCATGATTTATGATTCAACTTTTGATTCATGATTCAATTCATGATTCATAATTTGATTCAGGATTCATGATTAATGATTCAATTCATGATTCATGATTCAATTCATGATTCATAATTTGATTCAGGATTCATGTTTAATGATTCAATTCATGATTCATGATTCAATTCATGATTCATAATTTGATTCAGGATTCATGACTCATGATTCAATTCATGATTCATGATTCAATTCATTATTCATGATTCATGTTTCAGTATTCGATTCATGACTCATGATTCAATTCATGATTCATTTCATGATTCATGATTAAATTCCTGAATCATGATTCATGATTCGATTCATGATTTATGATTCGATTCATGATTCATGATTCATTATTCAATTCATGATTCATGATTCTTTTCATGATTCATGAATTATCATTCAATTCATGATTTATGATTCATGATTCAATTCATGTTTCATGATTTGATTCATGGTTCATGATTTGATTCATGGTTCATGATTAAATTCATGATTCATGATTCATTTCATGATTCATAATTTATGATTCGATTTATGATTCATGATTCAAGATTCAGTTAATGATTCAATTCATGATTCAAGATTCATGATTCATGATTCGATTCATGATTCATGATTCGATTCATGATTCGATTCATGATTCATGATTCAATTCATGATTCATGATTGAATTCATGATTGAATTCATGATTCAATTCATGATTCAAGATTCATGATTAATGATTTATAATTCATGATTTCATTCATGATTCAATTCATGATTCATGATTCAATTCATGATTCAAGATTCATGATTCATGATTCGATTCATGATTCGATTCATGATTCGATTTATGAATCAATTCATGATTCATGATTCAATTCATGATTCATGATTCAATTCATGATTCAAGATTCATGATTCAATTCATGATTCATAATTCATGATTCATGATTCAAATCATGATTCATGATTCATTTCATGATTCATGATTCATGGTTCATGAATCATGATTTAATTCATGATTCATGGTTCATGAATCATGATTTAATTCATGATTCATGGTTCATGAATCATGATTTAATTCATGATTCAATTCATGATTCATGATTCAATTCATGATTCATGATTCAATTCATGATTCATGATTCATGATTCAATTCATGATTCATGATTCATGATTCATGATTCATGATTCAATTCATGATTCATGATTCAATTCATGATTCATGAATCATAATTCGATTTATGATTCATGATTCGATTCATGTTCATGATTCGATTTATGAATTATGATTCGATTCATGATTCATAATTCACGATTCATGATTCATAATTCATGATTCATGATTCAATTTATGATTCATGATTCAATTCATGATTTATTTCATGATTCATGGTTTATGATTCAATTCATGATTTATGATTCATTTAATGATTCATGATTCATGAATCATGATTCATGATTCATGAATCATGATTCAATTCATGATTCATGAATCATGATTCAATTCATGACTCATGATATGATTCATGATTCGATTCATGATTCATGATTCGATTCATGATTCATGATTCGATTCATGATTCATGATTCGATTCATGATTTATGATTCATTTCATGATTCATGATTCAAATCATGATTCAATTCATGATTAATTTCATGATTCATGATTCAATTCATGATTCAATTCATAATTCATGATTCAATTCATGATTCAATTCATGATACATGATTTCATTTATGATTCAATTCATGATTCATCATTCATAAATAATGATTTGATTCACGATTTATGAATCATGATTCAATTCATGCTTCATGATTCAATTCATGATTCATGATTCAAATCATGATTCATGATTTAATTCATGTTTCATGATTCAATTCATGATTCATGATTTAATTCATGACTCATGATTCAATTCATGATTCATGATTCAATTTATGATTCATGATTCAATTTATGATTCATGATTCATGATTCAATTCATGATTCATGATTCATGATTCAATTCATGATTCATGATTCAATTCATGATTCGATTCATGATTCATGATTCGATTCATGATTCATGATTCTTGATTCATGATTCGATTCATTATTCATGATTCAATTTATGATTCATGATTCATTATTCATGATTCGATTCATGATTCTTGATTCATGATTCAAGATTCAATTCATGATTCATAATTCGCTTCATGATTCTTGATTCATGATTTGATTCATGATTCATGATTCAAGATTCAATTCATGATTCATGATTTGCTTCATGATTCTTGATTTGATTCATGATTCATGATTCATGATTCAATTCATGATTCATGATTCAATTTATGATTTATGAATTAGTTTATGATTCATGGTTCATGAATCATGATTCGTTTCATGATTCATGATTCATGATTCATGATTCAATTCATGATTCATGATTCATTTAATGATTCATGATTCAATTCATGATTCATGATTCAATTCATGATTTATTTCATGATTCATGATTCAATTCATGATTCATGTTTCAGTATTCGATTCATAATTCGATTCATTATTCATGATTCATGTTTCAGTATTCGATTCATGATTCATGATTGAAGTCATGATTCATGATTGAGTTCATGATTCATGATTCAATTCATGATTCATTTCATGATTTATGATTATGATTTATGATTGAATTCATGATTCATGATTGAATTCATGATTCATGATTGAATTCATTATTTATGATTCAATTCATGATTCATGATTTATGATTCAATTCATGATTCATGACTCATGATTCAATTCATGATTCATGATTCATGATTAGTGATTTATGTTTCGATTCATGATTCATGATTCATGATTCGATTCATGATTCATGATTAATTATTCGATTCATGATTCTTTTCATGATTTATGAATTATGATTCAATTCTTGATTCATGATTCAATTCATAATTCATGATTCAATTCATGATTCAATTCATTATTCATTTCATGATTCATTTTATCATTCATGGTTCATGATTCATGATTCGATTCATGATTCATGATTCGATTCATGATTCGATTCATGATTCATGATTTGATTCATGATTTGATTCATGGTTCATGATTTAATTCATAATTTATGATTCAATTCATGATTCATGATTGAATTCATGATTCATGATTCATAATTCAATTCATGATTCATGATTCGATTCATGATTTAATTCATGATTCATGATTCGATTCATGGTTCATGATTAAATTCATAATTTATGATTCAATTCATGATTCATGATAAAATTCATGATTTATTATTTAATTCATGATTCATGATTCATAATTCATGATTCAATTCATAATTCATGATTTATGATGCAATTCATGATTCATGATTAATTATTCAATTCATGATTCATGATTCTTTTCATGATTTATGAATTATGATTCAATTCATGATTCATGATTCAATTCATGATTCATGATTCATTTCATGATTTATGATTCAATTCATGATTAATGATTCAATTCATGATTCAATTCGTTATTCATTTCATGATTCATTATATTATTCATGGTTCATGATTCATGATTCGATTCATGATTCTATTCATGATTCAAGATTCGATACATGATTTGATTCATGATTCATGATTTGATTCATGATTTGATTCATGGTTCATGATTTAATTCATAATTTATGATTCAATTCATGATTCATGATTGAATTCATGATTCATGATTTATAATTCAATTCATGATTCATGATTCGATTCATGATTTAATTCATGATTCATGATTCGATTCATGGTTAATGATTAAATTCATAATTTATGATTCAATTTATGATTCATGATAAAATTCATGATTTATTATTTAATTCATGATTCATGATTAATAATTCATGATTCAATTCATAATTCATGATTTATGATGCAATTCATGATTCATGATTAATTATTCAATTCATGATTCATGATTCTTTTCATGATTTATGAATTATGATTCAATTCATGATTCATGATTCAATTCATGATTCATGATTCATTTCATGATTTATGATTCAATTCATGATTAATGATTGAATTCATGATTCAATTCGTTATTCATTTCATGATTCATTTTATTAATTATGGTTCATGATTCATGATTCGATTCATGATTCTATTCATGATTCATGATTCGATACATGAATCATGATTCGATTCATGATTCAATTCATGATTCATGATTTGATTCATGATTCATGATTTGATTCATGGTTCATGATTTAATTCATGGTTCATGATTTAATTCATAATTTATGATCCAATTCATGATTCAATTCATGATTCATGATTCATGATTCGATTCATGATTTATGATTCGATTCATGATTCGATTCATGATTCATGATTCAATTCATGATTCATGATTCGATTCATGATTCATGATTCGATTCATGATTCATGATTCAATTCATGATTCATGATTCAATTCATGATTCATGATTCGATTCATGGTTCATGATTTAATTCATAATTTATGATTCAATTCATGATTCGATTCATGATTCAATTCATGATTCATGATTCAATTCATTATTTATTTCATGATTAATGATTCAATTCATGATTCATGTTTCATGATTGAATTTAAGATTCAATTCATGATTTATGATTCGATTAATGATTCATGATTCACTTCATGATTCATGATTCATGATTCATAATTCATGAATCATGATTCAATTCATGATTCATGATTCAATTCATGATTCATTTCATGATTCATGATTTCGGTTTCAATTAATGATTTATTATTTGATTCATGATTCATATATCATGATTTGATTCATGATTCATGATTCGATTCTTGATTCATATTTCAATTCATGATTCATGATTCAATTCATGATTCATGATTTAATTCATGACTCATGATTCAATTCATGATTCATGATTCAATTAATTAAATTATTCATGATTCAATTCATAATTCATGATTCATTTCTTGATTCATGATTTAGGATTCAATTCATGATTCATGATTCAATTCATGATTCATGAATCATGATTCGATTCATCATTCATGAATCATGATTCGATTCATCATTCATGAATCATGATTCGATTCATCATTCATGAATCATGATTCAATTCATGAATCATGATTCAATTCATGATTCATGATTCAATTCATGATTCATGATTTAATTCATGATTCATGATTCAATTCATGATTCATGATTCAATTCATGCTTCATGATTCATTTCATGATTCATGATTCAATTCATGATTCATGATTCAATTCATGATTCATGATTCATGATTCAATTCATGATTCATGATTCAATTCATGATTCATGATTTAATTCATGATTCATGATTCAATTCATGATTCATGATTCAATTCATGATTCATGATTCAATTCATGATTCATGATTCAATTCATGATTCATGATTCAATTCATGATTTATGATTTATGATTTGATTCATGATTCATGAATCATGATTCGATTCATGATTTATGATTCATGATTCAATTCATGATTCATAATTTGATTCAGGATTCATGATTAATGATTCAATTCATGATTCATGATACAATTCATGATTCATAATTTGATTCAGGATTCATGTTTAATGATTCAATTCATGATTCATGATTCAATTCATGATTCATAATTTGATTTAGGATTCATGATTAATGATTCGATTCATGATTCATGATTCAATTCGTGATTCATTATTTAATTCATGATTCAATTCATGATTCATGATTCAATTCATTATTCATGATTCATGTTTCAGTATTCGATTCATGACTCATGATTCAATTCATGATTCATTTCATGATTCATGATTAAATTCCTGAATCATGATTCATGATTCAATTCATGATTTATGATTCGATTCATGATTCATGATTCATTATTCAATTCATGATTCATGATTCTTTTCATGATTCTTTTCATGATTCATGAATTATGATTCAATTCATGATTTATGATTCATGATTCAATTCATGTTTCATGATTTGATTCATGGTTCATGATTAAATTCATGATTCATTTCATGATTCATAATTCAATTCATGATTCATGATTCATGATTCAATTTATGATTCATGATTCAATTCAAGATTCATGATTCAAGTCATGATTTATGATTCATGATTCAATTCATTATTTAATTCATGATTTAATTCATGATTCATGATTTAATTCATGATTCATGATTCAATTCATGATTCATAATTTATGATTCGATTTATGATTCATGATTCAAGATTCAGTTAATGATTCGATTCATGATTCATGATTCAATTCATGATTCATGATTCAATTCATGATTCAAGATTCATGATTCATGATTCGATTCATGATTCATGATTCGATTCATGATTCATGATTCAATTCATGATTCATGATTCAATTCATGATTCAATTCATGATTCAATTCATGATTCAAGATTCATGATTCATGATTCATAATTCATGATTTCATTCATGATTCAATTCATGATTCATGATTCAATTCATGATTCAATTCATGATTCAAGATTCATGATTCATGATTCATGATTCGATTCATGATTCGATTCATGATTCGATTTATGAATCAATTCATGATTCATGATTCAATTCATGATTCAAGATTCATGATTCAATTCATGATTCAAGATTCATGATTCAATTCATGATTTGATTTATGATTCATAATTCATGATTCATGATTCATTTCATGATTCATGGTTCATGAATCATGATTTAATTCATGATTCATGGTTCATGAATCATGATTTAATTCATGATTCATGGTTCATGAATCATGATTTAATTCATGATTCATGGTTCATGAATCATGATTTAATTCATGATTCAATTCATGATTCATGATTCAATTCATGATTTATGATTCAATTCATGATTCATGATTCATGATTCAATTCATGATTCATGATTCATGATTCAATTCATGATTCATGATTCAATTCATGATTCATGAATCATAATTCGATTTATGATTCATGATTCGATTCATGTTCATGATTCGATTTATGAATTATGATTCGATTCATTATTCATAATTCACGATTCATGATTCATAATTTATGATTTATGATTCAATTTATGATTCATGATTCAATTCATGATTTATTTCATGATTCATGGTTTATGATTCAATTCATGATTTATGATTCATTTAATGATTCATGATTCATGAATCATGATTCATGATTCATGATTCATGATTCAATTCATGATTCATGAATCATGATTCAATTCATGATTCATGATATAATTCATGATTCGATTCATGATTCATGATTCGATTCATGATTCGATTCATGATTTATGATTCATTTCATGATTCATGATTCAAATCATGATTCAATTCATGATTAATTTCATGATTCATGATTCAATTCATGATTCAATTCATAATTCATGATTCAATTCATGATTCATGATTCAATTCATGATTCATAATTCGATTCATGATTCAATTCATGATTCATGATTCATAATTAATGATTCAATTAATGGTTCATGATTTAATTTATGATTTATTTCATGATTCAATTCATGATTCATGATTCAATTCATGATTTATGATTCGATTCATGATTCATGTTTCATGATTGAATTCAAGATTCAAGTCATGATTCATGATTCGATTCATGATTCATGATTCAATTCATGATTCATGATTTAATTCATGATTCAATTCATGATTCATGATTTAATTTATGATTTATTTCATGATTCCTGATTTAGGATTCAATTCATGATTTATTATTCGATTCATGATTCATAATTCATGAATCATGATTCAATTCATGATTCATCATTCATAAATAATGATTTGATTCATGATTCATGAATCATGATTCAATTCATGCTTTATGATTCATTTCATGATTCATGATTTAATTCATGTTTCATGATTCAATTCATGATTCATGATTTAATTCATGATTCATGATTCAATTCATGATTCATGATTCAATTTATGATTCATGATTCATGATTCAATTCATGATTCATGATTCATGATTCAATTCATGATTCGATTCATGATTCATGATTCATGATTCATGATTCGATTCTTTATTCATGATTCAATTTATGATTCATGATTCATTATTCATGATTCGATTCATGATTCTTGATTCATGATTCAAGATTCAATTCATGATTCATGATTCGCTTCATGATTCTTGATTCATGATTTGATTCATGATTCATGATTCAATTCATGATTCATGATTCAATTTATGATTTATGAATTAGTTTATGATTCATGGTTCATGGTTCATGAATCATGATTAGTTTCATGATTCATGATTCATGATTCATGATTCAATTCATGATTCATGATTCATTTAATGATTCATGATTCAATTCATGATTCATGATTCAATTCATGATTTATTTCATGATTCATGATTCAATTCATGATTCATGTTTCAGTATTCGATTCATAATTCGATTCATTATTCATGATTCATGTTTCAGTATTCGATTCATGATTCATGATTGAAGTCATGATTCATGATTGAGTTCATGATTCATGATTCAATTCATGATTCATTTCATGATTTATTATTATGATTTATGATTGAATTCATGATTCATGATTGAATTCATGATTCATGATTGAATTCATTATTTATGATTCAATTCATGATTCATGATTTATGATTCAATTCATGATTCATGACTCATGATTCAATTCATGATTCATGATTCATGATTAGTGATTTATGTTTCGATTCATGATTCATGATTCATGATTCGATTCATGATTCATGATTAATTATTCGATTCATGATTCTTTTCATGATTTATGAATTATGATTCAATTCATGATTCATGATTCAATTCATAATTCATGATTCAATTCATGATTCATGATTCTTTTCATGATTCATGATTCAAATCATGATTCATGATTTAATTCATGTTTCATGATTCCTTTTATGATTCTTGATTCAATTCATGATTCAATTCATGATTCAATTCATTATTCATTTCATGATTCATTTTATTATTCATGGTTCATGATTCATGATTCGATTCATGATTCATGATTCAATTCATGATTCGATTCATGATTTGATTCATGGTTCATGATTTAATTCATAAATTATGATTCATTTCATGATGCATGATTGAATTCATGATTCATGATTCATAATTCAATTCATGATTCATGATTCGATTCATGATTTAATTCATGATTCATGATTCGATTCATGGTTCATGATTAAATTCATAATTTATGATTCAATTCATGATTCATGATAAAATTCATGATTTATTATTTAATTCATGATTCATGATTCATAATTCATGATTCAATTCATAATTCATGATTTTTGATGCAATTCATGATTCATGATTAATTATTCAATTCATGATTCATGATTCTTTTCATGATTTATGAATTATGATTCAATTCATGATTCATGATTCAATTCATGATTTATGATTCGATTCATGATTCATGTTTCATGATTGAATTCAAGATTCAATTCATGATTCATGATTCGATTCATGATTCATGATTCAATTCATGATTCATGATTTATGATTCAATTCATGATTCATGATTTAATTTATGATTTATTTCATGATTCCTGATTTAGGATTCAATTCATGATTTATTATTCGATTCATGATTCATAATTCATGAATCATGATTCAATTCATGATTCATCATTCATAAATAATGATTTGATTCACGATTCATGAATCATGATTCAATTCATGCTTCATGATTCATTTCATGATTCATGATTCAATTCATGATTCATGATTCAATTCATGATTCATGATTCAATTCATGATTCATGATTCAAATCATGATTCATGATTCAATTCATGTTTCATGATTCAAATCATGATTCATGATTCAATTCATGATTCATGATTCAATTTATGATTCATGATTCAATTTATGATTCATGATTCATGATTCAATTCATGATTCATGATACATGATTCATGATTCAATTCATGATTCATGATTCAATTCATGATTCATGATTCGATTCATGATTCATGATTCGATTCATGATTCTTGATTCATGATTCGATTCATGATTCTTGATTCATGATTCATGATTCGATTCATTATTCATGATTCAATTTATGATTCGATTCATGATTCTTAATTCATGATTCAAGATTCAATTCATGATTCATGATTCGCTTCATGATTCTTGATTCATGATTTGATTCATGATTCATGATTCATGATTCAATTCATGATTCATGATTCAATTTATGATTTATGAATTAGTTTATGATTCATGGTTCATGGTTCATGAATCATGATTCGTTTCATGATTCATGATTCATGATTCATGATTCAATTCATGATTCATGATTCATTTAATGATTCATGATTCAATTCATGATTCATGATTCAATTCATGATTTATTTCATGATTCATGATTCAATTCATGATTCATGTTTTAGTATTCGATTCATAATTCGATTCATTATTCATGATTCATGTTTCAGTATTCGATTCATGATTCATGATTGAAGTCATGATTCATGATTGAGTTCATGATTCAATTCATGATTCATTTCATGATTTATGATTATGATTTATGATTGAATTCATGATTCATGATTGAATTCATGATTCATGATTGAATTCATTATTTATGATTCAATTCATGATTCATGATTTATGATTCAATTCATGATTCATGACTCATGATTCAATTCATGATTCATGATTCATGATTAGTGATTTATGTTTCGATTCATGATTCATGATTCGATTCATGATTCATGATTAATTATTCGATTCATGATTCTTTTCATGATTTATGAATTATGATTCAATTCATGATTCATGATTCAATTCATAATTCATGATTCAATTCATGATTCATGATTCTTTTCATGATTTATGATTTAATTCATGATTCATGATTCCTTTTATGATTCTTGATTCAATTCATGATTCAATTCATGATTCAATTCATTATTCATTTCATGATTCATTTTATTATTCATGGTTCATGATTCATGATTCGATTCATGATTCATGATTCGATTCATGATTCGATTCATGATTCATGATTTGATTCATGATTTGATTCATGGTTCATGATTTAATTCACAAATTATGATTCAATTCATGATTCATGATTGAATTCATGATTCATGATTCATAATTCAATTCATGATTCATGATTCGATTCATGATTTAATTCATGATTCATGATTCGATTCATGGTTCATGATTAAATTCATAATTTATGATTCAATTCATGATTCATGATAAAATTCATGATTTATTATTTAATTCATGATTCATGATTCATAATTCATGATTCAATTCATAATTCATGATTTATGATGCAATTCATGATTCATGATTAATTATTCAATTCATGATTCATGATTCTTTTCATGATTTATGAATTATGATTCAATTCATGATTCATGATTCAATTCATGATTCATGATTCAATTCATGATTCAATTCGTTATTCATTTCATGATTCATTTTATTATTCATGGTTCATGATTCATGATTCGATTCATGATTCTATTCATGATACATGATTCATGATTCGATTCATGATTCAATTCATGATTCATGATTTGATTCATGGTTCATGATTTAATTCATGGTTCATGATTTAATTCATAATTTATGATCCAATTCATGATTCATGATTCATGATTCGATTCATGATTTATGATTCGATTCATGATTCGATTCATGATTCATGATTCAATTCATGATTCATGATTCGATTCATGGTTCATGATTAAATTCATAATTTATGATTCAATTCATGATTCATTATAAAATTCATGATTTATTATTCAATTCATGATTCGATTCATGATTCAATTCATGATTCATGATTCAATTCATTATTTATTTCATGATTAATGATTCAATTCATGATTCATGTTTCATGATTGAATTCAAGATTCAATTCATGATTTATGATTCGATTAATGATTCATGATTCACTTCATGATTCATGATTCATGATTCATGATTCAATTCATGATTCATTTCATGATTCATGATTTCGGTTTCAATTAATGATTTATTATTTGATTCATGATTCATGATTCATATATCATGATTTGATTCATGATTCATGATTCGATTCTTGATTCATATTTCAATTCATGATTCATGATTCAATTAATGATTCATGATTTAATTCATGACTCATGATTCAATTCATGATTCATGATTCAATTAATTAAATTATTCATGATTCAATTCATAATTCATGATTCATTTCTTGATTCATGATTTAGGATTCAATTCATGATTCATGATTCAATTCATGATTCATGAATCATGATTCGATTCATCATTCATGAATCATGATTCGATTCATCATTCATGAATCATGAATCATGATTCAATTCATGATTCATAATTTATATCATGATTCATGATTCAATTCATGATTCATGATTCAATTCATGATTCATGATTCAATTCATGATTCATGATTTAATTCATGATTCATGATTCAATTCATGATTCATGATTCAATTCATGATTCATGATTAGATTCATGATTCATGATTCAATTCATGATTCATGATTCAATTCATGATTTATGATTTATGATTTGATTCATGATACATGAATCATGATTCGATTCATGATTTATGATTCATGAATCATGATTCAATTCATGATTCATAATTTATATCATGATTCATGATTTATGATTCAACTTTTGATTCATGATTCAATTCATGATTCATGATTCAATTCATGATTCATGATTCAATTCATGATTCATAATTTGATTCAGGATTCATGATTAATGATTCAATTCATGATTCATGATTCAATTCATGATTCATAATTAGATTCAGGATTCATGATTAATGATTCAATTCATGATTCATGATTCAATTCATGATTCATAATTTGATTCAGGATTCATGATTAATGATTCGATTCATGATTCATGATTCAATTCGTGATTCATTATTTAATTCATGATTCAATTCATGATTCATGATTCAATTCATTATTCATGATTCATGTTTCAGTATTCGATTCATGACTCATGATTCAATTCATGATTCATTTCATGATTCATGATTAAATTCCTGAATCATGATTCATGATTCGATTCATGATTTATGATTCGATTCATGATTCATTATTCAATTCATGATTCATGATTCTTTTCATGATTCATGAATTATGATTCAATTCATGATCCATGATTCATCATTCTTTTCATGGTTCATGATTCATGATTCGATTCATGATTTATGATTCATGATTCAATTCATGTTTCATGATTTGATTCATGGCTCATGATTAAATTCATAATTA
The DNA here is from genome assembly GCA_036250195.1 of Mixophyes australis. NCBI lineage: Eukaryota > Metazoa > Chordata > Amphibia > Anura > Limnodynastidae > Mixophyes > Mixophyes australis. The sequence continues at coordinate 221,098,234 of JAVHZZ010000002.1, forward strand.
ATGATTCAATTCATGATTCATGATAAAATTCATGATTTATGATTCAATTCATGATTCATGATTCATAATTCAATTCATGATTCATAATTTATGATTCAATTCATGATTCATGATTCAATTCATGATTCATGATTCATTTCATGATTCATAATTCAATTCATGATTCATGATTCATGATTCAATTTATGATTCATGATTCAATTCAAGATTCATGATTCAATTCATTATTTAATTCATGATTTAATTCATGATACATGATTTAATTCATGATTCATGATTCAATTCATGATTCATAATTTATGATTCGATTTATGATTCATGATTCAAGATTCAGTTAATGATTCGATTCATGATTCATGATTCAATTCATGATTCATGATTCAATTCATGATTCAAGATTCATGATTCATGATTCGATTCATGATTCATGATTCGATTCATGATTCATGATTCGATTCATGATTCATGATTTGATTCATGATTCAATTCATGATTCATGATTCAATTCATGATTCAATTCATGATTCAAGATTCATGATTCATGATTCATAATTCATGATTCAATTCATGATTCAAGATTCATTAATTCATGATTCATGATTCGATTCATGATTCGATTCATGATTCGATTCATGATTCGATTTATGAATTAATTCATGATTCATGATTCAATTCATGATTCATGATTCAATTCATGATTCATGATTCAATTCATGATTTGATTTATGATTCATAATTCATGATTCATGATTCAAATCATGATTCATGATTCATAGTTCATGAATCATTATTTAATTCATGATTCATGGTTCATGAATCATGATTTAATTCATGATTCATGGTTCATGAATCATGATTTAATTCATGATTCAATTCATGATTCATGATTCAATTCATGATTTATGATTCATGATTCAGGATTCAATTCATGATTCATGATTCATGATTCAATTCATGATTCATGATTCATGATTCAATTCATGATTCATGATTCAATTCATGATTCATGAATCATAATTCGATTTATGATTCATGATTCGATTCATGGTTCATGATTCGATTTATGAATTATGATTCGATTCATGGTTCATGATTCGATTTATGAATTATGATTCAATTCATGATTCATTTCATGATTGATGGTTTATGATTCAATTCATGATTTATGATTCATGATTCATGATTATGATTCAATTCATGATTCATAATTCAATTCATGATTCAATTCAATTCATGATTCAATTCATGATTCATGATTTATGATTCGATTCATGATTCATGTTTCAATTCATGATTCATGATTCGATTCATGGTTTATGATTCGATTTATGAATTATGATTCATTTCATGATTCATGATTCATTTCATGATTCATGAATCATGATTCATGATTCATTTCATGATTCATGATTCATTTCTTGATTCATGAATTAGCAATCAATTCATGATTTATTATTCGATTCATGATTCATGAATCATGATTCCATTTATGATTTATGAATCATAATTCATGATTCATGATTCATTTCATGATTTAATTCATGATTCATGATTCAACTTATGATTCATGATTCATGATTCAATTCATGATTCATGATTCATTTCATGATTCATGATTCATGGTTTATGATTCATGATTCATGGTTTATGATTCATGATTCATGGTTCATGATTCATGAATCGATTCATGAATCATAATTCAATTTATGATTCATGATTCAATTCATGATTCATGATTCAAATTATGATTTATGATTCAATTCATGATTCATGATTCAATTCATGATTCATGATTCGATTCATGGTTCATGATTCGATTTATGATTCATGATTCGATTCATGGTTCATGATTCGATTTATGAATTATGATTCGATTCATGGTTCATGATTCGATTTATGAATTATGATTCAATTCATGATTCATTTCATGATTGATGGTTTATGATTCAATTCATGATTTATGATTCATTTCATGATTTAGTTTATGATACATGATTTAATTCATGATTCATGATTCATTTTATGATGTAATTCTTGATTCATTATTCATGATTATGATTCGATTCATGATTCATAATTCAATTCATGATTCAATTCATGATTCATGATTTATTATTCGATTCATGATTCAATTCATGATTCATGATTCGATTCATGGTTTATGATTCGATTTATGAATTATGATTCGATTCATGGTTCATGATTCGATTTATGAATTATGATTCAATTCATGATTCATTTCATGATTCATGATTCATTTCATGATTCATGGTTCATGAATCATGATTTAATTCATGATTCATGATTCATGAATCATAATTCAATACATGATTCAATTCATGATTCAACTTATGATTCATGATTTAATTCATGATTCATGATTCATGATTCAATTCATGATTCATGATTCAATTCATGATTCATGATTCGATTCATGGTTTATGATTCGATTTATGAATTATGATTCGATTCATGGTTCATGATTCGATTTATGAATTATGATTCAATTCATGATTCATTTCATGATTGATGGTTTATGATTCAAGTCATGATTTATGATTCATTTCATGATTTAGTTTATGATACATGATTCAATTCATGATTTATGATTCATGATTCATGATTTAATTCATGATTCATTTCATGATGCAATTCTTGATTCATGATTCATGATTATGATTCGATTTATGATTCATAATTCAATTCATGATTCAATTCAATTCATGATTCAATTCATGATTCAATTCAATTCATGATTCAATTCAATTCATGATTCAATTCATGATTCATGATTTATGATTCGATTCATGATTCAAGATTCAATTAATGATTCATGATTCATGATTCAATTCATTATTCATGATTCATGATTCAATTCATGATTCATGATTCAATTCATGATTCATGATTCAATTCATTATTCAATTTATGAATCATGATTCGATTTATGATTCATGATTCAATTCATGATTCATGATTCATTTCATGATTCATGATTTAGGATTCAATTCATGATTTATTATTTGATTCATGATTCATATATCATGATTCGATTCATGATTCATGATTTAATTCATGATTCAATTCATTAAATGATTCATGATTCAATTCATGATTCATGATTCATGATTCAAATCATTATTCATGATTAATTTCTTGATTCATGAATTAGCAATCAATTCATGATTTATTATTCGATTCATGATATATGAATCATGATTCATTTCATGATTCATGATTCATGATTCAAATCATGATTCATGATTCGATTCATGATTCAATTCATGATTCATGATTTAATTCATGATTCATTTCATGATTTATGATTCAATTCATGATTCATGATTCGATTCATGATTAATGATTCGATTCATGATTCGATTCATGATTAATTATTCGATTCATGATTAATTATTCGATTCATGATTCATGATTTATGATTCAATTCATGATTCATGATTCAATTCATGATTTATGATTCATGAATCGATTCATGATTTAATTCATGATTCATTTCATGATGCAATTCTTGATTCATGATTCATGATTCATGATTATGATTCGATTTATGATTCATAATTTAATTCATGATTCAATTCAATTCATGATTCAATTTATGATTCATGATTCAATTCATTATTCATGATTCATGATTCAATTCATGATTCAATTCATTATTCAATTTATGATTCATGATTCGATTTATGATTCATGATTCGATTCATGATTCATGATTTAATTTATGATTCATGATTCAATTCATGATTCATGATTTAGGATTCAATTCATGATTTATTATTTGATTCATGATTCATGATTCATATATCATGATTCGATTCATGATTCATGATTTAATTCATGATTCAATTCATTAAATGATTCATGATTCAATTCATTATTCATGATTAATTTCTTGATTCATGAATTAGCAATCAATTCATGATTTATTATTCGATTCATGATTCATGAATCATGATTCCATTTATGATTTATGAATCATGATTCATTTCATGATTCATGATTCAATTCATGATTTATGTTTCAATTCATGATTCATGATTCAAATCATGATTCATGATTCGATTCATGATTCAATTCATGATTCATGATTTAATTCATGATTCATTTCATGATTTATGATTCAATTCATGATTCATGATTCAATTCATGATTTATGATTCATGAATCGATTCATGATTTATGATTCAACTTTTGATTCATGATTCAATTCATGATTTATGATTCATGAATCGATTCATGATTTATGATTCAACTTTTGATTCATGATTCAATTCATGATTGATGATTCAATTCATGATTCATGATTCAATTCATGATTCATGATTCAATTCATGATTCAATTCTTGATTCATGATTCATGATTCGATTCATGATTCGATTCATGATTATGATTCGATTCATGATTCATAATTCAATTCATGATTCAATTTAATTCATGATTCAATTCATGATTCATGATTTGATTCATGATTCACTTCATGATTCATGATTCATGATTTATGAATCATGATTCAATTCATGATTCATGATTCAATTCATGATTCATGATTCGATTCATGATTCATAATTTGATGCATGATTAATGATTTAATTCATGATTCATGATTCCTTTCATGATTCGATTCATGATTCGATTCATGATTATGATTTGATTCATGATTCATAATTCAATTCATTATTCATGATTTATGATTCGATTCATGATTCAAGATTCAATTAATGATTCATGAATCATGATTTGTTTCATGTTCCATGATTCATGAATCATGATTCAATTCATGATTCATGATTCATTTCATGATTCATGATTCAATTCACGATTCATGATTCAATTCACGATTCATGATTCAATTCATTATTTATTTCATGATTAATGATTCAATTCATGATTTATGATTCGATTCATGTTTCATGATTGAATTCAAGATTCAATTCATAATTCAAGATTCGATTAATGATTCATGATTCAATTCATGATTCATGATTCATGATTTATGAATCATGAATCAATTCATGATTCATGATGCAATTCATGATTCATTTCATGATTCATGATTTAGGATTCAATTCATGATTTATTATTTGATTCATGATTCATGTTTCATAAATCATGATTTGATTTATGATATATGATTCGATTCATGATTCATATTTCAATTCATGATTCATATTTCAATTCATGATTCATGATTCAATTCATGATTCATGATTCATGATTCAATTCATGATTCATGATTTAATTCATGATTCATGATTCAATTCATGATTCGATTCATAATTCATGATTCAATTCATGATTCATGATTCATGATTTATGAATCATGAATCAATTCATGATTCATGATTCAATTCATGATTCATTTCATGATTCATGATTTAGGGTTCAATTCATGATTTATTATTTGATTCATGATTCATGAATCGTGATTCATCATTCATGAATCATGATTCATGAATCGTGAGTCATCATTCATGAATCATAATTCGATTCATGATTCATGATTCATGATTCAATTCATGATTCATGATTCAATTCATGATTCATGATTCAATTCATGATTCATGATTTAATTCATGATTCAATTCATGATTCATGATTCAATTCATGATTCATGATTCAATTCATGATTCATGATTTAATTCATGATTCATGATTCAATTCATGATTCATAATTCAATTCATGATTTATGATTTATGATTTGATTCATGATTCATGATTCGATTCATGATTCATGAATCATGATTCGATTCATGATTTATGATTCAACTTTTGATTCATGATTCAATTCATGAATCATGATTCAATTCATGTTTCATCATTTATATCATGATTCATGATTTATGATTTATGATTTGATTCATGATTCATGATTTAATTCATGATTCATGATTCCATTCATGATTTATGATTCAACTTTTTGATTCATGATTCAATTCATGATTCATGATTCAATTCATGATTCATGATTTAATTCATGATTCATAATTTGATTCAGGATTCATGATTAATGATTTAATTCATGATTCATTTCATTAATCAATTCTTGATTCATGATTCATGATTCATGATTCATGATTCGATTCATGATTCATGATTCGATTCATGATTCATGATTCAATTCATGATTCATGATTCAATTCATAATTTGATTCAGGATTCATGATTAATGATTTAATTCATGATTCATTTCATTAATCAATTCTTGATTCATGATTCATGATTCGATTCATGATTCAATTCGTGATTCATTATTCATGATTTATGATTCAATTTATGATTCATTATTCATTTTATGAATCATTTCATGATTCATGATTCATAATTCGATTCATGATTAATGATTTGATTCATGATTCATGATTCAATTCATGATTCATAAATTATGATTCAATTCATGATTTATGATTCGATTCATTATTCATGATTCATGTTTCAGTATTCGATTCATGATTCATGATTTAATTCATGATTCATGATTCAATTCATGATTCATTTCATGATTTATGATTATGATTCATGATTATGATTCATGATTGAATTCATGATTCATGATTCAATTCATGATTCAGTATTCAATTCATGATTCATTTCATGATTCATGATTATGATTCATGATTGAATTCATGATTCATGATTGAATTCATGATTCATGATTCAATTCATGATTCATGATTCAATTCATGTTTCATGATTCATTTCATGATTCATGATTTATGATTCAATTCATGATTCATGATTCATGATTCAATTCATGATTCATGACTCATAATTCAATTCATGATTCATGATTAGTGATTTATGATTCAATTCATGATTCATGATTCTTTTCATGATTCATGAATTATGATTCAATTCATGATTCATGATTCAATTCATGATTCATTTCATGATTTTTGATTCAATTCATGATTCATGATTCATTTTATGATTCATTTCAAGATTCATGATTCTTGATTCAATTTATGATTCAATTCATGACTCATTTCATGACTCATGGTTCATGATTTATGATTCAATTCATGATTCATGATTTGGTTCATGATTAAATTCATAATTTATGAATCAATTCATGATTCAATTCATGATTCATAATAAAATTCATGATTTATGATTTAATTCATGATTCATGATTCGATTCATGATTCATGATTCATGATTCGATTCATGATTCATGATTCAATTCATGATTCATGATTTGATTCATGGTTCATGATTAAATTCATAATTTATGATTCAATTCATGATTCATGATTCAATTCATGATTCATGATTCAAGTCATGATTCATGATTCAATTCATGATTTATAATTCAATTCATAATTCATAATTCATAATTCAATTCTTGATTTATAATTCATGATTCAAGTTATGATTCATGATTCAATTCATGATTCATGATTCAAGTCATGATTTATGATTTATGATTTATGATTCATGATTCATGATTTAATTCATGATTCATGATTCAATTCATGATTCATGATTTATGATTCGAATCATAATTCATGATTCAAGATGCAATTCATGATTCATGATTAAATTCATGATTAAATTCATGATTCATGATTCAATTCATGATTCATGATTCATTTCAGTATTCGAATCATGATTCATGATTCATGATTCATGATTCAATTCATGATTCATGATTCAATTCATGATTCAATTCATGATTCATGATTCAATTCATGATTCATGATTCAATTCATGATTCATGGTTCAATTCATGATTCGATTCATGATTCATGATTCAATTCATGATTCATGATTAAATTTATGATTCATGATTCAGTTCATGATTCATTTCATGATTCATGATTCATAATTCAATTCATGATTCATGATTTTTAAATCATGATTCAATTTATGATTCATGATTCAATTCAAGATTCATGATTCAAGTCATGATTTATGATTCATGATTCAATTCATGATTCAATTCATGATTCAATTCATGATACATGATTTCATTTATGATTCAATTCATGATTCATAATTTATGATTCGATTTATGATTCATGATTCAAGATTCAGTTCATGATTCATGATTCGATTCATGATTAAATTCATGATTCGATTCATGATTAAATTCATGATTCATGATTCAATTCATGATTCAATTCATGATTCATGATTCAATTCATGATTCATGATTCAATTCATGATTCATGGTTCAATTCATGATTCAATTTATGATTCATGATTCGATTCATGATTCATGATTCAATTTATGATTCAATTCATGATTCATGATTCAATTCATGATTCATGATTCAATTCATGATTCATGATTCAATTCATGATTCATGATTCAATTCATGATTCACTTCATGATTCATGGTTCATGAATCATGATTCATGGTTCATGAATCATGATTTAATTCATGATTCATGAATCATGATTTAATTCATGATTCATGAATCATTTCATGTTTCATGATTCATGATTCGATTCATGATTCATGCTTCATGAATCGAATTATGATTCATGATTCATGAATCGATTCATGATTCATGAATCATAATTCAATTCATGATTCATGATTCAATTCATGATTCATGATTCAACTTATGATTCATGATTCAACTTATGATTCATGATTCAACTTATGATTCATGATTTAATTCATGATTCATGATTCAACTTATGATTCATGATTTAATTCATGATTCATGATTTAATTCATGATTCATGATTCGATTCATGATTCAATTCATGATTCATTTCCTGATTGATGGTTTATGATTCAATTCATGATTTATGATTCATTTCATGATTCAGTTTATAATTCATGATTCAATTCATGATTTATGATTCATGATTCATGATTTAATTCATGATTCATGATTCATTTCATGATGCAATTCTTGATTCATGATTCGATTCATAATTCATGATTATGATTCGATTCATAATTCAATTCATGATTCAATTCAATTCATGATTCAATTCATGATTCATGATTTATGATTCAATTAATGATTCATGATTCATGATTCAATTCATTATTCATGATTCATGATTCAATTCATGATTCAATTCATGATTCATGATTCAATTAATTATTCAATTTATGATTCATGATTCAATTTATGATTCATGATTCAATTCATGATTCACGATTCAATTTATGATTCATGATTCATGATTTAATTCATGATTCATGATTTAGGATTCAATTCATGATTTATTATTCGATTCATGATTCATGATTCATAATTCAATTCATGATTCATAATTCATGATTCAATTCATAATTCATGATTCAATTCATGATTCATGATTCATTTCATGATTCATAATTCAATTCATGATTCATGATTCATGATTCAATTTATGATTCATGATTCATGATTCATGATTCAATTTATGATTCATGATTCAATTCAAGATTCATGATTCAATTCATTATTTAATTCATGATTTAATTCATGATACATGATTTAATTCATGATTCATGATTCAATTCATGATTCATAATTTATGATTCGATTTATGATTCATGATTCAAGATTCAGTTAATAATTCGATTCATGATTCATGATTCAATTCATGATTCATGATTCAATTCATGATTCAAGATTCATGATTCATGATTCGATTCATGATTCATGATTCGATTCATGATTCATGATTTGATTCATGATTCAATTCATGATTCATGATTCAATTCATGATTCAATTCATGATTCAAGATTCATGATTCATGATTCATAATTCATGATTCAATTCATGATTCAATTCATGATTCATGATTCAATTCATGATTCAATTCATGATTCAAGATTCATTAATTCATGATTCATGATTCGATTCATGATTCGATTCATGATTCGATTTATGAATCAATTCATGATTCATGATTCAATTCATGATTCATTAATCAATTCATGATTCATGATTCAATTCATGATTTGATTCATGATTCATAATTCATGATTCATGATTCAAATCATGATTCATGATTCATGATTCATTTCATGATTCATGATTCATGGTTCATGATTCATGATTTAATTCATGATTCACTTCATGATTCATGGTTCATGAATCATGATTCATGGTTCATGAATCATGATTTAATTCATGATTCATGAATCATGATTTAATTCATGATTCATGAATCATTTCATGTTTCATGATTCATGATTCGATTCATGATTCATGCTTCATAAATCGAATTATGATTCATGATTCATGAATCGATTCATGATTCATGAATCATAATTCAATTCATGATTCATGATTTAATTCATGATTCAACTTATGATTCATGATTCAACTTATGATTCATGATTCAACTTATGATTCATGATTTAATTCATGATTCATGATTCAACTTATGATTCATGATTTAATTCATGATTCATGATTTAATTCATGATTCATGATTCGATTCATGATTCAATTCATGATTCATGATTTAATTCATGATTCATTTCATGATTTATGATTCAATTCATGATTCATGATTCGATTCATGATTAATGATTCGATTCATGATTCGATTCATGATTAATTATTCGATTCATGATTAATTATTCGATTCATGATTCATGATTTATGATTCAATTCATGATTCATGATTCAATTCATGATTTATGATTCATGAATCGATTCATGATTTAATTCATGATTCATTTCATGATGCAATTCTTGATTCATGATTCATGATTATGATTCGATTTATGATTCATAATTTAATTCATGATTCAATTCAATTCATGATTCAATTTATGATTCATGATTCAATTCATTATTCATGATTCATGATTCAATTCATGATTCAATTCATTATTCAATTTATGATTCATGATTCGATTTATGATTCATGATTCGATTCATGATTCATGATTTAATTCATGATTCATGATTCAATTCATGATTCATGATTTAGGATTCAATTCATGATTTATTATTTGATTCATGATTCATGATTCATATATCATGATTCGATTCATGATTCATGATTTAATTCATGATTCAATTCATTAAATGATTCATGATTCAATTCATTATTCATGATTAATTTCTTGATTCATGAATTAGCAATCAATTCATGATTTATTATTCGATTCATGATTCATGAATCATGATTCCATTTATGATTTATGAATCATGATTCATTTCATGATTCATGATTCAATTCATGATTTATGTTTCAATTCATGATTCATGATTCAAATCATGATTCATGATTCGATTCATGATTCAATTCATGATTCATGATTTAATTCATGATTCATTTCATGATTTATGATTCAATTCATGATTCATGATTCAATTCATGATTTATGATTCATGAATCGATTCATGATTTATGATTCAACTTTTGATTCATGATTCAATTCATGATTTATGATTCATGAATCGATTCATGATTTATGATTCAACTTTTGATTCATGATTCAATTCATGATTGATGATTCAATTCATGATTCATGATTCAATTCATAATTCATGAATCAATTTATGGTTCAATTCATGATTCATGATTCAATTCATGATTCATGATTCAATTCATGATTCATGATTCAATTCATGATTCAATTCTTGATTCATGATTCATGATTCGATTCATGATTCGATTCATGATTATGATTCGATTCATGATTCATAATTCAATTCATGATTCAATTTAATTCATGATTCAATTCATGATTCATGATTTGATTCATGATTCACTTCATGATTCATGATTCATGATTTATGAATCATGATTCAATTCATGATTCATGATTCAATTCATGATTCATGATTCGATTCATGATTCATAATTTGATGCATGATTAATGATTTAATTCATGATTCATGATTCCTTTCATGATTCGATTCATGATTCATGATTCGATTCATGATTATGATTTGATTCATGATTCATAATTCAATTCATTATTCATGATTTATGATTCGATTCATGATTCAAGATTCAATTAATGATTCATGAATCATGATTTGTTTCATGTTCCATGATTCATGAATCATGATTCAATTCATGATTCATGATTCATTTCATGATTCATGATTCAATTCACGATTCATGATTCAATTCATTATTTATTTCATGATTAATGATTCAATTCATGATTTATGATTCGATTCATGTTTCATGATTGAATTCAAGATTCAATTCATAATTCAAGATTCGATTAATGATTCATGATTCAATTCATGATTCATGATTCATGATTTATGAATCATGAATCAATTCATGATTCATGATGCAATTCATGATTCATTTCATGATTCATGATTTAGGATTCAATTCATGATTTATTATTTGATTCATGATTCATGTTTCATAAATCATGATTTGATTTATGATATATGATTCGATTCATGATTCATATTTCAATTCATGATTCATGATTCATGATTCAATTCATGATTCATGATTTAATTCATGATTCATGATTCAATTCATGATTCGATTCATAATTCATGATTCAATTCATGATTCATGATTCATGATTTATGAATCATGAATCAATTCATGATTCATGATTCAATTCATGATTCATTTCATGATTCATGATTTAGGGTTCAATTCATGATTTATTATTTGATTCATGATTCATGAATCGTGATTCATCATTCATGAATCATGATTCATGAATCGTGAGTCATCATTCATGAATCATAATTCGATTCATGATTCATGATTCATGATTCAATTCATGATTCATGATTCAATTCATGATTCATGATTCAATTCATGATTCATGATTTAATTCATGATTCAATTCATGATTCATGATTCAATTCATGATTCATGATTCAATTCATGATTCATGATTTAATTCATGATTCATGATTCAATTCATGATTCATAATTCAATTCATGATTTATGATTTATGATTTGATTCATGATTCATGATTCGATTCATGATTCATGAATCATGATTCGATTCATGATTTATGATTCAACTTTTGATTCATGATTCAATTCATGAATCATGATTCAATTCATGTTTCATCATTTATATCATGATTCATGATTTATGATTTATGATTTGATTCATGATTCATGATTTAATTCATGATTCATGATTCCATTCATGATTTATGATTCAACTTTTTGATTCATGATTCAATTCATGATTCATGATTCAATTCATGATTCATGATTTAATTCATGATTCATAATTTGATTCAGGATTCATGATTAATGATTTAATTCATGATTCATTTCATTAATCAATTCTTGATTCATGATTCATGATTCATGATTCATGATTCGATTCATGATTCATAATTCGATTCATGATTCATGATTCAATTCATGATTCATGATTCAATTCATAATTTGATTCAGGATTCATGATTAATGATTTAATTCATGATTCATTTCATTAATCAATTCTTGATTCATGATTCATGATTCGATTCATGATTCAATTCGTGATTCATTATTCATGATTTATGATTCAATTTATGATTCATTATTCATTTTATGAATCATTTCATGATTCATAATTCGATTCATGATTAATGATTCGATTCATGATTCATGATTCAATTCATGATTCATAAATTATGATTCAATTCATGATTTATGATTCGATTCATTATTCATGATTCATGTTTCAGTATTCGATTCATGATTCATGATTTAATTCATGATTCATGATTCAATTCATGATTCATTTCATGATTTATGATTATGATTCATGATTATGATTCATGATTGAATTCATGATTCATGATTCAATTCATGATTCAGTATTCAATTCATGATTCATTTCATGATTCATGATTATGATTCATTAATGAATTCATGATTCATGATTGAATTCATGATTCATGATTCAATTCATGATTCATGATTCAATTCATGTTTCATGATTCATTTCATGATTCATGATTTATGATTCAATTCATGATTCATGATTCATGATTCAATTCATGATTCATGACTCATAATTCAATTCATGATTCATGATTAGTGATTTATGATTCAATTCATGATTCATGATTCTTTTCATGATTCATGAATTATGATTCAATTCATGATTCATGATTCAATTCATGATTCATTTCATGATTTTTGATTCAATTCATGATTCATGATTCATTTTATGATTCATTTCAAGATTCATGATTCTTGATTCAATTTATGATTCAATTCATGACTCATTTCATGACTCATGGTTCATGATTTATGATTCAATTCATGATTCATGATTTGGTTCATGATTAAATTCATAATTTATGAATCAATTCATGATTCAATTCATGATTCATAATAAAATTCATGATTTATGATTTAATTCATGATTCATGATTCGATTCATGATTCATGATTCATGATTCGATTCATGATTCATGATTCAATTCATGATTCATGATTCAAGTCATGATTTATGATTTATGATTTATGATTCATGATTCATGATTTAATTCATGATTCATGATTCAATTCATGATTCATGATTTATGATTCGAATCATAATTCATGATTCAAGATGCAATTCATGATTCATGATTAAATTCATGATTAAATTCATGATTCATGATTCAATTCATGATTCATGATTCATTTCAGTATTCGAATCATGATTCATGATTCATGATTCATGATTCATGATTCAATTCATGATTCATGATTCAATTCATGATTCATGGTTCAATTCATGATTCGATTCATGATTCATGATTCAATTCATGATTCATGATTAAATTTATGATTCATGATTTAATTCATGATTCATGATTCATAATCATGATTCAATTCATGATTCATGATTCAGTTCATGATTCATTTCATGATTCATGATTCATAATTCAATTCATGATTCATGATTTTTAAATCATGATTCAATTTATGATTCATGATTCAATTCAAGATTCATGATTCAAGTCATGATTTATGATTCATGATTCAATTCATGATACATGATTTCATTTATGATTCAATTCATGATTCATAATTTATGATTCGATTTATGATTCATGATTCAAGATTCAGTTCATGATTCATGATTCGATTCATGATTAAATTCATGATTCATGATTCGATTCATGATTAAATTCATGATTCATGATTCAATTCATGATTCATGATTCAATTCATGATTCAATTCATGATTCATGATTCAATTCATGATTCATGGTTCAATTCATGATTCAATTTATGATTCATGATTCGATTCATGATTCATGATTCAATTTATGATTCAATTCATGATTCATGATTCAATTCATGATTCATGATTCAATTCATGATTCATGATTCAATTCATGATTCATAATTCAATTCATAAATCATGATTTGATTCATGATTCATGATTTAATTCATGATTCACTTCATGATTCATGGTTCATGAATCATGATTCATGGTTCATGAATCATGATTTAATTCATGATTCATGAATCATGATTTAATTCATGATTCATGAATCATTTCATGTTTCATGATTCATGATTCGATTCATGATTCATGCTTCATGAATCGAATTATGATTCATGATTCATGAATCGATTCATGATTCATGAATCATAATTCAATTCATGATTCATGATTCAATTCATGATTCATGATTCAACTTATGATTCATGATTCAACTTATGATTCATGATTCAACTTATGATTCATGATTTAATTCATGATTCATGATTCAACTTATGATTCATGATTTAATTCATGATTCATGATTTAATTCATGATTCATGATTCGATTCATGATTCAATTCATGATTCATTTCCTGATTGATGGTTTATGATTCAATTCATGATTTATGATTCATTTCATGATTCAGTTTATAATTCATGATTCAATTCATGATTTATGATTCATGATTCATGATTTAATTCATGATTCATGATTCATTTCATGATGCAATTCTTGATTCATGATTCGATTCATGATTCATGATTATGATTCGATTCATAATTCAATTCATGATTCAATTCAATTCATGATTCAATTCATGATTCATGATTTATGATTCAATTAATGATTCATGATTCATGATTCAATTCATTATTCATGATTCATGATTCAATTCATGATTCAATTCATGATTCATGATTCAATTCATTATTCAATTTATGATTCATGATTCGATTTATGATTCATGATTCAATTCATGATTCACGATTCAATTTATGATTCATGATTCATGATTTAATTCATGATTCATGATTTAGGATTCAATTCATGATTTATTATTCGATTCATGATTCATGATTCATAATTCAATTCATGATTCATAATTCATGATTCAATTCATAATTCATGATTCAATTCATGATTCATGATTCATTTCATGATTCATAATTCAATTCATGATTCATGATTCATGATTCAATTTATGATTCATGATTCAATTCAAGATTCATGATTCAATTCATTATTTAATTCATGATTTAATTCATGATACATGATTTAATTCATGATTCATGATTCAATTCATGATTCATAATTTATGATTCGATTTATGATTCATGATTCAAGATTCAGTTAATAATTCGATTCATGATTCATGATTCAATTCATGATTCATGATTCAATTCATGATTCAAGATTCATGATTCATGATTCGATTCATGATTCATGATTCGATTCATGATTCATGATTTGATTCATGATTCAATTCATGATTCATGATTCAATTCATGATTCAATTCATGATTCAAGATTCATGATTCATGATTCATAATTCATGATTCAATTCATGATTCAATTCATGATTCATGATTCAATTCATGATTCAATTCATGATTCAAGATTCATTAATTCATGATTCATGATTCGATTCATGATTCGATTCATGATTCGATTCATGATTCGATTTATGAATCAATTCATGATTCATGATTCAATTCATGATTCATTATTCAATTCATGATTCATGATTCAATTCATGATTTGATTCATGATTCATAATTCATGATTCATGATTCAAATCATGATTCATGATTCATGATTCATTTCATGATTCATGATTCATGGTTCATAAATCATGATTTAATTCATGATTCATGGTTCATGAATCATGATTTAATTCATGATTCATGGTTCATGAATCATGATTTAATTCATGATTCAATTCATGATTCATGATTCAATTCATGATTCATGATTCATGATTCATGATTCAATTCATGTTTCATGATTCATGATTCATGATTCAATTCATGATTCATGATTCATGATTCATGATTCAATTCATGATTCATGATTCAATTCATGATTCATGAATCATAATTCGATTCATGATTCGATTCATGGTTCATGATTCCATTTATGAATTATGATTCGATTCATGGTTCATGATTCGATTTATGAATTATGATTCAATTCATGATTCATTTCATGATTGATGGTTTATGATTCAATTCATGATTTATGATTCATTTCATGATTTAGTTTGATACATGATTCAATTCATGATTTATGATTCATGATTCTTGATTATGATTCGATTCATGATTCATAATTCAATTCATGATTCAATTCAATTCATGATTCAATTCATGATTCATGATTTATGATTCGATTCATGATTCATGTTTCAATTCATGATTCATGATTCGATTCATGGTTTATGATTCGATTTATGAATTATGATTCGATTCATGGTTCATGATTCGATTTATGAATTATGATTCAATTCATGATTCATTTCATGATTCATGATTCATTTCATGATTCATGATTCATGATTCATTTCATGATTCATGATTCATGGTTCATGAATCATGATTTAATTCATGATTCATGAATCATAATTCAATACATGATTCAATTCATGATTCAACTTATGATTCATGATTTAATTCATGATTCATGATTCAATTCATGATTCGATTCATGGTTCATGATTCGATTTATGAATTATGATTCGATTCATGGTTCATGATTCGATTTATGAATTATGATTTAATTCATGATTCATTTCATGATGCAATTCTTGATTCATGATTCATGATTATGATTCGATTTATGATTCATAATTCAATTCATGATTCAATTCAATTCATGATTCAATTCATGATTTATGATTTATGATTCGATTCATGATTCAAGATTCAATTAATGATTCATGATTCATGATTCAATTCATTATTCATGATTCAATTCATGATTCATGATTCAATTCATGATTCAATTTATGATTCATGATTCGATTTATGATTCATGATTCGATTCATGATTCAATTCATGATTCATGATTCAAATAATGATTCATGATTTAGGATTCAATTCATGATTTATTATTTGATTCATGATTCATGATTTAATTCATGATTCAATTCATTAAATGATTCATGATTCAATTCATGATTCATGATTCAATTCATTATTCATGATTAATTTCTTGATTCATGAATTAGCAATCAATTCATGATTTATTATTCGATTCATGATTCATGAATCATGATTCCATTTATGATTTATGAATCATAATTCATGATTCATGATTCATTTCATGATTTAATTCATGATTCATGATTCATGAATCATAATTCAATTCATGAATCAATTCATGATTCATGATTCAACTTATGATTCATGATTCATGATTCAATTCATGATTCATGATTCATTTCATGATTCATGATTCATGGTTCATGATTCATGAATCGATTCATGATTCATGAATCATAATTCAATTTATGATTCATGATTCAATTCATGATTCATGATTCAAATTATGATTCATGATTCAATTCATGATTCATGATTCAATTCATGATTTATGATTCGATTTATGAATTATGATTCGATTCATGGTTCATGATTCGATTTATGAATTATGATTCAATTCATGATTCATTTCATGATTCATGATTCATTTCATGATTCATGATTTTTAAATCATGATTCAATTTATGATTCATGATTCAATTCAAGATTCATGATTCAAGTCATGATTTATGATTCATGATTCAATTCATGATTCAATTCATGACTCAATTCATGATACATGATTTCATTTATGATTCAATTCATGATTCATAATTTATGATTCGATTTATGATTCATGATTCAAGATTCAGTTCATGATTCATGATTCGATTCATGATTAAATTCATGATTCATGATTCGATTCATGATTAAATTCATGATTCATGATTCAATTCATGATTCATGATTCAATTCATGATTCAATTCATGATTCATGATTCAATTCATGATTCATGGTTCAATTCATGATTCAATTTATGATTCATGATTCGATTCATGATTCATGATTCAATTTATGATTCAATTCATGATTCATGATTCAATTCATGATTCATGATTCAATTCATGATTCATGATTCAATTCATGATTCATGATTCAATTCATGATTCATGATTCAATTCATAAATCATGATTTGATTCATGATTCATGATTTAATTCATGATTCACTTCATGATTCATGGTTCATGAATCATGATTCATGGTTCATGAATCATGATTTAATTCATGATTCATGAATCATGATTTAATTCATGATTCATGAATCATTTCATGTTTCATGATTTATGATTCGATTCATGATTCATGCTTCATGAATCGAATTATGATTCATGATTCATGAATCGATTCATGATTCATGAATCATAATTCAATTCATGATTCATGATTCAATTCATGATTCATGATTCAACTTATGATTCATGATTCAACTTATGATTCATGATTCAACTTATGATTCATGATTTAATTCATGATTCATGATTCAACTTATGATTCATGATTTAATTCATGATTCATGATTTAATTCATGATTCATGATTCGATTCATGATTCAATTCATGATTCATTTCCTGATTGATGGTTTATGATTCAATTCATGATTTATGATTCATTTCATGATTCAGTTTATAATTCATGATTCAATTCATGATTTAATTCATGATTCATGATTCATTTCATGATGCAATTCTTGATTCATGATTCGATTCATGATTCATGATTATGATTCGATTCATAATTCAATTCATGATTCAATTCAATTCATGATTCAATTCATGATTCATGATTTATGATTCAATTAATGATTCATGATTCATGATTCAATTCATTATTCATGATTCATGATTCAATTCATGATTCAATTCATGATTCATGATTCAATTCATTATTCAATTTATGATTCACGATTCGATTTATGATTCATGATTCAATTCATGATTCACGATTCAATTTATGATTCATGATTCATGATTTAATTCATGATTCATGATTTAGGATTCAATTCATGATTTATTATTCGATTCATGATTCATGATTCATAATTCAATTCATGATTCATAATTCATGATTCAATTCATAATTCATGATTCAATTCATGATTCATGATTCATTTCATGATTCATAATTCAATTCATGATTCATGATTCATGATTCAATTTATGATTCATGATTCAATTCAAGATTCATGATTCAATTCATTATTTAATTCATGATTTAATTCATGATACATGATTTAATTCATGATTCATGATTCAATTCATGATTCATAATTTATGATTCGATTTATGATTCATGATTCAAGATTCAGTTAATAATTCGATTCATGATTCAATTCATGATTCATGATTCAATTCATGATTCAAGATTCATGATTCATGATTCGATTCATGATTCATGATTCGATTCATGATTCATGATTTGATTCATGATTCAATTCATGATTCATGATTCAATTCATGATTCAATTCATGATTCAAGATTCATGATTCATGATTCATAATTCATGATTCAATTCATGATTCAATTCATGATTCATGATTCAATTCATGATTCAATTCATGATTCAAGATTCATTAATTCATGATTCATGATTCGATTCATGATTCGATTCATGATTCGATTCATGATTCGATTTATGAATCAATTCATGATTCATGATTCAATTCATGATTCATTATTCAATTCATGATTCATGATTCAATTCATGATTTGATTCATGATTCATAATTCATGATTCATGATTCAAATCATGATTCATGATTTATGATTCATTTCATGATTCATGATTCATGGTTCATGATTCATGATTTAATTCATGATTCACTTCATGATTCATGGTTCATGAATCATGATTCATGGTTCATGAATCATGATTTAATTCATGATTCATGAATCATGATTTAATTCATGATTCATGAATCATTTCATGTTTCATGATTCATGATTCGATTCATGATTCATGCTTCATAAATCGAATTATGATTCATGATTCATGAATCGATTCATGATTCATGAATCATAATTCAATTCATGATTCATGATTTAATTCATGATTCATGATTCAACTTATGATTCATGATTCAACTTATGATTCATGATTCAACTTATGATTCATGATTTAATTCATGATTCATGATTCAACTTATGATTCATGATTTAATTCATGATTCATGATTTAATTCATGATTCATGATTCGATTCATGATTCAATTCATGATTCATTTCCTGATTGATGGTTTATGATTCAATTCATGATTTATGATTCATTTCATGATTCAGTTTATAATTCATGATTCAATTCATGATTTATGATTCATGATTCATGATTTAATTCATGATTCATGATTCATTTCATGATGCAATTCTTGATTCATGATTCGATTCATGATTCATGATTATGATTCGATTCATAATTCAATTCATGATTCAATTCAATTCATGATTCATGATTTATGATTCAATTAATGATTCATGATTCATGATTCAATTCATTATTCATGATTCATGATTCAATTCATGATTCAATTCATGATTCATGATTCAATTCATTATTCAATTTATGATTCATGATTCGATTTATGATTCATGATTCAATTCATGATTCACGATTCAATTTATGATTCATGATTCATGATTTAATTCATGATTCATGATTTAGGATTCAATTCATGATTTATTATTCGATTCATGATTCATGATTCATAATTCAATTCATGATTCATAATTCATGATTCAATTCATAATTCATGATTCAATTCATGATTCATGATTCATTTCATGATTCATAATTCAATTCATGATTCATGATTCATGATTCAATTTATGATTCATGATTCAATTCAAGATTCATGATTCAATTCATTATTTAATTCATGATTTAATTCATGATACATGATTTAATTCATGATTCATGATTCAATTCATGATTCATAATTTATGATTCGATTTATGATTCATGATTCAAGATTCAGTTAATAATTCGATTCATGATTCATGATTCAATTCATGATTCATGATTCAATTCATGATTCAAGATTCATGATTCATGATTCGATTCATGATTCATGATTCGATTCATGATTCATGATTTGATTCATGATTCAATTCATGATTCATGATTCAATTCATGATTCAATTCATGATTCAAGATTCATGATTCATGATTCATAATTCATGATTCAATTCATGATTCAATTCATGATTCATGATTCAATTCATGATTCAATTCATGATTCAAGATTCATTAATTCATGATTCATGATTCGATTCATGATTCGATTCATGATTCGATTCATGATTCGATTTATGAATCAATTCATGATTCATGATTCAATTCATGATTCATTATTCAATTCATGATTCATGATTCAATTCATGATTTGATTCATGATTCATAATTCATGATTCATGATTCAAATCATGATTCATGATTCATGATTCATTTCATGATTCATGATTCATGGTTCATGAATCATGATTTAATTCATGATTCATGGTTCATGAATCATGATTTAATTCATGATTCATGGTTCATGAATCATGATTTAATTCATGATTCAATTCATGATTCATGATTCAATTCATGATTCATGATTCATGATTCATGATTCAATTCATGTTTCATGATTCATGATTCATGATTCAATTCATGATTCATGATTCATGATTCATGATTCAATTCATGATTCATGATTCAATTCATGATTCATGAATCATAATTCGATTCATGATTCGATTCATGGTTCATGATTCGATTTATGAATTATGATTCGATTCATGGTTCATGATTCGATTTATGAATTATGATTCAATTCATGATTCATGGTTTATGATTCAATTCATGATTTATGATTCATTTCATGATTTAGTTTGATACATGATTCAATTCATGATTTATGATTCATGATTCATGATTATGATTCGATTCATGATTCATAATTCAATTCATGATTCAATTCAATTCATGATTCAATTCATGATTCATGATTTATGATTCGATTCATGATTCATGTTTCAATTCATGATTCATGATTCGATTCATGGTTTATGATTCGATTTATGAATTATGATTCGATTCATGGTTCATGATTCGATTTATGAATTATGATTCAATTCATGATTCATTTCATGATTCATGATTCATTTCATGATTCATGATTCATGATTCATTTCATGATTCATGATTCATGGTTCATGAATCATGATTTAATTCATGATTCATGAATCATAATTCAATACATGATTCAATTCATGATTCAACTTATGATTCATGATTTAATTCATGATTCATGATTCAATTCATGATTCATGATTCAATTCATGATTCATGATTCGATTCATGGTTCATGATTCGATTTATGAATTATGATTCGATTCATGGTTCATGATTCGATTTATGAATTATGATTTAATTCATGATTCATTTCATGATGCAATTCTTGATTCATGATTATGATTCGATTTATGATTCATAATTCAATTCATGATTCAATTCAATTCATGATTCAATTCATGATTTATGATTTATGATTCGATTCATGATTCAAGATTCAATTAATGATTCATGATTCATGATTCAATTCATTATTCATGATTCAATTCATGATTCATGATTCAATTCATGATTCAATTTATGATTCATGATTCGATTTATGATTCATGATTCGATTCATGATTCAATTCATGATTCATGATTCAAATAATGATTCATGATTTAGGATTCAATTCATGATTTATTATTTGATTCATGATTCATGATTCATGATTTAATTCATGATTCAATTCATTAAATGATTCATGATTCAATTCATGATTCATGATTCAATTCATTATTCATGATTAATTTCTTGATTCATGAATTAGCAATCAATTCATGATTTATTATTCGATTCATGATTCATGAATCATGATTCCATTTATGATTTATGAATCATAATTCATGATTCATGATTCATTTCATGATTTAATTCATGATTCATGATTCATGAATCATAATTCAATTCATGAATCAATTCATGATTCATGATTCAACTTATGATTCATGATTCATGATTCAATTCATGATTCATGATTCATTTCATGATTCATGATTCATGGTTCATGATTCATGAATCGATTCATGATTCATGAATCATAATTCAATTTATGATTCATGATTCAATTCATGATTCATGATTCAAATTATGATTCATGATTCAATTCATGATTCATGATTCAATTCATGATTTATGATTCGATTTATGAATTATGATTCGATTCATGGTTCATGATTCGATTTATGAATTATGATTCAATTCATGATTCATTTCATTATTCATGATTCATTTCATGATTCATGGTTCATGAATCATGATTCATGAATCATGATTTAATTCATGATTCATGATTAATGAATCATAATTCAATACATGATTCAATTCATGATTCAACTTATGATTCATGATTTAATTCATGATTCATGATTCATGATTCAATTCATGATTCATGATTCAATTCATGATTCATGATTCGATTCATGGTTTATGATTCGATTTATGAATTATGATTCGATTCATGGTTCATGATTCGATTTATGAATTATGATTCAATTCATGATTCATTTCATGATTGATGGTTTATGATTCAAGTCATGATTTATGATTCATTTCATGATTTAGTTTATGATACATGATTCAATTCATGATTTATGATTCATGATTCATGATTTAATTCATGATTCATTTCATGATGCAATTCTTGATTCATGATTCATGATTATGATTCGATTTATGATTCATAATTCAATTCATGATTCAATTCAATTCATGATTCAATTCATGATTCAATTCCATTCATGATTCAATTCAATTCATGATTCAATTCATGATTCATGATTTATGATTCGATTCATGATTCAAGATTCAATTAATGATTCATGATTCATGATTCAATTCATTATTCATGATTCATGATTCAATTCATGATTCATGATTCAATTCATTATTCAATTTATGAATCATGATTCGATTTATGATTCATGATTCAATTCATGATTCATGATTCATTTCATGATTCATGATTTAGGATTCAATTCATGATTTATTATTTGATTCATGATTCATGATTCATATATCATGATTCGATTCATGATTCATGATTTAATTCATGATTCAATTCATTAAATGATTCATGATTCAATTCATGATTCATGATTCAAATCATTATTCATGATTAATTTCTTGATTCATGAATTAGCAATCAATTCATGATTTATTATTCGATTCATGATATATGAATCATGATTCCATTTATGATTTATGAATCATGATTCATTTCATGATTCATGATTCAATTCATGATTCATGATTCAAATCATGATTCATGATTCAATTCATGATTCAATTCATGATTCAATTCATGATTCATGATTTAATTCATGATTCATTTCATGATTTATGATTCAATTCATGATTCATGATTCGATTCATGATTCATGATTCGATTCATGATTCGATTCATGATTAATTATTCGATTCATGATTCATGATTTATGATTCAATTCATGATTCATGATTCAATTCATGATTTATGATTCATGAATCGATTCATGATTTAATTCATGATTCATTTCATGATGCAATTCTTGATTCATGATTCATGATTATGATTCGATTTATGATTCATAATTCAATTCATGATTCAATTCAATTCATGATTCAGTTCATGATTCATGATTCAATTCATTATTCATGATTCATGATTCAATTCATGATTCAATTCATTATTCAATTTATGATTCATGATTCGATTTATGATTCATGATTCGATTCATGATTCATGATTTAATTCATGATTCATGATTCAATTCATGATTCATGATTTAGGATTCAATTCATGATTTATTATTTGATTCATGATTCATATATCATGATTCGATTCATGATTCATGATTTAATTCATGATTCAATTCATTAAATGATTCATGATTCAAATCATTATTCATGATTAATTTCTTGATTCATGAATTAGCAATCAATTCATGATTTATTATTCGATTCATGATTCATGAATCATGATTCCATTTATGATTTATGAATCATGATTCATTTCATGATTCATGATTCAATTCATGATTTATGATTCAATTCATGATTCATGATTCAAATCATGATTCATGATTCGATTCATGATTCAATTCATGATTCATGATTTAATTCATGATTCATTTCATGATTTATGATTCAATTCATGATTCATGATTCAATTCATGATTTATGATTCATGAATCGATTCATGATTTATGATTCAACTTTTGATTCATGATTCAATTCATGATTCAATTCATGATTCATGATTCAATTCATAATTCATGAATCAATTTATGATTCAATTCATGATTCATGATTCAATTCATGATTCATGATTCAATTCATGATTCATGATTCAATTCATGATTCATAATTTGATTCATGATTCATGATTAATGATTTAATTCATGATTCATGATTCCTTTCATGATTCAATTCATGATTCATGATTCAATTCATGATTCGATTCATGATTCGATTCATGATTATGATTCGATTCATGATTCATAATTCAATTCATGATTCAATTTAATTCATGATTCAATTCATGATTCATGATTTATGATTCGATTCATGATTCAAGATTCAATTAATGATTCATGAATCATGATTCGTTTCATGATCCATGATTCATGAACCATGATTCAATTCATGATTCATTTCATGATTCATGATTCATTTCATGATTCATGATTCAATTCATGATTCATGTTTCATGATTGAATTCAAGATTCAATTCATGATTTATGATTTGATTAATGATTCATGATTCACTTCATGAATTATGAATCATGATTCAATTCATGATTCATGATTCAATTCATGATTCATGATTCGATTCATGATTCATAATTTGATTCATGATTAATGATTTAATTCATGATTCATGATTCCTTTCATGATTCGATTCATGATTCATGATTCGATTCATGATTATGATTTGATTCATGATTCATAATTCAATTCATTATTCATGATTTATGATTCGATTCATGATTCAAGATTCAATTAATGATTCATGAATCATGATTTGTTTCATGTTCCATGATTCATGAATCATGATTCAATTCATGATTCATGATTAATTTCATGATTCATGATTCAATTCACGATTCATGATTCAATTCATTATTTATTTCATGATTAATGATTCAATTCATGATTTATGATTCGATTCATGTTTCATGATTGAATTCAAGATTCAATTCATGATTCATGATTCGATTAATGATTCATGATTCAATTCATGATTCATGATTCATGATTTATGAATCATGAATCAATTCATGATTCATGATTCAATTCATGATTCATTTCATGATTCATGATTTGATTTATGATATATGATTCGATTCATGATTCATATTTCAATTCATGATTCATATTTCAATTCATGATTCATGATTCAATTCATGATTCATGATTTAATTCATGATTCATGATTCAATTCATGATTCGATTCATAATTCATGATTCAATTCTTGATTCATGATTTAGGGTTCAATTCATGATTTATTATTTGATTCATGATTCATGAATCGTGATTCATCATTCATGAATCATGATTCATGAATCGTGAGTCATCATTCATGAATCATAATTCGATTCATGATTCAATTCATGATTCATGATTCAATTCATGATTTATGATTCAATTCATGATTCATGATTTAATTCATGATTCAATTCATGATTCATGATTCATGATTCAATTCATGATTCATGATTTAATTCATGATTCATGATTCAATTCATGATTTATGATTTATGATTTGATTCATGATTCATGATTCGATTCATGATTCATGAATCATGATTCGATTCATGATTTATGATTCAACTTTTGATTCATGATTCAATTCATGAATCATGATTCAATTCATGATTTATCATTTATATCATGATTCATGATTTATGATTTATGATTTGATTGATGATTCATGATTTAATTCATGATTCATGATTCCATTCATGATTTATGATTCAACTTTTGATTCATGATTCAATTCATGATTCATGATTCAATTCATGATTCATGATTTAATTCATGATTCATAATTTGATTCAGGATTCATGATTAATGATTTAATTCATGATTCATTTCATTAATCAATTCTTGATTCATGATTCATGATTCATGATTCCATTCATGATTTATGATTTAACTTTTGATTCATGATTCGATTCATGATTCATGATTCGATTCATGATTCAATTCGTGATTCATTATTCATGATTTATGATTCAATTTATGATTCATTATTCATTTTATGAATCATTTCATGATTCATGATTCATAATTCGATTCATGATTAATGATTCGATTCATGATTCATGATTCAATTCATGATTCATAAATTATGATTCAATTCATGATTTATGATTCGATTCATTATTCATGATTCATGTTTCAGTATTCGATTCATGATTCATGATTTAATTCATGATTCATGATTCAATTCATGATTCATTTCATGATTTATGATTATGATTCATGATTATGATTCATGATTGAATTCATGATTCATGATTGAATTCATGATTCATGATTCAATTCATGATTCAGTATTCAATTCATGATTCATTTCATGATTCATGATTATGATTCATGATTGAATTCATGATTCATGATTGAATTCATGATTCATGATTCAATTCATGTTTCATGATTCATTTCATGATTCATGATTTATGATTCAATTCATGATTCATGATTCATGATTCAATTCATGATTCATGACTCATAATTCAATTCATGATTCATGATTAGTGATTTATGATTCAATTCATGATTCATGATTCTTTTCATGATTCATGAATTATGATTCAATTCATGATTCATGATTCAATTCATGATTCATTTCATGATTTTTGATTCAATTCATGATTCATGATTCATTTTATGATTCATTTCAAGATTCATGATTCTTGATTCAATTCATGATTCAATTCATGACTCATTTCATTATTCATGGTTCATGATTTATGATTTAATTCATGATTCATGATTCGATTCATGATTCATGATTCATGATTCAATTCATGATTCATGATTTGATTCATGGTTCATGATTAAATTCATAATTTATGATTCAATTCATGATTCATGATTCAATTCATGATTCATGATTCAAGTCATGATTCATGATTCAAGTCATGATTCATGATTCAAATCATGATTTATAATTCAATTCATAATTCATAATTCAATTCTTGATTTATAATTCATGATTCAAGTTATGATTCATGATTCAATTCATGATTCATGATTCAAGTCATGATTTATGATTTATGATTCATGATTCATGATTTAATTCATGATTCAATTCATGATTCATGATTTATGATTCGAATCATAATTCATGATTCAAGATGCAATTCATGATTCATGATTAAATTCATGATTAAATTCATGATTCATGATTCAATTCATGATTCATGATTCATTTCAGTATTCGAATCATGATTCATGATTCATGATTCATGATTCATGATTCAATTCATGATTCATGATTCAATTCATGATTCATGATTAAATTCATGATTCAATTCATGATTCATGATTCAATTCATGATTCATGATTCAATTCATGATTCATGGTTCAATTCATGATTCGATTCATGATTCATGATTCAATTCATGATTCATGATTCATGATTAAATTTATGATTCATGATTCAATTCATGATTCATGATTCAAATCATGATTCAATTCATGATTCATGGTTTAATTCAAGATTCATGATTTAATTCATGATTCATAATTCATAATCATGATTCAATTCATGATTCATGATTCAGTTCATGATTCATTTCATGATTCATGATTCATAATTCAATTTATGATTCATGATTTTTAATTCATGATTCAATTTATGATTCATGATTCAATTCAAGATTCATGATTCAAGTCATGATTTATGATTCATGATTCAATTCATGATTCAATTCATGATTCAATTCATGATACATGATTTCATTTATGATTCAATTCATGATTCATAATTTATGATTCGATTTATGATTCATAATTCAAGATTCAGTTCATGATTCATGATTCGATTCATGATTAAATTCATGATTCAATTCATGATTCATGATTCAATTCATGATTCATGATTCAATTCATGATTCATGATTCAATTCATGATTCAATTCATGATTCATGATTCAATTCATGATTCATGGTTCAATTCATGATTCAATTTATGATTCATGATTCGATTCATGATTCATGATTCAATTTATGATTCAATTCATGATTCATGATTCAATTCATGATTCATGGTTCAATTCATGATTCGATTCATGATTCATGATTCAATTCATGATTCATGATTCGATTCATGATTCATGATTTAATTCATGATTCATGATTTAATTCATGATTCATTTCATGATTCATGGTTCATGAATCATGATTCATGGTTCATGAATCATTATTTAATTCATGATTCATGAATCATTTCATGTTTCATGATTCATGATTCATTTCATGTTTCATGAATCATGATTCGATTCATGATTCATGCTTCATGAATCAAATTATGATTCATGATTCATGAATTGATTCATGATTCATGAATCATAATTCAATTCATGATTCATGATTCAATTCATGATTCATGATTCAACTTATGATTCATGATTCAACTTATGATTCATGATTTAATTCATGATTCATGATTTAATTCATGATTCATGATTCGATTCATGATTCATGATTCAATTCATGAATCATGATTCAATTCATGATTCATTTCATGATTGATGGTTTATGATTCAATTCATGATTTATTATTCATTTCATGATTCAGTTTATGATTCATGATTCAATTCATGATTTATGATTCATGATTCATGATTTAATTCATGATTCATGATTCATTTCATGATGCAATTCTTGATTCATGATTCGATTCATGATTCATGATTATGATTCGATTCATAATTCAATTCATGATTCAATTCAATTCATGATTCAATTCATGATTCATTATTTAAAATTCAATTAATGATTCATGATTCATGATTCAATTCATTATTCATGATTCATGATTCAATTCATGATTCATGATTCAATTCATTATTCAATTTATGATTCATGATTCGATTTATGATTCATGATTCAATTCATGATTCATGATTCAATTCATGATTTAATTCATGATTCATGATTTAGGATTCAATTCATGATTTATTATTCGATTCATGATTCATGATTCAATTTATGATTCATGATTCATGATTTAATTCATGATTCATGATTTAGGATTCAATTCATGATTTATTATTCGATTCATGATTCATGATTCAATTTATGATTCATGATTTAATTCATGACTCATGATTCAATTCATGATTCATGATTCAATTCATGATTCATGATTTAATTCATGATTCATGATTTAATTCATGATTCATGATTCAATTCATGATTAATAATTCAATTCTTTATTCATGATTCATTTCTTGATTCATGATTTAATTCATGATTCATGATTTAATTCATGATTCGATTCATGATTCATGATTATGATTCGATTCATAATTCAATTCATGATTCAATTCAATTCATGATTCAATTCATGATTCATGATTTATGATTCAATTAATGATTCATGATTCATGATTCAATTCATTATTCATGATTCATGATTCAATTCATGATTCATGATTCAATTCATTATTCAATTTATGATTCATGATTCGATTTATGATTCATGATTCAATTCATGATTCATGATTCATGATTTAATTCATTATTCATGATTTAGGATTCAATTCATGATTTATTATTCGATTCATGATTCATGATTCAATTTATGATTCATGATTCAATTCATGAATCATGATTCGCTTCATGATTCAATATATGATTCATGATTCAATTCATGATTCAATTTATGATTCATGATTTAATTCATGACTCATGATTCAATTCATGATTCATGATTCAATTCATGATTCATGATTTAATTCATGATTCATGATTTAATTCATGATTCATGATTCAATTCATGATTCATGATTTAATTCATTAAATGATTCATGATTCAATTCATGATTAATAATTCAATTCTTTATTCATGATTCATTTCTTGATTCATGATTTAATTCATGATTCATGATTTAATTCATGATTCATTTCATGATTCATGATTCAATTCATGATTCAATTCATGATTTATGATTCAATTCATGATTCATGATTTAATTCATGATTCATGATTCGATTCATGATTCATGATTCATGATTCGATTCATGATTCATGATTTATGATTCAATTCATGATTCATGATTCATCATTCAATTCATCATTCAATTCATGATTCATTTCATGATTCAATTCATGATTTATGATTCATGAATCGATTCATGATTTATGATTCATGAATCATGATTCAACTTTTGATTCATGATTCAATTCATGATTCATGATTCAATTCATAATTCATGAATCAATTTATGATTCAATTCATGATTCATGATTCAATTCATGATTCATGATTCCTTTCATGATTCAATTCTTGATTCATGATTCATGATTCGATTCATGATTCATGATTATGATTCGATTCATGATTCAAGATTCAATTCATGATTCATAATTCAATTCACGATTCATGATTTAATTCATTATTTATTTCATGATTAATGATTCAATTCATGATTTATGATTCGATTCATGATTCATGTTTCATGATTGAATTTAAGATTCAATTTATGATTCATGATTCAATTCATGATTCATGATTCAATTCATGATTCAGGATTCATTTCATGATTCATAATTCAATTCACGATTCATGATTCAATTCATTATTTATTTCATGATTAATGATTCAATTCATGATTTATGATTCGATTCATGATTCATGTTTCATGATTGAATTTAAGATTCAATTTATGATTCATGATTCATGATTCAATTCATGATTCATGATTCATGATTCATAATTCAATTCATGATTCATAATTCATGATTCAATTCATGATTCATGATTCAATTCATGATTCATGATTCATTTCATGATTCATTATTCATAATTCAATTCATGATTCATGATTTTTAAATCATGATTCAATTTGATTCATGATTCAATTCAAGATTCATGATTCAAGTCATGATTTATGATTCATGATTCAATTCATTATTCAATTCATGATTCAATTCATGATACATGATTTAATTCATGATTCATGATTCAATTCATGATTCATAATTTATGATTCGATTTATGATTCATGATTCAAGATTCAGTTCATGATTCATGATTCGATTCATGATTAAATTCATGGTTCATGATTCGATTCATGATTAAATTCATGGTTCATGATTCAATTCATGATTCATGATTCAATTCATGATTCATGATTCAATTTATGATTCAAATCATGATTCATGGTTCAATTCATGATTCGATTTATGATTTATGATTCGATTCATGATTCAATTTATGATTCAATTCATGATTCATGATTCAATTCATGATTCATGATTCAATTCATGATTCATGATTCAATTCATGATTCATGGTTCAATTCATGATTCGATTCATGATTCAATTCATGATTCATGATTTAATTCATGATTCATGATTC
This sequence comes from Mixophyes australis, assembly GCA_036250195.1. NCBI lineage: Eukaryota > Metazoa > Chordata > Amphibia > Anura > Limnodynastidae > Mixophyes > Mixophyes australis. The sequence continues at coordinate 221,132,127 of JAVHZZ010000002.1, forward strand.
AATTCATGATTCGATTCATGATTCAATTCTTGATTCATGATTTAGGGTTCAATTCATGATTTATTATTTGATTCATGATTCATGAATCGTGATTCATCATTCATGAATCATGATTCATGAATCGTGAGTCATCATTCATGAATCATAATTCGATTCATGATTCATGATTCAATTCATGATTCATGATTCAATTCATGATTCATGATTCAATTCATGATTCATGATTTAATTCATGATTCAATTCATGATTCATGATTCATGATTCAATTCATGATTCATGATTTAATTCATGATTCATGATTCAATTCATGATTTATGATTTATGATTTGATTCATGATTCATGATTCGATTCATGATTCATGAATCATGATTCGATTCATGATTTATGATTCAACTTTTGATTCATGATTCAATTCATGAATCATGATTCAATTCATGTTTCATCATTTATATCATGATTCATGATTTATGATTTATGATTTGATTGATGATTCATGATTTAATTCATGATTCATGATTCCATTCATGATTTATGATTCAACTTTTGATTCATGATTCAATTCATGATTCATGATTCAATTCATGATTCATGATTTAATTCATGATTCATAATTTGATTCAGGATTCAAGATTAATGATTTAATTCATGATTCATTTCATTAATCAATTCTTGATTCATGATTCATGATTCATGATTCGATTCATGATTCGATTCATGATTCATGATTCAATTCATGATTCATGATTCAATTCATAATTTGATTCAGGATTCATGATTAATGATTTAATTCATGATTCATTTCATTAATCAATTCTTGATTCATGATTCATGATTCATGATTCCATTCATGATTTATGATTTAACTTTTGATTCATGATTCGATTCATGATTCATGATTCGATTCATGATTCAATTCGTGATTCATTATTCATGATTTATGATTCAATTTATGATTCATTATTCATTTTATGAATCATTTCATGATTCATGATTCATAATTCGATTCATGATTAATGATTCGATTCATGATTCATGATTCAATTCATGATTCATAAATTATGATTCAATTCATGATTTATGATTCGATTCATTATTCATGATTCATGTTTCAGTATTCGATTCATGATTCATGATTTAATTCATGATTCATGATTCAATTCATGATTCATGATTCAATTCATGATTCATTTCATGATTTATGATTATGATTCATGATTATGATTCATGATTGAATTCATGATTCATGATTGAATTCATGATTCATGATTGAATTCATGATTCAGTATTCAATTCATGATTCATTTCATGATTCATGATTATGATTCATGATTGAATTCATGATTCATGATTGAATTCATGATTCATGATTCAATTCATGTTTCATGATTCATTTCATGATTCATGATTTATGATTCAATTCATGATTCATGATTCATGATTCAATACATGATTCATGACTCATAATTCAATTCATGATTCATGATTAGTGATTTATGATTCAATTCATGATTCATGATTCTTTTCATGATTCATGAATTATGATTCAATTCATGATTCATGATTCAATTCATGATTCATTTCATGATTTTTGATTCAATTCATGATTCATGATTCATTTTATGATTCATTTCAAGATTCATGATTCTTGATTCAATTCATGATTCAATTCATGACTCATTTCATGATTCATGGTTCATGATTTATGATTTAATTCATGATTCATGATTCGATTCATGATTCATGATTCAATTCATGATTCATGATTTGATTCATGGTTCATGATTAAATTCATAATTTATGATTCAATTCATGATTCATGATTCAATTCATGATTCATGATTCAAGTCATGATTCATGATTCAATTCATGATTCATGATTCAAGTCATGATTTATAATTCAATTCATAATTCATAATTCAATTCTTGATTTATAATTCATGATTCAAGTTATGATTCATGATTCAATTCATGATTCATGATTCAAGTCATGATTTATGATTTATGATTCATGATTCATGATTTAATTCATGATTCATGATTCAATTCATGATTCATGATTTATGATTCGAATCATAATTCATGATTCAAGATGCAATTCATGATTCATGATTAAATTCATGATTAAATTCATGATTCATGATTCAATTCATGATTCATGATTCATTTCAGTATTCGAATCATGATTCATGATTCATGATTCATGATTCAATTCATGATTCATGATTCAATTCATGATTCAATTCATGATTCATGATTCAATTCATGATTCATGGTTCAATTCATGATTCGATTCATGATTCATGATTCAATTCATGATTCATGATTAAATTTATGATTCATGATTCAATTCATGATTCATGATTCAAATCATGATTCAATTCATGATTCATGATTTAATTCAAGATTCATGATTTAATTCATGATTCATGATTCATAATCATGATTCAATTCATGATTCATGATTCAGTTCATGATTCATTTCATGATTCATGATTCATAATTCAATTCATGATTCATGATTTTTAAATCATGATTCAATTTATGATTCATGATTCAATTCAAGATTCATGATTCAAGTCATGATTTATGATTCATGATTCAATTCATGATTCAATTCATGATACATGATTTCATTTATGATTCAATTCATGATTCATAATTTATGATTCGATTTATGATTTATGATTCAAGATTCAGTTCATGATTCATGATTCGATTCATGATTAAATTCATGATTCATGATTCGATTCATGATTAAATTCATGATTCATGATTCAATTCATGATTCATGATTCAATTCATGATTCATGATTCAATTCATGATTCTTGATTCAATTCATGATTCAATTCATGATTCATGATTCAATTCATGATTCATGGTTCAATTCATGATTCAATTTATGATTCATGATTCGATTCATGATTCATGATTCAATTTATGATTCAATTCATGATTCATGATTCAATTCATGATTCATGGTTCAATTCATGATTCGATTCATGATTCATGATTCAATTCATGATTCATGATTCAATTCATGATTCATGATTTGATTCATGATTCATGATTCATTTCATGATTCATGGTTCATGAATCATGATTTAATTCATGATTCATGAATCATTTCATGTTTCATGATTCATGATTCATTTCATGTTTCATGAATCAAGATTCGATTCATGATTCATGCTTCATGAATCAAATTATGATTCATGATTCATGAATTGATTCATGATTCATGAACCATAATTCAATTCGTGATTCATGATTCAATTCATGATTCATGATTCAACTTATGATTCATGATTCAACTTATGATTCATGATTTAATTCATGATTCATGATTTAATTCATGATTCATGATTCGATTCATGATTCATGATTCAATTCATGAATCATGATTCAATTCATGATTCATTTCATGATTGATGGTTTATGATTCAATTCATGATTTATTATTCATTTCATGATTCAGTTTATGATTCATGATTCAATTCATGATTTATGATTCATGATTCATGATTTAATTCATGATTCATGATTCATTTCATGATGCAATTCTTGATTCATGATTCGATTCATGATTCATGATTATGATTCGATTCATAATTCAATTCATGATTCAATTCAATTCATGATTCAATTCATGATTCATGATTTATGATTCAATTAATGATTCATGATTCATGATTCAATTCATTATTCATGATTCATGATTCAATTCATGATTCAATTCATGATTCATGATTCAATTCATTATTCAATTTATGATTCATGATTCGATTTATGATTCATGATTCAATTCATGATTCATAAATTATGATTCAATTCATGATTTATGATTCGATTCATTATTCATGATTCATGTTTCAGTATTCGATTCATGATTCATGATTTAATTCATGATTCATGATTCAATTCATGATTCATGATTCAATTCATGATTCATTTCATGATTTATGATTATGATTCATGATTATGATTCATGATTGAATTCATGATTCATGATTGAATTCATGATTCATGATTGAATTCATGATTCAGTATTCAATTCATGATTCATTTCATGATTCATGATTATGATTCATGATTGAATTCATGATTCATGATTGAATTCATGATTCATGATTCAATTCATGTTTCATGATTCATTTCATGATTCATGATTTATGATTCAATTCATGATTCATGATTCATGATTCAATACATGATTCATGACTCATAATTCAATTCATGATTCATGATTAGTGATTTATGATTCAATTCATGATTCATGATTCTTTTCATGATTCATGAATTATGATTCAATTCATGATTCATGATTCAATTCATGATTCATTTCATGATTTTTGATTCAATTCATGATTCATGATTCATTTTATGATTCATTTCAAGATTCATGATTCTTGATTCAATTCATGATTCAATTCATGACTCATTTCATGATTCATGGTTCATGATTTATGATTTAATTCATGATTCATGATTCGATTCATGATTCATGATTCAATTCATGATTCATGATTTGATTCATGGTTCATGATTAAATTCATAATTTATGATTCAATTCATGATTCATGATTCAATTCATGATTCATGATTCAAGTCATGATTCATGATTCAATTCATGATTCATGATTCAAGTCATGATTTATAATTCAATTCATAATTCATAATTCAATTCTTGATTTATAATTCATGATTCAAGTTATGATTCATGATTCAATTCATGATTCATGATTCAAGTCATGATTTATGATTTATGATTCATGATTCATGATTTAATTCATGATTCATGATTCAATTCATGATTCATGATTTATGATTCGAATCATAATTCATGATTCAAGATGCAATTCATGATTAAATTCATGATTCATGATTCAATTCATGATTCATGATTCATTTCAGTATTCGAATCATGATTCATGATTCATGATTCATGATTCAATTCATGATTCATGATTCAATTCATGATTCAATTCATGATTCATGATTCAATTCATGATTCATGGTTCAATTCATGATTCGATTCATGATTCATGATTCAATTCATGATTCATGATTAAATTTATGATTCATGATTCAATTCATGATTCATGATTCAAATCATGATTCAATTCATGATTCATGATTTAATTCAAGATTCATGATTTAATTCATGATTCATGATTCATAATCATGATTCAATTCATGATTCATGATTCAGTTCATGATTCATTTCATGATTCATGATTCATAATTCAATTCATGATTCATGATTTTTAAATCATGATTCAATTTATGATTCATGATTCAATTCAAGATTCATGATTCAAGTCATGATTTATGATTCATGATTCAATTCATGATTCAATTCATGATACATGATTTCATTTATGATTCAATTCATGATTCATAATTTATGATTCGATTTATGATTTATGATTCAAGATTCAGTTCATGATTCATGATTCGATTCATGATTAAATTCATGATTCATGATTCGATTCATGATTAAATTCATGATTCATGATTCAATTCATGATTCATGATTCAATTCATGATTCATGATTCAATTCATGATTCATGATTCAATTCATGATTCAATTCATGATTCATGATTCAATTCATGATTCATGGTTCAATTCATGATTCAATTTATGATTCATGATTCGATTCATGATTCATGATTCAATTTATGATTCAATTCATGATTCATGATTCAATTCATGATTCATGGTTCAATTCATGATTCGATTCATGATTCATGATTCAATTCATGATTCATGATTCAATTCATGATTCATGATTTGATTCATGATTCATGATTTAATTCATGATTCATTTCATGATTCATGGTTCATGATTCATTTCATGTTTCATGAATCAAGATTCGATTCATGATTCATGCTTCATGAATCAAATTATGATTCATGATTCATGAATTGATTCATGATTCATGAACCATAATTCAATTCGTGATTCATGATTCAATTCATGATTCATGATTCAACTTATGATTCATGATTCAACTTATGATTCATGATTTAATTCATGATTCATGATTTAATTCATGATTCATGATTCGATTCATGATTCATGATTCAATTCATGAATCATGATTCAATTCATGATTCATTTCATGATTGATGGTTTATGATTCAATTCATGATTTATTATTCATTTCATGATTCAGTTTATGATTCATGATTCAATTCATGATTTATGATTCATGATTCATGATTTAATTCATGATTCATGATTCATTTCATGATGCAATTCTTGATTCATGATTCGATTCATGATTCATGATTATGATTCGATTCATAATTCAATTCATGATTCAATTCAATTCATGATTCAATTCATGATTCATGATTTATGATTCAATTAATGATTCATGATTCATGATTCAATTCATTATTCATGATTCATGATTCAATTCATGATTCAATTCATGATTCATGATTCAATTCATTATTCAATTTATGATTCATGATTCGATTTATGATTCATGATTCAATTCATGATTCATGATTCATGATTTAATTCATTATTCATGATTTAGGATTCAATTCATGATTTATTATTCGATTCATGATTCATGATTCAATTTATGATTCATGATTCAATTCATGAATCATGATTCGCTTCATGATTCAATATATGATTCATGATTCAATTCATGATTCAATTTATGATTCATGATTTAATTCATGACTCATGATTCAATTCATGATTTATGATTCAATTCATGATTCATGATTTAATTCATGATTCATGATTTAATTCATGATTCATGATTCAATTCATGATTCATGATTTAATTCATTAAATGATTCATGATTCAATTCATGATTAATAATTCAATTCTTTATTCATGATTCATTTCTTGATTCATGATTTAATTCATGATTCATGATTTAATTCATGATTCATTTCATGATTCATGATTCAATTCATGATTCAATTAATGATTTATGATTCAATTCATGATTCATGATTTAATTCATGATTCATGATTCGATTCATGATTCATGATTCGATTCATGATTCATGATTTATGATTCAATTCATGATTCATGATTCATCATTCAATTCATCATTCAATTCATGATTCATTTCATGATTCAATTCATGATTTATGATTCATGAATCGATTCATGATTTATGATTCATGAATCATGATTCAACTTTTGATTCATGATTCAATTCATGATTCATGATTCAATTCATGATTCATGATTCAATTCATGATTCATGATTCCTTTCATGATTCACTTCTTGATTCATGATTCATGATTCGATTCATGATTCATGATTATGATTCGATTCATGATTCAAGATTCAATTCATGATTCATAATTCAATTCACGATTCATGATTCAATTCATTATTTATTTCATGATTAATGATTCAATTCATGATTTATGATTCGATTCATGATTCATGTTTCATGATTGAATTTAAGATTCAATTTATGATTCATGATTCAATTCATGATTCATGATTCAATTCATGATTCAGGATTCATTTCATGATTCATAATTCAATTCACGATTCATGATTCAATTCATTATTTATTTCATGATTAATGATTCAATTCATGATTTATGATTCGATTCATGATTCATGTTTCATGATTGAATTTAAGATTCAATTTATGATTCATGATTCATGATTCAATTCATGATTCATGATTCATGATTCATAATTCAATTCATGATTCATAATTCATGATTCGATTCATGATTCAATTCATGATTCATGATTCATTTCATGATTCATTATTCATAATTCAATTCATGATTCATGATTTTTAAATCATGATTCAATTTGATTCATGATTCAATTCAAGATTCATGATTCAAGTCATGATTTATGATTCATGATTCAATTCATTATTCAATTCATGATTCAATTCATGATACATGATTTAATTCATGATTCATGATTCAATTCATGATTCATAATTTATGATTCGATTTATGATTCATGATTCAAGATTCAGTTCATGATTCATGATTCGATTCATGATTAAATTCATGGTTCATGATTCGATTCATGATTAAATTCATGGTTCATGATTCAATTCATGATTCATGATTCAATTCATGATTCATGATTCAATTCATGATTCAATTCATGATTCATGGTTCAATTCATGATTCGATTTATGATTTATGATTCGATTCATGATTCAATTTATGATTCAATTCATGATTCATGATTCAATTCATGATTCATGATTCAATTCATGATTCATGGTTCAATTCATGATTCGATTCATGATTCAATTCATGATTCATGATTTAATTCATGATTCATGATTCAATTCATGATTCGATTCATGATTCAATTCTTGATTCATGATTTAGGGTTCAATTCATGATTTATTATTTGATGATTCATGAATCGTGATTCATCATTCATGAATCACGATTCATGAATCGTGAGTCATCATTCATGAATCATAATTCGATTCATGATTCATGATTCAATTCATGATTCATGATTCAATTCATGATTCATGATTCAATTCATGATTCATGATTTAATTCATGATTCAATTCATGATTCATGATTCATGATTCAATTCATGATTCATGATTTAATTCATGATTCATGATTCAATTCATGATTTATGATTTATGATTTGATTCATGATTCATGATTCGATTCATGATTCATAAATCATGATTCGATTCATGATTTATGATTCAACTTTTGATTCATGATTCAATTCATGAATCATGATTCAATTCATGTTTCATCATTTATATCATGATTCATGATTTATGATTTATGATTTGATTGATGATTCATGATTTAATTCATGATTCATGATTCCATTCATTCAACTTTTGATTCATGATTCAATTCATGATTCATGATTCAATTCATGATTCATGATTTAATTCATGATTCATAATTTGATTCAGGATTCAAGATTAATGATTTAATTCATGATTCATTTCATTAATCAATTCTTGATTCATGATTCATGATTCATGATTCGATTCATGATTCATGATTCGATTCATGATTCATGATTCAATTCATGATTCATGATTCAATTCATAATTTGATTCAGGATTCATGATTAATGATTTAATTCATGATTCATTTCATTAATCAATTCTTGATTCATGATTCATGATTCATGATTCCATTCATGATTTATGATTTAACTTTTGATTCATGATTCGATTCATGATTCATGATTCGATTCATGATTCAATTCGTGATTCATTATTCATGATTTATGATTCATTATTCATTTTATGATTCATAATTCGATTCATGATTAATGATTCGATTCATGATTCATGATTCAATTCATGATTCATAAATTATGATTCAATTCATGATTTATGATTCGATTCATTATTCATGATTCATGTTTCAGTATTCGATTCATGATTCATGATTTAATTCATGATTCATGATTCAATTCATGATTCATGATTCAATTCATGATTCATTTCATGATTTATGATTATGATTCATGATTATGATTCATGATTGAATTCATGATTCATGATTGAATTCATGATTCATGATTCAGTATTCAATTCATGATTCATTTCATGATTCATGATTATGATTCATGATTGAATTCATGATTCATGATTGAATTCATGATTCATGATTCAATTCATGTTTCATGATTCATTTCATGATTCATGATTTATGATTCAATTCATGATTCATGATTCATGATTCAATACATGATTCATGACTCATAATTCAATTCATGATTCATGATTAGTGATTTATGATTCAATTCATGATTCATGATTCTTTTCATGATTCATGAATTATGATTCAATTCATGATTCATGATTCAATTCATGATTCATTTCATGATTTTTGATTCAATTCATGATTCATGATTCATTTCAAGATTCATGATTCTTGATTCAATTCATGATTCAATTCATGACTCATTTCATGATTCATGGTTCATGATTTATGATTTAATTCATGATTCATGATTCGATTCATGATTCAATTCATGATTCATGATTTGATTCATGGTTCATGATTAAATTCATAATTTATGATTCAATTCATGATTCATGATTCAATTCATGATTCATGATTCAAGTCATGATTCATGATTCAATTCATGATTCATGATTCAAGTCATGATTTATAATTCAATTCATAATTCATAATTCAATTCTTGATTTATAATTCATGATTCAAGTTATGATTCATGATTCAATTCATGATTCATGATTCAAGTCATGATTTATGATTTATGATTCATGATTCATGATTTAATTCATGATTCATGATTCAATTCATGATTCATGATTTATGATTCGAATCATAATTCATGATTCAAGATGCAATTCATGATTCATGATTAAATTCATGATTAAATTCATGATTCAATTCATGATTCATGATTCATTTCAGTATTCGAATCATGATTCATGATTCATGATTCATGATTCAATTCATGATTCATGATTCAATTCATGATTCAATTCATGATTCATGATTCAATTCATGATTCATGATTCAATTCATGATTCATGATTCAATTCATGATTCATGGTTCAATTCATGATTCGATTCATGATTCATGATTCAATTCATGATTCATGATTAAATTTATGATTCATGATTCAATTCATGATTCATGATTCAAATCATGATTCAATTCATGATTCATGATTTAATTCAAGATTCATGATTTAATTCATGATTCATGATTCATAATCATGATTCAATTCATGATTCATGATTCAGTTCATGATTCATTTCATGATTCATGATTCATAATTCAATTCATGATTCATGATTTTTAAATCATGATTCAATTTATGATTCATGATTCAATTCAAGATTCATGATTCAAGTCATGATTTATGATTCAAGATTCAGTTCATGATTCATGATTCGATTCATGATTCAATTCATGATACATGATTTCATTTATGATTCAATTCATGATTCATAATTTATGATTCGATTTATGATTCATGATTCAAGATTCAGTTCATGATTCATGATTCGATTCATGATTAAATTCATGATTCATGATTCGATTCATGATTAAATTCATGATTCATGATTCAATTCATGATTCATGATTCAATTCATGATTCATGATTCAATTCATGATTCATGATTCAATTCATGATTCAATTCATGATTCATGATTCAATTCATGATTCATGGTTCAATTCATGATTCAATTTATGATTCATGATTCGATTCATGATTCATGATTCAATTTATGATTCAATTCATGATTCATGATTCAATTCATGATTCATGGTTCAATTCATGATTCGATTCATGATTCATGATTCAATTCATGATTCATGATTCAATTCATGATTCATGATTTGATTCATGATTCATGATTTAATTCATGATTCATTTCATGATTCATGGTTCATGAATCATGATTTAATTCATGATTCATGAATCATTTCATGTTTCATGATTCATGATTCATTTCATGTTTCATGAATCAAGATTCGATTCATGATTCATGCTTCATGAATCAAATTATGATTCATGATTCATGAATTGATTCATGATTCATGAACCATAATTCAATTCGTGATTCAATTCATGATTCATGATTCAACTTATGATTCATGATTCAACTTATGATTCATGATTTAATTCATGATTCATGATTTAATTCATGATTCATGATTCGATTCATGATTCATGATTCAATTCATGAATCATGATTCAATTCATGATTCATTTCATGATTGATGGTTTATGATTCAATTCATGATTTATTATTCATTTCATGATTCAGTTTATGATTCATGATTCAATTCATGATTTATGATTCATGATTCATGATTTAATTCATGATTCATGATTCATTTCATGATGCAATTCTTGATTCATGATTCGATTCATGATTCATGATTATGATTCGATTCATAATTCAATTCATGATTCAATTCAATTCATGATTCAATTCATGATTCATGATTTATGATTCAATTAATGATTCATGATTCATGATTCAATTCATTATTCATGATTCATGATTCAATTCATGATTCATGATTCAATTCATTATTCAATTTATGATTCATGATTCGATTTATGATTCATGATTCAATTCATGATTCATGATTCAATTCATGATTCATGATTCATGATTTAATTCATGATTCATGATTTAGGATTCAATTCATGATTTATTATTCGATTCATGATTCATGATTCAATTTATGATTCATGATTCAATTCATGAATCATGATTCGCTTCATGATTCAATTTATGATTCATGATTCAATTCATGATTCAATTTATGATTCATGATTTAATTCATGACTCATGATTCATGATTCATGATTCAATTCATGATTCATGATTTAATTCATGATTCATGATTTAATTCATGATTCATGATTCAATTCATGATTCATGATTTAATTCATTAAATGATTCATGATTCAATTCATGATTAATAATTCAATTCTTTATTCATGATTCATTTCTTGATTCATGATTCGATTCATGATTCATGATTATGATTCGATTCATGATTCAATTCAATTCATGATTCAATTCATGATTCATGATTTATGATTCAATTAATGATTCATGATTCATGATTCAATTCATTATTCATGATTCATGATTCAATTCATGATTCATGATTCAATTCATTATTCAATTTATGATTCATGATTCAATTCATGATTCATGATTCATGATTTAATTCATGATTCATGATTTAGGATTCAGTTCATGATTTATTATTCGATTCATGATTCATGATTCAATTTATGATTCATGATTCAATTCATGAATCATGATTCGCTTCATGATTCAATTTATGATTCATGATTCATGATTCAATACATGATTCATGACTCATAATTCAATTCATGATTCATGATTAGTGATTTATGATTCAATTCATGATTCATGATTCTTTTCATGATTCATGAATTATGATTCAATTCATGATTCATGATTCAATTCATGATTCATTTCATGATTTTTGATTCAATTCATGATTCATGATTCATTTTATGATTCATTTCAAGATTCATGATTCTTGATTCAATTCATGATTCAATTCATGACTCATTTCATGATTCATGGTTCATGATTTATGATTTAATTCATGATTCATGATTCGATTCATGATTCATGATTCAATTCATGATTCATGATTTGATTCATGGTTCATGATTAAATTCATAATTTATGATTCAATTCATGATTCATGATTCAATTCATGATTCATGATTCAAGTCATGATTCATGATTCAATTCATGATTCATGATTCAAGTCCTGATTTATAATTCAATTCATAATTCATAATTCAATTCTTGATTTATAATTCATGATTCAAGTTATGATTCATGATTCAATTCATGATTCATGATTCAAGTCATGATTTATGATTTATGATTCATGATTCATGATTTAATTCATGATTCATGATTCAATTCATGATTCATGATTTATGATTCGAATCATAATTCATGATTCAAGATGCAATTCATGATTCATGATTAAATTCATGATTAAATTCATGATTCATGATTCAATTCATGATTCATGATTCATTTCAGTATTCGAATCATGATTCATGATTCATGATTCATGATTCAATTCATGATTCATGATTCAATTCATGATTCAATTCATGATTCATGATTCAATTCATGATTCATGATTCAATTCATGATTCATGGTTCAATTCATGATTCGATTCATGATTCATGATTCAATTCATGATTCATGATTCATGATTAAATTTATGATTCATGATTCAATTCATGATTCATGATTCAAATCATGATTCAATTCATGATTCATGATTTAATTCATGATTCATGATTCAGTTCATGATTCATTTCATGATTCATGATTCATAATTCAATTCATGATTCATGATTTTTAAATCATGATTCAATTTATGATTCATGATTCAATTCAAGATTCATGATTCAAGTCATGATTTATGATTCATGATTCAATTCATGATTCAATTCATGATTCAATTCATGATACATGATTTCATTTATGATTCAATTCATGATTCATAATTTATGATTCGATTTATGATTCATGATTCAAGATTCAGTTCATGATTCATGATTCGATTCATGATTAAATTCATGATTCATGATTCGATTCATGATTAAATTCATGATTCATGATTCGATTCATGATTAAATTCATGATTCATGATTCAATTCATGATTCATGATTCAATTCATGATTCATGATTCAATTCATGATTCAATTCATGATTCATGATTCAATTCATGATTCATGGTTCAATTCATGATTCAATTTATGATTCATGATTCGATTCATGATTCATGATTCAATTTATGATTCAATTCATGATTCATGATTCAATTCATGATTCATGGTTCAATTCATGATTCGATTCATGATTCATGATTCAATTCATGATTCATGATTCAATTCATGATTCATGATTTGATTCATGATTCATGATTTAATTCATGATTCATTTCATGATTCATGGTTCATGAATCATGATTCATGGTTCATGAATCATGATTTAATTCATGATTCATGAATCATTTCATGTTTCATGATTCATGATTCATTTCATGTTTCATGAATCAAGATTCGATTCATGATTCATGCTTCATGAATCAAATTATGATTCATGATTCATGAATTGATTCATGATTCATGAACCATAATTCAATTCGTGATTCATGATTCAATTCATGATTCATGATTCAACTTATGATTCATGATTCAACTTATGATTCATGATTTAATTCATGATTCATGATTTAATTCATGATTCATGATTTAATTCATGATTCATGATTCGATTCATGATTCATGATTCAATTCATGAATCATGATTCAATTCATGATTCATTTCATGATTGATGGTTTATGATTCAATTCATGATTTATTATTCATTTCATGATTCAGTTTATGATTCATGATTCAATTCATGATTTATGATTCATGATTCATGATTTAATTCATGATTCATGATTCATTTCATGATGCAATTCTTGATTCATGATTCGATTCATGATTCATGATTATGATTCGATTCATAATTCAATTCATGATTCAATTCAATTCATGATTCAATTCATGATTCATGATTTATGATTCAATTAATGATTCATGATTCATGATTCAATTCATTATTCATGATTCATGATTCAATTCATGATTCAATTCATGATTCATGATTCAATTCATTATTCAATTTATGATTCATGATTCGATTTATGATTCATGATTCAATTCATGATTCATGATTCAATTCATGATTCATGATTCAATTCATGATTTATGATTCATGATTTAATTCATGATTCATGATTTAGGATTCAATTCATGATTTATTATTCGATTCATGATTCATGATTCAATTTATGATTCATGATTCAATTCATGAATCATGATTCGCTTCATGATTCAATTTATGATTCATGATTCAATTCATGATTCAATTTATGATTCATGATTTAATTCATGACTCATGATTCATGATTCATGATTCAATTCATGATTCATGATTTAATTAATGATTCATGATTTAATTCATGATTCATGATTCAATTCATGATTCATGATTTAATTCATTAAATGATTCATGATTCAATTCATGATTAATAATTCAATTCTTTATTCATGATTCATTTCTTGATTCATGATTTAATTCATGATTCATGATTTAATTCATGATTCGATTCATGATTCATGATTATGATTCGATTCATGATTCAATTCAATTCATGATTCATGATTTATGATTCAATTAATGATTCATGATTCATGATTCAATTCATTATTCATGATTCATGATTCAATTCATGATTCATGATTCAATTCATTATTCAATTTATGATTCATGATTCGATTTATGATTCATGATTCAATTCATGATTCATGATTTAATTCATGATTCATGATTTAGGATTCAATTCATGATTTATTATTCGATTCATGATTCATGATTCAATTTATGATTCATGATTCAATTCATGAATCATGATTCGCTTCATGATTCAATTTATGATTCATGATTCAATTTATGATTCATGATTCAATTCATGAATCATGATTCGCTTCATGATTCAATTTATGATTCATGATTCAATTCATGATTCAATTTATGATTCATGATTTAATTCATGACTCATGATTCAATTCATGATTCATGATTCAATTCATGATTCATGATTTAATTCATGATTCATGATTTAATTCATGATTCATGATTCAATTCATGATTCATGATTTAATTCATTAAATGATTCATGATTCAATTCATGATTAATAATTCAATTCTTTATTCATGATTCATTTCTTGATTCATGATTTAATTCATGATTCATGATTTAATTCATGATTCATTTCATGATTCATGATTCAATTCATGATTCAATTAATGATTTATGATTCAATTCATGATTCATGATTTAATTCATGATTCATGATTCGATTCATGATTCATGATTTATGATTCAATTCATGATTCATGATTCATCATTCAATTCATCATTCAATTCATGATTCATTTCATGATTCAATTCATGATTTATGATTCATGAATCGATTCATGATTTATGATTCATGAATCATGATTCAACTTTTGATTCATCATTCAATTCATGATTCATGATTCAATTCATGATTCATGATTCAATTCATAATTCATGAATCAATTTATGATTCAATTCATGATTCATGATTCAATTCATGATTCATGATTCCTTTCATGATTCAATTCTTGATTCATGATTCATGATTCGATTCATGATTATGATTCGATTCATGATTCAAGATTCAATTCATGATTCATGATTATGATTCGATTCATGATTCAAGATTCAATTCATGATTCATAATTCAATTCACGATTCATGATTCAATTCATTATTTATTTCATGATTAATGATTCAATTCATGATTTATGATTCGATTCATGATTCATGTTTCATGATTGAATTTAAGATTCCATTTATGATTCATGATTCATGATTCAATTCATGATTCATGATTCATGATTCAATTCATGATTCAGGATTCATTTCATGATTCATAATTCAATTCACGATTCATGATTCAATTCATTATTTATTTCATGATTAATGATTCAATTCATGATTTATGATTCGATTCATGATTCATGTTTCATGATTGAATTTAAGATTCAATTTATGATTCATGATTCATGATTCAATTCATGATTCATGATTCATGATTCATAATTCAATTCATGATTCATAATTCATGATTCAATTCATGATTCATGATTCAATTCATGATTCATGATTCATTTCATGATTCATTATTCATAATTCAATTCATGATTCATGATTTTTAAATCATGATTCAATTTGATTCATGATTCAATTCAAGATTCATGATTCAAGTCATGATTTATGATTCATGATTCAATTCATTATTCAATTCATGATTCAATTCATGATACATGATTTAATTCATGATTCATGATTCAATTCATGATTCATAATTTATGATTCGATTTATGATTCATGATTCAAGATTCAGTTCATGATTCATGATTCGATTCATGATTAAATTCATGGTTCATGATTCGATTCATGATTAAATTCATGGTTCATGATTCAATTCATGATTCATGATTCAATTCATGATTCATGATTCAATTCATGATTCATGATTCAATTCATGATTCAATTCATGATTCATGGTTCAATTCATGATTCGATTTATGATTCATGATTCGATTCATGATTCATGATTCAATTTATGATTCAATTCATGATTCATGATTCAATTCATGATTCATGATTCAATGCATGATTCATGATTCAATTCATGATTCATGATTCAATTCATGATTCATGGTTCAATTCATGATTCGATTCATGATTCATGATTCAATTCATGATTCATGATTCAATTCATGATTCATGATTCATGATTAAATTTATGATTCATGATTCAATTCATGATTCATGATTCAATTCAAGATTCATGATTCAATTCATGATTCATGATTCAGTTCATGATTCATTTCATGATTCATGATTCATAATTCAATTCATGATTCATGATTTTTAAATCATGATTCAATTTATGATTCATGATTCAAGTCATGATTTATGAGTCATGATTCAATTCATGATTCAATTCATGATACATGATTTCATTTATGATTCAATTCATGATTCATAATTTATGATTCGATTTATGATTCATGATTCAAGATTCAGTTCATGATTCATGATTCGATTCATGATTAAATTCATGATTCATGATTCAATTCATGATTCATAATTCAATTCATGATTCATGATTCAATTCATGATTCAATTCATGATTCAATTCATGGTTCATGATTCAATTCATGATTCATGATTCAATTCATGATTCATGATTCAATTCATGATTCATGGTTCAATTCATGATTCGATTCATGATTCAATTTATGATTCAATTCATGATTCATGATTCAATTCATGATTCATGATTCAATTCATGATTCATGGTTCAATTCATGATTCAATTCATGATTCAATTCATGATTCATGATTCAATTCATGATTCATGATTCATGATTCATGATTCAATTCATGATTCATGATTCATGATTAAATTTATGATTCATGATTAAATTTATGATTCATGATTCAAATCATGATTTAATTCATGATTCAAATCATGATTCAATTCATGATTCATGATTCAATTAAAGATTCATGATTTAATTCATGATTCATGATTCATTTCATGATTCATGATTCATGGTTCATGAATCATGATTTAATTCATGATTCATGCTTCATGAATCGATTTATGATTCATTATTCATGATTCAATTCATGATTCATGATTCAACTTATGATTCATGATTTAATTCATGATTCAATTCATGATTCATGATTCAATTCATGATTCATGATTCATGATTCAATTCATGATTCATGATTCGATTCATGATTCAATTCATGATTCATGATTCAATTCATGATTCATGATTCATTTCATGATTGATGGTTTATGATTCAATTCATGATTTATGATTCATTTCATGATTCAGTTTATGATTCATGATTCAATTCATGATTTATGATTCATGATTCATGATTTAATTCATGATTCATGATTCATTTCATGATGCAATTCTTGATTCATGATTCGATTCATGATTCATGATTATGATTCGATTCATAATTCAATTCATGATTCAATTCAATTCATGATTCAATTCATGATTCATGATTTATGATTCAATTAATGATTCATGATTCATGATTCAATTCATTATTCATGATTCAATTCATGATTCAATTCATGATTCATGATTCAATTCATTATTCAATTTATGATTCATGATTCGATTTATGATTCATGATTCAATTCATGATTCATGATTCAATTCATGATTCATGATTCATGATTTAATTCATGATTCATGATTTAGGATTCAATTCATGATTTATTATTCGATTCATGATTCATGATTCAATTTATGATTCATGATTCAATTCATGAATCATGATTCGCTTCATGATTCAATTTATGATTCATGATTCAATTCATGATTCAATTTATGATTCATGATTTAATTCATGACTCATGATTCATGATTCATGATTCAATTCATGATTCATGATTTAATTCATGATTCATGATTTAATTCATGATTCATGATTCAATTCATGATTCATGATTTAATTCATTAAATGATTCATGATTCAATTCATGATTAATAATTCAATTCTTTATTCATGATTCATTTCTTGATTCATGATTCGATTCATGATTCATGATTATGATTCGATTCATGATTCAATTCAATTCATGATTCAATTCATGATTCATGATTTATGATTCAATTAATGATTCATGATTCATGATTCAATTCATTATTCATGATTCATGATTCAATTCATGATTCATGATTCAATTCATTATTCAATTTATGATTCATGATTCAATTCATGATTCATGATTCATGATTTAATTCATGATTCATGATTTAGGATTCAGTTCATGATTTATTATTCGATTCATGATTCATGATTCAATTTATGATTCATGATTCAATTCATGAATCATGATTCGCTTCATGATTCAATTTATGATTCATGATTCATGATTCAATACATGATTCATGACTCATAATTCAATTCATGATTCATGATTAGTGATTTATGATTCAATTCATGATTCATGATTCTTTTCATGATTCATGAATTATGATTCAATTCATGATTCATGATTCAATTCATGATTCATTTCATGATTTTTGATTCAATTCATGATTCATGATTCATTTTATGATTCATTTCAAGATTCATGATTCTTGATTCAATTCATGATTCAATTCATGACTCATTTCATGATTCATGGTTCATGATTTATGATTTAATTCATGATTCATGATTCGATTCATGATTCATGATTCAATTCATGATTCATGATTTGATTCATGGTTCATGATTAAATTCATAATTTATGATTCAATTCATGATTCATGATTCAATTCATGATTCATGATTCAAGTCATGATTCATGATTCAATTCATGATTCATGATTCAAGTCCTGATTTATAATTCAATTCATAATTCATAATTCAATTCTTGATTTATAATTCATGATTCAAGTTATGATTCATGATTCAATTCATGATTCAAGTCATGATTTATGATTTATGATTCATGATTCATGATTTAATTCATGATTCATGATTCAATTCATGATTCATGATTTATGATTCGAAACATAATTCATGATTCAAGATGCAATTCATGATTCATGATTAAATTCATGATTAAATTCATGATTCATGATTCAATTCATGATTCATGATTCATTTCAGTATTCGAATCATGATTCATGATTCATGATTCATGATTCAATTCATGATTCATGATTCAATTCATGATTCAATTCATGATTCATGATTCAATTCATGATTCATGATTCAATTCATGATTCATGGTTCAATTCATGATTCGATTCATGATTCATGATTCAATTCATGATTCATGATTCATGATTAAATTTATGATTCATGATTCAATTCATGATTCATGATTCAAATCATGATTCAATTCATGATTCATGATTTAATTCATGATTCATGATTCAGTTCATGATTCATTTCATGATTCATGATTCATAATTCAATTCATGATTCATGATTTTTAAATCATGATTCAATTTATGATTCATGATTCAATTCAAGATTCATGATTCAAGTCATGATTTATGATTCATGATTCAATTCATGATTCAATTCATGATTCAATTCATGATACATGATTTCATTTATGATTCAATTCATGATTCATAATTTATGATTCGATTTATGATTCATGATTCAAGATTCAGTTCATGATTCATGATTCGATTCATGATTAAATTCATGATTCATGATTCGATTCATGATTAAATTCATGATTCATGATTCGATTCATGATTAAATTCATGATTCATGATTCAATTCATGATTCATGATTCAATTCATGATTCATGATTCAATTCATGATTCAATTCATGATTCATGATTCAATTCATGATTCATGGTTCAATTCATGATTCAATTTATGATTCATGATTCGATTCATGATTCATGATTCAATTTATGATTCAATTCATGATTCATGATTCAATTCATGATTCATGGTTCAATTCATGATTCGATTCATGATTCATGATTCAATTCATGATTCATGATTCAATTCATGATTCATGATTTGATTCATGATTCATGATTTAATTCATGATTCATTTCATGATTCATGGTTCATGAATCATGATTCATGGTTCATGAATCATGATTTAATTCATGATTCATGAATCATTTCATGTTTCATGATTCATGATTCATTTCATGTTTCATGAATCAAGATTCGATTCATGATTCATGCTTCATGAATCAAATTATGATTCATGATTCATGAATTGATTCATGATTCATGAACCATAATTCAATTCGTGATTCATGATTCAATTCATGATTCATGATTCAACTTATGATTCATGATTCAACTTATGATTCATGATTTAATTCATGATTCATGATTTAATTCATGATTCATGATTCGATTCATGATTCATGATTCAATTCATGAATCATGATTCAATTCATGATTCATTTCATGATTGATGGTTTATGATTCAATTCATGATTTATTATTCATTTCATGATTCAGTTTATGATTCATGATTCAATTCATGATTTATGATTCATGATTCATGATTTAATTCATGATTCATGATTCATTTCATGATGCAATTCTTGATTCATGATTCGATTCATGATTCATGATTATGATTCGATTCATAATTCAATTCATGATTCAATTCAATTCATGATTCAATTCATGATTCATGATTTATGATTCAATTAATGATTCATGATTCATGATTCAATTCATTATTCATGATTCATGATTCAATTCATGATTCAATTCATGATTCATGATTCAATTCATTATTCAATTTATGATTCATGATTCGATTTATGATTCATGATTCAATTCATGATTCATGATTCAATTCATGATTCATGATTCAATTCATGATTTATGATTCATGATTTAATTCATGATTCATGATTTAGGATTCAATTCATGATTTATTATTCGATTCATGATTCATGATTCAATTTATGATTCATGATTCAATTCATGAATCATGATTCGCTTCATGATTCAATTTATGATTCATGATTCAATTCATGATTCAATTTATGATTCATGATTTAATTCATGACTCATGATTCATGATTCATGATTCAATTCATGATTCATGATTTAATTAATGATTCATGATTTAATTCATGATTCATGATTCAATTCATGATTCATGATTTAATTCATTAAATGATTCATGATTCAATTCATGATTAATAATTCAATTCTTTATTCATGATTCATTTCTTGATTCATGATTTAATTCATGATTCATGATTTAATTCATGATTCGATTCATGATTCATGATTATGATTCGATTCATGATTCAATTCAATTCATGATTCATGATTTATGATTCAATTAATGATTCATGATTCATGATTCAATTCATTATTCATGATTCATGATTCAATTCATGATTCATGATTCAATTCATTATTCAATTTATGATTCATGATTCGATTTATGATTCATGATTCAATTCATGATTCATGATTTAATTCATGATTCATGATTTAGGATTCAATTCATGATTTATTATTCGATTCATGATTCATGATTCAATTTATGATTCATGATTCAATTCATGAATCATGATTCGCTTCATGATTCAATTTATGATTCATGATTCAATTCATGATTCAATTTATGATTCATGATTTAATTCATGACTCATGATTCAATTCATGATTCATGATTCAATTCATGATTCATGATTTAATTCATGATTCATGATTTAATTCATGATTCATGATTCAATTCATGATTCATGATTTAATTCATTAAATGATTCATGATTCAATTCATGATTAATAATTCAATTCTTTATTCATGATTCATTTCTTGATTCATGATTTAATTCATGATTCATGATTTAATTCATGATTCATTTCATGATTCATGATTCAATTCATGATTCAATTAATGATTTATGATTCAATTCATGATTCATGATTTAATTCATGATTCATGATTCGATTCATGATTCATGATTTATGATTCAATTCATGATTCATGATTCATCATTCAATTCATCATTCAATTCATGATTCATTTCATGATTCAATTCATGATTTATGATTCATGAATCGATTCATGATTTATGATTCATGAATCATGATTCAACTTTTGATTCATCATTCAATTCATGATTCATGATTCAATTCATGATTCATGATTCAATTCATAATTCATGAATCAATTTATGATTCAATTCATGATTCATGATTCAATTCATGATTCATGATTCCTTTCATGATTCAATTCTTGATTCATGATTCATGATTCGATTCATGATTCATGATTATGATTCGATTCATGATTCAAGATTCAATTCATGATTCATGATTATGATTCGATTCATGATTCAAGATTCAATTCATGATTCATAATTCAATTCACGATTCATGATTCAATTCATTATTTATTTCATGATTAATGATTCAATTCATGATTTATGATTCGATTCATGATTCATGTTTCATGATTGAATTTAAGATTCCATTTATGATTCATGATTCATGATTCAATTCATGATTCATGATTCATGATTCAATTCATGATTCAGGATTCATTTCATGATTCATAATTCAATTCACGATTCATGATTCAATTCATTATTTATTTCATGATTAATGATTCAATTCATGATTTATGATTCGATTCATGATTCATGTTTCATGATTGAATTTAAGATTCAATTTATGATTCATGATTCATGATTCAATTCATGATTCATGATTCATGATTCGATTCATGATTCATGATTCATGATTCATAATTCAATTCATGATTCATAATTCATGATTCAATTCATGATTCATGATTCAATTCATGATTCATGATTCAAGTCATGATTTATGATTCATGATTCAATTCATTATTCAATTCATGATTCAATTCATGATACATGATTTAATTCATGATTCATGATTCAATTCATGATTCATAATTTATGATTCGATTTATGATTCATGATTCAAGATTCAGTTCATGATTCATGATTCGATTCATGATTAAATTCATGGTTCATGATTCGATTCATGATTAAATTCATGGTTCATGATTCAATTCATGATTCATGATTCAATTCATGATTCATGATTCAATTCATGATTCATGATTCAATTCATGATTCAATTCATGATTCATGGTTCAATTCATGATTCGATTTATGATTCATGATTCGATTCATGATTCATGATTCAATTTATGATTCAATTCATGATTCATGATTCAATTCATGATTCATGATTCAATGCATGATTCATGATTCAATTCATGATTCATGATTCAATTCATGATTCATGGTTCAATTCATGATTCGATTCATGATTCATGATTCAATTCATGATTCATGATTCAATTCATGATTCATGATTCATGATTAAATTTATGATTCATGATTCAATTCATGATTCATGATTCAATTCAAGATTCATGATTCAATTCATGATTCATGATTCAGTTCATGATTCATTTCATGATTCATGATTCATAATTCAATTCATGATTCATGATTTTTAAATCATGATTCAATTTATGATTCATGATTCAAGTCATGATTTATGAGTCATGATTCAATTCATGATTCAATTCATGATACATGATTTCATTTATGATTCAATTCATGATTCATAATTTATGATTCGATTTATGATTCATGATTCAAGATTCAGTTCATGATTCATGATTCGATTCATGATTAAATTCATGATTCATGATTCAATTCATGATTCATAATTCAATTCATGATTCATGATTCAATTCATGATTCAATTCATGATTCAATTCATGGTTCATGATTCAATTCATGATTCATGATTCAATTCATGATTCATGATTCAATTCATGATTCATGGTTCAATTCATGATTCGATTCATGATTCAATTTATGATTCAATTCATGATTCATGATTCAATTCATGATTCATGGTTCAATTCATGATTCAATTCATGATTCAATTCATGATTCATGATTCAATTCATGATTCATGATTCATGATTCATGATTCAATTCATGATTCATGATTCATGATTAAATTTATGATTCATGATTAAATTTATGATTCATGATTCAAATCATGATTTAATTCATGATTCAAATCATGATTCAATTCATGATTCATGATTCAATTAAAGATTCATGATTTAATTCATGATTCATGATTCATTTCATGATTCATGATTCATGGTTCATGAATCATGATTTAATTCATGATTCATGCTTCATGAATCGATTTATGATTCATTATTCATGATTCAATTCATGATTCATGATTCAACTTATGATTCATGATTTAATTCATGATTCAATTCATGATTCATGATTCAATTCATGATTCATGATTCATGATTCATGATTCGATTCATGATTCAATTCATGATTCATGATTCAATTCATGATTCATGATTCATTTCATGATTCATGGTTTATGATTCAATTCATGATTTATGATTCATTTCATGATTCAGTTTATGATTCATGATTCAATTCATGATTTATGATTCATGATTCATGATTTAATTCATGATTCATGATTCATTTCATGATGCAATTCTTGATTCATGATTCGATTCATGATTATCATTTGATTCATAATTCAATTCATGATTCAATTCAATTCATGATTCAATTCATGATTCATGATTCATGATTCAATTCATTATTCATGATTCAATTCATGATTCAATTCATGATTCAATTCATTATTCAATTTATGATTCATGATTCGATTTATGATTCATGATTCAATTCATGATTCATGGTTCAATTCATGATTCATGATTCATGATTTAATTCATGATTCATGATTTAATTCATGATTCATGATTTAATTCATGATTCATGATTTAGGATTCAATTCATGATTTATTATTCGATTCATGATTCAATTTATGATTCATGATTCAATTCATGAATCATGATTCGATTCATGATTCATGATTCAATTTATGATTCATGATTCAATTTATGATTCATGATTCAATTCATGATTCATGATTCAATTTATGATTCATGATTTAATTCATGACTCATGATTCAATTCATGATTCATGATTCAATTCATGATTCAATTCATGATTCATGATTCGATTCATGATTCATGATTTATGATTCAATTCATGATTCATGATTCATGATTCAATTCATGATTCATGATTCAATTCATGATTCATTTCATGATTCAATTCATGATTTATGATTTATGAATCGATTCATGATTTATGATTCATGAATCATGATTCAACTTTTGATTCATGATTCAATTCATGATTCATGATTCAATTCATGATTCATGATTCAATTCATAATTCATGAATCAATTTATGATTCAATTCATGATTCATGATTCAATTCATGATTCATGATTCGATCCATGATTCGATTCATGATTCATGATTTGATTCATGATTCCTTTCATGATTCAATTCATGATTCATGATTTGATTCATGATTCCTTTCATGATTCAATTCTTGATTCATGATTCGATTCATGATTCGATTCATGATTATGATTCGATTCATGATTCAAGATTCAATTAATGATTCATGAATCATGATTCATTTCATGATCCATGATTCATGAATCATGATTCAATTCATGATTCATGATTCATTTCATGATTCATAATTCAATTCACGATTCATGATTCAATTCATTATTTATTTCATGATTAATGATTCAATTCATGATTTATGATTCGATTCATGATTCATGTTTCATGATTGAATTTAAGATTCAATTTATGATTCATGATTCATGATTCAATTTATGATTCATGATTCAATTCATGATTCATGATTTAATTCATGATTCATGATTCAATTCATGATTCATGATTCAATTCATGATTCAATTCATGATTCATGATTGAATTCATGATTCATGATTTAATTCATTAAATGATTCATGATTTAATTCATGATTCATGATTTATTTCTTGATTCATGATTTAATTCATGATTCATGATTTAAATCATGATTCATTTCATGATTCATGATTCAATTCATGATTCAATTAATGATTTATGATTCAATTCATGATTCATGATTCGATTCATGATTCATGATTCGATTCATGATTCATGATTTATGATTCAATTCATGATTCATGATTCATCATTCAATTCATGATTCAATTCATGATTCATTTCATGATTCAATTCATGATTTATGATTCATGAATCGATTCATGATTTATGATTCATGAATCATGATTCGTTTCATGATCCATGATTCATTAATCATGATTCAATTCATGATTCATGATTCAATTCATTATTTATTTCATGATTAATGATTCAATTCATGATTTATGATTCGATTCATGATTCATGTTTCATGATTGAATTTAAGATTCAATTAATGATTCATGATTCATGATTTATGAATCATGATTCAATTCATGATTCATGATGCATGATTCGATTCATGATTCATGATTCAATTAATGCTTCATGATTCATTTCATGATACATGATTCAATTCATGATTCATGATTCAATTCATGATTCATGATTCATGATTCGATTCATGATTCATGATTCGATTCATGATTCATGATTCGATTCATGTTTTATGATTTAATTCATGATTAATAATTCATAATTCAATTCATGATTCAATTCATGATTTATGATTTAATTCATGATTAATAATTCATAATTCAATTCATGATTCAATTCATGATTTATGATTTATGATTTGATTCATGATTCATGATTCGATTCATGAATTATGATTCGATTCATGATTTATGATTCATGATTCATGATTCAATTCATGATTCATGATTTATGATTCATGATTCATGATTCCATTCATGATTTATGATTCAACTTTTGATTCATGATTCAATTCATGATTCATGATTCAATTCATGATTCATGATTTATGATTCATGATTCATGATTTATGATTCATAATTCATGATTCCAATTATGATTTATGATTCAACTTTTGATTCATGATTCAATTCATGATTCATGATTCGATTCATGATTCGATTCATGATTCATAATTTGATTCAGGATTCATGATTCGATTTATGATTCATTATTCATTTTATGAATCATTTAATGATTCATGATTCATGATTCAATTCATGATTCATGATTCAATTCATGATTCATGATTCAATTCATGATTCATGATAAAATTCATAGTTTATGAATCAATTCATGATTAATGATTCAATTCATGATTTATGATTTGATTCATGATTCGATTCATGATTCATGATTCAATTCATGATTCATGATTTGATTCATGGTTCATGAATAAATTCATAATTTATGATTCAATTCATGATTCATTATTCAATTCATGATTCATGATAAAATTCATGATTTATAATTCAATTCATGATTCATAATTCATAATTCAATTCATGATTTATAATTCATGATTCAATTTATGATTCATGATACAAGTCATGATTTATGATTTGTGATTCAATTCATGATTCAATTCATGATTCATGATTCACTTCATGATTCATGATTAAATTCATGATTCATGATTCAATTCATGATTCATGATTCAATTCATGATTCATGATTCAATTCATGATTCAATTCATGATTCATGATTCATTTCATTAATCAATTCTTGATTCATGATTCAATTTATGATTCATTATTTATTTTATGATTCATTTCATGATTCATGATTCATGATTCAATTCATGATTCATGATTTGTGATTCAATTCATGATTCATGATTCGATTTCATTATTCATGATTCATGTTTCAGTATTCGAATCATGATTCATGATTCAATTCATGATTCATGATTAAATTCATGATTCATGATTCAATTCATGATTCATGATTCAATTCATGATTCATGATTCAATTCATGATTCATGATTCAATTCATGATTCATTTCATGATTCATGATTCAATTCATGATTCATGATTCAATTCATGACTCATGATTCAATTCATGACTCATTTCATGATTCATGGTTCATGATTCATGATTCATGATTAGTGATTTATGATTTGGTTCATGATTCATGATTCATTATTCAATTCATGATTCATGATTCTTTTCATGATTCATGAATTATGATTCATGATTCGATTCATGATTCAATTCATGATTCATGATTCGATTCATGATTCATGATTCGATTCATGATTTATGATTCGATTCATGATTCATTATACAATTCATGATTCATTATTCATGTTTCATGATTCATGTTTCAGTATTTGAATCATGAATCATGATTCATGATTCGATTCATGATTCATGATACGATTCATGATTCATTATTCATGTTTCATGATTCATGTTTCAGTATTTGAATCATGATTCATGATTCAATTCATTATTTATGATTCGATTCATGATTCATGATTCAATTCATGATTCATGATTCAATTCATGATTCATTATTCAATTCATGATTCATTTCATGATTCATGATTATGATTCATGATTGAATTCATGATTCATGATTGAATTCATGATTCAATTCATGATTTATGATTCATTTCATGATTTATGAATTATGATTCAATTCATGATTCATGATTCAATTCATGATTCATAATTCATGATTCAATTCATGATTCATGATTCTTTTCATGATTCATGAATTATGATTCAATTCATGATTCATGATTCATTTCATGATTTATGATTCGATTCTAGATTCATTTTATGATTCATTTCAAGATTCATGATTCTTAATTCAATTCATGATTCATTATTTGATTCATGGTTCATGATTAAATTCATAATTTATGATTCAATTCATGATTCATGATAAAATTCATGATTTATGATTCAATTCATGATTCATGATTTATAATTCAATTCATGATTCATGATTCATGATTCAAGTCATGATTTATGATTCAATTCATGATTCATGATTCAATTCATGATTCATGATTTATGATTCAATTCATGATTCATGATTCAAGATGCAATTCATGATTCATGATTCAATTCATGATTCATGATTCAAGATGCAATTCATGATTCATGATTCAATTCATGATTCATTTCATGATTGATGGTTTATGATTCAATTCATGATTTATGATTCATTTCATGGTTCATGAATCATGATTCAATTCATGATTCATTATTCAATTCATGATTCAGTTTATGATTCATGATTCAATTCATGATTGATGATTCATAATTCATGATTTAATTCATGATTCATGATTCATTTCATGATGCAATTCTTGATTCATGATTCACGATTCGATTCATGATTATGATTCGATTCATGATTCATTATTCAATTCATGATTCAATTCAATTCATGATTCATGATTCATGATTCAATTCATGATTCATGATTTATGATTCTATTCATGATTCAAGATTCAATAAATGATTCATGATTCAATTCATTATTCATGATTCATGATTCATGATTCAATTCATGATTCATAAATTATGATTTAATTCATGATTCGATTCATTATTCATGATTCATGTTTCAGTATTTGATTAATGATTCATAATTCAATTCATGATTCATGATTCAATTCATGATTCATGAATTATGATTCAATTCATGATTCATGATTCATGTTTCATGATTCATGTTTCAGTATTTGAATCATGAATCATGATTCAATTCATAATTCATGATTTATGATTCGATTTTATGATTCATGATTCATGATACAATTCATGATTCATTATTCATGTTTCATGATTCATGTTTCAGTATTTGAATCATGAATCATGATTCATGATTCAATTCATTATTTATGATTCGATTCATGATTCATGATTCATGATTCAATTCATGATTCATGATTCAATTCATGATTCATGATTCAATTCATGATTCATGATTCAATTCATGATTTATGATTCATTTCATGATTTATGATTCAATTCATGATTCATGATTCAATTCATGATTCATGATTAGTGATTTATGATTCGATTCATGTTTCATTATTCAATTCATGATTCATGATTCAAGATGCAATTCATGATTCATGATTCAATTCATGATTCATGATTCAAGATGCAATTCATGATTCATGATTCAATTCATGATTCATTTCATGATTGATGGTTTATGATTCAATTCATGATTTATGATTCATTTCATGGTTCATGAATCATGATTCAATTCATGATTCATTATTCAATTCATGATTCAGTTTATGATTCATGATTCAATTCATGATTTATGATTTATAATTCATGATTTAATTCATGATTCATGATTCATTTCATGATTCAATTCTTGATTCATGATTCATGATTCACGATTCGATTCATGATTCATGATTAGGATTCGATTCATGATTCATTATTCAATTTATGATTCAATTCATGATTCAATTCATGATTCATGATTCTATTCATGATTCAAGATTCAATTAATTATTCATGATTCATGTTTCAGTATTCCATTCATGATTCATGATTAAATTCATGATTCATGATTCAATTCATTATTCATGATTCATGTTTCAGTATTCCATTCATGATTCATGATTAATGATTCGATTCATTATTCATGATTCATGTTTCAGTATTTGCTTAATGATTCATAATTCAATTCATGATTCATGATTCAATTCATGATTGTCACGGGCACTAGGAGTCTTTACCCAGGGATCACCAGGTGATAGGCTTACCAGAGCAGTATAGATGGTAATATGGTACTCTGGTAGCAGGGTGATCACGGAACAGGAAATAGCAGATGATAGAGATGCTCAGGAAAGTCTATGACTAGCAGCACTGGTAATATGGATGTAGTAATACACGAGGAACTGTATGGACAAAGGACACGTGAGGGTAGTCAGTGGTCTGCGGTAGCAAGTTGTACCACTGCTATAGTGAGGAGGAATGTCCAACAGAAACGAGGAGGTGATGAGAGTCAGCGGTCTGCGGATAGCAAGTTGTACCGCTGTCTGAGTGAAGGAATGGAATCCAAGTGGAGGTATCCGGGGAGTCAGTGGTCTGCGTTAGCAAGTTGTACCACTGCTATGTGAGAGGATACTGGAACAGGTGACACAGGAAACAGGGATCAGTGGTCTGCCTCTAGCAAGTTGTACCACTGAATATATATGTGAGGAGGAGCACGGGGAGAGACTGCAATACAGAGGATACACGGGCACCTTAAACTTGATCCACAATAACATGCACAATATAGTAATGACTGAACAGCACTGCAATAATAGAAAGTCACTGAAACTATCCGGGCAAAAGATAACACAGTCAATGATGGTAATAGTCTCAGCGGATAGTAAACTCCAGAGGAGAACAAACTCAGTCCAGCAAGATATGCAATACACCAGCACAGTCAATGAGAAGTATGCATACCATGATTCAGGAGCAGGCTGTCAGACAGGAGTGCAGAGATACCTGAATGGCTGGAGGCCGGCAGGATGCGAAGTCCCTGAAGGGTGAAGCGGTAATCAAGTAGGTGCAGCGCACAGGTAGGTAGACCAGCAGGGGAACAAATACTCAGGAAGCAGTAGTATGTAGAACTGGACTCCTGGAGGACCCTGAAGAGTAGCGATGGTCTAGACGAGATGAAAGCAGTGAGGCGCAGATCCGATGCAGACTGGCGAGTAGAGACCAGCAGGAACACTGAGAAGCACGGAGAGCGGATCAGCTGTTGTAGACCCGAGTAGAACTGAGGAGTAGCAGTCAGCAGGACTCTGCAGGTACACGGAGGTAGCGGATAGCAACCAGCAGGTGCAGCCACGATGAAACACGGGAGAGCAGAGCTGAGCTGGAACTGTTGAGCACGGAGAGCAGCGGATAGGAATCAGTTGTAGCAGTCTCGAGGAAACACGGGAGAGATGAGATGAGCTGAAGACTGAAGCGCACGGAGGCAGCAGATAGGAATCAGCCAAACAGTCACGATGAAACACAGGCGAGTTGAAGTAGATTGAAGACTGTAGTGCACGGAGGCAGCGGATAGGAATCAGTTGTAGCAGTCTCGAGGAAACACGGGAGAGATGAGATGAGCTGAAGACTGAAGCGCACGGAGGCAGCAGATAGGAATCAGCCAAACAGTCACGATGAAACACAGGCGAGTTGAAGTAGATTGAAGACTGTAGTGCACGGAGGCAGCGGATAGGAATCAGCTAACAGTCACGATGATACATAGGAGAGTTGAAGTGGTTTGAAGACTGTAGTGCACGGAGGCAGCGGATAGGAATCAGCTAACAGTCACGATGAAACACAGCAGAGTTGAAGTGGTTTGAGGACTGTAGTGCACGGAGGCAGCGGATAGGAATCAGCTAACAGTCACGATGATACACAGGAGGGTTGAAGTGGTCTGGAAACCACAGGAGTAGAAGTGGGCTGGAAACCACAGGAATCAGCAGCGCTGAATACACGAGGAAACACAGGAACACCTTCAGAGGCTCATGGGGAATGAGACTCCAAGATCAGGCAACGTGGTATTGACCATAGGTGCTTAATATAGGGAGTGTTGCCTGATCTGCCAATTAAGTTAAAGGAACAGGTACTGAAGGGTTTGAAAGGGCTGCGCATGCGCAGACCCTCAGGATGGAGGACGGCCACGGTTCCTAAATATACGGGAAGAAGCACTCACAGTCCGGTGAGTGACAATGCTTCAGTATTCAATTCATGATTCATTTCAAGATTCATGATTATGATTCATGATTGAATTCATGATTCATGATTCAATTCATGATTCATGATTCAATTCATGATTCATGATTCAATTCATGTTTCATGATTCAATTCATGTTTCATGCTTCATTTCATGATTTATGATTTATGATTCAATTCATGATTCATGATTCATGATTCAATTCATGATTCATGACTCATGATTCAATTCATGATTCATGATTAGTGATTTATGATTCAATTCATGATTCATGATTCAATTCATGATTCATGATTCAATTCATGATTCATGATTCATTTCATGATTTTTGATTCGATTCATGATTCATTTTATGATTCATTTCAAGATTCATGATTCTTGATTCAATTCATTATTCAATTCATGGTTCATGATTCATGGTTCATGATTCATGATTCGATTCATGATTCATGATTCGATTCATGATTCATGATTCAATTCATGATTCATGATAAAATTCATATTTATGAATCAATTAATGATTCATGATTCAATTCATGATTTATGATTTAATTCATGATTCATGATTCCATTCATGATTCATGATTCCATTCATGATTCATGATTCTTTTCATGATTCATGAATTATGATTCAATTCATGATTCATGATTCAATTCATGATTCATGATTCATTTCATGATTTTTGATTCGATTCATGATTCATTTTATGATTCATTTCAAGATTCATGATTCTTGATTCAATTCATTATTCAATTCATGGTTCATGATTCATGGTTCATGATTTGATTCATGATTCATGATTCAATTCATGATTCATGATAAAATTCATAATTTATGATTTAATTCATGATTCGATTCATGATTCAATTCATGATTCATGATTTGATTCATGGTTCATGATTAAATTCATAATTTATGATTCAATTCATGATTCATGATTCAATTCATGATTCATGATAAAATTCATGATTTATAATTCAATTCATGATTCATAATTCATAATTCAATTCATGATTTATGATTCAATTCATAATTCATGATTCAAGTCATGATTTATGATTCGATTCATAATTCATGATTCAAGTCATGATTTATGATTTGTGATTCAATTCATGATTCATGATTTGATTCATGATTCAATTCATGATTCATGATTCAATTCATGATTCATGATTCAATTCATGATTCATGATTCAATTCATGATTCATTTCATTAATCAATTCTTGATTCATGATTCAATTCATGATTCATTATTCATTTTATGATTCATTTCATGATTCATGATTCATGATTCAATTCATGATTCATGCTTTATGATTCAATTCATGATTCATGATTCAATTCATGATTCATGATTCAATTCATGATTCATGATTCAATTCATGATTCATTTCATTAATCAATTCTTGATTCATGATTCAATTCATGATTCATTATTCATTTTATGATTCATTTCATGATTCATGATTCATGATTCATGATTCAATTCATGATTCATGATTCATGATTCATGATTCAATTCATGATTCATGCTTTATGATTCAATTCATGATTCATGATTCAATTCATGATTCATGATTCAATTCATGATTCAGTATTCAATTCATGATTCATTTCAAGATTCATTATTATGATTCATTTTAAGATTCATGATTATGATTCATGATTGAATTCATGATTCATGATTCAATTCATGTTTCATGATTTATTTCATGATTCATGATTTATGATTCAATTCATGATTCATGATTCATGATTCAATTCATGATTCATGACTGATGATTCAATTCATGATTCATGATTAGTGATTTATGATTCAATTCATGATTCATTATTCAATTCATGATTCATGATTCTTTTCATGATTCATGAATTATGAGTCAATTCATGATTCATGATTCAATTCATGATTCATGATTCATTTCATGATTTTTGATTCGAATTATGATTCATTTTATGATTCATTTTAAGATTCATGATTCTTGATTCAATTCATTATTCAATTCATGGTTCATGATTCATGGTTCATGATTCGATTCATGATTCATGATTCAATTCATGATTCATGATAAAATTCATAATTTATGAATCAATTCATGATTCATGATTCAATTCATGATTTATGATTTAATTCATGATTCATGATTCGATTCATGATTCATGATTCAATTCATGATTCATGATTTGATTCATGGTTCATGATTAAATTCATAATTTATGATTCAATTCATGATTCATGATTCAATTCATGATTCATGATAAAATTCATGATTTATAATTCAATTCATGATTCATAATTCATAATTCAATTCATGATTTATAATTCATGATTCAATTTATGATTCATGATTCAAGTCATGATTTATGATTTGTGATTCAATTCATGATTCAATTCATGATTCATGATTCATGATTCGATTCATGATTCAATTCATGATTCATGATTCATTTCATTAATCAATTCTTGATTCATTATTCATTTTATGATTCATTTCATGATTCATGATTCAATTCATGATTCATGATTTATGATTCAATTCATGATTCATGATTCAATTCATGATTCATGATTTAATTCATGATTCATGATTCAATTCATGATTCATGATTCAATTCATGATTCATGATTCAATTCATGATTCATTTCATGATTTATGATTGAATTCATGATTCATGATTGAATTCATGATTCGTGATTCATTTCATGATTCATGATTTATGATTCAATTCATGATTCATGATTCATGATTCAATTCATGACTCATTTCATGATTCATGGTTCATGATTCATGATTAGTGATTTATGATTTGATTCATGATTCATGATTCATTATAAAATTCATGATTCATGATTCTTTTCATGATTCATGAATTATGATTCAATTCATGATTCATGATTCGTGATTCAATTCATGATTCAATTCATGATTCATGATTCGATTCATGATTCATGATTCATGATTCGATTCATGATTCATGATTCATGATTCGATTCATGATTCAATTCATGATTCATGATTTATGATTCAATTCATGATTCATGATACAATTCATGATTCGATTCATGATTCATGATACAATTCATGATTCATTATTCATGTTTCATGATTCATGTTTTAGTATTTGAATCATGATTCATGATTCGATTCATGATTCATGATACAATTCATGATTCATTATTCATGTTTCATGATTCATGATTCAATTCATGATTCATGATTTATGATTCGATTCATGATTCATGATACAATTCATGATTCGATTCATGATTCATGATACAATTCATGATTCATTATTCATGTTTCATGATTCATGTTTTAGTATTTGAATCATGAATCATGATTCGATTCATGATTCATGATACAATTCATGATTCATTATTCATGTTTCATGATTCATGTTTCAGTATTTGAATCATGATTCATGATTCAATTCATTATTTATGATTTGATTCATGATTCATGATTCAATTCATGATTCATGATTCAATTCATGATTCATTAATCAATTCATGATTCATTTCATGATTCATGATTATGATTCATGATTGAATTCATGATTCATGATTGAATTCATGATTCATGATTGAATTCATGATTCATTTCATGATTTATGATTTATGATTCAATTCATGATTCATGATTCAATTCATGATTCATGATTAGTGATTTATGATTCAATTCATGATTCATGATTCATGAATTATGATTCAATTCATGATTTATGATTCATTTCATGATTTATGATTCTTAATTCAATTCATGATTCATGATTTGATTCATGGTTCATGATTAAATTCATAATTTATGATTCAATTCATGATTCAATTCATGATTCATGATAAAATTTATGATTCAATTCATGATTCATGATTCAATTCATGATTCATGATTTATGATTCAATTCATGATTCATGATTCAAGATGCAATTCATGAATCATGATTCAATTCATGATTCATGATTCAAGATGCAATTCATGATTCATGGTTCAATTCATGATTCATTTCATGATTGATGGTTTATGATTCAATTCATGATTTATGATTCATTTCATGGTTCATGAATCATGATTCAATTCATGATTCATTATTCAATTTATGATTCAGTTTATGATTCATGATTCAATTCATGATTTATGATTCATAATTCATGATTTAATTCATGATTCAGTTTATGATTCATGATTCAATTCATGATTTATGATTCATAATTCATGATTTAATTCATGATTCATGATTCATTTCATGATGCAATTCTTGATTCTTG
This sequence comes from Mixophyes australis, assembly GCA_036250195.1. NCBI lineage: Eukaryota > Metazoa > Chordata > Amphibia > Anura > Limnodynastidae > Mixophyes > Mixophyes australis. The sequence goes on from JAVHZZ010000002.1 coordinate 221,170,647, forward strand.
ATTCATGATTCATGATTCACGATTCGATTCATGATTCATGATTATGTTTCGATTCATGATTCATTATTCAATTCATGATTCCATTCAATTCATGATTCAATTCATGATTCATGATTTATGATTCTATTCATGATTCAATTCATTATTCATGATTCATGATTCATGATTCAATTCATGATTCATGATTCAATTCATTATTCATGATTCATGTTTCAGTATTCCATTCATGATTCATGATTCATGATTCGATTCATTATTCATGATTCATGTTTCAGTATTTGATTAATCATAATTCAATTCATGATTCAGTATTCAATTCATGATTCATTTCAAGATTCATGATTATGATTCATGATTGAATTCATGATTCATGATTGAATTCATGATTCATGATTCAATTCATGTTTCATGATTCATTTCATGATTCATGATTTATGATTCAATTCATGATTCATGATTCATGATTCAATTCATGATTCATGATTCATGATTCAATTCATGATTCATGACTCATGATTCAATTCATGATTCATGATTAGTGATTTATGATTCAATTCATGATTCATTATTCAATTCATGATTCATGATTCAATTCATGATTCATGATTCATTTCATGATTCATTTCAAGATTCATGATTCTTGATTCAATTCATTATTCAATTCATGGTTCATGATTCATGGTTCATGATTCATGATTCGTTTCATGATTCAATTCATGATTCATGATAAAATTCATAATTTATGAATCAATTCATGATTCATGATTCAATTCATGATGTATGATTTAATTCATGATTCATGATTCGATTCATGATTCAATTCATGATTCATGATTTGATTCATGGTTCATGACTAAATTCATAATTTATGATTCAATTCATGATTCAATTCATGATTCATGATAAAATTCATGATTTATAATTCAATTCATGATTCATAATTCATAATTCAATTCATGATTTATAATTCATGATTCAATTTATGATTCATGATTCAAGTCATGATTTATGATTTAATTCATGATTCATAATTCAATTCATGATTCATGATTCAATTCATGATTCATGATTCAATTCATGATTCATGATTCAATTCATGATTCATAATTTAATTCATGATTCATGATTTAGGATTCAATTCATGATTTAATATTCGATTCATGATTCATAGTTCATGAATCATGATTCGATTCACGATTCATGAATCATAATTTAATTCATGCTTCATGATTCATTTCATGATTCAATTCATGATTAATGATTCAATTCATGATTCATGATTCGAATCATGATTCATGATTCAAATCATGATTCATGATTCAAATCATGATTCATGATTCAATTAATGATTTATGATTCGATTCATGATTCATGTTTCATGATTGAATTCAAGATTCAATTCATGATTCATGATTCGATTAATGATTCTTGATTCATGATTTAATTCATGATTCATGATTCATGATTCGATTCATGATTCATGATTCGATTCATGATTCGATTCATGATTTATGATTCATTTCATGATTCATGATTCAAATCATGATTCAATTCATGATTCATGATTCAATTCATAATTCATGATTCAATTCATGATTCATAATTCATAATTAATGATTTAATTCATGATTCATTATTTAATTTATGATTTATTTCATGATTCCTGATTTAGGATTCAATTCATGATTTATTATTCGATTCATGATTCATCATTCATGAATCATGATTTGATTCACGATTCATGAATCATGATTCAATTCATGCTTCATGATTCAAATCATGATTCATGATTCAATTCATGTTTCATGATTCAATTCATGATTCATGATTTAATTCATGATTCATAATTCAATTCATGATTCATGATTCAATTTATGATTCATGATACAATTTATGATTCATGATTCAATTCATGATTCATGATTCATGATTCAATTCATGATTCATGATTCAATTCATGATTCATGATTTGATTCTTGATTCATGATTCATGATTTAATGCATGATTCATGATTCAATTTATGATTCATGATTCATTATTCATGATTCGATACATGATTCATGATTCAATTCCTGATTCATGATTCAAGTCATGATTCATTTCATGATTCATGATTATGATTCATGATTGATTCATGATTCGATTTATGATTCATTTCATGATTCATGATTCAAATCATGATTCAATTCAAGATTAAATTCATGATTCATGATATGATTCATGATTCAATTCATAATTCATGATTCAATTCATGATTAATTTCATGATTCATGATTCAATTCATGATTCATGATTAAATTCATAATTCATGATTCAATTCATGATTCATAAATCAATTCATGATTCAATTCATTATTCATGATTCATGATTCATAATTCATAATTAATGATTCAATTCATGATTCATGATTTAATTTATGATTTATTTCATGATTCATGATTCAGTTCATGATTCATGATTCAATTCATGATTCATAATTCATGAATCATGATTCAATTCATGATTTATGATTCGATTCATGATTCATGTTTCATGATTGAATTCAAGATTCGATTAATGATTCATGATTCAATTCATGATTCGATTCATGATTCATGATTCGATTCATGATTCATGATTCATGATTCAATTCATGATTCATGATTTAATTCATGATTCATGAATCAATTCATGATTCATGATTCATAATTAATGATTCATGATTCATAATTAATGATTCAATTCATGATTCATGATTTAATTTATGATTTATTTCATGATTCCTGATTTAGGATTCAATTCATGATTTATTATTCGATTCATGATTCATAATTCATGAATCATGATTCAATTCGTGATTCATCATTCATAAATAATGATTCGATTCACGATTCATGAATCATGATTCAATTCATGCTTCATGATTCATTTCATGATTCATGATTCAATTCATGATTCATGATTCAATTCATGATTCATGATTCAAATCATGATTCATGATTCAATTCATGTTTCATGATTCAATTCATGATTCATAATTCAATTCATGATTCATGATTCAATTTATGATTCATGATTCAATTTATGATTCATGATTCATGATTCAATTCATGATTAATTATTCAATTCATGATTCATGAATTTTTTCATGATTTATGAATTATGATTCAATTCATGATTCAATTCATGATTAATGATTCATTTCATGATTTATGATTTAATTCATGATTCATGATTCATTTTATGATTCATTTCAAGATTCATGATTCTTGATTTAATTCATGATTTAATTCATTATTCATTTCATGATTCATTTCATTATTCATGGTTCATGATTCATGATTCGATTCATGATTCATGAATTAATTCATGATTTAATTCATTATTCATTTCATGATTCATTTCATTATTCATGGTTCATGATTCATGATTCGATTCATGAATCATGATTCGATTCATGATACATGATTCGATTCATGATACATGATTCGATTCATGATTCATGATTTATGATTTAATTCATGATTCATGATTCGATTCATGATTCATGATTCGATTCAAGATTCATGATTTGATTCATGGTTCATGATTTAATTCATGGTTCATGATTTAATTCATAATTTATGATTCAATTCATGATTCATGATTCAATTCATGATTCATGATTCAATTCATGATTCATGATTCATAATTCAATTCATGATTTATGATTCGATTCATGATTCAATTCATGATTCATGATTTGATTCATGGTTCATGATTAAATTAATAATTTATGATTCAATTCATGATTGATGATTCAATTCATGTTTCATGATAAAATTCCTGATTTATTATTCAATTCATGATTCATGATTCATAATTCAATTCATGATTCATGATTCATGATTCATGATTCAATTCATGATTCATGATTCATGATTCAATTCATGATTCATGATTCATGATTCAATTCATGATTCATGATTTAAATTATGATTCATGATTCATTTTATGATTCAATTCTTGATTCATGATTCATGATTTGATTCATGATTCCTGATTCCTGATTCCTGATTATGATTCATTATTCATAATTCAATTTATGGTTCAATTCAATTCATGATTCAATTCATAATTATGATTTATGATTCGATTCATGATTCAAGATTCAATTCATGATTCATGATTCATGATTCGATTCATGATTCAATTCATGACTCATGATTCATGATTCAATTTATGATTCATGATTCAATTTATGATTCATGATTCAATTTGATTCATGATTCAGGATTCATGATTCATTTCATGATTCATGGTTTATGATTCAATTCATGATTTATGATTCATTTCATGATTCATGATTCAATTCATGATTCATGATTCAATTCATGATTCATGATTCAATTCATGATTCATGATTCAATTCATGATTCATTTCATGATTCATGATTCAATTCATGATTCATTTCATGATTCATGATTCAATTCATGATTCATGATTGAATTCATGATTCATTTCATGATTCATGATTCAATTCATGATTCAATTCATGATTCATGATTCAATTCATGATTCATGATTCAATTCATGATTCATGATTATTGATTTATGATTCGATGCATGATTCATGATTTAAATTATGATTCATGATTCATTTCATGATTCAATTCTTCATTCATGATTCATGATTCATGATTCGATTCATGATTCATGATTCATAATTCATGATTCGATTCATGATTCATGATTCGATTCATGATTCATGATTCCTGATTATGATTTATGATTCGATTCATGATTCATTATTCAATTCATGATTCATTTCATGATTCATGATTATTATTCATGATTGAATTAATGATTCATGATTGAATTCATGATTCATGATTGAATTCATGATTCATTTCATGATTTATGATTTATGATTCAATTCATGATTCATGATTCAATTCATGATTCATGACTCATGATTCAATTCATGATTCATGATTAGTGATTTATGATTCGATTCATGATTCATTATTCAATTCATGATTCATGATTCATGATTCTTTTTATGATTCATGAATTATGATTCAATTCATGATTCATGATTCATTTCATGATTTATGATTCTTAATTCAATTCATGATTCATGATTTGATTCATGGTTCATGATTAAATTCATAATTTATGATTCAATTCATGATTCAATTCATGATTCATGATTCATTTCATGATTTATGATTCTTAATTCAATTCATGATTCATGATTTGATTCATGGTTCATGATTAAATTCATAATTTATGATTCAATTCATGATTCAATTCATGATTCATGATAAAATTTATGATTCAATTCATGATTCATGATTCAATTCATGATTCATGATTCATGATTCAATTCATGATTCATGATTCAATTCATGATTCATGATTCAATTCATGATTCATGATTCAAGATGCAATTCATGATTTATGATTCATGATTCATGATTTAATTCATGATTCATGATTCATTTCATGATGCAATTCTTGATTCATGATTCATGATTCACGATTCGATTCATGATTCATGATTATGTTTCGATTCATGATTCATTATTCAATTCATGATTCCATTCAATTCATGATTCAATTCATGATTCATGATTTATGATTCTATTCATGATTCAAGATTCAATTAATGATTCATGATTCAATTCATTATTCATGATTCATGATTCATGATTCAATTCATGATTCATGATTCAATTCATTATTCATGATTCATGTTTCAGTATTCCATTCATGATTCATGATTCATGATTCGATTCATTATTCATGATTCATGTTTCAGTATTTGATTAATGATTCATAATTCAATTCATGATTCATGATTCAATTCATGATTCAGTATTCAATTCATGATTCATTTCAAGATTCATGATTATGATTCATGATTGAATTCATGATTCATGATTCAATTCATGTTTCATGATTCAATTCATGTTTCATGATTTATGATTGAATTCATGATTCATGATTCAATTCATGATTCATGACTCATGATTCAATTCATGATTAGTGATTTATGATTCAATTCATGATTCATTATTCAATTCATGATTCATGATTCAATTCATGATTCATGATTCAATTCATGATTCATGATTCAATTCATGATTTGATTCATGGTTCATGATTAAATTAATAATTTATGATTCAATTCATGATTGATGATTCAATTCATGATTCATGATAAAATTCATGATTTATTATTCAATTCATGATTCATGATTCATAATTCAATTCATGATTCATGATTCATGATTCAATTCATGATTCATGATTCATGATTCAATTCATGATTCATGATTTAAATTATGATTCATGATTCATTTTATGATTCAATTCTTGATTCATGATTCATGATTCGATTCATGATTCATTATTCCTGATTCCTGATTATGATTCATTATTCATAATTCAATTTATGGTTCAATTTAATTCATGATTCAATTCATAATTATGATTTATGATTCGATTCATGATTCAAGATTCAATTCATGATTCATGATTCATTTTTCAATTCATGATTCATGATTCAATTCATGACTCATGATTCATGATTCAATTTATGATTCATGATTCAATTCATGATTTAATTCATGACTCAATTCATGATTCATGATTCAATTTATGATTCATGATTCAATTTATGATTCATGATTCAATTCATGATTTATGATTCATTTCATGATTCATGATTCAATTCATGATTCAGGATTCATGATTCATTTCATGATTCATGGTTTATGATTCAATTCATGATTTATGATTCATTTCATGATTCATGATTCAATTCATGATTCATGATTCAATTCATGATTCATGATTCAATTCATGATTCATGATTCATTTCATGATTCATTATTCAATTCATGATTCATTTCATGATTCATGATTCAATTCATGATTCATTTCATGATTCATGATTCAATTCATGTTTCATGATTCAATTCATGATTCATGATTCAATTCATGATTCATGATTCAATTCATGATTCATGATTCAATTCATGATTCATGATTCAATTCATGATTCATGATTATTGATTTATGATTCGATGCATGATTCATGATTTAAATTATGATTCATGATTCATTTCATGATTCAATTCTTGATTCATGATTCATGATTCATGATTCGATTCATGATTCATGATTCATGATTCGATTCATGATTCATGATTCGATTCATGATTCATGATTCGATTCATGATTCATGATTATGATTTATGATTCGATTCATGATTCATTATTCAATTCATGATTCATTTCATGATTCATGATTATGATTCATGATTGAATTCATGATTAATGATTGAATTCATGATTCATGATTGAATTCATGATTCATTTCATGATTTATGATTTATGATTCCATTCATGATTCATGATTCATGATTCATGATTAGTGATTTATGATTCGATTCATGATTCATTATTCAATTCATGATTCATGATTCTTTTCATGATTCATGAATTATGATTCAATTCATGATTCATGATTCATTTCATGATTTATGATTCTTAATTCAATTCATGATTCATGATTTGATTCATGGTTCATGATTAAATTCATAATTTATGATTCAATTCATGATTCAATTCATGATTCATGATAAAATTTATGATTCAATTCATGATTCATGATTCAATTCATGATTCATGATTTATGATTCAATTCATGATTCATGATTCAAGATGCAATTCATGATTCAATTCATGATTCATGATTCAAGATGCAATTCATGATTCATGATTCAATTCATGATTCATTTCATGATTGATGGTTTATGATTCAATTCATGATTTATGATTCATTTCATGGTTCATGAATCATGATTCAATTCATGATTCATTATTCAATTCATGATTCATTATTCAATTCATGATTCATTATTCAATTCATGATTCAGTTTATGATTCATGATTCAATTCATGATTTATGATTCATAATTCATGATTTAATTCATGATTCATGATTCATTTCATGATGCAATTCTTGATTCATGATTCATGATTCACGATTCGATTCATGATTCATGATTATGTTTCGATTCATGATTCATTATTCAATTCATGATTCCATTCAATTCATGATTCATGATTCTATTCATGATTCAAGATTCAATTAATGATTCATGATTCAATTCATTATTCATGATTCATGATTCATGATTCAATTCATGATTCATGATTCAATTCATTATTCATGATTCATGTTTCAGTATTCCATTCATGATTCATGATTCATGATTCGATTCATTATTCATGATTCATGTTTCAGTATTTGATTAATGATTCATAATTCAATTCATGATTCATGATTCAATTCATGATTCAGTATTCAATTCATGATTCATTTCAAGATTCATGATTATGATTCATGATTCAATTCATGATTCATGATTCAATTCATGATTCATGATTCAATTCATGTTTCATGATTCGATTCATGTTTCATGATTCATTTCATGATTCATGATTTATGATTCAATTCATGATTCATGATTTATGATTCAATTCATGATTCATGATTCATGATTCAATTTATGATTCATGACTCATGATTCAATTCATGATTCATGATTAGTGATTTATGATTCAATTCATGATTCATTATTCAATTCATGATTCATGATTCAATTCATGATTCAATTCATGATTCATGATTCATTTCATGATTTTCGATTCGATTCATGATTCATTTTAAGATTCATGATTCTTGATTCAATTCATTATTCAATTCATGGTTCATGATTCATGGTTCATGATTCATGATTCGATTCATGATTCATGATTCGATTCATGATTCATGATTCAATTCATGATTCATGATAAAATTCATAATTTATGAATCAATTCATGATTCATGATTTAATTCATGATTCATGATTCGATTCATGATTCAATTCATGATTTGATTCATGGTTCATGATTAAATTCATAATTTATGATTCAATTCATTATTCATGATTCATGATTCATGATTCAATTCATGATTCATGATTCAATTCATTATTCATGATTCATGTTTCAGTATTCCATTCATGATTCATGATTCATGATTCGATTCATTATTCATGATTCATGTTTCAGTATTTGATTAATGATTCATAATTCAATTCATGATTCATGATTCAATTCATGATTCAGTATTCAATTCATGATTCATTTCAAGATTCATGATTATGATTCATGATTGAATTCATGATTCATGATTCAATTCATGATTCATGATTCAATTCATGTTTCATAATTCAATTCATGTTTCATGATTCATTTCATGATTCATGATTTATGATTCAATTCATGATTCATGATTCATGATTCAATTCATGATTCATGACTCATGATTCAATTCATGATTCATGATTATTGATTTATGATTCACTTCATGATTCATTATTCAATTCATGATTCATGATTCAATTCATGATTCAATTCATGATTCATGATTCATTTCATGATTTTTGATTCGATTCATGATTCATTTTATGATTAATTTCAAGATTCATGATTCTTGATTCAATTCATGATTCATGATTCAATTCATGATTCATGATTCAATTCATGATTCATGATTCAAGATTCAATTCATGATTCATGATTTAATTTATGATTTATTTCATGATTCATGATTTAGGATTCAATTCATGATTTATTATTCGATTCATGATTCACAATTCATGAATCATAATTCAATTCATGATTCATCATTCATGAATCATGATTAGATTCACGATTCATGATTCAATTCATGTTTCATGATTCAATTCATGATTCATGATTTAATTCTTGAATCATAATTCAATTCATGATTCATGATTAAATTTATGATTCATGATTCATGATTCATGATTCAATTCATGATTCATGATTCATGATTTAGGATTCGATTCATGATTTATTATTCGATTCATGATTCATGATTCATGAATCATGATTCAATTAATTAATCATTTCATGATTCATGATTCAGGATTCAATTCATGATTTATTATTCGATTCATGATTCATGATTCATGAATCATGATTCATGATTCATGATTCAATTCAGGATTTATGATTCATGATTCAATTCATGATTCATGATTTAATTCATGATTCAATTCATGATTCATGATTTAATTCAAGATTCATGATTCGATTCATTATTCTTAATTCATGATTCAATTCATGATTCATTTCATAATTCATGATACATAATTCAATTCATGATTCATGATTCATGATTCATGATTCAATTCATGATTCATGATTCAATTCATGATTCATGATTCAATTCATGATTCATGATTCAAATCATGATTCATGATTCAATTCTAGATTTATGATTCAATTCATGATTCATGATTTAATTCATGATTCATGATTTGATTCATGATTCATGATTTAATTAATGATTCAATTCATGATTCATGATTCAATTCATATTTCATGATTCAATTCATATTTCATGATTCAATTCGATTCATGATTCAAATCATGATTCATGATTCAAATCATGATTCATGATTCATGATTCAATTCATGATTCATGATTCAATTCATGATTCATGATTCAATTTATGATTCATTTCATGATTCATTTCATGATTCATGATTCAATTCATGATTTATGATTCAAATTATGATTCATGATTCAATTCATTAATCATTTCATGATTCATGGTTTATGATTCAATTCATGATTTATGATTCGATTCATGATTCATGAATCATGATTCAATTTATGATTTATGATTTATGAATCATGATTCGATTCATGATTCATATTTCATGAATCATGATTCATGATTCATTATTCATGAATCATGATTCAATTCATGATTCATGATTCAATTCATGATTTATGATTCATGATTCAATTCATGATTCATGATTCAATTCATGATTCATGATTCAATTCATGATTCATGATTTAATTCATGATTCATGATTCAATTCATGATTTAATTCATGATTTATGATTCAATTTATGATCCATGAATCATAATTGAATTCATGATTTATGATTCGATTCATGTTTTGATTTATGATTCATGATTCATGATTCATGATCCATGATTCATGATTGATGATTCATATCATGATTTATGATTCATGATTCAATTCATGATTCATGATTGAATTCATGATTCAATTCATGATTCATAATTCAATTCATGATTCATTTTATGATTCATGATTCATAATTCAATTCATGATTTATAATTCGATTCATGATTCATGAATCATGATTTGATTCATCATTCCTGATTTATTTCATGATTCATGATTTAATTCATGATTCATTTCATGATTCATGATTCATAATTCAATTCATGATTCAATTCATGATTCATAATTCAATTCATGATTCATGATTCAAATCATGATTCATGATTCAATTCTAGATTTATGATTCAATTCATGATTCATGATTCAATTCATGATTCAAATCATGATTCATGATTCAATTCTAGATTTATATTTCAATTCATGATTCAATTCATGATGCATGATTCAAATCATGATTCATGATTCAATTCTAGATTTATGATTCAATTCATGATTCATGATTTAATTCATGATTCATGATTCATGATTTAATTTATGATTCAATTCATGATTCATGATTCAAATCATGATTCAATTCTAGATTTATGATTCAATTCATGATTCATGATTTAATTCATGATTTATGATTCAATCCATGATTAATGATTTAATTCATGATTCATAATTTAATTCATGATTCTTGATTCATGATTCAATTCATGATTCATGATTCATTTCATGATTCATGATTCATTTCATGATTCATGTTTCATATTTCAATTCATGATTCATGATTCAATTCATGATTCAATTTATGATTCGATTCATGATTCATGATTCAATTCATGATTCAATTCATGATTCATGATTCAATTCATGATTTATGATTCAATTTATGATTCATGATTCATAATTCAATTCATGATTAATGATTCGATTCATGATTTATGATTTATTTTTCATGATTTATGATTCATGATTCATGATTTATGATTCATTATTCATGATTTATGATTCAATTCATGATTTATGATTCAATTCATGATTCATGATTCAATTCATGATTCATTATTCAATTCATGATTCATGATTCAAATCATGATTCATGATTCAATTCATTATTCAATTCATGATTCATGATTCAATTCATGATTCATGATTCAATTCTTGATTCATGATTCATGATTCATGATTCAATTCTTGATTCATGATTCATGATTCAATATATGATTCAATTCATGATTCATGATTCAAATCATGATTCATGATTCAATTCATGATTCATGATTCAATTCGTGATTTAATTCATGATTCATGATTTAATTCATGATTCATGGTTTATGATTCAATTCATGATTTATGATTCGATTCATGAGTTATGATTCGATTCATGCTTCATGAATCATGATTCGATTCATGATTCATGATTCAATTCATGACTCATGATTCAATTCCTGATTCATGATTCATTATTCAATTCTTGATTCATGATTCAGTTCATTATTCAATTTATGATTCATGATTCAATTCATGATTCATGATTCAATTCATGATTCATGATTCATGATTCAATACTTGATTCATGATTCATGATTCAATATATGATTTAATTCATGATTCATGATTCAAATCATGATTCATGATTCAAATTATGATTCATGATTCAATTCGTGATTTAATTCATGATTCATGATTCAATTCATGATTCAATTCATGATTCATGATTCAATTCATGATTCAATATATGAATCAATTTATCCATCATGATTCAATTCATGGTTCATGATTCAATTCATGATTCATGATTCAAATCATGATTCATGATTCAAATCATGATTCATGATTCAAATCATGATTCATGATTCAAATCATGATTCATGATTCAATTCATGATTCATGATTCAATTCATGATTCAATTTATGATTCAATTCATGATTCATTTCATGATTCATGATTCAATTCATGATTTATGATTCAAATTATGATTCATGATTCAATTCTTGATTCATTTCATGATTCATGGTTTATGATTCAATTCATGATTTATGATTCGATTCATGATTCATGAATCATGATTCAATTTATGATTTATGATTTATGAATCATGATTCGATTCATGATTCATATTTCATGAATCATGATTCATGATTCATTATTCATGAATCATGATTCAATTCATGATTCATGATTCATGTTTCAATTCATGATTTATGATTCATGATTCAATTCATGATTCATGATTCAATTCATGATTCATGATTTAATTCATGATTCATGATTCAATTCATGATTTAATTCATGATTTATGATTCAATTTATGATCCATGATTCATAATTCAATTCATGATTCGATTCATGTTTTGATTTATGATTCATGATTCATGATTTAATTCATGATTCATGATTCAATTCATGATTTAATTCATGATTTATGATTCATGATTCAATTCATGATTCATGATTGAATTCATGATTCATAATTCAATTCATGATTCATGATTGAATTCATGATTCAATTCATGATTTATAATTCGATTCATGATTCATGAATCATGATTTGATTTATCATTCCTGATTTATTTCATGATTCATGATTCAATTCATTATTCCTGATTTAATTCATGATTCATTTCATGATTCATAATTCAATTCATGATTCAATTCATGATTCATGATTCAGATCATGATTCATGATTCAATTCATGATTCATGATTCAATTCATGATTCATGATTCAAATCATGAATCATGATTCAATTTTAGATTTATGATTCAATTCATGATTCATGATTTAATTCATGATTCATGATTCAATTCATGATTCATGATTCATGATTCAATTCATGATTCAAATCATGATTCATGATTCAATTCTAGATTTATAATTCAATTCTTGATTCAACTCATGATTCATGATTCAAATTATGATTCATGATTCAAATTATGATTCATGATTCAATTCGTGATTTAATTCATGATTCATGATTCAATTCATGATTCAATTCATGATTCATGATTCAAATCATGATTCATGATTCATGATTCAATTCATGATTCATGATTCAATTCATGATTCATGATTCAATTCATGATTCATGATTCAATTTATGATTCATTTCATGATTCATGATTCAATTCATGATTTATGATTCAAATTATGATTCATGATTCAATTCATGATTCATTTCATGATTCATGGTTTATGATTCAATTCATAATTTATGATTCGATTCATGATTCATGAATCATGATTCAATTTATGATTTATGATTTATGAATCATGATTCGATTCATGATTCATATTTCATGAATCATGATTCATGATTCATTATTCATGAATCATGATTCAATTCATGATTCATGATTCATGATTCAATTCATGATTCATGATTCAATTCATGATTCATGATTCAATTCATGATTCATGATTCAATTCATGATTCATGATTCAATTCATGATTCATGATTCAATTCATGATTTAATTCATGATTTATGATTCAATTTATGATCCATGATTCATAATTCAATTCATGATTCGATTCATGTTTTGATTTATGATTCATGATTCATGATTTAATTCATGATTCATGATTCAATTCATGATTTAATTCATGATTTATGATTCATGATTCAATTCATGATTCATGATTCATGATTGAATTCATGATTCATAATTCAATTCATGATTCATGATTGAATTCATGATTCAATTCATGATTCATAATTCAATTCATGATTCATTTCATGATTCATGATTTAGGATTCAATTCATGATTTATAATTCGATTCATGATTCATGAATCATGATTTGATTCATCATTCCTGATTTATTTCATGATTCATGATTCAATTCATTATTCCTGATTTAATTCATGATTCATTTCATGATTCATAATTCAACACATGATTCAATTCATGATTCATGATTCCATTCATGATTCATGATTCAGATCATGATTCATGATTCAATTCATGATTCATGATTCAAATCTAGATTTATGATTCAATTCATGATTCATGATTTAATTCATGATTCATGATTCAATTCGTGATTCATTATTCAATTCATGATTCGATTCATGATTCATGATTCAATTCATGATTCAAATCATGATTCATGATTCAATTCTAGATTTATGATTCAATTCTTGATTCAACTCATGATTCATGATTCAATTCATGATTCGATTCATGATTCATGATTCAATTCATGATTCAAATCATGATTCATGATTCAATTCTAGATTTATGATTCAATTCTTGATTCAACTCATGATTCATGATTCAAATCATGATTCATGATTCAATTCTAGATTAATGATTCAAATAATGATTCGTGATTCAATTCTAGATTTATGATCAATTCATGATTCATGATTTAATTCATGATTTATGATTCAATTCATGATTCATGATTTAATTCATGATTCATAATTTAATTCATGATTCTTGATTCATGATTCAATTCATGATTCATGATTCATTTCATGATTCATGTTTCCTAATTCAATTCATGATTCATGATTCAATTCATGATTCAATTTATGATTCAATTCATGATTCATGATTCAATTTATGATTCATGATTCAATTCATGAATCATGATTCGATTCAAGATTCATGATTCGATTCATGACTCATGATTCAATTCTTGATTCATGATTCATGATTCAATATATGATTCAATTCATGATTCATGATTCATTATTCATGAATCATGATTCAATTCATGAATCATGATTCATTTCATGATTCATGTTTCATAATTCAATTCATGATTCATGATTCAATTCATGATTTAATTTATGATTCGATTCATGATTCATGATTCATGATTCAATTCATGATTCAATTCATGATTCATGATTCAATTCATGACTCATGATTCAATTTATGATTCATGATTCATAATTCAATTCATGATTCATGATTCGATTCATGACTCATGATTTATGAATCATGATTTAATTCATGATTCATGAATCATGATTCGATTCATGATTCATGATTCAATTCATGATTCATGATTCAATTCATGAAACATGATTCGATTCAAGATACATGATTCGATTCATGACTCATGATTCAATTCATGATTCATGATTCAATTCATTATTCAATTCATGATTCATGATTCATGATTCAATACTTGATTCATGATTCATGATTCAATATATGATTCAATTCATGATTCATGATTCATTATTCATGAATCATGATTCAATTCATGATTCATGATTCAATTCATGATTTATGATTCATGATTCAATTCATGATTCATGATTCAATTCATGATTCATGATTTAATTCATGATTCATGATTCAATTCATGATTTAATTCATGATTTATAATTCAATTTATGATCTATGATTCATAATTCAATTCATGATTCGATCCATGTTTTGATTTATGATTCATGATTCATGATTTAATTCATGATTCATGATTCAATTCATGATTTGATTAATGATTCAATTCATGATTCATGATTCAATTCATGATTCATAATTCAATTCATGATTCATGATTGAATTCATGATTCAATTCATGATTCATAATTCAATTCATGATTCATGAATCATGATTTGATTAATCATTCCTGATTTATTTCATGATTCATGATTCAATTCATTATTCCTGATTTAATTCATGATTCATTTCATGATTCATAATTCAATTCATGATTCAATTCATGATTCAGATCATGATTCATGATTCAATTCTAGATTTATGATTCAATTCATGATTCATGATTCAATTCATGATTCATGATTCAATTCATGATTCGATTCATGATTCATGATTCAATTCATGATTCAAATCATGATTCATGATTCAATTCTAGATTTATGATTTAATTCTTGATTCAACTCATGATTCATGATTCAAATCATGATTCATGATTCAATTCTAGATTAATGATTCAATTCATGATTCATGATTCAATTCTTGATTCATGATTCATGATTCATGATTCAATTCTTGATTCATGATTCAATATATGATTCAATTCATGAGTCATGATTGAAATCATGATTCATGATTCAATTCATGATTCATGATTCAATTCGTGATTTAATTCATGATTCATGATTCAATTCATGATTTATGATTCGATTCATGAGTTATGATTCGATTCATGCTTCATGAATCATGATTCGATTCATGATTCATGATTCAATTCATGACTCATGATTCAATTCATGATTCATGATTCAATTCATGATTCATGATTCAATTCATGATTCATGATTCAATTCATTATTCAATTTATGATTCAATTCATGATTCATGATTCATGATTCAATACTTGATTCATGATTCATGATTCAATATATGATTTAATTCATGATTCATGATTCAAATCATGATTCATGATTCAAATTATGATTCATGATTCAATTCGTGATTTAATTCATGATTCATGATTCAATTCATGATTCAATTCATGATTCATGATTCAATTCATGATTCAATACTTGATTCATGATTCATGATTCAATATATGATTTAATTCATGATTCATGATTCAAATCATGATTCATGATTCAAATTATGATTCATGATTCAATTCGTGATTTAATTCATGATTCATGATTCAATTCATGATTCAATTCATGATTCATGATTCAATTCATGATTCAATACTTGATTCATGATTCATGATTCAATATATGATTTAATTCATGATTCATGATTCAAATCATGATTCATGATTCAAATTATGATTCATGATTCAATTCGTGATTTAATTCATGATTCATGATTCAATTCATGATTTAATTTATGATTCATGATTCAATTCATGATTTAATTCATGATTCATGATTCAATTCATGATTCATGATTCAATTCATATTTCATGATTCAATTCATGATTCATGATTCAAATCATGATTCATGATTCAAATCATGATTCATGATTCATGATTCAATTCATGATTCATGATTCAATTCATGATTCATGATTCAATTTATGATTCAATTCATGATTCATTTCATGATTTATGATTCAATTCATGATTTATGATTCAAATTATGATTCTTGATTCAATTCATGATTCATTTCATGATTCATGGTTTATGATTCAATTCATGATTTATGATTCGATTCATGATTCATGAATCATGATTCAATTCATGATTTATGATTTATGAATCATGATTCGATTCATGATTCATGATTCATGTTTCAATTCATGATTTATGATTCATGATTCAATTCATGATTCATGATTCAATTCATGATTTAATTCATGATTCATGATTCAATTCATGATTTAATTCATGATTTATGATTCAATTTATGATCCATGATTCATAATTCAATTCATGATTCGATTCATGTTTTGATTTATGATTCATGATTCATGATTTAATTCATGATTCATAATTCAATTCATGATTTAATTCATGATTTATGATTCATGATTCAATTCATGATTCATGATTCATGATTGAATTCATGATTCATAATTTAATTCATGATTCATGATTGAATTCATGATTTAATTCATGATTCATAATTCAATTCATGATTCATTTCATGATTCATGATTTAGGATTCAATTCATGATTTATAATTCGATTCATGATTCATGAATCATGATTTGATTCATCATTCCTGATTTATTTCATGATTCATGATTCAATTCATTATTCCTGATTTAATTCATGATTCATTTCATGATTCATAATTAAATTCATGATTCAATTCATGATTCATGATTCAGATCATGATTCGTGATTCAATTCATGATTCGTGATTCAAATCATGATTCATGACTCAATTCTAGATTTATGATTCAATTCATGATTCATGATTTAATTCATGATTCATGATTTAATTCATGATTCATGATTCAATTCATGATTTATGATTCAATTCATGATTCATGATTTAATTCATGATTCATGATTCGATTCATGATTCAATTCATGATTCAATTCATGATTTAAATCATGATTCATGATTCAATTCTAGATTTATGATTCAATTCTTGATTCAACTCATGATTCATGATTCAAATCATGATTCATGATTCAAATTATGATTCATGATTCAATTCGTGATTTAATTCATGATTCATGATTCAATTCATGATTCAATTCATGGTTCATGATTCATGATTCATGATTCAATTCATATTTCATGATTCAATTCATGATTCATGATTCAAATCATGATTCATGATTAAAATCATGATTCATGATTCAAATTATGATTCATGATTCAATTCGTGATTTAATTCATGATTCATGATTCAATTCATGATTTAATTCATGATTCCTGATTCAATTCATGATTCATTATTCAATTCTTGATTAATGATTCAATTCATGATTCATGATTCAATTCATGATTCATGATTCAATTCATGATTCATGATTCAAGATTCAATTCATGATTCATGATTTAATTTATGATTTATTTCATGATTCATGATTTAGGATTCAATTCATGATTTATTATTCGATTCATGATTCATAATTCATGAATCATAATTCAATTCATGATTCATCATTCATGAATCATGATTAGATTCACGATTCATGATTCAATTCATGTTTCATGATTCAATTCATGATTCATGATTTAATTCTTGAATCATAATTCAATTCATGATTCATGATTAAATTTATGATTCATGATTCAATTCATGATTCATGATTCATGATTCAATTCATGATTCATGATTCAATTCATGATTCAATTTATGATTCGATTCATGATTCATGATTCATGATTCAATTCATGATTCATGATTCAATTCATGATTCATGATTCAATTCATGATTCATGATTCAATTCATGATTCATGATTCAATTCATGATTTAATTCATGATTTATGATTCAATTTATGATCCATGATTCATAATTCAATTCATGATTCGATTCATGTTTTGATTTATGATTCATGATTCATGATTTAATTCATGATTCATGATTCAATTCATGATTTAATTCATGATTTATGATTCATGATTCAATTCATGATTCATGATTCATGATTGAATTCATGATTCATAATTCAATTCATGATTCATGATTGAATTCATGATTCAATTCATGATTCATAATTCAATTCATGATTCATTTCATGATTCATGATTTAGGATTCAATTCATGATTTATAATTCGATTCATGATTCATGAATCATGATTTGATTCATCATTCCTGATTTATTTCATGATTCATGATTCAATTCATTATTCCTGATTTAATTCATGATTCATTTCATGATTCATAATTCAACACATGATTCAATTCATGATTCATGATTCCATTCATGATTCATGATTCAGATCATGATTCATGATTCAATTCATGATTCATGATTCAAATCTAGATTTATGATTCAATTCATGATTCATGATTTAATTCATGATTCATGATTCAATTCGTGATTCATTATTCAATTCATGATTCGATTCATGATTCATGATTCAATTCATGATTCAAATCATGATTCATGATTCAATTCTAGATTTATGATTCAATTCTTGATTCAACTCATGATTCATGATTCAATTCATGATTCGATTCATGATTCATGATTCAATTCATGATTCAAATCATGATTCATGATTCAATTCTAGATTTATGATTCAATTCTTGATTCAACTCATGATTCATGATTCAAATCATGATTCATGATTCAATTCTAGATTAATGATTCAAATAATGATTCGTGATTCAATTCTAGATTTATGATCAATTCATGATTCATGATTTAATTCATGATTTATGATTCAATTCATGATTCATGATTTAATTCATGATTCATAATTTAATTCATGATTCTTGATTCATGATTCAATTCATGATTCATGATTCATTTCATGATTCATGTTTCCTAATTCAATTCATGATTCATGATTCAATTCATGATTCAATTTATGATTCAATTCATGATTCATGATTCAATTTATGATTCATGATTCAATTCATGAATCATGATTCGATTCAAGATTCATGATTCGATTCATGACTCATGATTCAATTCTTGATTCATGATTCATGATTCAATATATGATTCAATTCATGATTCATGATTCATTATTCATGAATCATGATTCAATTCATGATTCATGATTCATTTCATGATTCATGTTTCATAATTCAATTCATGATTCATGATTCAATTCATGATTTAATTTATGATTCGATTCATGATTCATGATTCAATTCATGATTCAATTCATGATTCATGATTCAATTCATGACTCATGATTCAATTTATGATTCATGATTCATAATTCAATTCATGATTCATGATTCGATTCATGACTCATGATTTATGAATCATGATTTAATTCATGATTCATGAATCATGATTCGATTCATGATTCATGATTCAATTGATGATTCATGATTCAATTCATGAAACATGATTCGATTCAAGATACATGATTCGATTCATGACTCATGATTCAATTCATGATTCATGATTCAATTCATTATTCAATTCATGATTCATGATTCATGATTCAATACTTGATTCATGATTCATGATTCAATATATGATTCAATTCATGATTCATGATTCATTATTCATGAATCATGATTCAATTCATGATTCATGATTCAATTCATGATTTATGATTCATGATTCAATTCATGATTCATGATTCAATTCATGATTCATGATTTAATTCATGATTCATGATTCAATTCATGATTTAATTCATGATTTATAATTCAATTTATGATCTATGATTCATAATTCAATTCATGATTCGATCCATGTTTTGATTTATGATTCATGATTCATGATTTAATTCATGATTCATGATTCAATTCATGATTTGATTAATGATTCAATTCATGATTCATGATTCAATTCATGATTCATAATTCAATTCATGATTCATGATTGAATTCATGATTCAATTCATGATTCATAATTCAATTCATGATTCATGAATCATGATTTGATTAATCATTCCTGATTTATTTCATGATTCATGATTCAATTCATTATTCCTGATTTAATTCATGATTCATTTCATGATTCATAATTCAATTCATGATTCAATTCATGATTCAGATCATGATTCATGATTCAATTCTAGATTTATGATTCAATTCATGATTCATGATTCAATTCATGATTCATGATTCAATTCATGATTCGATTCATGATTCATGATTCAATTCATGATTCAAATCATGATTCATGATTCAATTCTAGATTTATGATTTAATTCTTGATTCAACTCATGATTCATGATTCAAATCATGATTCATGATTCAATTCTAGATTAATGATTCAATTCATGATTCATGATTCATGATTCAATTCTTGATTCATGATTCATGATTCATGATTCAATTCTTGATTCATGATTCAATATATGATTCAATTCATGAGTCATGATTGAAATCATGATTCATGATTCAATTCATGATTCATGATTCAATTCGTGATTTAATTCATGATTCATGATTTAATTCATGATTCATGGTTTATGATTCAATTCATGATTTATGATTCGATTCATGAGTTATGATTCGATTCATGCTTCATGAATCATGATTCGATTCATGATTCATGATTCAATTCATGACTCATGATTCAATTCATGATTCATGATTCAATTCATGATTCATGATTCAATTCATGATTCATGATTCAATTCATTATTCAATTTATGATTCAATTCATGATTCATGATTCATGATTCAATACTTGATTCATGATTCATGATTCAATATATGATTTAATTCATGATTCATGATTCAAATCATGATTCATGATTCAAATTATGATTCATGATTCAATTCGTGATTTAATTCATGATTCATGATTCAATTCATGATTCAATTCATGATTCATGATTCAATTCATGATTCAATACTTGATTCATGATTCATGATTCAATATATGATTTAATTCATGATTCATGATTCAAATCATGATTCATGATTCAAATTATGATTCATGATTCAATTCGTGATTTAATTCATGATTCATGATTCAATTCATGATTTAATTTATGATTCATGATTCAATTCATGATTTAATTCATGATTCATGATTCAATTCATGATTCATGATTCAATTCATATTTCATGATTCAATTCATGATTCATGATTCAAATCATGATTCATGATTCAAATCATGATTCATGATTCATGATTCAATTCATGATTCATGATTCAATTCATGATTCATGATTCAATTTATGATTCAATTCATGATTCATTTCATGATTTATGATTCAATTCATGATTTATGATTCAAATTATGATTCTTGATTCAATTCATGATTCATTTCATGATTCATGGTTTATGATTCAATTCATGATTTATGATTCGATTCATGATTCATGAATCATGATTCAATTCATGATTTATGATTTATGAATCATGATTCGATTCATGATTCATGATTCATGTTTCAATTCATGATTTATGATTCATGATTCAATTCATGATTCATGATTCAATTCATGATTTAATTCATGATTCATGATTCAATTCATGATTTAATTCATGATTTATGATTCAATTTATGATCCATGATTCATAATTCAATTCATGATTCGATTCATGTTTTGATTTATGATTCATGATTCATGATTTAATTCATGATTCATAATTCAATTCATGATTTAATTCATGATTTATGATTCATGATTCAATTCATGATTCATGATTCATGATTGAATTCATGATTCATAATTTAATTCATGATTCATGATTGAATTCATGATTTAATTCATGATTCATAATTCAATTCATGATTCATTTCATGATTCATGATTTAGGATTCAATTCATGATTTATAATTCGATTCATGATTCATGAATCATGATTTGATTCATCATTCCTGATTTATTTCATGATTCATGATTCAATTCATTATTCCTGATTTAATTCATGATTCATTTCATGATTCATAATTAAATTCATGATTCAATTCATGATTCATGATTCAGATCATGATTCGTGATTCAATTCATGATTCGTGATTCAAATCATGATTCATGATTCAATTCTAGATTTATGATTCAATTCATGATTCATGATTTAATTCATGATTCATGATTTAATTCATGATTCATGATTCAATTCATGATTTATGATTCAATTCATGATTCATGATTTAATTCATGATTCATGATTCGATTCATGATTCAATTCATGATTCAATTCATGATTTAAATCATGATTCATGATTCAATTCTAGATTTATGATTCAATTCTTGATTCAACTCATGATTCATGATTCAAATCATGATTCATGATTCAAATTATGATTCATGATTCAATTCGTGATTTAATTCATGATTCATGATTCAATTCATGATTCAATTCATGGTTCATGATTCATGATTCATGATTCAATTCATATTTCATGATTCAATTCATGATTCATGATTCAAATCATGATTCATGATTAAAATCATGATTCATGATTCAAATTATGATTCATGATTCAATTCGTGATTTAATTCATGATTCATGATTCAATTCATGATTTAATTCATGATTCCTGATTCAATTCATGATTCATTATTCAATTCTTGATTAATGATTCAATTCATGATTCATGATTCAATTCATGATTCATGATTCAATTCATGATTCATGATTCAAGATTCAATTCATGATTCATGATTTAATTTATGATTTATTTCATGATTCATGATTTAGGATTCAATTCATGATTTATTATTCGATTCATGATTCATAATTCATGAATCATAATTCAATTCATGATTCATCATTCATGAATCATGATTAGATTCACGATTCATGATTCAATTCATGTTTCATGATTCAATTCATGATTCATGATTTAATTCTTGAATCATAATTCAATTCATGATTCATGATTAAATTTATGATTCATGATTCAATTCATGATTCATGATTCATGATTCAATTCATGATTCATGATTCAATTCATGATTCAATTTATGATTCGATTCATGATTCATGATTCATGATTCAATTCATGATTCATGATTCAATTTATGATTCATGATTCATAATTCAATTCATGATTCATGATTCGATTCATGACTCATGATTTATGAATCATGATTTAATTCATGATTCATGAATCATGATTCGATTCATGATTCATGATTCAATTCATGATTCATGATTCAATTCATGAATCATGATTCGATTCAAGATTCATGATTCGATTCATGACTCATGATTCAATTCTTGATTCATGATTCAATATATGATTCAATTCATGATTCATGATTCATTATTCATGAATCATGATTCAATTCATGATTCGTGGTTCAAATCATATTTCATGATTCAATTCTAGATTTATGATTCAATTCATGATTCATGATTTAATTCATGATTCATGATTCAATTCATGATTCATGATTCAATTCATGATTCGATTCATGATTCATGATTCGATTCATGATTCAAATCATGATTCATGATTCAATTCTAGATTTATGATTCAATTCTTGATTCAACTCATGATTCATGATTCAAATCATGATTCATGATTCAATTCTAGATTAATGATTCAATTCATGATTCATGATTTAACTCATGATTTATGATTCAATTCATGATTCAAATAATGATTCATGATTCAATTCTAGATTTATGATCAATTCATGATTCATGATTTAATTCATGAGTGATGATTCAATTCATGATTCATGATTTAATTCATGATTCATAATTTAATTCATGATTCTTGATTCATGATTCAATTCATGATTCATGATTCATTTCATGATTCATGTTTCATAATTCAATTCATGATTCATGATTCAATTCATGATTCAATTTATGATTCGATTCATGATTCATGATTCATGATTCAATTCATGATTCAATTCATGATTCATGATTCAATTCATAACTCATGATTCAATTTATGATTCATGATTCATAATTCAATTCATGATTCATGATTCGATTCATGACTCATGATTTATGAATCATGATTTAATTCATGATTCATGAATCATGATTCGATTCATGATTCATGATTCAATTCATGATTCATGATTCAATTCATGAAACATGATTCGATTCAAGATACATGATTCGATTCATGACTCATGATTCAATTCATGATTCATGATTCAATACTTGATTCATGATTCATGATTCAATATATGATTCAATTCATGATTCATGATTAATTATTCATGAATCATGATTCAATTCATGATTCATGATTCAATTCATGATTTATGATTCATGATTCAATTCATGATTCATGATTCAATTCATGATTCATGATTTAATTCATGATTCATGATTCAATTCATGATTTAATTCATGATTTATAATTCAATTTATGATCTATGATTCATAATTCAATTCATGATTCGATTCATGTTTTGATTTATGATTCATGATTCATGATTTAATTCATGATTCATGATTCAATTCATGATTTGATTCATGATTCAATTCATGATTCATGATTCATGATTCAATTCATGATTCATAATTCAATTCATGATTCATGATTGAATTCATGATTCAATTCATGATTCATGATTCAATTCATGATTCATGAATCATAATTTGATTCATCATTCCTGATTTATTTCATGATTCATGATTCAATTCATTATTCCTGATTTAATTCATGATTCATTTCATGATTCATAATTCAATTCATGATTCAATTCATGATTCAGATCATGATTCATGATTCAATTCTAGATTTATGATTCAATTCATGATTCATGATTCAATTCATGATTCATGATTCAATTCATGATTCGATTCATGATTCATGATTCAATTCATGATTCAAATCATGATTCATGATTCAATTCTAGATTTATGATTTAATTCTTGATTCAACTCATGATTCATGATTCAAATCATGATTCATGATTCAATTCTAGATTAATGATTCAATTCATGATTCATGATTCAATTCTTGATTCATGATTCAATTCTTGATTCATGATTCAATATATGATTCAATTCATGAGTCATGATTGAAATCATGATTCATGATTCAATTCATGATTTATGATTCAATTCGTGATTTAATTCATGATTCATGATTTAATTCATGATTCATGGTTTATGATTCAATTCATGATTTATGATTCGATTCATGAGTTATGATTCGATTCATGCTTCATGAATCATGATTCGATTCATGATTCATGATTCAATTCATGACTCATGATTCAATTCATGAATCATGATTCAATTCATGATTCAATTCATGATTCATGATTCAATTCATGATTCATGATTCAATTCATGATTCATGATTCAAATCATGATTCATGATTCAATTCATTATTCAATTTATGATTCAATTCATGATTCATGATTCATGATTCAATACTTGATTCATGATTCATGATTCAATATATGATTTAATTCATGATTCATGATTCAAATCATGATTCATGATTCAAATTATGATTCATGATTCAATTCGTGATTTAATTCATGATTCATTATTCAATTCATGATTCAATTCATGATTCATGATTCAATTCATGATTCATGATTCATGATTCAAATTATGATTCATGATTCAATTCGTGATTTAATTCATGATTCATGATTCAATTCATGATTTAATTTATGATTCATGATTCAATTCATGATTTAATTCATGATTCATGATTCAATTCATGATTCATGATTCAATTCATATTTCATGATTCAATTCATGATTCATGATTCAAATCATGATTCATGATTCAATTCATGATTCATGATTCAATTCATGATTCATGATTCAATTTATGATTCAATTCATGATTCATTTTAATGATTCATGATTCAATTCATGATTTATGATTCAAATTATGATTCTTGATTCAATTCATGATTAAATTCATGATTCATGGTTTATGATTCAATTCATGATTTATGATTCGATTCATGATTCATGAATCATGATTCAATTCATGATTTATGATTTATGAATCATGATTCGATTCATGATTCATGATTCATGTTTCAATTCATGATTTATGATTCATGATTCAATTCATGATTCATGATTCAATTCATGATTTAATTCATGATTCATGATTCAATTCATGATTTAATTCATGATTTATGATTCAATTTATGATCCATGATTCATAATTCAATTCATGATTCGATTCATGTTTTGATTTATGATTCATGATTCATGATTTAATTCATGATTCATAATTCAATTCATGATTTAATTCATGATTTATGATTCATGATTCAATTCATGATTCATGATTCATGATTGAATTCATGATTCATAATTCAATTCATGATTCATGATTGAATTCATGATTTAATTCATGATTCATAATTCAATTCATGATTCATTTCATGATTCATGATTTAGGATTCAATTCATGATTTATAATTCGATTCATGATTCATGAATCATGATTTGATTCATCATTCCTGATTTATTTCATGATTCATTTCATGATTCATAATTCAATTCATGATTCAATTCATGATTCATGATTCAGATCATGATTCGTGATTCAATTCATGATTCGTGATTCAAATCATGATTCATGATTCAATTCTAGATTTATGATTCAATTCATGATTCATGATTTAATTCATGATTCATGATTTAATTCATGATTCATGATTCAATTCATGATTTATGATTCAATTCATGATTCATGATTTAATTCATGATTCATGATTCGATTCATGATTCAATTCATGATTCAATTCATGATTTAAATCATGATTCATGATTCAATTCTAGATTTATGATTCAATTCTTGATTCAACTCATGATTCATGATTCAAATCATGATTCATGATTCAAATTATGATTCATGATTCAATTCGTGATTTAATTCATGATTCATGATTCAATTCATGATTCAATTCATGGTTCATGATTCATGATTCATGATTCAATTCATATTTCATGATTCAATTCATGATTCATGATTCAAATCATGATTCATGATTCAAATTATGATTCATGATTCAATTCGTGATTTAATTCATGATTCATGATTCAATTCATGATTTAATTCATGATTCCTGATTCAATTCATGATTCATTATTCAATTCTTGATTAATGATTCAATTCATGATTCATGATTCAATTCATGATTCATGATTCAAGATTCAATTCATGATTCAAGATTTAATTTATGATTTATTTCATGATTCATGATTTAGGATTCAATTCATGATTTATTATTCGATTCATGATTCATAATTCATGAATCATAATTCAATTCATGATTCATCATTCATGAATCATGATTAGATTCACGATTCATGATTCAATTCATGTTTCATGATTCAATTCATGATTCATGATTTAATTCTTGAATCATAATTCAATTCATGATTCATGATTAAATTTATGATTCATGATTCATTTCATGATTCATGATTCATGATTCATGATTCAATTCATGATTCATGATTCAATTTATGATTCATGATTCATAATTCAATTCATGATTCATGATTCGATTCATGACTCATGATTTATGAATCATGATTTAATTCATGATTCATGAATCATGATTCGATTCATGATTCATGATTCAATTCATGATTCATGATTCAATTCATGAATCATGATTCGATTCAAGATTCATGATTCGATTCATGACTCATGATTCAATTCTTGATTCATGATTCATGATTCAATATATGATTCAATTCATGATTCATGATTCATTATTCATGAATCATGATTCAATTCATGATTCGTGGTTCAAATCATATTTCATGATTCAATTCTAGATTTATGATTCAATTCATGATTCATGATTTAATTCATGATTCATGATTCAATTCATGATTCATGATTCAATTCATGATTCGATTCATGATTCATGATTCGATTCATGATTCAAATCATGATTCATGATTCAATTCTAGATTTATGATTCAATTCTTGATTCAACTCATGATTCATGATTCAAATCATGATTCATGATTCAAATCATGATTCATGATTCAATTCTAGATTAATGATTCAATTCATGATTCATGATTTAACTCATGATTTATGATTCAATTCATGATTCATGATTCAAATAATGATTCATGATTCAATTCTAGATTTATGATCAATTCATGATTCATGATTTAATTCATGAGTTATGATTCAATTCATGATTCATGATTTAATTCATGATTCAGAATTTAATTCATGATTCTTGATTCATGATTCAATTCATGATTCATGATTCATTTCATGATTCATGTTTCATAATTCAATTCATGATTCAATTCATGATTCAATTTATGATTCGATTCATGATTCATGATTCATGATTCAATTCATGATTCAATTCATGATTCATGATTCAATTCATGACTCATGATTCAATTTATGATTCATGATTCATAATTCAATTCATGATTCATGATTCGATTCATGACTCATGATTTATGAATCATGATTTAATTCATGATTCATGAATCATGATTCGATTCATGATTCATGATTCAATTCATGATTCATGATTCAATTCATGAAACATGATTCGATTCAAGATACATGATTCGATTCATGACTCATGATTCAATTCATGATTCATGATTCAATTCATTATTCAATTCATGATTCATGATTCATGATTCAATACTTGATTCATGATTCATGATTCAATATATGATTCAATTCATGATTCATGATTCATTATTCATGAATCATGATTCAATTCATGATTCATGATTCAATTCATGATTTATGATTCATGATTCAATTCATGATTCATGATTCAATTCATGATTCATGATTTAATTCATGATTCATGATTCAATTCATGATTTAATTCATGATTTATAATTCAATTTATGATCTATGATTCATAATTCAATTCATGATTCGATTCATGTTTTGATTTATGATTCATGATTCATGATTTAATTCATGATTCATGATTCAATTCATGATTTGATTCATGATTCAATTCATGATTCATGATTCATGATTCAATTCATGATTCATAATTCAATTCATGATTCATGATTGAATTCATGATTCAATTCATGATTCATAATTCAATTCATGATTCATGAATCATGATTTGATTCATCATTCCTGATTTATTTCATGATTCATGATTCAATTCATTATTCCTGATTTAATTCATGATTCATTTCATGATTCATAATTCAATTCATGATTCAATTCATGATTCAGATCATGATTCATGATTCAATTCTAGATTTATGATTCAATTCATGATTCATGATTCAATTCATGATTCATGATTCAATTCATGATTCGATTCATGATTCATGATTCAATTCATTATTCAAATCATGATTCATGATTCAATTCTAGATTTATGATTTAATTCTTGATTCAACTCATGATTCATGATTCAAATCATGATTCATGATTCAATTCTAGATTAATGATTCAATTCATGATTCATGATTCATGATTCAATTCTTGATTCATGATTCATGATTCAATTCTTGATTCATGATTCAATATATGATTCAATTCATGAGTCATGATTGAAATCATGATTCATGATTCAATTCATGATTCATGATTCAATTCGTGATTTAATTCATGATTCATGATTTAATTCATGATTCATGGTTTATGATTCAATTCATGATTTATGATTCGATTCATGAGTTATGATTCGATTCATGCTTCATGAATCATGATTCGATTCATGATTCATGATTCAATTCATGACTCATGATTCAATTCATGATTCATGATTCAATTCATGATTCATGATTCAATTCATGATTCATGATTCAAATCATGATTCATGATTCAATTCATTATTCAATTTATGATTCAATTCATGATTCATGATTCATGATTCAATACTTGATTCATGATTCATGATTCAATATATGATTTAATTCATGATTCATGATTCAAATCATGATTCATGATTCAAATTATGATTCATGATTCAATTTGTGATTTAATTCATGATTCATGATTCAATTCATGATTCAATTCATGATTCATGATTCAATTCATGATTCATGATTCAATACTTGATTCATGATTCATGATTCAATATATGATTTAATTCATGATTCAAATCATGATTCATGATTCAAATTATGATTCATGATTCAATTCGTGATTTAATTCATGATTCATGATTCAATTCATGATTTAATTTATGATTCATGATTCAATTCATGATTTAATTCATGATTCATGATTCAATTCATGATTCATGATTCAATTCATATTTCATGATTCAATTCATGATTCATGATTCAATTCATATTTCATGATTCAATTCATGATTCATGATTCAAATCATGATTCATGATTCAAATCATGATTCATGATTCATGATTCAATTCATGATTCATGATTCAATTCATGATTCATGATTCGATTCATGATTCAATTCATGATTCATGATTTAATTCATGATTCATGATTCGATTCATGATTCAATTCATGATTCAATTCATGATTTAAATCATGATTCATGATTCAATTCTAGATTTATGATTCAATTCTTGATTCAACTCATGATTCATGATTCAAATCATGATTCATGATTCAAATTATGATTCATGATTCAATTCGTGATTTAATTCATGATTCATGATTCAATTCATGATTCAATTCATGGTTCATGATTCATGATTCATGATTCAATTCATATTTCATGATTCAATTCATGATTCAAATCATGATTCATGATTCAAATCATGATTCATGATTCAATTCATGATTCATGATTCAAGATTCAATTCATGATTCATGATTTAATTTATGATTTATTTCATGATTCATGATTTAGGATTCAATTCATGATTTATTATTCGATTCATGATTCATAATTCATGAATCATAATTCAATTCATGATTCATCATTCATGAATCATGATTAGATTCACGATTCATGATTCAATTCATGTTTCATGATTCAATTCATGATTCATGATTTAATTCTTGAATCATAATTCAATTCATGATTCATGATTAAATTTATGATTCATGATTCAATTCATGATTCATGATTCATGATTCAATTCATGATTCATGATTCACGATTTAGGATTCAATTCATGATTTATTATTCGATTCATGATTCATGAATCATGATTCAATTCATGATTCATGATTCAATTCATGATTCATGATTCATGATTCAATTCATGATTCATGATTCATGATTTAGGATTCGATTCATGATTTATTATTCGATTCATGATACATGATTCATGAATCAAGATTCAATTAATTAATCATTTCATGATTCATGATTCAGGATTCAATTCATGATTTATTATTCGATTCATGATTCATGATTCATGATTCAATTCAGGATTTATGATTCATGATTCAATTCATGATTCATGATTTAATTCATGATTCATGATTCAATTCATGATTTAATTTATGATTCATGATTCAATTCATGATTTAATTCATGATTCATGATTCAATTCATGATTCATGATTCAATTCATATTTCATGATTCAATTCATGATTCATGATTCAAATCATGATTCATGATTCAAATCATGATTCATGATTCATGATTCAATTCATGATTCATGATTCAATTCATGATTCATGATTAAATTTATGATTCAATTCATGATTCATTTCATGATTCATGATTCAATTCATTATTTATGATTCAAATTATGATTCTTGATTCAATTCATGATTCATTTCATGATTCATGGTTTATGATTCAATTCATGATTTATGATTCGATTCATGATTCATGAATCATGATTCAATTCATGATTTATGATTTATGAATCATGATTCGATTCATGATTCATGATTCATGTTTCAATTCATGATTTATGATTCATGATTCAATTCATGATTCATGATTCAATTCATGATTTAATTCATGATTCATGATTCAATTCATGATTTAATTCATGATTTATGATTCAATTTATGATCCATGATTCATAATTCAATTCATGATTCGATTCATGTTTTGATTTATGATTCATGATTCATGATTTAATTCATGATTCATAATTCAATTCATGATTTAATTCATGATTTATGATTCATGATTCAATTCATGATTCATGATTCATGATTGAATTCATGATTCATAATTCAATTCATGATTCATGATTGAATTCATGATTTAATTCATGATTCATAATTCAATTCATGATTCATTTCATGATTCATGATTTAGGATTCAATTCATGATTTATAATTCGATTCATGATTCATGAATCATGATTTGATTCATCATTCCTGATTTATTTCATGATTCATGATTCAATTCATTATTCCTGATTTAATTCATGATTCATTTCATGATTCATAATTCAATTCATGATTCAATTCATGATTCATGATTCAGATCATGATTCGTGATTCAATTCATGATTCGTGATTCAAATCATGATTCATGATTCAATTCTAGATTTATGATTCAATTCATGATTCATGATTTAATTCATGATTCATGATTCAATTCATGATTTATGATTCAATTCATGATTCATGATTTAAATCATGATTCATGATTCAATTCTAGATTTATGATTCAATTCTTGATTCAACTCATGATTCATGATTTAAATCATGATTCATGATTCAAATTATGATTCATGATTCAATTCGTGATTTAATTCATGATTCATGATTCAATTCATGATTCAATTCATGGTTCATGATTCATGATTCATGATTCAATTCATATTTCATGATTCAATTCATGATTCATGATTCAAATCATGATTCATGATTCAAATCATGATTCATGATTCAATTCATGATTCATGATTCAAGATTCAATTCATGATTCATGATTTAATTTATGATTTATTTCATGATTCATGATTTAGGATTCCATTCATGATTTATTATTCGATTCATGATTCATAATTCATGAATCATAATTCAATTCATGATTCATCATTCATGAATCATGATTAGATTCACGATTCATGATTCAATTCATGTTTCATGATTCAATTCATGATTCATGATTTAATTCTTGAATCATAATTCAATTCATGATTCATGATTAAATTTATGATTCATGATTCAATTCATGATTCATGATTCATGATTCAATTCATGATTCATGATTCATGATTTAGGATTCAATTCATGATTTATTATTCGATTCATGATTCATGATTCATGAATCATGATTCAATTCATGATTCATGATTCAATTCATGATTCATGATTCATGATTCAATTCATGATTCATGATTCATGATTTAGGATTCGATTCATGATTTATTATTCGATTCATGATACATGATTCATGAATCAAGATTCAATTAATTAATCATTTCATGATTCATGATTCAGGATTCAATTCATGATTTATTATTCGATTCATGATTCATGAATCATGATTCATGATTCATGATTCAATTCAGGATTTATGATTCATGATTCAATTCATGATTCATGATTTAATTCATGATTCAATTCATGATTCATGATTTAATTCAAGATTCATGATTCGATTCATGATTCTTAATTCATGATTCAATTCATGATTCATGATTCATTTCATGATTCATGATACATAATTCAATTCATGATTCATGATTCATGATTCATGATTCAATTCATGATTCATGATTCAATTCATGATTCATGATTCAATTCATGATTTATGATTTATGATTCAATTCATGATTCATGATTCATGATTCAATTCATGATTCATAATTCAATTCATGATTCATGATTCAATTCATGATTCATGATTCAAATCATGATTCATGATTTAGGAATCAATTCATGATTTATAATTTGATTCATGATTCATGAATCATGATTTGATTCATCATTCCTGATTTATTTCATGATTCATCATTCCTGATTTAATTCATGATTCATTTCATGATTCATTATTCAGATCATGATTCATGATTAAATTCATGATTCATGATTCAATTCATGATTCATGATTCAAATCATGATTCATGATTCATGATTCAATTCTAGATTTATGATTCAATTCATGATTCATGATTTAATTCATGATTCATGATTTGATTCATGATTCATGATTTGATTCATGATTCAATTCATGGGTTATGATTCATGATTCATGATTCAATTCATATTTCATGATTCAATTCATATTTCATGATTCAATTCGATTCATGATTCAAATCATGATTCATGATTCAATTCCTGATTCATGATTCAATTCATGATTCATGATTCAATTTATGATTCATTTCATGATTCATTTCATGATTCATGATTCAATTCATGATTTATGATTGAAATTATGATTCATGATTCAATTCATTAATCATTTCATGATTCATGATTTATGATTCAATTCATGATTTATGATTCGATTCATGATTCATGAATCATGATTCAATTTATGATTTATGATTTATGAATCATGATTCAATTCATGATTCATGATTCATGATTCAATTCATGATTTATGATTCATGATTCAATTCATGATTCATGATTCAATTCATGATTCATGATTCAATTCATGATTCATGATTTAATTCATGATTCATGATTCAATTCATGATTTAATTCATGATTTATGATTCAATTTATGATCCATGATTCATAATTCAATTCACGATTTATGATTCGATTCATGTTTTGATTTATGATTCATGATTCATGATTCATGATCCATGATTCATGATTCATGATTCATATCATGATTTATGATTCATGATTCAATTCATGATTCATGATTGAATTCATGATTCAATTCATGATTCATAATTCAATTCATGATTCATTTTATGATTCATGATTTAGGATTAAATTCATGATTTATAATTCGATTCATGATTCATGAATCATGATTTGATTCATCATTCCTGATTTATTTCATGATTCATGATTTAATTCATGATTCATTTCATGATTCATGATTCATAATTCAATTCATGATTCAATTCATGATTCATGATTCAGATCATGATTCATAATTCAATTCATGATTCATGATTCAAATCATGATTCATGATTCAATTCTAGATTTATGATTCAATTCATGATTCTTGATTTAATTCATGATTCATGATTCAATTCATGATTCAAATCATGATTCATGATTCAATTCTAGATTTATATTTCAATTCATGATTCAATTCATGATTCATGATTCAAATCATGATTCATGATTCAATTCTAGATTTATGATTCAATTCATGATTCATGATTTAATTCATGATTCAATTCATGATTCATGATTTAATTCATGATTCAATTCATGATTCATGATTCAAATCATGATTCAATTCTAGATGTATGATTCAATTTATGATTCATGATTTAATTCATGATTCATAATTTAATTCATGATTCTTGATTCATGATTCAATTCATGATTCATGATTCATTTCATTAATCATGATTCATTTCATGATTCATGTTTCATATTTCAATTCATGATTCATGATTCAATTCATGATTCAATTTATGATTCGATTCATGATTCATGATTCAATTCATGATTTAATTCATGATTCATGATTCAATTCATGATTCATGATTCAATTCATGATTCATGATTTATTTTTCATGATTTATGATTTATGATTCATGCTTCATGATTTATGATTCATTATTCATGATTTATGATTCAATTCATGATTTATGATTCAATTCATGATTCATGATTCAATTCATGATTCATTATTCAATTCATGATTCATGATTCAAATCATGATTCATGATTCAATTCATTATTCAATTCATGATTCATGATTCAATTCATGATTCATGATTCAATTCATGATTCATGATTCATGATTCAATTCTTGATTCATGATTCATGATTCATGATTCAATTCTTGATTCATGATTCAATATATGATTCAATTCATGATTCATGATTCAAATCATGATTCATGATTCAATTCATGATTCATGATTCAATTCGTGATTTAATTTATGATTCATGATTTAATTCATGATTCATGGTTTATGATTCAATTCATGATTTATGATTCGATTCATGAGTTATGATTCGATTCATGCTTCATGAATCATGATTTGATTCATGATTCATGATTCAATTCATGACTCATGATTCAATTCCTGATTCATGATTCAATTCATGATTCATTATTCAATTCTTGATTCATGATTCAATTCATGATTCATGATTCAATTCATGATTCATGATTCATGATTCAATACTTGATTCATGATTCATGATTCAATATATGATTTAATTCATGATTCATAATTCAATTCATGATTCATTTCATGATTCATGATTTAGGATTCAATTCATGATTCATGATTGAATTCATGATTTAATTCATGATTCATAATTCAATTCATGATTCATTTCATGATTCATGATTTAGGATTCAATTCATGATTTATAATTCGATTCATGATTCATGAATCATGATTTGATTCATCATTCCTGATTTATTTCATGATTCATGATTCAATTCATTATTCCTGATTTAATTCATGATTCATTTCATGATTCATAATTCAATTCATGATTCAATTCATGATTCATGATTCAGATCATGATTCGTGATTCAATTCATGATTCGTGATTCAAATCATGATTCATGATTCAATTCTAGATTTATGATTCAATTCATGATTCATGATTTAATTCATGATTCATGATTCAATTCATGATTTATGATTCAATTCATGATTCATGATTTAATTCATGATTCATGATTCGATTCATGATTCAATTCATGATTCATGATTTAATTCATGATTCATGATTCGATTCATGATTCAATTCATGATTCAATTCATGATTTAAATCATGATTCATGATTCAATTCTAGATTTATGATTCAATTCTTGATTCAACTCATGATTCATGATTTAAATCATGATTCATGATTCAAATTATGATTCATGATTCAATTCGTGATTTAATTCATGATTCATGATTCAATTCATGATTCAATTCATGGTTCATGATTCATGATTCATGATTCAATTCATATTTCATGATTCAATTCATGATTCATGATTCAAATCATGATTCATGATTCAAATCATGATTCATGATTCAATTCATGATTCAAGATTCAATTCATGATTCATGATTTAATTTATGATTTATTTCATGATTCATGATTTAGGATTCAATTCATGATTTATTATTCGATTCATGATTCATAATTCATGAATCATAATTCAATTCATGATTCATCATTCATGAATCATGATTAGATTCACGATTCATGATTCAATTCATGTTTCATGATTCAATTCATGATTCATGATTTAATTCTTGAATCATAATTCAATTCATGATTCATGATTAAATTTATGATTCATGATTCAATTCATGATTCATGATTCATGATTCAATTCATGATTCATGATTCATGATTTAGGATTCAATTCATGATTTATTATTTGATTCATGATTCATGATTCATGAATCATGATTCAATTCATGATTCATGATTCAATTCATGATTCATGATTCATGATTCAATTCATGATTCATGATTCATGATTTAGGATTCGATTCATGATTTATTATTCGATTCATGATACATGATTCATGAATCAAGATTCAATTAATTAATCATTTCATGATTCATGATTCAGGATTCAATTCATGATTTATTATTCGATTCATGATTCATGAATCATGATTCATGATTCATGATTCAATTCAGGATTTATGATTCATGATTCAATTCATGATTCATGATTTAATTCATGATTCAATTCATGATTCATGATTTAATTCAAGATTCATGATTCGATTCATGATTCTTAATTCATGATTCAATTCATGATTCATGATTCATTTCATGATTCATGATACATAATTCAATTCATGATTCATGATTCATGATTCATGATTCAATTCATGATTCATGATTCAATTCATGATTCATGATTCAATTCATGATTTATGATTTATGATTCAATTCATGATTCATGATTCATGATTCAATTCATAATTCAATTCATGATTCATGATTCAATTCATGATTCATGATTCAAATCATGATTCATGATTTAGGAATCAATTCATGATTTATAATTTGATTCATGATTCATGAATCATGATTTGATTCATCATTCCTGATTTATTTCATGATTCATCATTCCTGATTTAATTCATGATTCATTTCATGATTCATTATTCAGATCATGATTCATGATTAAATTCATGATTCATGATTCAATTCATGATTCATGATTCAAATCATGATTCATGATTCATGATTCAATTCTAGATTTATGATTCAATTCATGATTCATGATTTAATTCATGATTCATGATTTGATTCATGATTCATGATTTGATTCATGATTCATGATTTGATTCATGATTCAATTCATATTTCATGATTCAATTCATATTTCATGATTCAATTCGATTCATGATTCAAATCATGATTCATGATTCAAATCATGATTCATGATTCATGATTCAATTCCTGATTCATGATTCAATTCATGATTCATGATTCAATTTATGATTCATTTCATGATTCATTTCATGATTCATGATTCAATTCATGATTTATTATTCAAATTATGATTCATGATTCAATTCATTAATCATTTCATGATTCATGATTTATGATTAGATTCATGATTCATGAATCATGATTCAATTTATGATTTATGATTTATGAATCATGATTCAATTCATGATTCATGATTCATGATTCAATTCATGATTTATGATTCATGATTCAATTCATGATTCATGATTCAATTCATGATTCATGATTCAATTCATGATTCATGATTTAATTCATGATTCATGATTCAATTCATGATTTAATTCATGATTTATGATTCAATTTATGATCCATGATTCATAATTCAATTCACGATTTATGATTCGATTCATGTTTTGATTTATGATTCATGATTCATGATTCATGATCCATGATTCATGATTCATATCATGATTTATGATTCATGATTCAATTCATGATTCATGATTGAATTCATGATTCAATTCATGATTCATAATTCAATTCATGATTCATTTTATGATTCATGATTTAGGATTAAATTCATGATTTATAATTCGATTCATGATTCATGAATCATGATTTGATTCATCATTCCTGATTTATTTCATGATTCATGATTTAATTCATGATTCATTTCATGATTCATGATTCATAATTCAATT
Organism: Mixophyes australis; assembly: GCA_036250195.1. Classification (NCBI taxonomy): domain Eukaryota; kingdom Metazoa; phylum Chordata; class Amphibia; order Anura; family Limnodynastidae; genus Mixophyes; species Mixophyes australis. The sequence goes on from JAVHZZ010000002.1 coordinate 221,211,728, forward strand.
CATGATTCAATTCATGATTCATGATTCAGATCATGATTCATAATTCAATTCATGATTCATGATTCAAATCATGATTCATGATTCAATTCTAGATTTATGATTCAATTCATGATTCTTGATTTAATTCATGATTCATGATTCAATTCATGATTCAAATCATGATTCATGATTCAATTCTAGATTTATATTTCAATTCATGATTCAATTCATGATTCATGATTCAAATCATGATTCATGATTCAATTCTAGATTTATGATTCAATTCATGATTCATGATTTAATTCATGATTCAATTCATGATTCATGATTTAATTCATGATTCAATTCATGATTCATGATTCAAATCATGATTCAATTCTAGATGTATGATTCAATTTATGATTCATGATTTAATTCATGATTCATAATTTAATTCATGATTCTTGATTCATGATTCAATTCATGATTCATGATTCATTTCATTAATCATGATTCATTTCATGATTCATGTTTCATATTTCAATTCATGATTCATGATTCAATTCATGATTCAATTTATGATTCGATTCATGATTCATGATTCAATTCATGATTTAATTCATGATTCATGATTCAATTCATGATTCATGATTCAATTCATGATTCATGATTTATTTTTCATGATTTATGATTTATGATTCATGCTTCATGATTTATGATTCATTATTCATGATTTATGATTCAATTCATGATTTATGATTCAATTCATGATTCATGATTCAATTCATGATTCATTATTCAATTCATGATTCATGATTCAAATCATGATTCATGATTCAATTCATTATTCAATTCATGATTCATGATTCAATTCATGATTCATGATTCAATTCATGATTCATGATTCAATTCTTGATTCATGATTCATGATTCATGATTCAATTCTTGATTCATGATTCAATATATGATTCAATTCATGATTCATGATTCAAATCATGATTCATGATTCAATTCATGATTCATGATTCAATTCGTGATTTAATTTATGATTCATGATTTAATTCATGATTCATGGTTTATGATTCAATTCATGATTTATGATTCGATTCATGAGTTATGATTCGATTCATGCTTCATGAATCATGATTTGATTCATGATTCATGATTCAATTCATGACTCATGATTCAATTCCTGATTCATGATTCAATTCATGATTCATTATTCAATTCTTGATTCATGATTCAATTCATGATTCAATTCATGATTCATGATTCATGATTCAATACTTGATTCATGATTCATGATTCAATATATGATTTAATCCATGATTCATGATTCAAATCATGATTCATGATTCAAATTATGATTCATGATTCAATTCGTGATTTAATTCATGATTCATGATTCAATTCATGATTCAATTCATGATTCATGATTCAATTCATGATTCAATATATGAATCAATTTATCCATCATGATTCAATTCATGGTTCATGATTCAATTCATGATTCATGATTCAAATCATGATTCATGATTCAAATCATGATTCATGATTCAAATTATGATTCATATTTCAATTCATGATTCATGATTCAATTCATGATTCATGATTCAATTTATGATTCAATTCATGATTGATTTCATGATTCATGATTCAATTCATGATTTAATTCATGATTTATGATTCAATTTATGATCCATGATTCATGATTCAATTTATGATTTATGATTTATGAATCATGATTCGATTCATGATTCATATTTCATGAATCATGATTCATGATTCATTATTCATGAATCATGATTCAATTCATGATTTATGATTCATGATTCAATTCATGATTCATGATTCAATTCATGATTCGTGATTTAATTCATGATTCATGATTCAATTCATGATTTAATTCATGATTTATGATTCAATTTATGATCCATGATTCATAATTCAATTCATGATTCGATTCATGTTTTGATTTATGATTCATGATTTAATTCATGATTCATGATTCAATTCATGATTTAATTCATGATTTATGATTCATGATTCAATTCATGATTCATGATTCATGATTGAATTCATGATTCATAATTCAATTCATGATTCATGATTGAATTCATGATTCAATTCATGATTCATAATTCAATTCATGATTCATGATTGAATTCATGATTTAGGATTCAATTCATGATTTATAATTCGATTCATGATTCATGAATCATGATTTGATTCATCATTCCTGATTTATTTCATGATTCATGATTCAATTCATTATTCCTGATTTAATTCATGATTCATTTCATGATTCATAATTCAATTCATGATTCAATTCATGATTCAGATCATGATTCATGATTCAATTCATGATTCATGATTCAATTCATGATTCATGATTCAATTTTAGATTTATGATTCAATTCATGATTCATGATTTAATTCATGATTCATGATTTAATTCATGATTCATGATTCAATTCATGATTCAATTCATGATTCGATTCATGATTCATGATTCAATTCATGATTCAAATCATGATTCATGATTCAATTCTAGATTTATGATTCAATTCTTGATTCAACTCATGATTCATGATTCAAATCATGATTCATGATTCAAATTATGATTCATGATTCAATTCGTGATTTAATTCATGATTAATGATTCAATTCATGATTCATGATTTAATTCATGATTCAATATATGAATCAATTTATCCATCATGATTCAATTCATGGTTCATGATTCATGATTCATGATTCAATTCATATTTCATGATTCAATTCATGATTCATGATTCAAATCATGATTCATGATTCAAATCATGATTCATGATTCATGATTCAATTCATGATTCATGATTCAAGTTATGATTCATTTCATGATTCATGATTCAATTCATGATTTATGATTCAAATTATGATTCATGATTCAATTCATGATTCATTTCATGATTCATGGTTTATGATTCAATTCATGATTTATGATTCGATTCATGATTCATGATTCAATTCATGATTCATGATTCAAATCAAGATTCATGATTCATGATTCAATTCATGATTCATGATTCAAGTTATGATTCATTTCATGATTCATGATTCAATTCATGATTTATGATTCAAATTATGATTCATGATTCAATTCATGATTCATTTCATGATTCATGGTTTATGATTCAATTCATGATTTATGATTCGATTCATGATTCATGAATCATGATTCAATTTATGATTTATGATTTATGAATCATGATTCGATTCATGATTCATATTTCATGAATCATGATTCATGATTCATTATTCATGAATCATGATTCAATTCATGATTCATGATTCATGATTCAATTCATGATTTATGATTCATGATTCAATTCATGATTCATGATTTAATTCATGATTCATGATTCAATTCATGATTTAATTCATGATTTATGATTCAATTTATGATCCATGATTCATAATTAAATTCATGATTCGATTCATGTTTTGATTTATGATTCATGATTCATGATTTAATTCATGATTCATGATTCAAGTCATGATTTAATTCATGATTCATGATTCAATTCATGATTCATGATTCATGATTGAATTCATGATTCATAATTCAATTCATGATTCATGATTGAATTCATAATTCAATTCATGATTCATTTCATGATTCATGATTTAGGATTCAATTCATGATTTATAATTCGATTCATGATTCATGAATCATGATTTGATTCATCATTCCTGATTTATTTCATGATTCATGATTCAATTCATTATTCCTGATTTAATTCATGATTCATTTCATGATTCATAATTCAATTCATGATTCAATTCATGATTCATGATTCAGATCATGATTCATGATTCAATTCATGATTCATGATTCAAATCTTGATTCGATTCATGATTCATGATTCAATTCATGATTCAAATCATGATTCATGATTCAATTCTAGATTTATGATTCAATTCATGATTCATGATTTAGTTCATGATTCATGATTCAATTCATGATTCATAATTCAATCCATGATTCGATTCATGATTCAATTCATGATTCAAATCATGATTCATGATTCAATTCTAGATTTATGATTCAATTCTTGATTCAACTCATGATTCATGATTCAAATCATGATTCATGATTCAATTCTAGATTAATGATTCAATTCATGATTCATGATTTAATTCATGATTTATGATTCAATTCATGATTCATGATTCAAATAATGATTCATGATTCAATTCTAGATTTATGAACAATTCATGATTCATGATTTAATTCATGATTTATGATTCAATTCATGATTCATGATTTAATTCATGATTCATGATTTAATTCATGATTCATAATTTAATTAATGATTCTTGATTCATGATTCAATTCATGATTCATGATTCATTTCATGATTCATGTTTCCTAATTCAATTCATGATTCATGATTCAATTCATGATTCTATTTATGATTCGATTCATGATTCATGATTCATGATTCAATTCATGATTCATGATTCAATTTATGATTCATGATTCATAATTCAATTCATGATTCATGATTCGATTCATGACTAATGATTTATGAATCATGATTTAATTCATGATTCATGAATCATGATTCGATTCATGATTCATGATTCAATTCATGATTCATGATTCAATTCAAGAATCATGATTCGATTCAAGATTCATGATTCGATTCATGACTCATGATTCAATTCTTGATTCATGATTCATGATTCAATATATGATTCAATTTATGATTCATTATTCATGAATCATGATTCAATTCATGATTTGTGATTCAAATCATGATTCATGATTCAATTCTAGATTTATGATTCAATTCATGATTCATGATTTGATTCATGATTCAAATCATGATTCATGATTCAATTCTAGATTTATGATTCAATTCTTGATTCAACTCATGATTCATGATTCAAATCATGATTCATGATTCAATTCTAGATTAATGCTTCAATTCATGATTCATGATTTAATTCATGATTTATGATTCAATTTATGATTCATGATTCAAATAATGATTCATGATTCAATTCTAGATTTATGATCAATTCATGATTCATGATTTAATTCATGATTTATGATTCAATTCATGATTCATGATTTAATTCATGATTCATAATTTAATTCATGATTCTTGATTCATGATTCAATTCATGATTCATGATTCATTTCATGATTCATGATTCATAATTCAATTCATGATTCATGATTCGATTCATGACTCATGATTTATGAATCATGATTTAATTCATGATTCATGAATCATGATTCGATTCATGATTCAATTCATGATTCATGATTCAATTCATGAATCATGATTCGATTCAAGATTCATGATTCGATTCATGACTCATGATTCAATTCATTATTCATGATTCAATTCATTATTCAATTCATGATTTATGATTCAATTCATGATTCATGATTCAATTCATGATTCATGATTCAATTCATGATTCATGATTCATTATTCAATTCTTGATTCATGATTCAAATCATGATTCATGATTAAATTCATTATTCAATTCATGATTCATGATTCAATTATTGATTCATGATTCATGATTCAATATATGATTCAATTCATGATTCATTATTCATGATTCAATTCATGATTTATGATTCAATTCATGATTTATGATTCATGATTCAATTCATGATTCATGATTCAATTCATGATTCATGATTTAATTCATGATTCATGATTCAATTCATGATTTAATTCATGATTTATGATTCAATTTATGATCCATGATTCATAATTCAATTCATGATTCGATTCATGTTTTGATTTATGATTCATGATTCATGATTTAATTCATGATTCATGATTCAATTCATGATTTGATTCATGATTCAATTCATGATTCATGATTCATGATTCAATTCATGATTCATAATTCAATTCATGATACATGATTGAATTCATGATTCAATTCATGATTCATAATTCAATTCATGATTCATGAATCATGATTTGATTCATCATTCCTGATTTATTTCAAGATTCATGATTCAATTCATTATTCCTGATTTAATTCATGATTCATTTCATGATTCATAATTCAATTCATGATTCAATTCATGATTCAGATCATAATTCAAGATTCAATTCTAGATTTATGATTCAATTCATGATTCATGATTCAATTCATGATTCATGATTCAATTCATGATTCGATTCATGATTCATGATTCAATTCATGATTCAAATCATGATTCATGATTCAATTCTAGATTTATGATTTAATTCTTGATTCAACTCATGATTCATGATTCAAATCATGATTCATGATTCAATTCTAGATTAATGATTCAATTCATGATTCATGATTTAATTCATGATTCATGATTCAATTCATGATTCATGATTCAAATAATGATTCATGATTCAATTCTAGATTTATGATTCAATTCATGATTCATGATTTAATTCATGATTTATGATTCAATTCATGATTCATGATTTAATTCATGATTCATAATTTAATTCATGATTCTTGATTCATGATTCAATTCATGACTCATGATTTAATTCATGATTCATGATTCATGAATCATGATTCGATTCATGATTCAATTTATGATTCATAATTCAATTCATGAATCATGATTCGATTCATGATTCATGATTCGATTCATGACTCATGATTCAATTCATGACTCATGATTCAATTCATGATTCATTATTCAAATCATGATTCATGATTCGATTCATTATTCAATTCATGATTCATGATTCGATTCATGATTCAATTCATGATTAATTATTCAAATCATGATTCATGATTCAATTCATTATTCAATTCATGATTCATGATTCAATTCTTGATTCATGATTCATGATTCAATATATGATTCAATTCATGATTCATGATTCATTATTCATGAATCATGATTCAATTCATGATTCATGATTCATGATTCAATTGATGATTTATGATTCATGATTCAATTCATGATTCATGATTCAATTCATGATTTAATTCATGATTTATGATTCAATTTATGATCCATGATTCATAATTCAATTCATGATTCGATTCATGTTTTGATTTATGATTCATGATTCATGATTTAATTCATGATTCATGATTCAATTCATGATTTAATTCATGATTTATGATTCATGATTCAATTCATGATTCATGATTCAATTCATGATTCATAATTCAATTCATGATTCATTTCATGATTCATGATTTAGGATTCAATTCATGATTTATAATTCGATTCATGAATCATGATTTGATTCATCATTCCTGATTTATTTCATGATTCAATTCATTATTCCTGATTTAATTCATGATTCATTTCATGATTCATAATTCAATTCATGATTCAATTCATGATTCATGATTCAGATCATGATTCATGATTCAAATCATAATTCATGATTCAATTTTAGATTTATGATTCAATTCATGATTCATGATTCAATTCATGATTCATGATTCAATTCATGATTCGATTCATGATTCATGATTCAATTCATGATTCAAATCATGATTCATGATTCAATTCTAGATTAATGATTCAATTCATGATTCATGATTTAATTCATGATTCATGATTCAATTCATGATTCATGATTCAAATAATGATTCATGATTCAATTCTAGAATTATGATTCAATTCATGATTCATGATTTAATTCATGATTTATGATTCAATTCATGATTCATGATTTAATTCATGATTCATAATTTAATTCATGACTCATGATTTATGAATCATGATTTAATTCATGATTCATGAATCATGATTCGATTCATGATTCATGATTCGATTCATGACTCATGATTTATGAATCATGATTTAATTCATGATTCATGAATCATGATTCGATTCATGATTCATGATTCAATTCATGATTCATGATTCAATTCATGACTCATGATTCAATTTATGATTCATGATTCATAATTCAATTCATGATTCATGATTCGATTCATGACTCATGATTTATGAATCATGATTTAATTCATGATTCATGATTCATGATTCATGATTCAATTCATGATTCATGATTTAATTCATGAATCATGATTCGATTCATGATTCATGATTCGATTCATGATTCATGATTCGATTCATGATTCATGATTCGATTCATGACTCATGATTCAATTCATGATTCATGATTCAATTCATGATTCATTATTCAAGTCATGATTCATGATTCATGATTCAATTCATGATTCATTATTCAAATCATGATTCATGATTCAATTCATTATTCAATTCATGATTCATGATTCAATTCATTATTCAATTCATGATTCATGATTCAATTCATGATTCATGATTCATGATTCAATTCTTGATTCATGATTCATGATTCAATATATGATTCAATTCATGATTCATGATTCAATTCATGATTCATGATTCAATTCATGATTTAATTCATGATTCGTGATTCGATTCATGATTCAATTCATGATTCAATTCATGATTCAATATATGATTCAATTTATCCATCATGATTCAAATCATGGTTCATGATTCATGATTCAATTCATGATTCATGACTCAATTCATGATTCATGATTCAATTCATGATTTATGATTCATGATTCAAATCCTGATTCCTGATTCCTGATTCCTGATTCATGATTTATGATTCAATTCATGATTCATGATTCAATTTATGATTCATGATTCAATTTATGATTCATGATTCCTAATTCATGATTCAATTCATGATTCAATTCATGATTCATGATTCAATTCATGATTCATGATTCAATTCGAGATTCATGATTCATGATTCAATTCATGACTCATGATTCAATTCATGACTCATGATTCAATTCATGACTCATGATTCATGATTTAATTCATGATTCATGATTCATGATTCAATTCATGATTCAATTCATGAATCATGATTCGATTCATGATTCAATTCATGACTCATGATTCAATTTATGATTCATGATTCAATATATGATTCAATATATGATTCAATTCATGATTCAAATCATAATTCATGATTCATGATTCAATTCATTATTCATGATTCAATTTGTGAATTATGATTAAATTCATGATTAATGATTCATGATTCAATTCATGATTCATGATTCATGATTCAATTTATGATTCAATTCATGAATCATGATTCGATTCATGATTCAATTCATGACTCATGATTCAATTTATGATTCATGATTCAATATATGATTCAATTCATGATTCATGATTCAATATATGATTCATAATTCAATTCATGATTCATGATTCAATATATGATTCAATTCATGATTCATGATTCAATATATGATTCAATTCATGATACATGATTCAAATCATAATTCATGATTCATGATTCAATTCATTATTCATGATTCGATTTGTGATTCATGATTCAATTCATGATTCATGATTAATGATTAAATTCATGATTCATGATTTGATTCATGATTCAATTCATGATTCATTATTCAATTCATGATTCATGATTCAATTCGTGATTTATGATTCAATTTGTGATTCATGATTCAATTCATGATTCATGATTAATGATTAAATTCATGATTCATGATTCAATTCATGACTCATGATTCAATTCATGATTCATGATTCAATTCATGATTCATTATTTAATTCATGATTCATTATTCAATTCATGATTCATAATTCAATATATGATTCAAATCATAATTCATGATTCATGATTCAATATATGATTCAATTCATCCATCATGCTTCAAATCATTGTTCATGATTCGTGATTCAATTCATGACTAATGAATCAATTCATGATTCAATTCATGAGTCATGATTCAATTCATGATTTATTATTCGATTCATGATTCATGAATCATGATTCATGAATCATGATTCGATTCATGATTCTTCATTCATGAATCATGATTTGATTCATGATTCATGAATCATGATTCAATTCATTATTCATTTCATGATTCAATTCATGATTTATGATTCGATTCATGAATCATGATTTGATTCTTGATTTATGATTCATGAATCATGATTCAATTCATTAATCATGATTCCATTCATGATTGATGATTCATGATTCAATTCATGATTCATGATTCAATTCATGATTAATTTCATGATTCATGATTAAATTCATGATTCAATTCATTATTCATGATTCAATTCATGATTCATGATTCATGATTCAATTCATGATTCATGATTCAATTCATGATTCATGATTCAATTCATGATTCATGATTCAATTCATGATTCATGATTTAATTTATGATTTATTTCATGATTCATGATTTAGGATTCAATTCATGATTTATTATTCGATTCATGATTCATGATTCATAATTCATGATTCAATTCATGATTCATCATTCCTGAATCATGATTTAATTCACGATTCATGAATCATGATTCAATTCATGCTTCATGATTCAGTTCATGATTCATGATTCAATTCATGATTCATCATTCAAATCATGATTCATGATTCAATTCATGTTTCATGATTCAATTCATGATTCATAATTCAATTCATGATTCATGATTTGATTCATGATTCATGATTCATGATTTATGATTCGATTCATGATTTATGATCATGAATCATGATTCAGTTCATGATTCATTTCATGATTCAATTCATGATTCATGATTTATGATTCGATTCATGAATCATGATTCGATTCTTAATTTATGATTCATGAATCATGATTCAATTCATGATTCATCATTTATATCATGATTCATAATTCATGATTCAAATTATGATTTATGATTTATGATTTATGATTCATGATTCATGATTCCATTCATGATTTATGATTCATGATTCGATTCATGATTTATGATTCATTTCATGATTCAAGATTCATGATTCAATTCATGATTTAATTCATGATTCCTGATTCAATTCATGATTCATGATTCATTATTCAATTCTTGATTAATGATTCAATTCATGATTCATGATTCAATTCATGATTCATGACTCAATTCATGATTCATGATTCAATTCATGATTTATGATTCAATATATGATTCAATTCATGATTCAATTCTTGATTTATGATTCATGATTCAATTCCTGATTCCTGATTCCTGATTCCTGATTCATGATTTATGATTCAATTCATGATTCATGATTCAATTTATGATTCATGATTCAATTTATGATTCATGATTCCTGATTCATGATTCAATTCATGATTCAATTCATGATTCATGATTCAATTCATGATTCATGATTCAATTCATGATTCATGATTCATGATTTAATTTATGATTCAATTCATGAATCATGATTCGATTCATGATTCAATTCATGACTCATGATTCAATTTATGATTCATGATTCAATATATGATTCAATTCATGATTCATGATTCAATATATGATTCAATTCATGATTCATGATTCAAATCATAATTCATGATTCATGATTCAATTCATTATTCATGATTCAATTTGTGAATTATGATTAAATTCATGATTCATGATTAATGATTAAATTCATGATTCACGATTCAATTTATGATTCATAATTCAATTCATGATTCATGATTCAATATATGATTCAATTCATGATTCATGATTCAATATATGATTCAATTCATGATACATGATTCAAATCATAATTCATGATTCATGATTCAATTCATTATTCATGATTCAATTTGTGATTCATGATTCAATTCATGATTCATGATTAATGATTAAATTCATGATTCATGATTCAATTCATGATTCATGATTCAATTCATGATTCATTATTCAATTCATGATTCATGATTCAATTCGTGATTTATGATTAAATTTGTGATTCATGATTCAATTCATGACTCATGATTCAATTCATGACTCATGATTCATGATTTAATTCATGATTCATGATTCATGATTCATGATTCAATTCATGATTCATGATTCATGATTCGATTCATGATTCAATTCATGACTCATGATTCAATTTATGATTCATGATTCAATATATGATTCAATTCATTAATCATGATTCAATATATGATTCAATTCATGATTCATGATTCAAATCATAATTCATGATTCATGATTCAATTCATTATTCATGATTCAATTTGTGAATTATGATTAAATTCATGATTCATGATTAATGATTCATGATTCAATTCATGATTCATGATTCATGATTCAATTTATGATTCAATTCATGAATCATGATTCGATTCATGATTCAATTCATGACTCATGATTCAATTTATGATTCATGATTCAATATATGATTCAATTCATGATTCATGATTCAATATATGATTCATAATTCAATTCATGATTCATGATTCAATATATGATTCAATTCATGATTCATGATTCAATATATGATTCAATTCATGATACATGATTCAAATCATGATTCATGATTCAATTCATTATTCATGATTCAATTTGTGATTCATGATTCAATTCATGATTCATGATTAATGATTAAATTCATGATTCATGATTCAATTCATGATTCATGATTCAATTCATGATTCATTATTCAATTCATGATTCATGATTCAATTCGTGATTTATAATTCAATTTGTGATTCATGATTCAATTCATGATTCATGATTAATGATTAAATTCATGATTCATGATTCAATTCATGACTCATGATTCAATTCATGATTCATGATTCAATTCATGATTCATTATTTAATTCATGATTCATTATTCAATTCATGATTCATAATTCAATATATGATTCAAATCATAATTCATGATTCATGATTCCATTCATGATTCATGATTCAATATATGATTCAATTCATCCATCATGCTTCAAATCATTGTTCATGATTCGTGATTCAATTCATGATTAATGATTCAATTCATGATTCAATTCATGATTCATGATTCAATTCATGATTTATTATTCGATTCATGATTCATGAATCATGATTCATGAATCATGATTCGATTCATGATTCTTCATTCATGAATCATGATTTGATTCATGATTCATGAATCATGATTCAATTCATTATTCATTTCATGATTCAATTCATGATTTATGATTCGATTCATGAATCATGATTTGATTCTTGATTTATGATTCATGAATCATGATTCAATTCATTAATCATGATTCCATTCATGATTAATGATTCATGATTCAATTCATGATTCATGATTCAATTCATGATTAATTTCATGATTCATGATTCAATTCATGATTCAATTCATTATTCATGATTCAATTCATGATTCATGATTCATGATTCAATTCATGATTCATGATTCAATTCATGATTCATGATTCAATTCATGATTCATGATTCATGATTCAATTCATGATTCATGATTTAATTTATGATTTATTTCATGATTCATGATTTAGGATTCAATTCATGATTTATTATTCGATTCATGATTCATGATTCATAATTCATGATTCAATTCATGATTCATCATTCATGAATCATGATTTAATTCACGATTCATGAATCATGATTCAATTCATGCTTCATGATTCAGTTCATGATTCATGATTCAATTCATGATTCATCATTCAAATCATGATTCATGATTCAATTCATGTTTCATGATTCAATTCATGATTCATAATTCAATTCATGATTCATGATTTGATTCATGATTCATGATTCATGAATCATGATTCGATTCATGATTTATGATCATGAATCATGATTCAGTTCATGATTCATTTCATGATTCAATTCATGATTCATAATTTATGAATCGATTCATGAATCATGATTCGATTCTTAATTTATGATTCATGAATCATGATTCAATTCATGATTCATCATTTATATCATGATTCATAATTCATGATTCAAATTATGATTTATGATTTATGATTCATGATTCATGATTCGATTCATGATTTATGATTCATGATTCGATTCATGATTTATGATTCATTTCATGATTCAAGATTCATGATTCAATTCATGATTTAATTCATGATTCCTGATTCAATTCATGATTCATGATTCATTATTCAATTCTTGATTAATGATTCAATTCATGATTCATGATTCAATTCATGATTCATGACTCATTTCATGATTCATGACTCATTTCATGATTCATGATTCAATTCATGATTTATGATTCAATATATGATTCAATTCATGATTCAATTCTTGATTTATGATTCATGATTCAATTCCTGATTCCTGATTCCTGATTCCTGATTCATGATTTATGATTCAATTCATGATTCATGATTCAATTTATGATTCATGATTCAATTTATGATTCATGATTCCTGATTCATGATTCAATTCATGATTCAATTCATGATTCATGATTCAATTCATGATTCATGATTCAATTCATGATTCATGATTCATGATTCAATTTATGATTAAATTCATGAATCATGATTCGATTCATGATTCAATTCATGACTCATGATTCAATTTATGATTCATGATTCAATATATGATTCAATTCATGATTCAATATATGATTCAATTCATGATTCATGATTCAAATCATAATTCATGATTCATGATTCAATTCATTATTCATGATTCAATTTGTGAATTATGATTAAATTCATGATTCATGATTAATGATTTGATTCATGATTCAATTTATGATTCATAATTCAATTCATGATTCATGATTCAATATATGATTCAATTCATGATACATGATTCAAATCATAATTCATGATTCATGATTCAATTCATTATTCATGATTCAATTTGTGATTCATGATTCAATTCATGATTCATGATTAATGATTAAATTCATGATTCATGATTCAATTCATGATTCATGATTCAATTCATGATTCATTATTCAATTCATGATTCATGATTCAATTCGTGATTTATGATTCAATTTGTGATTCATGATTCAATTCATGATTAATGATTAAATTCATGATTCATGATTCAATTCATGACTCATGATTCAATTCATGATTCATAATTCAATTCATGATTCATGATTTGATTCATGATTCATGATTCATGAATCATGATTTGATTCATGATTCATGATTCATGAATCATGATTCGATTCATGATTTATGATCATGAATCATGATTCAGTTCATGATTCATTTCATGATTCAATTCATGATTTATGATTCGATTCATGAATCATGATTCGATTCTTAATTTATGATTCATGAATCATGATTCAATTCATGATTCATCATTTATATCATGATTCATAATTCATGATTCAAATTATGATTTATGATGTATGATTTATGATTCATGATTCATGATTCCATTCATGATTTATGATTCATGATTCGATTCATGATTTATGATTCATTTCATGATTCAAGATTCATGATTCAATTCATGATTTAATTCATGATTCCTGATTCAATTCATGATTCATGATTCATTATTCAATTCTTGATTAATGATTCAATTCATGATTCATGATTCAATTCATGATTCATGACTCAATTCATGATTCATGATTCAATTCATGATTTATGATTCAATATATGATTCAATTCATGATTCAATTCTTGATTTATGATTCATGATTCAATTCCTGATTCCTGATTCCTGATTCCTGATTCATGATTTATGATTCAATTCATGATTCATGATTCAATTTATGATTCATGATTCAATTTATGATTCATGATTCCTGATTCATGATTCAATTCATGATTCAATTCATGATTAATGATTCAATTCATGATTCATGATTCAATTCATGATTCATGATTCATGATTTAATTTATGATTCAATTCATGAATCATGATTCGATTCATGATTCAATTCATGACTCATGATTCAATTTATGATTCATGATTCAATATATGATTCAATTCATGATTCATGATTCAATATATGATTCAATTCATGATTCATGATTCAAATCATAATTCATGATTCATGATTCAATTCATTATTCATGATTCAATTTGTGAATTATGATTAAATTCATGATTCATGATTAATGATTAAATTCATGATTCATGATTCAATTTATGATTCATAATTCAATTCATGATTCATGATTCAATATATGATTCAATTCATGATTCATGATTCAATATATGATTCAATTCATGATACATGATTCAAATCATAATTCATGATTCATGATTCAATTCATTATTCATGATTCAATTTGTGATTCATGATTCAATTCATGATTCATGATTAATGATTAAATTCAGGATTCATGATTCAATTCATGATTCATGATTCAATTCATGATTCATTATTCAATTCATGATTCATGATTCAATTCGTGATTTATGATTCAATTTGTGATTCATGATTCAATTCATGACTCATGATTCAATTCATGACTCATGATTCATGATTTAATTCATGATTCATGATTCATGATTCAATTCATGATTCATGATTCATGATTCGATTCATGATTCAATTCATGACTCATGATTCAATTTATGATTCATGATTCAATATATGATTCAATTCATGATTCATGATTCAATATATGATTCAATTCATGATTCATGATTCAAATCATAATTCATGATTCATGATTCAATTCATTATTCATGATTCAATTTGTGAATTATGATTAAATTCATGATTCATGATTAATGATTCATGATTCAATTCATGATTCATGATTCATGATTCAATTTATGATTCAATTCATGAATCATGATTCGATTCATGATTCAATTCATGACTCATGATTCAATTTATGATTCATGATTCAATATATGATTCAATTCATGATTCATGATTCAATATATGATTCATAATTCAATTCATGATTCATGATTCAATATATGATTCAATTCATGATTCATGATTCAATATATGATTCAATTCATGATACATGATTCAAATCATAATTCATGATTCATGATTCAATTCATTATTCATGATTCAATTTGTGATTCATGATTCAATTCATGATTCATGATTAATGATTAAATTCATGATTCATGATTCAATTCATGATTCATGATTCAATTCATGATTCATGATTCAATTCATGATTCATGATTCAATTCGTGATTTATGATTCAATTTGTGATTCATGATTCAATTCATGATTCATGATTAATGATTAAATTCATGATTCATGATTTGATTCATGATTCATGATTCATGAATCATGATTCGATTCATGATTTATGATCATGAATCATGATTCAGTTCATGATTCATTTCATGATTCAATTCATGATTCATGATTTATGATTCGATTCATGAATCATGATTCGATTCTTAATTTATGATTCATGAATCATGATTCAATTCATGATTCATCATTTATATCATGATTCATAATTCATGATTCAAATTATGATTTATGATTTATGATTTATGATTCATGATTCATGATTCCATTCATGATTTATGATTCATGATTCGATTCATGATTTATGATTCATTTCATGATTCAAGATTCATGATTCAATTCATGATTTAATTCATGATTCCTGATTCAATTCATGATTCATGATTCATTATTCAATTCTTGATTAATGATTCAATTCATGATTCATGATTCAATTCATGATTCATGATTCAATTCATGATTTATGATTCAATATATGATTCAATTCATGATTCAATTCTTGATTTATGATTCATGATTCAATTCCTGATTCCTGATTCCTGATTCCTGATTCATGATTTATGATTCAATTCATGATTCATGATTCAATTTATGATTCATGATTCAATTTATGATTCATGATTCAATTCATGATTAATTTCATGATTCATGATTCAATTCATGATTCAATTCATGATTCATGATTCATGATTCAATTCATGATTCATGATTCAATTCATGATTCATGATTCAATTCATGATTCATGATTCAATTCATGATTCATGATTCAATTCATGATTCATGATTCATGATTCAATTCATGATTCATGATTTAATTTATGATTTATTTCATGATTCATGATTTAGGATTCAATTCATGATTTATTATTCGATTCATGATTCATGATTCATAATTCATGATTCAATTCATGATTCATCATTCATGAATCATGATTTAATTCACGATTCATGAATCATGATTCAATTCATGCTTCATGATTCAGTTCATGATTCATGATTCAATTCATGATTCATCATTCAAATCATGATTCATGATTCAATTCATGTTTCATGATTCAATTCATGATTCATAATTCAATTCATGATTCATGATTTGATTCATGATTCATGATTCATGAATCATGATTCGATTCATGATTTATGATCATGAATCATGATTCAGTTCATGATTCATTTCATGATTCAATTCATGATTCATGATTTATGATTCGATTCATGAATCATGATTCGATTCTTAATTTATGATTCATGAATCATGATTCAATTCATGATTCATCATTTATATCATGATTCATAATTCATGATTCAAATTATGATTTATGATTTATGATTCATGATTCATGATTCCATTCATGATTTATGATTTATGATTCGAATTATGATTTATGATTCATTTCATGATTCAAGATTCATGATTCAATTCATGATTTAATTCATGATTCCTGATTCAATTCATGATTCATGATTCATTATTCAATTCTTGATTAATGATTCAATTCATGATTCATGATTCAATTCATGATTCATGACTCAATTCATGATTCATGATTCAATTCATGATTTATGATTCAATATATGATTCAATTCATGATTCAATTCTTGATTTATGATTCATGATTCAATTCCTGATTCCTGATTCCTGATTCCTGATTCATGATTTATGATTCAATTCATGATTCATGATTCAATTTATGATTCATGATTCAATTTATGATTCATGATTCCTGATTCATGATTCAATTCATGATTCATGATTCAATTCATGATTCATGATTCATGATTCAATTTATGATTCAATTCATGAATCATGATTCGATTCATGATTCAATTCATGACTCATGATTCAATTTATGATTCATGATTCAATATATGATTCAATTCATGATTCATGATTCAATATATGATTCAATTCATGATTCATGATTCAAATCATAATTCATGATTCATGATTCAATTCATTATTCATGATTCAATTTGTGAATTATGATTAAATTCATGATTCATGATTAATGATTAAATTCATGATTCATGATTCAATTTATGATTCATAATTCAATTCATGATTCATGATTCAATATATGATTCAATTCATGATACATGATTCAAATCATAATTCATGATTCATGATTCAATTCATTATTCATGATTCAATTCATGATTCATGATTAATGATTAAATTCATGATTCATGATTCAATTCATGATTCATGATTCAATTCATGATTCATTATTCAATTCATGATTCATGATTCAATTCGTGATTTATGATTCAATTTGTGATTCATGATTCAATTCATGATTCATGATTAATGATTAAATTCATGATTCATGATTCAATTCATGACTCATGATTCAATTCATGATTCATGATTCAATTCATGATTCATTATTCAATTCATGATTCATTATTCAATTCATGATTCATAATTCAATATATGATTCAAATCATAATTCATGATTCATGATTCCATTCATGATTCATGATTCAATATATGATTCAATTCATCCATCATGCTTCAAATCATTGTTCATGATTCGTGATTCAATTCATGATTAATGATTCAATTCATGATTCAATTCATGATTCATGATTCAATTCATGATTTATTATTCGATTCATGATTCATGAATCATGATTCATGAATCATGATTCGATTCATGATTCTTCATTCATGAATCATGATTTGATTCATGATTCATGAATCATGATTCAATTCATTATTCATTTCATGATTCAATTCATGATTTATGATTCGATTCATGAATCATGATTTGATTCTTGATTTATGATTCATGAATCATGATTCAATTCATTAATCATGATTCCATTCATGATTGATGATTCATGATTCAATTCATGATTCATGATTCAATTCATGATTAATTTCATGATTCATGATTCAATTCATGATTCAATTCATTATTCATGATTCAATTCATGATTCATGATTCATGATTCAATTCATGATTCATGATTCAATTCATGATTCATGATTCAATTCATGATTCATGATTCATGATTTAATTTATGATTTATTTCATGATTCATGATTTAGGATTCAATTCATGATTTATTATTCGATTCATGATTCATGATTCATAATTCATGATTCAATTCATGATTCATCATTCATGAATCATGATTTGATTCACGATTCATGAATCATGATTCAATTCATGCTTCATGATTCAGTTCATGATTCATGATTCAATTCATGATTCATCATTCAAATCATGATTCATGATTCAATTCATGTTTCATGATTCAATTCATGATTCATAATTCAATTCATGATTCATGATTTGATTCATGATTCATGATGCATGAATCATGATTCGATTCATGATTTATGATCATGAATCATGATTCAGTTCATGATTCATTTCATGATTCAATTCATGATTCATGATTTATGATTCGATTCATGAATCATGATTCGATTCTTAATTTATGATTCATGAATCATGATTCAATTCATGATTCATCATTTATATCATGATTCATAATTCATGATTCAAATTATGATTTATGATTTATGATTCATGATTCATGATTCCATTCATGATTTATGATTTATGATTCGAATTATGATTTATGATTCATTTCATGATTCAAGATTCATGATTCAATTCATGATTTAATTCATGATTCCTGATTCAATTCATGATTCATGATTCATTATTCAATTCTTGATTAATGATTCAATTCATGATTCATGATTCAATTCATGATTCATGACTCAATTCATGATTCATGATTCAAAATCATGATTTATGATTCAATATATGATTCAATTCATGATTCAATTCTTGATTTATGATTCATGATTAAATTCCTGATTCCTGATTCCTGATTCATGATTTATGATTCAATTCATGATTCATGATTCAATTTATGATTCATGATTCAATTTATGATTCATGATTCAATTTATGATTCATGATTCCTGATTCATGATTCAATTCATGATTCAATTCATGATTCATGATTCAATTCATGATTCATGATTCAATTCGAGATTCATGATTCAATTCATGACTCATGATTCAATTCATGACTCATGATTCATGATTTAATTCATGATTCATGATTCATGATTCAATTCATGATTCATGATTCAATTTATGATTCAATTCATGAATCATGATTCGATTCATGATTCAATTCATGATTCATGATTCAATTCGAGATTCATGATTCAATTCATGACTCATGATTCAATTCATGACTCATGATTCATGATTTAATTCATGATTCATGATTCATGATTCAATTCATGATTCATGATTCAATTTATGATTCAATTCATGAATCATGATTCGATTCATGATTCAATTCATGACTCATGATTCAATTTATGATTCATGATTCAATATATGATTCAATTCATGATTCATGATTCAATATATGATTCAATTCATGATTCATGATTCAAATCATAATTCATGATTCAATTCATTATTCATGATTCAATTTGTGAATTATGATTCAATTCCTGATTCATGATTAATGATTAAATTCATGATTCATGATTCAATTTATGATTCATAATTCAATTCATGATTCATGATTCAATATATGATTCAATTCATGATTCATGATTCAATATATGATTCAATTCATGATACATGATTCAAATCATAATTCATGATTCATGATTCAATTCATTATTCATGATTCAATTTGTAATTCATGATTCAATTCATGATTCATGATTAATGATTAAATTCATGATTCATGATTCAATTCATGATTCATGATTCAATTCATGATTCATTATTCAATTCATGATTCATTATTCAATTCATGATTCATGATTCAATTCATGATTTATGATTCAATTTGTGATTCATGATTCAATTCATGATTCATGATTAATGATTAAATTCATGATTCATGATTAAATTCATGATTCATGATTCAATTCATGATTCATCATTCAATTCATGATTCATCATTCAATTCATGATTCATTATTCAATTCATGATTCATTATTCAATTCATGATTCATAATTCAATATATGATTCAAATCATGATTCATGATTCCATTCATGATTCATGATTCAATATATGATTCAATTCATCCATCATGCTTCAAATCATTGTTCATGATTCATGATTCAATTCATGATTAATGATTCAATTCATGATTCAATTCATGATTCATGATTCAATTCATGATTCATGACTCATTTCATGATTCATGATTCAATTCATGATTTATGATTCAATATATGATTCAATTCATGATTCAATTCTTGATTTATGATTCATGATTAAATTCCTGATTCCTGATTCCTGATTCCTGATTCATGATTTATGATTCAATTCATGATTCATGATTCAATTTATGATTCATGATTCAATTTATGATTCATGATTCAATTTATGATTCATGATTTCTGATTCATGATTCAATTCATGATTCAATTCATGATTCATGATTCAATTCGAGATTCATGATTCAATTCATGACTCATGATTCAATTCATGACTCATGATTCATGATTTAATTCATGATTCATGATTCATGATTCATGATTCAATTCATGATTCATAATTCAATTTATGATTCAATTCATGAATCATGATTCGATTCATGATTCAATTCATGACTCATGTTTCAATTTATGATTCATGATTCAATATATGATTCAATTCATGATTCATGATTCAATATATGATTCAATTCATGATTCATGATTCAAATCATAATTCATGATTCATGATTCAATTCATTATTCATGATTCAATTTGTGAATTATGATTCAATTCATGATTCATGATTAATGATTAAATTCATGATTCATGATTCAATTTATGATTCATAATTCAATTCATGATTCATGATTCAATATATGATTCAATTCATGATTCATGATTCAATATATGATTCAATTCATGATACATGATTCAAATCATAATTCATGATTCATGATTCAATTCATTATTCATGATTCAATTTGTAATTCATGATTCAATTCATGATTCATGATTAATGATTAAATTCATGATTCATGATTCAATTCATGATTCATGATTCAATTCATGATTCATTATTCAATTCATGATTCATTATTCAATTCATGATTCATGATTCAATTCGTGATTTATGATTCAATTTGTGATTCATGATTCAATTCATGATTTATGATTAATGATTAAATTCATGATTCATGATTCAATTCATGATTCATGATTCAATTCATGATTCATCATTCAATTCATGATTCATCATTCAATTCATGATTCATTATTCATTTCATGATTCATTATTCAATTCATGATTCATAATTCAATATATGATTCAAATCATAATTCATGATTCATGTTTCCATTCATGATTCATGATTCAATATATGATTCAATTCATCCATCATGCTTCAAATCATTGTTCATGATTCATGATTCAATTCATGATTAATGATTCAATTCATGATTCAATTCATGATTCATGATTCAATTCATGATTCATCATTCAATTCATGATTCATCATTCAATTCATGATTCATTATTCATTTCATGATTCATTATTCAATTCATGATTCATAATTCAATATATGATTCAAATCATAATTCATGATTCATGATTCCATTCATGATTCATGATTCAATATATGATTCAATTCATCCATCATGCTTCAAATCATTGTTCATGATTCATGATTCAATTCATGATTAATGATTCAATTCATGATTCAATTCATGATTCATGATTCAATTCATGATTTATTATTCGATTCATGAATCATGAATCATGATTCATGAATCATGATTCGATTCATGATTCTTCATTCATGAATCATGATTTGATTCATGATTCATGAATCATGATTCAATTCATTATTCATTTCATGATTCAATTCATGATTTATGATTCGATTCATGAATCATGATTTGATTCTTGATTTATGATTCATGAATCATGATTCAATTCATTAATCATGATTCCATTCATGATTGATGATTCATGATTCAATTCATGATTCATGATTCAATTCATGATTAATTTCATGATTCATGATTCAATTCATGATTCAATTCATTATTCATGATTCAATTCATGATTCATGATTCATGATTCAATTCATGATTCATGATTCATGATTCAATTCATGATTCATGATTCAATTCATGATTCATGATTCATGATTCAATTCATGATTCATGATTCATGATTTAATTTATGATTTATTTCATGATTCATGATTTAGGATTCAATTCATGATTTATTATTCGATTCATGATTCATGATTCATAATTCATGATTCATCATTCATGAATCATGATTTGATTCACGATTCATGAATCATGATTCAATTCATGCTTCATGATTCAGTTCATGATTCATGATTCAATTCATGATTCATGATTCAATTCATGATTCATCATTCAAATCATGATTCATGATTCAATTCATGTTTCATGATTCAATTCATGATTCATAATTCAATTCATGATTCATGATATGATTCATGATTCATGAATCATGATTCGATTCATGATTTATGATCATGAATCATGATTCAGTTCATGATTCATTTCATGATTCAATTCATGATTCATGATTTATGATTTGATTCATGAATCATGATTCGATTCTTAATTTATGATTCATGAATCATGATTCAATTCATGATTCATCATTTATATCATGATTCATAATTCATGATTCAAATTATGATTTATGATTTATGATTCATGATTCATGATTCCATTCATGATTTATGATTCATGATTCGATTCATGATTTATGATTCATTTCATGATTCAAGATTCATGATTCAATTCATGATTTAATTCATGATTCCTGATTCAATTCATGATTCATGATTCATTATTCAATTCTTGATTAATGATTCAATTTATGATTCATGATTCAATTCATGATTCATGATTCAATTCATGATTTATGATTTAATTTATGATTTATTACATGATTCATGTTTTAGGATTCAATTCATGATTTATTATTCGATTCATGATTCATAATTCATGAATCATGATTCAATTCATGATTCATCATTCATGAATCATGATTAGATTCACGATTCATGATTCAATTCATGATTCAGGAATTCAATTCATGATTCATGATTCAAATCATGATTCATGATTCAATTCATGTTTCATGATTCAATTCATGATTCATGATTTAATTCATGAATCATAATTCAATTCATGATTCATGATTAAATTTATGATTCATGATTCAATTCATGATTCAAGATTCATGATTTAGGATTCAATTCATGATTTATTATTCGATTCATGATTCATGATTCATGAATCATGATTCAATTCATGATTCATTTCATGATTCATGATTCAGGATTCAATTCATGATTTATTATTCGATTCATGATTCATGATTCATGAATCATGATTCATGATTCATAAATCATGATTCATGATTCATGATTCATGAATCATGATTCATGATTCATGATTCAATTCATGATTTATGATTCATGATTCAATTCATGATTCATGATTCAATTCATGATTCATGATTTAATTCATGATTCTTAATTCATGATTCAATTCATGATTCATGATTCATTTCATGATTCATGATACATAATTCAATTCATGATTCATGATTCATGATTCATGATTCAATTCATGATTCATGATTCAATTCATGATTCATGATTCAATTCATGATTTATGATTCATGATTCAATTCATGATTCATGATTCATGATTCAATTCATGATTCATGATTCAATTCATGATTCATAATTCAATTCATGATTCATGATTCAATTCATGATTCATGATTCAAATCATGATTCATGATTTAGGAATCAATTCATGATTTATAATTTGATTCATGAATCATGATTTGATTCATCATTCCTGATTTATTTCATGATTCATCATTCCTGATTTAATTCATGAATCATCATTCCTGATTTAATTCATGATTCATGATTCAATTCATGATTCATGATACAATTTATGATTTAATTCATGATTCATGATTCAATTCATGATTCATGATTCATGATTCAATTCATGATTCATGATTCAATTCATGATTCATGATATAATTTATGATTCAATTCATGATTTATGATTCAAATTATGATTCATGATTCAATTCATTAATCATTTCATGATTCATGGTTTATGATTCAATTCATGATTTATGATTCGATTCATGATTCATGAATCATGATGCAATTTATGATTTATGATTTATGAATCATGATTCTATTCATGATTCATGAATCATGATTCAATTCATGATTCATGATTCATGATTCAATTCATGATTTATGATTCATGATTCAATTCATGATTCATGATTCATGATTTAATTCATGATTCATGATTCAATTCATGATTTAATTCATGATTTATGATTCAATTTATTATCCATGATTCATAATTCAATTCATGATTTATGATTCGATTCATGTTTTGATTTATGATTCATGATTCATGATTCATGATCCATGATTCATGATTCATGATTCAATTCATGATTTATGATTCATGATTCAATTCATGATTCATAATTCAATTCATGATTCATGATTCAATTCATGATTCATAATTCAATTCATGATTCATTTCATGATTCATGATTTAGGATTCAATTCATGATTTATAATTCGATTCATGATTCCTGATTTAATTCATGATTCAATTCATGATTCAATTCATGATTCATGATTCAGATCATGATTCATGATTCAATTCATGATTCATGTTTCAAATCATGATTCATGATTCAATTCTAGATTTATGATTCAATTCATGATTCATGATTCAATTCATGATTCATGATTCGATTCATGATTCGATTCATGATTCATGATTCAATTCATGATTCAAATCATGATTCATGAATCAATTCTAGATTTATGATTCAATTCATGATTCAAATCATGATTCATGATTCAATTCTAGATTTATGATTCAATTCATGATTCATGATTCAATTCATGATTCATGATTTAATTCATGATTCATGATTCAATTCATGATTCATGATTTAAATCATGATTCAATTCTAGATTTAAGATTCAATTCATGATTCATGATTTAATTCATGATTTATGATTCAATTCATGATTCATGATTTAATTCATGATTCATAATTTAATTCATGATTCTTGATTCATGATTCAATTCATGATTCATGAATTATTTCATGATTCATGATTCATTTCATGATTCATGTTTCATATTTCAATTCATGATTCATGATTCAATTCATGATTCAATTTATGATTCGATTCATGATTCATGATTCAATTCATGATTCAATTCATGATTCAATTCATGATTCATGATTCAATTCATGATTCATGATTCAATTCATGATTTATGATTCAATTTATGATTCATGATTCATAATTCAAT
The DNA here is from genome assembly GCA_036250195.1 of Mixophyes australis. NCBI lineage: Eukaryota > Metazoa > Chordata > Amphibia > Anura > Limnodynastidae > Mixophyes > Mixophyes australis. The sequence continues at coordinate 221,239,107 of JAVHZZ010000002.1, forward strand.
TCATGATTAATGATTCGATTCATGATTCATGATTTATGATTTATTTTTCATGATTTATGATTCATGATTCATGATTTATGATTTATGATTCATGATTTATGATTCAATTCATAATTTATGATTCAATTCATGATTCATGATTCAATTCATTATTCATTATTCAATTCATGATTCATGATTCAAATCATGATTCATGATTCAATTCATTATTCAATTCATGATTCATGATTCAATTCATGATTCATGATTCATGATTCAATTCTTGATTCATGATTCATGATTCAATTCATTATTCAATTCATGATTTATGATTCAATTCATGATTCATGATTCAATCCATGATTCATGATTTATGATTCGATTCATGAATCATGATTCGATTCTTAATTTTTGATTCATGAATCATGATTCAATTCATGATTCATCATTTATATCATGATTCATAATTCATGATTCAAATTATGATTTATGATTTATGATTCATGATTCATGATTCCATTCATGATTTATGATTCATGATTCGATTCATGATTTATGATTCATTTCATGATTCAAGATTCATGATTCAATTCATGATTTAATTCATGATTCCTGATTCAATTCATGATTCATGATTCATTATTCAATTCTTGATTAATGATTCAATTCATGATTCATGATTCAATTCATGATTCATGATTCAATTCATGATTTATGATTTAATTTATGATTTATTACATGATTCATGTTTTAGGATTCAATTCATGATTTATTATTCGATTCATGATTCATAATTCATGAATCATGATTCAATTCATGATTCATCATTCATGAATCATGATTAGATTCACGATTCATGATTCAATTCATGATTCAGGAATTCAATTCATGATTCATGATTCAAATCATGATTCATGATTCAATTCATGTTTCATGATTCAATTCATGATTCATGATTTAATTCATGAATCATAATTCAATTCATGATTCATGATTAAATTTATGATTCATGATTCAATTCATGATTCAATTCATGATTCATGATTCATGATTTAGGATTCAATTCATGATTTATTATTCGATGCATGATTCATGATTCATGAATCATGATTCAATTCATGATTCATTTCATGATTCATGATTCAGGTTTGTCACGGGCACTAGGAGTCTTTACCCAGGAATCACCAGGTGGTAGGCTTACCAGAGCAATGTAGATGGTAATAGGGTACTCTGGTAGCTGGGTGATCACGGAACAGGAAATGGTAACTGATGAGATGCTCAGGAAAGTCTATGACTAGCAGCACTGGTAATATGGAGGTAATAGTACACGAGGAACTGTATGGACAAGGGCACGTGAAGGTAGTCAGTGGTCTGCGATAGCAAGTTGTACCACTGCTATAGTGAGGAGGAATGTCCAACAGAGACAAGGAGGTGATAAGAGTCAGCGGTCTGCGGATAGCAAGTTGTACCGCTGTCTGAGTGAAGGAATGGAATCCAAGTGGAGGTATCCGGGTAGTCAGTGGTCTGCGGTAGCAAGTTGTACCACTGCTATGTGAGGGGATACTGGAACAGGTGATACAGGAAACAGGGATCAGTGGTCTGTCATGAGCAAGTTGTACCACTGAATATATATGTGAGGAGGTGCATGGGGAGAGACTGCAACACAGGATATACACAGGCACCTTATACACGATCCACAGTAATATGCACAATATATATATATAAATGACTGAGCAGGTCTGCAAATCTAGAAAGTCACTTGAAATAGTCCAGCACAAGATAACACAGTCAATGATGGCAAAAGACTCAGCGGATAGCAGACTCCAGAGAGAACCAAACACAGTCCAGCAAGATATGCAATACACCAGCACAGTCAATGAGAAGTATGCATACCGTGGTTCAGAAGCAGGCAGTCAGATAGGAGTGCAGCGATACCTGAGCGGCAGGAGGCCGACTGGATGAGAAGTCCCTGGATGGATGAGGCAGCGGTCTAGTAGGTGCAGCGCACAGGTAAGTAAACCAACAGGGACACGAATCCACAGGAATCAGTAACACGTGGAACTGGACTCATAGAGGACCCTGGGGAATGGAGATGATCCAGCAGAGGAGTAGTTGTTGAGATACGAATCCAATGCTGACAGGAGGGTAGAGACCAGCGGGACACGTGAAGGCGTGGAGAGCGGATCAGCAGGAGATGGACGATAGCGCTGACGGCAGCAGCAGGACTCTGCGCCCACGGAGGTAACCAGGGGCAACCAACAGGACCCACAGTGATGGAACACGGGATGGCAGAGTAGACCAGGAGCTGTAGATCCAGAAGTGTAGCGGATGGCAACGTGAGCAGTAGACTGGAAACACAGGAGAGCTGAGATGAGGCGGCAATGCACAGGGGCAGCGGATAGGAATCAGCTAACAGTCACGATGATGAACACAGGCGAGTAGCACGCTGGAGACTGTAGTGCACGGAGGCAGCGGATAGGAATCAGCTAACAGTCACGATGATGAACACAGGCGAGTTGCAAGCTGGAGACTGTAGTGCACGGAGGCAGCAGATAGGAATCAGCTCAGGAACTTGATGATGATCAGGTGAGTGGATGTGAAGTAAAGGCTGGAGTGCACGGAGGCAGCGGATAGGAATCAGCAAACAGTCACAATGATAATAGTAACGTTGAAGTGGTTTAGAAGACTGTAGTGCACGGAGGCAGCGGATAGGAATCAGCAAACAGTCACAACGATGTATAATAGCGGTGAAGTGGTTTTAGAAGACTGTAGTGCACGGAGGCAGCGGATAGGAATCAGCAAACAGTCACGATGATACAGTTGATGGTAGAAGTGGTATGGGAACCACAGTAGTAGAAGTGGTTTGGAAACCACAGAGATAGAAGTGGTTTGGAAACCACAGGAATCAGCAGCGCTGAATACACGAGGAATACAGGAACACCTTCAGAGACTCATGGGGAATGAGACTCCAAGATCAGGCAACGTGGTGTTGACCACAGGTGCTTAATATAGGGAGTGTTGCCTGATCTGCCAATTGAGTTAAAGGGACATACACTGAAGTATAGGAAAGGGCTGCGCATGCGCAGACCCTCAGGATGGAGGACGGCCACGGTTCCTAAATGTCCGGGAAGAAGCACTCACAGTCCGGTGAGTGACAAGGATTCAATTCATGATTTATTATTCGATTCATGATTCATGATTCATGATTCAATTCATGATTTATGATTCATGATTCAATTCATGATTCATGATTCAATTCATGATTCATGATTTAATTCATGATTCTTAATTCATGATTCAATTCATGATTCATGATTCATTTCATGATTCATGATACATAATTCAATTCATGATTCATGATTCATGATTCATGATTCAATTCATGATTCATGATTCAATTCATGATTCATGATTCAATTCATGATTTATGATTCATGATTCAATTCATGATTCATGATTCATGATTCAATTCATGATTCATAATTCAAATCATGATTCATGATTCAATTCATGATTCATGATTCAATTCATGATTCATGATTCAAATCATGATTCATGATTTAGGAATCAATTCATGATTTATAATTTGATTCATGATTCATGAATCATGATTTGATTCATCATTCCTGATTTAATTCATGATTCATCATTCCTGATTTAATTCATGATTCATGATTCAATTCATGATTCATGATACAATTTATGATTCAATTCATGATTCATGATTCAATTCATGATTCATGATTCATGATTCAATTCATGATTCATGATTCAATTCATGATTCATGATATAATTTATGATTCAATTCATGATTTATGATTCAAATTATGATTCATGATTCAATTCATTAATCATTTCATGATTCATGGTTTATGATTCAATTCATGATTTATGATTCGATTCATGATTCATGAATCATGATTCAATTTATGATTTATGATTTATGAATCATGATTCTATTCATGATTCATATTTCATGAATCATGATTCATGATTCATTATTCATGAATCATGATTCAATTCATGATTCATGATTCATGATTCAATTCATGATTTATGATTCATGATTCAATTCATGATTCATGATTCATGATTTAATTCATGATTCATGATTCAATTCATGATTTAATTCATGATTTATGATTCAATTTATTATCCATGATTCATAATTCAATTCATGATTTATGATTCGATTCATGTTTTGATTTATGATTCATGATTCATGATTCATGATCCATGATTCATGATTCATGATTCAATTCATGATTTATGATTCATGATTCAATTCATGATTCATAATTCAATTCATGATTCATGATTGAATTCATGATTCAATTCATGATTCATAATTCAATTCATGATTCATTTCATGATTCATGATTTAGGATTCAATTCATGATTTATAATTCGATTCATGATTCATGATTCAATTCATGATTCAATTAATGATTCATGATTCAGATCATGATTCATGATTCAATTCATGATTCATGTTTCAAATCATGATTCATGATTCAATTCTAGATTTATGATTCAATTCATGATTCATGATTCAATTCATGATTCATGATTCGATTCATGATTCGATTCATGATTCAATTCATGATTCAAATCATGATTCATGATTCAATTCTAGATTTATGATTCAATTCATGATTCAAATCATGATTCATGATTCAATTCTAGATTTATGATTCAATTCATGATTAATGATTCGATTCATGATTCATGATTTATGATTTATTTTTCATGATTTATGATTTATGATTCATGATTCATGATTTATGATTTATGATTCATGATTTATGATTCAATTCATGATTTATGATTCAATTCATGATTCATGATTCAATTCATTATTCATTATTCAATTCATGATTCATGATTCAAATCATGATTAATGATTCAATTCATTATTCAATTCATGATTCATGATTCAATTCATGATTCATGATTCATGATTCAATTCATTATTCAATTCATGATTTATGATTCAATTCATGATTCATGATTCAATTCATGATTCATGATTCAATTCATGATTCATGATTCATTATTCAATTCTTGATTCATGATTCAAATCATGATTCATGATTAAATTCATTATTCAATTCATGATTCATGATTCAATTCATGATTCAATTCATGATTCATGATTCAATTCATGATTCATGATTCAATTCATGATTCAATTCATGATTCATGATTCAATTCATGATTCATGATTCAATTCTTGATTCATGATTCTATATATGATTTAATTCATGATTCATGATTCAAATCATGATTCATGATTCAAATTATGATTCATGATTCAATTCGTGATTTAATTCATGATTCATGATTCAATTCATGATTCAATTCATGATTCAATATATGAATCAATTTATCCATCATGATTCAATTCATGGTTCATGATTCATGATTCAATTCATATTTCATGATTCAATTCATATTTCATGATTCAATTCATGATTCATGATTCAAATCATGATTCATGATTCAAATCATGATTCATATCATGATTCATGATTCAATTCATGATTCATGATTTGATTCATGATTCAATTCATGATTCATGATTCAAATCATGATTCATGATTCAAATCATGATTCATGATTCAAATCATGATTCATGATTCAATTCATGATTCATGATTCAATTCATGATTCATGATTCAATTTATGATTCAATTCATGATTCATTTCATGATTCATGATTCAATTCATGATTTATGATTCAAATTATGATTCATGATTCAATTCATGATTCATTTCATGATTTATGGTTTATGATTCAATTCATGATTTATGATTCGATTCATGATTCATGAATCATGATTCAATTTATGATTTATGATTTATGAATCATGATTCGATTCATGATTCATATTTCATGAATCATGATTCATGATTCATTATTCATGAATCATGATTCAATTCATGATTCATTATTCATGATTCAATTCATGATTTATGATTCATGATTCAATTCATGATTCATGATTCAATTCATGATTCATGATTTAATTCATGATTCATGATTCAATTCATGATTTAATTCATGATTTATGATTCAATTTATGATCCATGATTCATAATTCAATTCATGATTCGATTCATGTTTTGATTTATGATTCATGATTTAATTCATCATTCATGATTCAATTCATGATTTAATTCATGATTTATGATTCATGATTCAATTCATGATTCATGATTCATGATTCAATTCATGATTCATAATTCAATTCATGATTCATGATTGAATTCATGATTCAATTCATGATTCATGATTCATTTCATGATTCATGATTTAGGATTCAATTCATGATTCATGAATCATGATTTGATTCATCATTCCTGATTTATTTCATGATTCATGATTCAATTCATTATTTCTGATTTTATTCATGATTCATTTCATGATTCAATTCATGATTCATGATTCAGATCATGATTTATGATTCAATTCATGATTCATGATTCAAATCATGATTCATGATTCAATTCTAGATTTATGATTCAATTCATGATTCATGATTTAATTCATGATTCATGATTCAATTCATGATTCATGATTCGATTCATGATTCATGATTCAATTCATGATTCAAATCATGATTCATGATTCAATTCTAGATTTATGATTCAATTCTTGATTCAACTCATGATTCATGATTCAAATCATGATTCATGATTCAATTCTAGATTTATGATTCAATTCATGATTCATGATTTAATTCATGATTCATGATTCAATTCATGATTCATGATTCAAATAATGATTCATGATTCAATTCTTGATTTATGATTCATAATTCAATTCCTGATTCATGATTCCTGATTCCTGATTCATGATTCATGATTTATGATTCATGATACATGATTCAATTTATGATTCATGATTCCTGATTCATGATTCAATTCATGATTCAATTCATGATTCATGATTCATGATTCAATTCATGACTCATGATTCAATTCATGATTCATGATTCAATTCATGATTCATGATTCAATTTATGATTCAATTCATGAATCATGATTCAATTCATGATTCATGATTTAATTCATGATTCATGATTCAATATATGATTCATGATTCAATTTATGATTCAATTCATGAATCATGATTCAATTCATGATTCATGATTCAATTCATGAATCATGATTCAATTTATGTTTCATGATTCATAATTCAATTCATGATTCATGATTCGATTCATGACTCATGATTTATGAATCATGATTTAATTCATGATTCATGATTCATTAATCATGATTCGATTCATGATTCATGATTCAATTCATGAATCATGATTCGATTCATGACTTATGATTCAATTCATGATTCATGATTCAATTCATGATTCATTATTCAAATCATGATTCATGATTCAATTCATTATTCAATTCATGATTCATGATTCAATTCATGATTCATGATTCAATTCATGATTCATGATTCATGATTCAATTCTTGATTCATGATTCATGATTCAATATATGATTCAATTCATGATTCATGATTCAATTCATGATTCATGATTCAATTCGTGATTTAATTCATGATTCGTGATTCAATTCATGATTCATGATTCAATTCATGATTTAATATATGATTCAATTTATCCATCATGATTCAAATCATGGTTCATGATTCAATTCATGATTCATGACTCAATTCATGATTCATGATTCAATATATGATTCAATTGATGATTCATGATTCAATTCTTGATTTATGATTCATAATTCAATTCCTGATTCATTATTCCTGATTCCTGATTCATGATTCATGATTTATGATTCATGATTTATGATTCAATTTATGATTCATGATTCAATTTATGATTCATGATTTCTGATTCATGATTCAATTCATGATTCAATTCATGATTCATGATTCAATTCATGACTCATGATTCAATTCATGATTCATGATTCAATTCATGACTTATGATTCATGATTTAATTCATGATTCATGATTCATGATTCAATTCATGATTCATGATTCAATTTATGATTCAATTCATGACTCATGATTCAATTCATGATTCATGATTCAATTCATGACTTATGATTCATGATTTAATTCATGATTCATGATTCATGATTCAATTCATGATTCAGGATTCAATTTATGATTCAATTCATGACTCATGATTCAATTCATGATACATGATTCAATTCATGACTTATGATTCATGATTTAATTCATGATTCATGATTCATGATTCATGATTCAATTTATGATTCAATTCATGAATCATGATTCAATTCATGATTCATGATTCAATTCATGATTCATGATTCAATATATGATTCAATTACTGATTCATGATTCAAATCATAATTCATGATTCATGATTCAATTCATTATTCATGATTCAATTTGTGATTCATGATTCAATTCATGATTCATGATTAATGATTAAATTCATGATTCATGATTCAATTCATGATTCATGATTCAATTCATGATTCATGATTCAATTTGTGATTCATGATTCAAATCATGATTCATGATTCAATTTATGATTTAATTCATGATTCATGATTCAATTCATGATTCATGATTCAATTTATGATTCAATTCATGATTCATTTCATGATTCATGATTCAATTCATGATTTATGATTAAAATTATGATTCATGAATCATGATTCAATTTATGATTTATGATTTATGAATCATGAGTCGATTCATGATTCATTATTCATGAATCATGATTCAATTCATGATTCATGATTCAATTCATGATTTATGATTCATGATTCAATTCATGATTCATGATTCAATTCATGATTCATGATTTAATTCATGATTCATGATTCAATTCATGATTTAATTCATGATTTATGATTCAATTTATGATCTATGATTCATAATTCAATTCATGATTCGATTCATGTTTTGATTTATGATTCATGATTCATGATATAATTCATGATTCATGATTCAATTCATGATTTAATTCATGATTTATGATTCATGATTCAATTCATGATTCATGATTCAATTCATGATTCATAATTCAATTCATGATTCATGATTGAATTCATGATTCAATTCATGATTAATGATTCATGATTTAGGATTCAATTCATGATTTATAATTCGATTCATGATTCATGAATCATGATTTGATTCATCATTTATTATTTATTTCATGATTCATGATTCAATTCATTATTCCTGATTTAATTCATGATTCATTTCATGATTCAATTCATGATTCATGATTCAGATCATGATTCATGATTCAATTCATGATTCATGATTTGATTCATCATTCCTGATTTATTTCATGATTCATGATTCAATTCATTATTCATGATTCATGATTCAATTCATGATTCATGATTCAATTCATGATTCGATTCATGATTCATGATTCAATTCATGATTCAAATCATGATTCATGATTCAATTCTAGATTTATGATTCAATTCTTGATTCAACTCATGATTCATGATTCAAATCATGATTCATGATTCAATTCTAGATTTATGATTCAATTCATGATTCATGATTCAATTCATGATTCATGATTCAATTCATGATTCGATTCATGATTCATGATTCAATTCATGATTCAAATCATGATTCATGATTCAATTCTAGATTTATGATTCAATTCTTGATTCAACTCATGATTCAAATCATGATTCATGATTCAATTCTAGATTTATGATTCAATTCATGATTCATGATTTAATTCATGATTCAATTCATGATTCATGATTCAAATAATGATTCATGATTCAATTCTAGATTTATGATTCAATTAATGATTCATGATTTAATTCATGATTTATGATTCAATTCATTATTCATGATTTAATTCATGATTCATAATTTAATTCATGATTCATGTTTCATAATTCAATTCATGATTCATGATTCAATTCATGATTCAATTTATGATTCGATTCATGATTCATGATTCATGATTCAATTCATGATTGAATTCATGATTCATGACTCAATTCATGATTCATGATTCAATTCCTGATTCATGATTCAATTCATGACTCATGATTCAATTTATGATTCATGATTCATAATTCAATTCATGATTCATGATTCGATTCATGACTCATGATTTATGAATCATGATTTAATTCATGATTCATGATTCATGAATCATGATTCGATTCATGATTCAATTCATGAATCATGATTCGATTCATGATTCGTTATTCGATTCATGACTCATGATTCAATTCATGATTCATGATTCAATTCATGATTCATTATTCAAATCATGATTCATGATTCAATTCATTATTCAATTCATGATTCATGATTCAATTCATGATTCATGATTCATGATTCAATTCTTGATTCATGATTCAATATATGATTCAATTCATGATTCATGATTCAATTCGTGATTTAATTCATGATTCGTGATTCAATTCATGATTCATGATTCAATTCATGATTCAATATATGATTCAATTTATCCATCATGATTTAAATCATGGTTCATGATTCAATTCATGATTCATGACTCGATTCATGATTCAATTCATGATTCATGATTCAATATATGATTCAAATCATGATTCATGATTCAATTCTTGATTTATGATTCATGATTCAATTCCTGATTCATGATTCCTGATTCCTGATTCATGATTCATGATTTATGATTCAATTTATGATTCATGATTCAATTTATGATTCATGATTCCTGATTCCTGATTCAATTATGATTCAATTCATGACTCATGATTCAATTCATGATTCATGATTCAAATCATGACTCATGATTCATGATTTAATTCATGATTCATGATTCATGATTCATGATTCAATTCATGATTCATGATTCAATTTATGATTCAATTCATGAATCATGATTCGATTCATGATTCAATTCATGATTCATGATTCAATATATGATTCATGATTCATGATTCATGATTCAATTCATGATTCATGATTCAATTTATGATTCAATTCATGAATCATGATTCGATTCATGATTCAATTCATGATTCATGATTCAATTCATGATTCATGATTCAATATATGATTCATGATTCGATTCATGATTCAATTCATGATTAATGATTCATTTCATGATTCATGATTTAGGATTCAATTCATGATTTATAATTCGATTCATGAATCATGATTTGATTCATCATTCCTGATTTATTCAATGATTCATGATTCAATTCATTATTCCTGATTTAATTCATGATTCATTTCATGATTCAATTCATGATTCATGATTCAGATCATGATTCATGATTCAATTCATGATTCATGATTCAAATTATGATTCATGATTCAATTCTAGATTTATGATTCAATTCATGATTCATGATTTAATTCATGATTCATGATTCATTTCATGATTCATGATTCAATTCATGATTCGATTCATGATTCATGATTCAATTCATGATTAAAATCATGATTCATGATTCAATTCTAGATTTATGATTCAATTCTTGATTCAACTCATGATTCATGATTCAAATCATGATTCATGATTCAATTCTAGATTTATGATTCAATTCATGATTCATGATTCAATTCATGATTCATGATTCAATTCATGATTCGATTCATGATTCATGATTCAATTCATGATTCAAATCATGATTCATGATTCAATTCTAGATTTATGATTCAATTATTGATTCAACTCATGATTCATGATTCAAATCATGATTCAACTCATGATTCATGATTCAATTCATGATTCATGATTCAATTCATGATTCGATTCATGATTCATGATTCAATTCATGATTCAAATCATGATTCATGATTCAATTCTAGATTTATGATTCAATTCTTGATTCAACTCATGATTCAAATCATGATTCATGATTCAATTCTAGATTTATGATTCAATTCATGATTCATGATTTAATTCATGATTCATGATTCAATTCATGATTCATGATTCAAATAATGATTCATGATTCAATTCTAGATTTATGATTCAATTAATGATTCATGATTTAATTCATGATTTATGATTCAATTCATTATTCATGATTTAATTCATGATTCATAATTTAATTCATGATTCATGTTTCATAATTCAATTCATGATTCATGATTCAATTCATGATTCAATTTATGATTCGATTCATGATTCATGATTCATGATTCAATTCATGATTGAATTCATGATTCATGACTCAATTCATGATTCATGATTCAATTCATGATTCATGATTCAATTCATGACTCATGATTCAATTTATGATTCATGATTCATAATTCAATTCATGATTCATGATTCGATTCATGACTCATGATTTATGAATCATGATTTAATTCATGATTCATGATTCATGAATCATGATTCGATTCATGATTCAATTCATGAATCATGATTCGATTCATGATTCGTTATTCGATTCATGACTTATGATTCAATTCATGATTCATGATTCAATTCATGATTCATTATTCAAATCATGATTCATGATTCAATTCATTATTCAATTCATGATTCATGATTCAATTCATGATTCATGATTCATGATTCAATTCTTGATTCATGATTCAATATATGATTCAATTCATGATTCATGATTCAATTCGTGATTTAATTCATGATTCGTGATTCAATTCATGATTCATGATTCAATTCATGATTCAATATATGATTCAATTTATCCATCATGATTTAAATCATGGTTCATGATTCAATTCATGATTCATGACTCGATTCATGATTCAATTCATGATTCATGATTCAATATATGATTCAAATCATGATTCATGATTCAATTCTTGATTTATGATTCATGATTCAATTCCTGATTCATGATTCCTGATTCCTGATTCATGATTCATGATTTATGATTCAATTCATGACTCATGATTCAATTCATGATTCATGATTCAAATCATGACTCATGATTCATGATTTAATTCATGATTCATGATTCATGATTCATGATTCAATTCATGATTCATGATTCAATTTATGATTCAATTCATGAATCATGATTCAATTCATGATTCATGATTCAATATATGATTCATGATTCATGATTCATGATTCAATTCATGATTCATGATTCAATTTATGATTCAATTCATGAATCATGATTCGATTCATGATTCAATTCATGATTCATGATTCAATTCATGATTCATGATTCAATATATGATTCATGATTCGATTCATGATTCAATTCATGATTAATGATTCATTTCATGATTCATGATTTAGGATTCAATTCATGATTTATAATTCGATTCATGAATCATGATTTGATTCATCATTCCTGATTTATTCAATGATTCATGATTCAATTCATTATTCCTGATTTAATTCATGATTCATTTCATGATTCAATTCATGATTCATGATTCAGATCATGATTCATGATTCAATTCATGATTCATGATTCAAATTATGATTCATGATTCAATTCTAGATTTATGATTCAATTCATGATTCATGATTTAATTCATGATTCATGATTCATGATTCATTTCATGATTCATGATTCAATTCATGATTCGATTCATGATTCATGATTCAATTCATGATTAAAATCATGATTCATGATTCAATTCTAGATTTATGATTCAATTCTTGATTCAACTCATGATTCATGATTCAAATCATGATTCATGATTCAATTCTAGATTTATGATTCAATTCATGATTCATGATTTAATTCATGATTCATGATTCATGAATCATGATTCGATTCATGATTCAATTCATGAATCATGATTCGATTCATGATTCGTTATTCGATTCATGACTCATGATTCAATTCATGATTCATGATTCAATTCATGATTCATTATTCAAATCATGATTCATGATTCAATTCATTATTCAATTCATGATTCATGATTCAATTCATGATTCATGATTCATGATTCAATTCTTGATTCATGATTCAATATATGATTCAATTCATGATTCATGATTCAATTCGTGATTTAATTCATGATTCGTGATTCAATTCATGATTCATGATTCAATTCATGATTCAATATATGATTCAATTTATCCATCATGATTTAAATCATGGTTCATGATTCAATTCATGATTCATGACTCGATTCATGATTCAATTCATGATTCATGATTCAATATATGATTCAAATCATGATTCATGATTCAATTCTTGATTTATGATTCATGATTCAATTCCTGATTCATGATTCCTGATTCCTGATTCATGATTCATGATTTATGATTCAATTTATGATTCATGATTCAATTTATGATTCATGATTCCTGATTCCTGATTCAATTATGATTCAATTCATGACTCATGATTCAATTCATGATTCATGATTCAAATCATGACTCATGATTCATGATTTAATTCATGATTCATGATTCATGATTCATGATTCAATTCATGATTCATGATTCAATTTATGATTCAATTCATGAATCATGATTCGATTCATGATTCAATTCATGATTCATGATTCAATATATGATTCATGATTCATGATTCAATTCATGATTCATGATTCAATTTATGATTCAATTCATGAATCATGATTCGATTCATGATTCAATTCATGATTCATGATTCAATTCATGATTCATGATTCAATATATGATTCATGATTCGATTCATGATTCAATTCATGATTAATGATTCATATCATGATTCATGATTTAGGATTCAATTCATGATTTATAATTCGATTCATGAATCATGATTTGATTCATCATTCCTGATTTATTCAATGATTCATGATTCAATTCATTATTCCTGATTTAATTCATGATTCATTTCATGATTCAATTCATGATTCATGATTCAGATCATGATTCATGATTCAATTCATGATTCATGATTCAAATTATGATTCATGATTCAATTCTAGATTTATGATTCAATTCATGATTCATGATTTAATTCATGATTCATGATTCATTTCATGATTCATGATTCAATTCATGATTCGATTCATGATTCATGATTCAATTCATGATTAAAATCATGATTCATGATTCAATTCTAGATTTATGATTCAATTCTTGATTCAACTCATGATTCATGATTCAAATCATGATTCATGATTCAATTCTAGATTTATGATTCAATTCATGATTCATGATTCAATTCATGATTCATGATTCAATTCATGATTCGATTCATGATTCATGATTCAATTCATGATTCAAATCATGATTCATGATTCAATTCTAGATTTATGATTCAATTATTGATTCAACTCATGATTCATGATTCAAATCATGATTCAACTCATGATTCATGATTCAATTCATGATTCATGATTCAATTCATGATTCGATTCATGATTCATGATTCAATTCATGATTCAAATCATGATTCATGATTCAATTCTAGATTTATGATTCAATTCTTGATTCAACTCATGATTCAAATCATGATTCATGATTCAATTCTAGATTTATGATTCAATTCATGATTCATGATTTAATTCATGATTCATGATTCAATTCATGATTCATGATTCAAATAATGATTCATGATTCAATTCTAGATTTATGATTCAATTAATGATTCATGATTTAATTCATGATTTATGATTCAATTCATTATTCATGATTTAATTCATGATTCATAATTTAATTCATGATTCATGTTTCATAATTCAATTCATGATTCATGATTCAATTCATGATTCAATTTATGATTCGATTCATGATTCATGATTCATGATTCAATTCATGATTGAATTCATGATTCATGACTCAATTCATGATTCATGATTCAATTCATGATTCATGATTCAATTCATGACTCATGATTCAATTTATGATTCATGATTCATAATTCAATTCATGATTCATGATTCGATTCATGACTCATGATTTATGAATCATGATTTAATTCATGATTCATGATTCATGAATCATGATTCGATTCATGATTCAATTCATGAATCATGATTCGATTCATGATTCGTTATTCGATTCATGACTCATGATTCAATTCATGATTCATGATTCAATTCATGGTTCATTATTCAAATCATGATTCATGATTCAATTCATTATTCAATTCATGATTCATGATTCAATTCATGATTCATGATTCATGATTCAATTCTTGATTCATGATTCAATATATGATTCAATTCATGATTCATGATTCAATTCGTGATTTAATTCATGATTCGTGATTCAATTCATGATTCTTGATTCAATTCATGATTCAATATATGATTCAATTTATCCATCATGATTTAAATCATGGTTCATGATTCAATTCATGATTCATGACTCGATTCATGATTCAATTCATGATTCATGATTCAATATATGATTCAAATCATGATTCATGATTCAATTCTTGATTTATGATTCATGATTCAATTCCTGATTCATGATTCCTGATTCCTGATTCATGATTCATGATTTATGATTCAATTCATGACTCATGATTCAATTCATGATTCATGATTCAAATCATGACTCATGATTCATGATTTAATTCATGATTCATGATTCATGATTCAATTCATGATTCATGATTCAATTTATGATTCAATTCATGAATCATGATTCAATTCATGATTCATGATTCAATATATGATTCATGATTCATGATTCATGATTCAATTCATGATTCATGATTCAATTTATGATTCAATTCATGAATCATGATTCGATTCATGATTCAATTCATGATTCATGATTCAATTCATGATTCATGATTCAATATATGATTCATGATTCGATTCATGATTCAATTCATGATTAATGATTCATTTCATGATTCATGATTTAGGATTCAATTCATGATTTATAATTCGATTCATGAATCATGATTTGATTCATCATTCCTGATTTATTCAATGATTCATGATTCAATTCATTATTCCTGATTTAATTCATGATTCATTTCATGATTCAATTCATGATTCATGATTCAGATCATGATTCATGATTCAATTCATGATTCATGATTCAAATTATGATTCATGATTCAATTCTAGATTTATGATTCAATTCATGATTCATGATTTAATTCATGATTCATGATTCATTTCATGATTCATGATTCAATTCATGATTCGATTCATGATTCATGATTCAATTCATGATTAAAATCATGATTCATGATTCAATTCTAGATTTATGATTCAATTCTTGATTCAACTCATGATTCATGATTCAAATCATGATTCATGATTCAATTCTAGATTTATGATTCAATTCATGATTCATGATTCAATTCATGATTCATGATTCAATTCATGATTCGATTCATGATTCATGATTCAATTCATGATTCAAATCATGATTCATGATTCAATTCTAGATTTATGATTCAATTCTTGATTCAACTCATGATTCATGATTCAAATCATGATTCAACTCATGATTCATGATTCAAATCATGATTCATGATTCAATTCAAGATTTATGATTCAATTCATGATTCATGATTTAATTCATGATTCATGATTCAATTCATGATTCATGATTCAAATAATGATTCATGATTCAATTCTAGATTTATGATTCAATTAATGATTCATGATTTAATTCATGAATTATGATTCAATTCATTATTCATGATTTAATTCATGATTCATAATTTAATTCATGATTCTTGATTCATGATTCAATTCATGATTCATGATTCATTTCATGATTCATGTTTCATAATTCAATTCATGATTCATGATTCAATTCATGATTTAATTTATGATTCGATTCATGATTCATGATTCAATTCATGATTGAATTCATGATTCATGATTCAATTCATGATTCATGATTCAATTCATGACTCATGATTCAATTTATGATTCATGATTCATAATTCGATTCATGATTCGATTCATGACTCATGATTTATGAATCATGATTTAATTCATGATTCATGAATCATGATTCGATTCATGATTCATGATTCAATTCATGAATCATGATTCGATTCATGATTCGTTATTCGATTCATGACTCATGATTCAATTCATGATTCATGATTCAATTCATGATTCATTATTCAAATCATGATTCATGATTCAATTCATGATTCTATTCATGATTCATGATTCAATTCATGATTCATGATTCAATTCATGATTCATGATTCATGATTCAATTCTTGATTCATGATTCAATATATGATTCAATTCATGATTCATGATTCAATTCGTGATTTAATTCATGATTTGTGATTCAATTCATGATTCATGATTCAATTCATGATTCATGATTCAATTCATGATTCAATATATGATTCAATTTATCCATCATGATTCAAATCATGGTTCATGATTCAATTCATGTCTCATGACTCAATTCATGATTCAATTCATGATTCATGATTCAATTCGTGATTTAATTCATGATTCGTGATTCAATTCATGGTTCATGATTCAATTCATGATTCATGATTCAATTCATGATTCAATATATGATTCAATTTATCCATCATGATTCAAATCATGGTTCATGATTCAATTCATGATTCATGACTCAATTCATGATTCATGATTCAATATATGATTCAATTCATGATTCATGATTCAATTCTTGATTTATGATTCATGATTCAATTCCTGATTCATGATTCAATTCTTGATTTATGATTCATGATTCAATTCCTGATTCATGATTCCTGATTCCTGATTCATGATTCATGATTTATGATTCAATTTATGATTCATGATTCAATATATGATTCATGATTCCTGATTCATGATTCAATTATGATTCAATTCATGACTCATGATTCAATTCATGATTCATGATTCAATTCATGATTCATGATTTAATTCATGATTCATGATTCATGATTCAATTCATGATTCATGATTCAATTTATGATTCAATTCATGAATCATGATTCGATTCATGATTCAATTCATGATTCATGATTCAATTCATGATTCATGATTCAATATATGATTCATGATTCAATATATGATTCAATTCATGATTCATGATTCAAATCATAATTCATGATTCATGATTCAATTCATTATTCATGATTCAATTTGTGATTCATGATTCAATTCATGATTCATGATTCAATATATGATTCATGATTCAATATATGATTCAATTCATGATTCATAATTCAAATCATAATTCATGATTCATGATTCAATTCATTATTCATGATTCAATTTGTGATTTATGATTCAATTCATGATTCATGATTAATGATTCAATTCATGATTCATGATTCAATTTATGATTCATGATTCAATTCATGATTCATTATTCAATTCATGATTCATGATTCAATTCGTGATTTATGATTCAATTTGTGATTCATGATTCAATTTGTGATTCATGATTCAATTTGTGATTCATGATTCAATTCATGATTAATGATTCAATTCATGATTTATGATTCAATTCATGATTCATGAATTAATTCATGATTCATTATACAATTCATGATTCATGATTCAATTCATGATTCATGATTCAATTCATGATTCATAATTCAATATATGATTCAATTCATGATTCATGATTAAAATCATAATTCATGATTCATGATTCCATTCATGATTCATGATTCAATATATGATTAAATTCATCCATCATGATTCAAATCATTGTTCATGATACATGATTCAATTCATGATTCATGATTCAATTCACGATTCAATTCATGATTCATGATTCAATTCATGATTCATGATTCAATTCATGATTCATAATTCAATTCATGATTCCTGATTTATGATACATGATTTATGATTCAATTCATGATTCATGATTCAATTCATGATTCAATTCATGATTCATTATTCAATTCATGATTCATGATTCAATTCGTGATTCATGATTCAAATCATGATTCATGATTCAAATCATGATTCATGATTCAAATCATGATTCATGATTCATGATTCAATTCATGATTCATGATTCAATTCATGATTCAATTTATGATTCAATTCATGATTCATTTCATGATTCATGATTCAATTCATGATTTATGATTCAAATTATGATTCATGAATCATGATTCAATTTATGATTTATGATTTATGAATCATGATTCAATTCATGATTCATTATTCATGATATAATTCATGATTCATGATTCAATTCATGATTCATGATTTAATTCATGATTCATGATTCAATTCATGATTTAATTCATGATTTATGATTCAATTTATGATCCATGATTCATAATTCAATTCATGATTCGATTCATGTTTTGATTTATGATTCATGATTCATGATTTAATTCATGATTCATGATTCAATTTATGATTTAATTCATGATTTATGATTCATGATTCAATTCATGATTCATGATTCATGATTCAATTCATGATTCATAATTCAATTCATGATTCATGATTGAATTCATGATTCAATTCATGATTAATGATTCATTTCATGATTCATGATTTAGGATTCAATTCATGATTTATAATTCGATTCATGATTCATGAATCATGATTTGATTAATCATTCCTGATTTATTTTATGATTCATGATTCAATTCATTATTCCTGAATTAATTCATGATTCATTTCATGATTCAATTCATGATTCATGATTCAGATCATGATTCATGATTCAATTCATGATTCATGATTCAAATCATGATTCATGATTCAATTCTAGATTTATGATTCAATTCATGATTCATGATTTAATTCATGATTCATGATTCAATTCATGATTCATGATTCAATTCATGATTCGATTCATGATTCAATTCATGATTCAAATCATGATTCATGATTCAATTCTAGATTTATGATTCAATTCTTGATTCAACTCATGATTCATGATTCAAATCATGATACATGATTCAATTCTAGATTTATGATTCAATTCATGATTCATGATTCAATTCATGATTCAAATCATGATTCATGATTCAATTCTAGATTTATGATTCAATTCTTGATTCAACTCATGATTCATGATTCAAATCATGATTCATGATTCAATTCAAGATTTATGATTAAATTCTTGATTCAACTCATGATTCATGATTTAATTCATGATTCATGATTCAATTCATGATTCATGATTTAATTCATGATTCATGATTCAATTCATGATTCATGATTCAAATAATGATTCATGATTCAATTCTAGATTTATGATTCAATTAATGATTCATGATTTAATTCATGATTTATGATTCAATTCATTATTCATAATTTAATTCATGATTCATAATTTAATTCATGATTCTTGATTCATGATTCAATTCATGATTCATGATTCATTTCATGATTCATGTTTCATAATTCAATTCATGATTCATGATTCAATTCATGATTCAATTCATGATTCGATTCATGATTCATGATTCAATTCATGATTGAATTCATGATTCATGATTCAATTCATGATTCATGATTCAATTCATGACTCATGATTCAATTCATGATTCATGATTCGATTCATGACTCATGATTTATGAATCATGATTTAATTCATGATTCATAATTCATGAATCATGATTCGATTCATGATTCAATTCATGAATCATGATTCGATTCATGATTCGTTATTCGATTCATGACTCATGATTCAATTCATGATTCATGATTCAATTCATGATTCATTATTCAAATCATGATTCATGATTCAATTCATGATTCAATTCATGATTCATGATTCAATTCATGATTCAATTCATGATTCATGATTCAATTCATGATTCATGATTCAATTCATGATTCATGATTCATGATTCAATTCTTGATTCATGATTCAATATATGATTCAATTCATGATTCATGATTCAATTCGTGATTTAATTCATGATTCGTGATTCAATTCATGATTCATGATTAAATTCATGATTCAATATATGATTCAATTTATCCATCATGATTCAAATCATGGTTCATGATTCAATTCATGATTCATGACTCGATTCATGATTCAATTCATGATTCATGATTCAATATATGATTCAATTCATGATTCATGATTCAATTCTTGATTTATGATTCATGATTCAATTCCTGATTCATGATTCCTGATTCATGATTCATGATTCATGATTTATGATTCATGATTTATGATTCAATTTATGATTCATGATTCAATTTATGATTCATGATTCCTGATTCATGATTCAATTATGATTCAATTCATGACTCATGATTCAATTCATGATTCAATTCATGACTCATGATTCATGATTTAATTCATGATTCATGACTCAGGATTCATGATTCAATTCATGATTCATGATTCATGATTCAATTTATGATTCAATTCATGAATCATGATTCGATTCATGATTCAATTCATGATTCATGATTCAATTCATGATTCATGATTCAATATATGATTCATGATTCATGATTCATGATTCAATTCATGATTCATGATTCAATTTATGATTCAATTCATGAATCATGATTCGATTCATGATTCAATTCATGATTAATGATTCATTTCATGATTCATGATTTAGGATTCAATTCATGATTTATAATTCGATTCATGATTCATGAATCATGATTTGATTCATCATTCCTAATTTATTTCATGATTCATGATTCAATTCATTATTCCTGATTTAATTCATGATTCATTTCATGATTCAATTCATGATTCATGATTCAGATCATGATTCATGATTCAATTCATGATTCATGATTCAAATCATGATTCATGATTCAATTCTAGATTTATAATTCAATTCATGATTCATAATTTAATTCATGATTCATGATTCAATTCATGATTCGATTCATGATTCATGATTCAATTCATGATTCAAATCATGATTCATGATTCAATTCTAGATTTATGATTCAATTCTTGATTCAACTCATGATTCATGATTCAAATCATGATTCATGATTCAATTCTAGATTTATGATTCAATTCATGATTCATGATTTAATTCATGATTCATGATTCAATTCATGATTTATGATTCAAATAATGATTCATGATTCAATTCTAGATTTATGATTCAATTAATGATTCATGATTTAATTCATGATTTATGATTCAATTCATTATTCATGATTTAATTCATGATTCATAATTTAATTCATGATTCTTGATTCATGATTCAATTCATGATTCATGATTCATTTCATGATTCATGTTTCATAATTCAATTCATGATTCATGATTCAATTCATGATTTATATTATGATTCGATTCATTAATCATGATTCATGATTCAATTCATGATTGAATTCATGATTCATGATTCAATTCATGATTCATGATTCAATTCATGACTCATGATTCAATTTATGATTCATGATTCATAATTCAATTCATGATTCATGATTCGATTCATGAATCATGATTCGATTCATGATTCATGATTCAATTCATGAATCATGATTCGATTCATGATTCGTTATTCGATTCATGACTCATGATTCAATTCATGATTCATGATTCAATTCATGATTCATTATTCAAATCATGATTCATGATTCAATTCATGATTCAATTCATGATTCATGATTCAATTCATGATTCATGATTCAATTCATGATTCATGATTCAATTCTTGATTCATGATTCAATATATGATTCAATTCATGATTCATGATTCAATTCGTGATTTAATTCATGATCCGTGATTCAATTCATGATTCATGATTCAATTCATGATTCAATATATGATTCAATTTATCCATCATGATTCAAATCATGGTTCATGATTCAATTCATGATTCATGACTCAATTAATGATTCATGATTCAATTCATGATTCATGATTCAATATATGATCCAATTCATGATTCATGATTCAATTCTTGATTTATGATTCATGATTCAATTCCTGATTCATGATTCCTGATTCCTGATTCATGATTCATGATTTATGATTCATGATTTATGATTCAATTTATGATTCATGATTCAATTTATGATTCATATTTCCTGATTCATGATTCAATTATGATTCAATTCATGACTCATGATTCAATTCATGATTCATGATTCAATTCATGATTCATGATTCAAATCATAATTCATAATTCATGATTCAATTCATTATTCATGATTCAATTTGTGATTCATGATTCAATTCATGATTCATGATTCAATATATGATTTATGATTCAATATATGATTCAATTCATGATTCATGATTCAAATCATAATTCATGATTCATAATTCAATTCATTATTCATGATTCAATTTGTGATTCATGATTCAATTCATGATTCATGATTAATGATTCAATTCATGATTCATGATTCAATTCATGATTCATGATTCAATTCATGATTCATTATTCAATTCATGATTCATGATTCAATTCGTGATTTATGATTCAATTTGTGATTCATGATTCAATTTGTGATTCATGATTCAATTTGTGATTCATGATTCAATTCATGATTCATGATTAATGATTAAATTCATGATTCAATTCATGATTCATGATTCAATTCATGATTCATTATTCAATTCATGATTCATGATTCAATTCATGATTCATGATTCAATATATGATTAAATTCATCCATCATGATTCAAATCATTGTTCATGATACATGATTCAATTCATGATTCATGATTCAATTCACGATTCAATTCATGATTCATGATTCAATTCATGATTCATGATTCAAATCATGATTCATAATTCAATTTATGATTCCTGATTCATGATACATGATTTATGATTCAATTCATGATTCATGATTCAATTCATGATTCATGATTCAATTCATGATTCAATTTATGATTCATGATTCAATTCATGATTCATGATTCAATTCAAGATTCCTGATTCCTGATTCATGATTTATGATTCAATTCATGATTCATTATTCAATTCATGATTCCTGATTCAATTCATGATTCAATTCATGATTCAATTCACGATTCAATTCATGATTCATGATTCAATTCATGATTCATGATTCAATTCATGATTCATAATTCAATTCATGATTCCTGATTCATGATTCATGATTTATGATTCAATTCATGATTCAATTCATGATTCCTGATTCATGATTCATGATTTATGATTCAATTCATGATTCATGATTCAATTCATGATTCATGATTCAATTCATGATTCCTGATTCATGATTTATGATTCATGATTCAATTTATGATTCATGATTCAATTCATGATTCCTTATGCAATTCATGATTCCTGATTCATGATTTATGATTCAATTCACGATTCAATTCATGATTCATGATTCAATTTATGATTCATGATTCAATTCATGATTCATGATTCAATTCAAGATTCCTGATTCCTGATTCATGATTTATGATTCAATTCATGATTCATGATTCAATTCATGATTCATGATTTAATTCATGATTCCTGAGTCATGATTTATGATTCATGATTCAATTTATGATTCATGATTCAATTCATGATTCCTGATTCAATTCATGATTCCTGATTCATGATTTATGATTCAATTCATGATTCATGATTCAATTCATGATTCATGATTCAATTTATGATTCATGATTCAATTCATGATTCATGATTCAATTCAAGATTCCTGATTCCTGATTCATGATTTATGATTCAATTCATGATTCATGATTCAATTCATGATTCATGATTTAATTCATGATTCCTGATTCATGATTTAATTCATGATTCAATTTATGATTCATGATTCAATTCATGATTCATGATTCAATTCAAGATTCAATTCATGATTCATGACTCAATTTATGATTCATGATTCAATTCATGACTCATGATTTATGATTCATGATTCAATTCATGATTCATGATTCAATTTATGATTCGATTCATGATTCAATTCATGATTCATGATTCAATTCATGACTCATGATTCATGATCCAATTCATGATTCATGATTCAATTCATGATTCAATTCATGATTCATGATTCAATTCATGATTTATGATTCATGATTCAATTCGTGATTCAATTCATGATTCATGATTCAATTCATGATTTATGATTCATGATTTAAATCATGATTCATGATTCAATTCATGATTCATGATTAAATTCATGATTCAAATTATGATTCAATTCATGATTCATGTTTCGATTCATGATTCATGAATCATGATTCAATTTATGATTCATGATTCATGATTCAATTCATAATTCAAATCATGATTCATGATTCAATTCATGATTCAATTCATGATTCATGATTCAATTCATGATTTAATTCATGATTCATAATTCAATTCATGATTCATGATTCATGATTCATGATTTATGATTCATGATTCAATTCTTGATTCATGATTCAATTCATGATTCATGATTCAATAAATGATTCAATTCATGATTTGATTCATGATTCATGATTCAATTCATGATTCAATATATGATTCAATTCATCCATCATGATTCAAATCATGGTTCATGATTCATGATTCAATTCATAATTCATGATTCAATTCATGATTCATGATTCACGATTCAATTCATGATTCATGATTCAATTCACGATTCAATTCATGATTCATGATTCAAATCATGATTCAATTCATGATTTATGATTCATGATTCAGTTCATGATTCATGATTCAATTCATGATTCATGATTCAATTCATGATTCATGATTCAATTCAGGATTCATGATTCAATATGAGTCAATTTATGATTCATGATTCAAATCATGAGTCAATTCATGATTCATGATTGAAATCATGATTCATGATTCATGATTCAATTCATGATTCATGATTCAATTCATGATTCATGATTCAATTCATGATTCATGATTCATATCATGATTCATGATTCATGATTCAATTCATGATTCAATTCATGATTCATGATTCAATTCATGATTCATGATTCAATTCACGATTTAATTCATGATTCATGATTAAATTCATGATTAATGATTCAATTCATGATTCAATTCCTGATTCATGATTCAATTCAGGATTCATGATTCAATATGAGTCAATTCATGATTCATGATTCAATTCATGATTCATGATTCAATTCATGATTCAATTCATGATTCATGATTCAATTCATGATTCATGATTCAATTCATGATTCATGATTTAATTCATGATTCAATTCATGATTCATGACTCAATTTATGATTCATGATTCAATTCATGATTCATGATTCATAATTCAATTTATGATTAAATTCATGATTCATAATTCAATTTATGATACATGATTCATGATTCAATTCATGACTCATGATTTATGATTCATGATTCAGGATTTATGATTCATGATTCAGTTCATGATTGATGATTCAATTCATGATTCATGATTCAATTCATGATTCATTATTCAATTCATGATTCATGATTCAATTCGTGATTTATGATTCAATTTGTGATTCATGATTCAATTTTTGATTCATGATTCAATTTGTGATTCATGATTCAATTCATGATTCATGATTAATGATTAAATTCATGATTCATGATTCAATTCATGATTCATGATTCAATTCATGATTCATGATTCAATTCATGATTCATGATTCAATTCATGATTCATGATTCAATTCATGATTCAATTCATGATTCATAATTCAATATATGATTCAATTCATGATTCATGATTAAAATCATAATTCATGATTCATGATTCCATTCATGATTCATGATTCAATATATGATTAAATTCATCCATCATGATTCAAATCATTGTTCATGATACATGATTCAATTCATGATTCATGATTCAATTCACGATTCAATTCATGATTCATGATTCAAATCATGATTCATAATTCAATTTATGATTCCTGATTCATGATACATGATTTATGATTCAATTCATGATTCATGATTCAATTCATGATTCATGATTCAATTCATGATTCAATTTATGATTCATGATTAAATTCATGATTCATGATTCAATTCAAGATTCCTGATTCCTGATTCATGATTAATATTTCAATTCATGATTCATTATTCAATTCATGATTCCTGATTCAATTCATGATTCATGATTCAATTCACGATTCAATTCATGATTCATGATTCAAT
The DNA here is from genome assembly GCA_036250195.1 of Mixophyes australis. Classification (NCBI taxonomy): domain Eukaryota; kingdom Metazoa; phylum Chordata; class Amphibia; order Anura; family Limnodynastidae; genus Mixophyes; species Mixophyes australis. The sequence goes on from JAVHZZ010000002.1 coordinate 221,267,002, forward strand.
TCATGATTCATGATTCAATTCATGATTCATAATTCAATTCATGATTCCTGATTCATGATTCATGATTTATGATTCAATTCATGATTCATGATTCAATTCATGATTCATGATTCAATTCATGATTCCTGATTCATGATTTATGATTCATGATTCAATTTATGATTCATGATTCAATTCATGATTCCTTATTCAATTCATGATTCCTGATTCATGATTTATGATTCAATTCACGATTCAATTCATGATTCATGATTCAATTTATGATTCATGATTCAATTCATGATTCATGATTCAATTCAAGATTCCTGATTCCTGATTCATGATTTATGATTCAATTCATGATTCATGATTCAATTCATGATTCATGATTCAATTCATGATTCCTGATTCATGATTTATGATTCATGATTCAATTTATGATTCCTGATTCAATTCATGATTCCTGATTCATGATTTATGATTCAATTCATGATTCATGATTCAATTCATGATTCATGATTCAATTCATGATTCATGATTCAATTCATGATTCATGATTCAATTCATGATTCTTGATTCATGATTTAATTCATGATTCATGATTCAATTCAAGATTCAATTCATGATTCATGACTCAATTTATGATTCATGATTCAATTCATGACTCATGATTTATGATTCATGATTCAATTCATGATTCATGATTCAATTTATGATTCGATTCATGATTCAATTCATGATTCATGATTCAATTCATGACTCATGATTCATGATCCAATTCATGATTCATGATTCAATTCATGATTCAATTCATGATTCATGATTCAATTCATGATTTATGATTCATGATTCAATTCGTGATTCAATTCATGATTCATGATTCAATTCATGATTTATGATTCATGATTTAAATCATGATTCATGATTCAATTCATGATTCATGATTAAATTCATGATTCAAATTATGATTCAATTCATGATTCATGTTTCGATTCATGATTCATGAATCATGATTCAATTTATGATTCATGATTCATGATTCAATTCATAATTCAAATCATGATTCATGATTCAATTCATGATTCAATTCATGATTCATGATTCAATTCATGATTCATAATTCAATTCATGATTCATGATTCATGATTTATGATTCATGATTTAATTCTTGATTCATGATTCAATTCATGATTCATGATTCAATAAATGATTCAATTCATGATTTGATTCATGATTCATGATTCAATTCATGATTCAATATATGATTCAATTCATCCATCATTATTCAAATCATGGTTCATGATTCATGATTCAATTCATAATTCATGATTCAATTCATGATTCATGATTCACGATTCAATTCATGATTCATGATTCAATTCACGATTCAATTCATGATTCATGATTCAATTCATGATTTATGATTCATGATTCAGTTCATGATTCATAATTCAATTCATGATTCATGATTCAATTCATGATTCATGATTCAATTCAGGATTCATGATTCAATATGAGTCAATTTATGATTCATGATTCAAATCATGAGTCAATTCATGATTCATGATTGAAATCATGATTCATGATTCATGATTCAATTCATGATTCATGATTCATGAATCAATTCATGATTCATGATTCAATTCATGATTCATGATTCATATCATGATTCATGATTCATGATTCAATTCATGATTCAATTCATGATTCATGATTCAATTCATGATTCATGATTCATGATTCAATTCACTATTTAATTCATGATTCATGATTAAATTCATGATTAATGATTCAATTCATGATTCAATTCCTGATTCATGATTCAATTCAGGATTCATGATTCAATATGAGTCAATTCATGATTCATGATTCAATTCATGATTCATGATTCATGATTCAATTCATGATTCAATTCATGATTCAATTCATGATTCATGATTCAATTCATGATTCATGATTTAATTCATGATTCAATTCATGATTCATGACTCAATTTATGATTCATGATTCAATTCATGATTCATGATTCATAATTCAATTTATGATTAAATTCATGATTCATAATTCAATTTATGATACATGATTCATGATTCAATTCATGACTCATGATTTATGATTCATGATTCAGGATTTATGATTCATGATTCAGTTCATGATTCATGATTCAATTCATGATTCATGATTCAATTCATGATTCATGACTCAATTAATGATTCATGATTCAATTCATCATTCATGATTCATGATTCAATGTATGATTCATGATTCATGATTCAATTCATGACTTATGATTCATGATTCATGATTCAATTCATGATTCATGATTCAATTCATGATTCAATTCATGATTTATGATTCATGATTCAATTCGTCATTGAATTCATGATTTAATTCATGATTTATGATTCATGATTTAAATCATGATTCATGATTAAATTCATGATTCAAATTATGATTCAATTCATGATTCATGTTTCGATTCATGATTCATGAATCATGATTCAATTTATGATTCATGATTCATGATTCAATTCATAATTCTAATCATGATTCATGATTCAATTCATGATTCAATTCATGATTCATGATTTAATTCATGATTTAATTCATGATTCATAATTCAATTCATGATTCATGATTCATGATTTATGATTCATGATTCAATTCTTGATTCATGATTCAATTCATGATTCATGATTCAATAAATGATTCAATTCATGATTTGATTCATGATTCATGATTCAATTCATGATTCAATATATGATTCAATTCATCCATCATGATTCAAATCATGGTTCATGATTCATGATTCAATTCATAATTCATGATTCAATTCATGATTCATGATTCACGATTCAATTCATGATTCATGATTCAATTCACGATTCAATTCATGATTCATGATTCAATTCATGATTTATGATTCATGATTCAGTTCATGATTCATGATTCAATTCATGATTCATGATTCAATTCATGATTCATGATTCAATTCAGGATTCATGATTCAATATGAGTCAATTTATGATTCATGATTCAAATCATGAGTCAATTCATGATTCATGATTGAAATCATGATTCATGATTCAATTCATGATTCATGATTCATGATTCAATTCATGATTCATGATTCAATTCATGATTCATGATTCATATCATGATTCATGATTCATGATTCAATTCATGATTCAATTCATGATTCATGATTCAATTCATGATTCATGATTCATGATTCAATTCACGATTTAATTCATGATTCATGATTAAATTCATGATTAATGATTCAATTCATGATTCAATTCCTGATTCATGATTCAATTCAGGATTCAGGATTCAATATGAGTCAATTCATGATTCATGATTCAATTCATGATTCATGATTCATGATTCAATTCATGATTCAATTCATGATTCATGATTCAATTCATGATTCATGATTTAATTCATGATTCATGACTCAATTTATGATTCATGATTCAATTCATGATTCATGATTCATAATTCAATTTATGATTAAATTCATGATTCATGATTCAATTTATGATACATGATTCATGATTCAATTCACGACTCATGATTTATGATTCATGATTCAGGATTTATGATTCATGATTCAGTTCATGATTCATGATTCAATTCATGATTCAATTCATGATTCATGACTCAATTAATGATTCATGATTCAATTCATCATTCATGATTCATGATTCAATGTATGATTCATGATTCATGATTCAATTCATGACTTATGATTCATGATTCATGATTCAATTCATGATTCATGATTCAATTCATGATTCAATTCATGATTTATGATTCATGATTCAATTCGTCATTGAATTCATGATTTAATTCATGATTTATGATTCATGATTCAAATTATGATTCAAGATTCAATTCATGATTCATGATTAAATTCATGATTCAACTTATGATTCAATTCATGATTCATGTTTCGATTCATGATTCAATTCCTGATTCATGATTCAATTCATGATTCATAATTCAATTCATGATTCATGATTCATGAATCATGATTCAATTCATGATTCATGATTCAATTCGTGATTCAATTCATGATTCAATTAATGATTCATGATTCAATTCATGATTCAATTCATGATTCATGATTCAATTCCTGATTCATGATTCAATTCATGATTCATAATTCAATTCATGATTCATGATTCATGATTCAATTCATGATTCAATTCGTGATTTAATTCATGATTTAGTTCATGATTCATGATTCAGTTCATGATTCATGATTCAATTCATGATTCAATATATGATTCAATTCACCCATCATGATTCAAATCATGGTTCATGATTCATGATTCAATTTATAATTCATGATTCAATTCATGATTCAATTCATGATTCATGATTCAATTCATGATTCAATTCATGATTTATGATTCATGATTCAATTTGTGATTCAATTCATGATTCATGATTTAATTCATGATTTATGATACATGATTGAAATCATGATTCATGATTCAATTCATGATTCATGATTAAATTCATGATTCAAATTATGATTCAATTCATAATTCATGATTCAATTCATGATTCATGATTCAATTCATGATTCAATTCATGATTTATGATTCATGATTTAATTTGTGATTAATTTCATGATTCATGATTTATGATTAAATTCATGATTTATGATTCAATTCATGATTCATAATTCAATTCATGATTCATTTCATGATTCATGATTTATGATTCAATTCATGATTCATGATTCAATTCATGATTCCTGATTCCTGATTTACGATTCATGATTCATGATTCAATTTATGATTCATGATTCAATTCATAATAACAATTCATGATTCATGATTCATTTCATGATTCATAATTCATGATTCATATCATGATTCATCATTCAATTCATAATTCAATTCATGATTCATAATTCATCATTCAATTCATGGTTTAATTCATGATTCATTTTTCAATTCATGAATCATGATTCGATTCATGATTCATGATTTGATTCATGATTTATGATTCATGATTCGATTCATGATTCATGAATCATGATTCGATTCATGATTCATGATTTGATTCATGATTTATGATTCATGATTAGATTCATGATTCATGGTTCATGATTCGATTTATGATTCATGATTCGATTCATGATTCATGATGTGTAATTCATGATTTATGATTAAATTCATGAATCATGATTTGATTCATAATTCATTATTCATGATTCAATTCATGATTCATGATTCAATTTATGATTCATGTCTCAATTCATGATTCATGATTCAATTCATGATACATGATTCATGAATCATGATTCAATTCATGATTCATGATTCGATTCATGACTCATGAATTATGATTCAATTCATAATTCATGAAACATGATTCAATTCATGATTCATTTCATGATTGATGATTTATGATTCAATTCATGATTCAATTCATGATTCATGATTCAATTCAAGATTCATATTTTAATTCACGATTCAGGATTCATTTCATGATTCATGATTTATGATTCATGATTCAATTCATGATTCATAATTCAATTCATAGCTCATGATTCAATTCATGATTCATGATTCCATTCATGATTCATGATTCAATTTATGATTCATTTAATGATTCATGATTTATGATTCAATTCATGATTTATGATTCGATTCATGATTCATGAATCATGATTAGATTCATGATTCATGATTCATGATTTGATTCATGATTCATGAATCAATTCATGATTCAATTCATGATTCATGATTCATGATTCAATTCATGATTCATGATTCATGATTTGATTCATGATTCATGAATCAATTCATGATTCAATTCATGATTCATGATTCATGATTCAATTCATGATTCATGATTCAATTCATGATTCATGATTCAATTCATGATTCAATTCATGATTCATTTCATGATTCCTGATTCATGTTTCATGATTCAATTCATGATTTATGATTCAAATCATGATTCATGAGTCATGATTCGATTCATGATTCATGATTCAATTTATGATTCATTATTCGATTCCTGATTCCTGATTCATGATTCAATTCATGATTCCTGACTCCTGATTCCTGATTCATGATTCAATTTATGATTTATTATTCAATTCATGATTTAATTCATGATTCATGATTCGATTCATGATTCATGATTCAATTCATGATTCCTGATTCATGATTCATGATTCAGTTCATGGTTCATGATTCATGATTCGATTCATGATTCATGATTCATGATTCATGATTCAGTTCATGGTTCATGATTCATGATTCAGTTCATGGTTCATGATTCATGATTCAATTCATGATTCATGATTCATGATTCAATTCATGATTCATGATTTATGATTTGATTCATGATTCATGATTTATGATTCATGATTTTATTCATGATTCATGATTCAATTCATGAATCATGATTCGATTCATGATTCATGATTCATGATTCATGATTCAATTCATGATTCATGATTCATTTCATGATTCATGATTCAATTCATGATTCATTTAATGAATCATGATTTATGATTCAATTCATGATTTATGATTCGATTCATGATCCATTTAATGAATCATGAATCATGATTCAATTCATGATTCATGATTCGATTCATGACTCATGAATTATGATTCAATTCATAATTCATGAAACATGATTCAATTCATGATTCATTTCATGATTGATGATTTATGATTCAATTCATGATTCAATTCATGATTCATGATTCAATTCAAGATTCATATTTTAATTCACGATTCAGGATTCATTTCATGATTCATGATTTATGATTCATGATTCAATTCATGATTCATAATTCAATTCATAGCTCATGATGCAATTCATGATTCATGATTCCATTCATGATTCATGATTCAATTTATGATTCATTTAATGATTCATGATTTATGATTCAATTCATGATTTATGATTCGATTCATGATTCATGAATCATGATTAGATTCATGATTCATGATTCATGATTTGATTCATGATTCATGAATCAATTCATGATTCAATTCATGATTCATGATTCATGATTCAATTCATGATTCATGATTCATGATTTGATTCATGATTCATGAATCAATTCATGATTCAATTCATGATTCATGATTCATGATTCAATTCATGATTCCTGATTCCTGATTCATGATTCAATTCATGATTCATGATTCAATTCATGATTCAATTCATGATTCATTTCATGATTCCTGATTCATGTTTCATGATTCAATTCATGATTTATGATTCAAATCATGATTCATGAGTCATGATTCGATTCATGATTCATGATTCAATTCATGATTCATTATTCGATTCCTGATTCCTGATTCATGATTCAATTCATGATTCCTGACTCCTGATTCCTGATTCATGATTCAATTTATGATTTATTATTCAATTCATGATTTAATTCATGATTCATGATTCGATTCATGATTCATGATTCAATTCATGATTCCTGATTCATGATTCATGATTCAGTTCATGGTTCATGATTCATGATTCGATTCATGATTCATGATTCATGATTCAGTTCATGGTTCATGATTCATGATTCAGTTCATGGTTCATGATTCATGATTCAATTCATGATTCATGATTCATGATTCAATTCATGATTCATGATTTATGATTTGATTCATGATTCATGATTTATGATTCATGATTTTATTCATGATTCATGATTCAATTCATGAATCATGATTCGATTCATGATTCATGATTCATGATTCAATTCATGATTCATGATTCATTTCATGATTCATGATTCAATTCATGATTCATTTAATGAATCATGATTTATGATTCAATTCATGATTTATGATACGATTCATGATCCATTTAATGAATCATGATTTATGATTCAATTCATGATTTATGATTCGATTCATGATTCATCAATTCATGATTCATGATTAATGAATCATGATTCAATTCATGATTTATTATTCAATTCATGATTTATGATTCAATTCATGATTTATGATTCGATTCATGATTCATCAATTCATGATTCATGATTCATGAATCATGATTCAATTCATGATTTATGATTCAATTCATGATTTATGATTCGATTCATGATTCATGTTAAATGATTTATGATTTAATTCATGATTCATGATTCAATTCATGATTCATGATTCAATTCATGATTTATTTCATGATTCAATTCAAGATTCATTTTATGATTCATGATTAAATTCATGATTCATGATTTAATTTAAGATTCATGATTCAATTCATGACTCATGATTCAATTCATGATTCATGATTCATGAATCATGATTCAATTCATGATTCATGATTCATGATTCGATTCATGACTCATGATTCATGATTCGATTCATGATTTAATTCATGAATCATGATTCAATTCATGATTCATCATTCATGATTCAATTCATGATTCATGATTCCTTATTTGATTCATGATTCATGATTTAATTCATGATTCCTGATTCATGATTTATGATTCATGATTCAATTCATGATTCAATTCATTATTCATGATTCAATTCATGATTCATGATTCAATTCATGATTCATGATTCATGATTCATGATTCAATTCATGATTCAATTCATTATTCATGATTCAATTCATGAATCATGATTCATTTCATGATTCATGATTTATGATTCAATTCATGATTTATGAAACGATTCATTTCATGATTTATGAAACGATTCATGATTCATGAATCATGATTCATAAATCATGAATCATGATTCATAAATCATGAATCATGATTCGATTCATGATTCATGATTTATGAATCATGATTCAATTCATGATTCATTTCATGATTCATGATTCATGATTAAATTCATGATTCATGATTTAATTTAAGATTCAAGATTCAATTCATGACTCATGATTCAATTCATGATTCATGATTCATGAATCATGATTCAATTCATGATTCATGATTCATGATTCGATTCATGATTCAATTCATGAATCATTATTCAATTCAGGATTCATGATTCAATATGAGTCAATTCATGATTCATGATTCAATTCATGATTCATGATTCATGATTCAATTCATGATTCAATTCATGATTCAATTCATGATTCATGATTCAATTCATGATTCATGATTTAATTCATGATTCAATTCATGATTCATGACTCAATTTATGATTCATGATTCAATTCATGATTCATGATTCATAATTCAATTTATGATTAAATTCATGATTCATAATTCAATTTATGATACATGATTCATGATTCAATTCATGACTCATGATTTATGATTCATGATTCAGGATTTATGATTCATGATTCAGTTCATGATTCATGATTCAATTCATGATTCATGATTCAATTCATGATTCATGACTCAATTAATGATTCATGATTCAATTCATCATTCATGATTCATGATTCAATGTATGATTCATGATTCATGATTCAATTCATGACTTATGATTCATGATTCATGATTCAATTCATGATTCATGATTCAATTCATGATTCAATTCATGATTTATGATTCATGATTCAATTCGTCATTGAATTCATGATTTAATTCATGATTTATGATTCATGATTTAAATCATGATTCATGATTAAATTCATGATTCAAATTATGATTCAATTCATGATTCATGTTTCGATTCATGATTCATGAATCATGATTCAATTTATGATTCATGATTCATGATTCAATTCATAATTCAAATCATGATTCATGATTCAATTCATGATTCAATTCATGATTCATGATTCAATTCATGATTTAATTCATGATTCATAATTCAATTCATGATTCATGATTCATGATTTATGATTCATGATTCAATTCTTGATTCATGATTCAATTCATGATTCATGATTCAATAAATGATTCAATTCATGATTTGATTCATGATTCATGATTCAATTCATGATTCAATATATGATTCAATTCATCCATCATGATTCAAATCATGGTTCATGATTCATGATTCAATTCATAATTCATGATTCAATTCATGATTCATGATTCACGATTCAATTCATGATTCATGATTCAATTCACGATTCAATTCATGATTCATGATTCAATTCATGATTTATGATTCATGATTCAGTTCATGATTCATGATTCAATTCATGATTCATGATTCAATTCATGATTCATGATTCAATTCAGGATTCATGATTCAATATGAGTCAATTTATGATTCATGATTCAAATCATGAGTCAATTCATGATTCATGATTGAAATCATGATTCATGATTCAATTCATGATTCATGATTCATGATTCAATTCATGATTCATGATTCAATTCATGATTCATGATTCATATCATGATTCATGATTCATGATTCAATTCATGATTCAATTCATGATTCATGATTCAATTCATGATTCATGATTCATGATTCAATTCACGATTTAATTCATGATTCATGATTAAATTCATGATTAATGATTCAATTCATGATTCAATTCCTGATTCATGATTCAATTCAGGATTCAGGATTCAATATGAGTCAATTCATGATTCATGATTCAATTCATGATTCATGATTCATGATTCAATTCATGATTCAATTCATGATTCATGATTCAATTCATGATTCATGATTTAATTCATGATTCATGACTCAATTTATGATTCATGATTCAATTCATGATTCATGATTCATAATTCAATTTATGATTAAATTCATGATTCATGATTCAATTTATGATACATGATTCATGATTCAATTCACGACTCATGATTTATGATTCATGATTCAGGATTTATGATTCATGATTCAGTTCATGATTCATGATTCAATTCATGATTCAATTCATGATTCATGACTCAATTAATGATTCATGATTCAATTCATCATTCATGATTCATGATTCAATGTATGATTCATGATTCATGATTCAATTCATGACTTATGATTCATGATTCATGATTCAATTCATGATTCATGATTCAATTCATGATTCAATTCATGATTTATGATTCATGATTCAATTCGTCATTGAATTCATGATTTAATTCATGATTTATGATTCATGATTCAAATTATGATTCAAGATTCAATTCATGATTCATGATTAAATTCATGATTCAACTTATGATTCAATTCATGATTCATGTTTCGATTCATGATTCAATTCCTGATTCATGATTCAATTCATGATTCATAATTCAATTCATGATTCATGATTCATGAATCATGATTCAATTCATGATTCATGATTCAATTCGTGATTCAATTCATGATTCAATTAATGATTCATGATTCAATTCATGATTCAATTCATGATTCATGATTCAATTCCTGATTCATGATTCAATTCATGATTCATAATTCAATTCATGATTCATGATTCATGATTCAATTCATGATTCAATTCGTGATTTAATTCATGATTTAGTTCATGATTCATGATTCAGTTCATGATTCATGATTCAATTCATGATTCAATATATGATTCAATTCACCCATCATGATTCAAATCATGGTTCATGATTCATGATTCAATTTATAATTCATGATTCAATTCATGATTCAATTCATGATTCATGATTCAATTCATGATTCAATTCATGATTTATGATTCATGATTCAATTTGTGATTCAATTCATGATTCATGATTTAATTCATGATTTATGATACATGATTGAAATCATGATTCATGATTCAATTCATGATTCATGATTAAATTCATGATTCAAATTATGATTCAATTCATAATTCATGATTCAATTCATGATTCATGATTCAATTCATGATTCAATTCATGATTTATGATTCATGATTTAATTTGTGATTAATTTCATGATTCATGATTTATGATTAAATTCATGATTTATGATTCAATTCATGATTCATAATTCAATTCATGATTCATTTCATGATTCATGATTTATGATTCAATTCATGATTTATGATTCGATTCATGATTCATGATTCAATTCATGATTCCTGATTCCTGATTTACGATTCATGATTCATGATTCATGATTCAATTTATGATTCATGATTCAATTCATAATAACAATTCATGATTCATGATTCATTTCATGATTCATAATTCATGATTCATATCATGATTCATCATTCAATTCATAATTCAATTCATGATTCATAATTCATCATTCAATTCATGGTTTAATTCATGATTGATTTTTCAATTCATGAATCATGATTCGATTCATGATTCATGATTTGATTCATGATTTATGATTCATGATTCGATTCATGATTCATGAATCATGATTCGATTCATGATTCATGATTTGATTCATGATTTATGATTCATGATTAGATTCATGATTCATGGTTCATGATTCGATTTATGATTCATGATTCGATTCATGATTCATGATGTGTAATTCATGATTTATGATTAAATTCATGAATCATGATTTGATTCATAATTCATTATTCATGATTCAATTCATGATTCATGATTCAATTTATGATTCATGTCTCAATTCATGATTCATGATTCAATTCATGATACATGACTCATGAATTATGATTCAATTCATGATTCATGAAACATGATTCAATTCATGATTCATTTCATGATTGATGATTTATGATTCAATTCATGATTCAATTCATGATTCATGATTCAATTCAAGATTCATATTTTAATTCACGATTCAGGATTCATTTCATGATTCATGATTTATGATTCATGATTCAATTCATAATTCATAATTCAATTCATAGCTCATGATTCAATTCATGATTCATGATTCCATTCATGATTCATGATTCAATTTATGATTCATTTAATGATTCATGATTTATGATTCAATTCATGATTTATGATTCGATTCATGATTCATGAATCATGATTAGATTCATGATTCATGATTCATGATTTGATTCATGATTCATGAATCAATTCATGATTCAATTCATGATTCATGATTCATGATTCAATTCATGATTCATGATTCATGATTTGATTCATGATTCATGAATCAATTCATGATTCAATTCATGATTCATGATTCAATTCATGATTCCTGATTCCTGATTCATGATTCAATTCATGATTCATGATTCAATTCATGATTCAATTCATGATTCATTTCATGATTCCTGATTCATGTTTCATGATTCAATTCATGATTCATGATTCAAATCATGATTCATGAGTCATGATTCGATTCATGATTCAATTCATGATTCATTATTCGATTCCTGATTCCTGATTCATGATTCAATTCATGATTCCTGACTCCTGATTCCTGATTCATGATTCAATTTATGATTTATTATTCAATTCATGATTTAATTCATGATTCATGATTCGATTCATGATTCATGATTCAATTCATGATTCCTGATTCATGATTCATGATTCAGTTCATGGTTCATGATTCATGATTCGATTCATGATTCATGATTCATGATTCATGATTCAGTTCATGGTTCATGATTCATGATTCAGTTCATGGTTCATGATTCATGATTCAATTCATGATTCATGATTCATGATTCAATTCATGATTCATGATTTATGATTTGATTCATGATTCATGATTTATGATTCATGATTTTATTCATGATTCATGATTCAATTCATGAATCATGATTCGATTCATGATTCATGATTCATGATTCATGATTCAATTCATGATTCATGATTCATTTCATGATTCATGATTCAATTCATGATTCATTTAATGAATCATGATTTATGATTCAATTCATGATTTATGATTCGATTCATGATCCATTTAATGAATCATGAATCATGATTCAATTCATGATTCATGATTCGATTCATGACTCATGAATTATGATTCAATTCATAATTCATGAAACATGATTCAATTCATGATTCATTTCATGATTGATGATTTATGATTCAATTCATGATTCAATTCATGATTCATGATTCAATTCAAGATTCATATTTTAATTCACGATTCAGGATTCATTTCATGATTCATGATTTATGATTCATGATTCAATTCATGATTCATAATTCAATTCATAGCTCATGATTCAATTCATGATTCATGATTCCATTCATGATTCATGATTCAATTTATGATTCATTTAATGATTCATGATTTATGATTCAATTCATGATTTATGATTCGATTCATGATTCATGAATCATGATTAGATTCATGATTCATGATTTGATTCATGATTCATGAATCAATTCATGATTCAATTCATGATTCATGATTCATGATTCAATTCATGATTCATGATTCATGATTTGATTCATGATTCATGAATCAATTCATGATTCAATTCATGATTCATGATTCATGATTCAATTCATGATTCCTGATTCCTGATTCATGATTCAATTCATGATTCATGATTCAATTCATGATTCAATTCATGATTCATTTCATGATTCCTGATTCATGTTTCATGATTCAATTCATGATTTATGATTCAAATCATGATTCATGAGTCATGATTCGATTCATGATTCATGATTCAATTCATGATTCATTATTCGATTCCTGATTCCTGATTCATGATTCAATTCATGATTCCTGACTCCTGATTCCTGATTCATGATTCAATTTATGATTTATTATTCAATTCATGATTTAATTCATGATTCATGATTCGATTCATGATTCATGATTCAATTCATGATTCCTGATTCATGATTCATGATTCAGTTCATGGTTCATGATTCATGATTCGATTCATGATTCATGATTCATGATTCAGTTCATGGTTCATGATTCATGATTCAGTTCATGGTTCATGATTCATGATTCAATTCATGATTCATGATTCATGATTCAATTCATGATTCATGATTTATGATTTGATTCATGATTCATGATTTATGATTCATGATTTTATTCATGATTCATGATTCAATTCATGAATCATGATTCGATTCATGATTCATGATTCATGATTCATGATTCAATTCATGATTCATGATTCATTTCATGATTCATGATTCAATTCATGATTCATTTAATGAATCATGATTTATGATTCAATTCATGATTTATGATACGATTCATGATCCATTTAATGAATCATGATTTATGATTCAATTCATGATTTATGATTCGATTCATGATTCATCAATTCATGATTCATGATTAATGAATCATGATTCAATTCATGATTTATTATTCAATTCATGATTTATGATTCAATTCATGATTTATGATTCGATTCATGATTCATCAATTCATGATTCATGATTCATGAATCATGATTCAATTCATGATTTATGATTCAATTCATGATTTATGATTCGATTCATGATTCATGTTAAATGATTTATGATTTAATTCATGATTCATGATTCAATTCATGATTCATGATTCAATTCATGATTTATTTCATGATTCAATTCAAGATTCATTTTATGATTCATGATTAAATTCATGATTCATGATTTAATTTAAGATTCATGATTCAATTCATGACTCATGATTCAATTCATGATTCATGATTCATGAATCATGATTCAATTCATGATTCATGATTCATGATTCGATTCATGACTCATGATTCATGATTCGATTCATGATTTAATTCATGAATCATGATTCAATTCATGATTCATCATTCATGATTCAATTCATGATTCATGATTCCTTATTTGATTCATGATTCATGATTTAATTCATGATTCCTGATTCATGATTTATGATTCATGATTCAATTCATGATTCAATTCATTATTCATGATTCAATTCATGATTCATGATTCAATTCATGATTCATGATTCATGATTCATGATTCAATTCATGATTCAATTCATTATTCATGATTCAATTCATGAATCATGATTCATTTCATGATTCATGATTTATGATTCAATTCATGATTTATGAAACGATTCATTTCATGATTTATGAAACGATTCATGATTCATGAATCATGATTCAATTCATGATTCATTTCATGATTCATGATTCATGATTAAATTCATGATTCATGATTTAATTTAAGATTCATGATTCAATTCATGACTCATGATTCAATTCATGATTCATGATTCATGAATCATGATTCAATTCATGATTCATGATTCATGATTCGATTCATGATTCAATTCATGAATCATTATTCAATTCATGATTCATTTCATGATTCATGATTCATGATTAAATTCATGATTCATGATTTAATTTAAGATTCATGATTCAATTCATGACTCATGATTCAATTCATGATTCATGATTCATGAATCATGATTCAATTCATGATTCATGATTCATGATTCGATTCATGATTCAATTCATGAATCATTATTCAATTCATGATTCATGATTCATGATTCGATTCATGATTCATTATTCGATTCATGATTCATGATTTAATTCATGACTCCAGATTCCTGATTCATGATTTATGATTCATGATTCAATTCATGATTCAATTCATTATTCATGATTCAATTCATGATTCATGATTCAATTCATGATTCATGATTCGATTCATGAATCATCATTTATTTCATGATTCATGATTTATGATTCAATTCATGATTTATGATACGATTCATGATTCATGATTTATGAATCATGATTCAATTCATAATTCATGATTCAATTCATGATTCATGATTCAATTCACAATTCATGATTCAATTCATGATTCATGATTCAATTCATGACTCATGATTCAATTCATGATTCATGATTCAATTCATGATTCATTTAATGATTCATGATTTATGATTCGATTCATGATTCATGATTCAATTCATGATTCATGATTCATAATTCAATTCATGATTCATGATTCAATTCATGATTCATGATTCAATTCATGATTCATTTCATGATTCAATTCATGATTCATTTCATGATTCAATTCATGATTCATGATTCGATTCATGATTCATTATTCGATTCTTGATTCATGATTCAATTCATGATTCATGATTCAATTCATGATTCCTGATTCAATTCATGATTCATGATTCAATTCATGATTCATGATTCATGATTCAATTCATGATTCATGATTCATTATTCGATTCTTGATTCATGATTCAATTCATGATTCCTGATTCAATTCATGATTCATGATTCGATTCATGATTCATGAATCATGATTAGATTCATGATTCATGATTCATGATTTGATTCATGATTCATGAATCAATTCATGATTCAATTCATGATTCATGATTCATGATTCAATTCATGATTCATGATTCATGATTTGATTCATGATTCATGAATCAATTCATGATTCAATTCATGATTCATGATTCAATTCATGATTCCTGATTCCTGATTCATGATTCAATTCATGATTCATGATTCAATTCATGATTCAATTCATGATTCATTTCATGATTCCTGATTCATGTTTCATGATTCAATTCATGATTTATGATTCAAATCATGATTCATGAGTCATGATTCGATTCATGATTCATGATTCAATTCATGATTCATTATTCGATTCCTGATTCCTGATTCATGATTCAATTCATGATTCCTGACTCCTGATTCCTGATTCATGATTCAATTTATGATTTATTATTCAATTCATGATTTAATTCATGATTCATGATTCGATTCATGATTCATGATTCAATTCATGATTCCTGATTCATGATTCATGATTCAGTTCATGGTTCATGATTCATGATTCGATTCATGATTCATGATTCATGATTCAGTTCATGGTTCATGATTCATGATTCAGTTCATGGTTCATGATTCATGATTCAATTCATGATTCATGATTCATGATTCAATTCATGATTCATGATTTATGATTTGATTCATGATTCATGATTTATGATTCATGATTTTATTCATGATTCATGATTCAATTCATGAATCATGATTCGATTCATGATTCATGATTCATGATTCATGATTCAATTCATGATTCATGATTCATTTCATGATTCATGATTCAATTCATGATTCATTTAATGAATCATGATTTATGATTCAATTCATGATTTATGATACGATTCATGATCCATTTAATGAATCATGATTTATGATTCAATTCATGATTTATGATTCGATTCATGATTCATCAATTCATGATTCATGATTAATGAATCATGATTCAATTCATGATTTATTATTCAATTCATGATTTATGATTCAATTCATGATTTATGATTCGATTCATGATTCATCAATTCATGATTCATGATTCATGAATCATGATTCAATTCATGATTTATGATTCAATTCATGATTTATGATTCGATTCATGATTCATGTTAAATGATTTATGATTTAATTCATGATTCATGATTCAATTCATGATTCATGATTCAATTCATGATTTATTTCATGATTCAATTCAAGATTCATTTTATGATTCATGATTAAATTCATGATTCATGATTAAATTCATGATTCATGATTTAATTTAAGATTCATGATTCAATTCATGACTCATGATTCAATTCATGATTCATGATTCATGAATCATGATTCAATTCATGATTCATGATTCATGATTCGATTCATGACTCATGATTCATGATTCGATTCATGATTTAATTCATGAATCATGATTCAATTCATGATTCATCATTCATGATTCAATTCATGATTCATGATTCCTTATTTGATTCATGATTCATGATTTAATTCATGATTCCTGATTCATGATTTATGATTCATGATTCAATTCATGATTCAATTCATTATTCATGATTCAATTCATGATTCATGATTCATTTCATGATTCATGATTTATGATTCAATTCATGATTTATGAAACGATTCATTTCATGATTTATGAAACGATTCATGATTCATGAATCATGATTCATAAATCATGAATCATGATTCATAAATCATGAATCATGATTCGATTCATGATTCATGATTTATGAATCATGATTCAATTCATGATTCATTTCATGATTCATGATTCATGATTAAATTCATGATTCATGATTTAATTTAAGATTCATGATTCAATTCATGACTCATGATTCAATTCATGATTCATGATTCATGAATCATGATTCAATTCATGATTCATGATTCATGATTCGATTCATGATTCAATTCATGAATCATTATTCAATTCATGATTCATGATTCATGATTCAATTCATGATTCATGATTCATTATTCGATTCATGATTCATGATTTAATTCATGACTCCAGATTCCTGATTCATGATTTATGATTCATGATTCAATTCATGATTCAATTCATTATTCATGATTCAATTCATGATTCATGATTCAATTCATGATTCATGATTCGATTCATGAATCATCATTTATTTCATGATTCATGATTTATGATTCAATTCATGATTTATGATACGATTCATGATTCATGATTTATGAATCATGATTCAATTCATAATTCATGATTCAATTCATGATTCATGATTCAATTCACAATTCATGATTCAATTCATGATTCATGATTCAATTCATGACTCATGATTCAATTCATGATTCATGATTCAATTCATGATTCATTTAATGATTCATGATTTATGATTCGATTCATGATTCATGATTCAATTCATGATTCATGATTCATAATTCAATTCATGATTCATGATTCAATTCATGATTCATGATTCAATTCATGATTCATTTCATGATTCAATTCATGATTCATTTCATGATTCAATTCATGATTCATTTCATGATTCAATTCATGATTCATGATTCGATTCATGATTCATTATTCGATTCTTGATTCATGATTCAATTCATGATTCCTGATTCAATTCATGATTCATGATTCAATTCATGATTCATGATTCATGATTCAATTCATGATTCATGATTCATTATTCGATTCTTGATTCATGATTCAATTCATGATTCCTGATTCAATTCATGATTCATGATTCAATTCATGATTCCTGATTCATGATTTATGATTCATGATTCAATTCATGATTCAAATCATTAATTATGATTCAATTCATGATTCATGATTCAATTCATGATTCATGATTCATGATTCATGATTCAATTCATGATTCATGATTCATGATTCAATTCATGATTCATGATTCATGATTCGATTCATGAATCATGATTCATTTCATGATTCATGATTTATGATACGATTCATGATTCATGAATCATGATTCATGATTCATGAATCATGATTCATAATTCATGAATCATGATTCGATTCATGATTTATGAAT
This sequence comes from Mixophyes australis, assembly GCA_036250195.1. Taxonomy (NCBI): domain Eukaryota; kingdom Metazoa; phylum Chordata; class Amphibia; order Anura; family Limnodynastidae; genus Mixophyes; species Mixophyes australis. Next base: position 221,287,104 of record JAVHZZ010000002.1, read on the forward strand.
CATGATTCAATTCATAATTCATGATTCAATTCATGATTCATGATTCAATTCATGATTCTTTTAATGAATCATGATTTATGATTCAATTCATGATTTATGATTTGATTCATGATTTATGATTCGATTCATGATTCATGTTAAATGATTTATGATTTAATTCATGATTCATGATTCAATTCATGATTCATGATTCAATTCATGATTTATTTCATGATTCAATTCATGATTCTTTTCATGATTCATGATCCATGATTAAATTCATGATTCATGATTTAATTTAAGATTCATGATTCAATTCATGACTCATGATTCAATTCATGATTCATGAATCATGATTCAATTCATGATTCATGATTCGATTCATGATTCAATTCATGAATCATTATTCAATTCATGATTCATGATTCATTATTCGATTCATGATTCATGATTTAATTCATGACTCCAGATTCCTGATTCATGATTTATGATTCATGATTCAATTCATGATTCAATTCATTATTCATGATTCAATTCATGATTCATGATTCAATTCATGATTCATGATTCATTATTCATGATTCAATTCATGATTCATGATTCGATTCATGAATCATCATTTATTTCATGATTCATGATTTATGATTCAATTCATGATTTATGATACGATTCATGATTCATGAATCATGATTCATAATTCATAAATCATGATTCGATTCATGATTCATGATTTATGAATCATGATTCAATTCATAATTCATGATTCAATTTATGATTCATGATTCAATTCATAATTCATGATTCAATTCATGATTCATGATTCAATTCATGATTCATGATTCAATTCATGACTCATGATTCAATTCATGATTCATTTAATGATTCATGATTTGATTCATGATTTATGATTCGATTCATGATTCATGATTCAATTCATGATTCATAATTCAATTCATGATTCATGATTCAATTCATGATTCATGATTCGATTCATGATTCAATTCATGATTCATGATTCAATTCATTATTCAATTCATGATTCATTTCATGATTCAATTCATGATTCATTTCATGATTCATTTCATGATTCATGATTCGATTCATGATTCAATTCATGATTCATGATTCATGATTCAATTCATGATTCATGATTCATGATTCAAATCATGATTCATGATTCATGATTCAATTCATGATTCATGATTCAAATCATGATTCATGATTCATGATTAAATTCATGATTCATGATTCAATTCATGATTCATTTATCATGATTTGATTCATGATTCATAATTCATGATTCAATTCATGATTCCTGATTCAAAATGTATGATTCATGATTCAAATCATGATTCATGATTCATGATTAAATTCATGATTCATGATTAAATTCATGATTCATGATTAAATTCATGATTAATGATTTAATTCATGATTCATGATTGAATTCATGATTCATTATTCGATTCAAGATTCATAATTCATTATTCAATTCATGATTCCTGATTCAAAATGTATGATTCATGATTCAATTCATGATTCATTATTCAATTCATGATTCATGATTCATGAATCATGATTCAATTTATGATTCAATTCATTATTCATTATTCAATTCATGATTCAATTCATGATTCATGATTCATGATTCATGATTCAATTCATGATTCATGATTCGATTCATGAATCATCATTTATTTCATGATTCATGATTTATGATTCAATTCATGATTTATGATATGATTCATGATTCATGAATCATGATTCATAATTCATGAATAATGATTCGATTCATGATTCATGATTTATGAATCATGATTTAATTCATAATTCATGATTAAATTCATGATTCATGATTCAATTCATAATTCATGATTCAATTCATGATTCATAATTCAATTCATGACTCATGATTCAATTAATGATTCATGATTCAATTCATGATTCATTTAAGGATTCATGATTTGATTCATGATTTATGATTCGATTCATGATTCAAGATTCAATTCATGATTTATGATTCATAATTCAATTCATGATTCATGATTCAATTCATGATTCATGATTCAATTCATGATTCAATTCATGATTCATTTCATGATTCATTTCATGATTCAATTCATGATTCATGATTCGATTCATGATTCAATTCATGATTCATGATTCAATTCATGATTCATGATTCAAATCATGATTCATAAATCATGATTAAATTCATGATTCATGATTCAATTCATGATTCATTTATCATGATTCGATTCATGATTCATAATTCATGATTCAATTCATGATTCATGATTAAATTCATGATTCATGATTAAATTCATGATTCATGATTTAATTCATGATTCATGATTCATGATTGAATTCATGATTCATGATTCATTATTTGATTCAAGATTCATAATTCATTATTCAATTCATGATTCAATTCATGATTCATGATTTAATTCATGATTCATGATTCATGATTGAATTCATGATTCATTATTTGATTCAAGATTCATAATTCATTATTCAATTCATGATTCCTGATTCAAGATTTATGATTCATAATTCAATTTATGATTCATGATTCAAATCATGATTCGTGATTCATGATTCAATTCATGATTCATTATTAAATTCATGATTCATGATTAAATTCATGATTTATGATTTAATTCATTATTCATGATTCATGATTCAATTCATGATTCAAATCATGATTCATGATTCAATTCTAGATTTATGATTCAATTCTTGATTCAACTCATGATTCATGATTCAAATCATGATTCATGATTCAAATTATGATTCATGATTCAATTTGTGATTTAATTCATGATTAATGATTCAATTCATGATTCATGATTTAATTCATGATTCAATATATGAATCAATTTATCCATCATGATTCAATTCATGGTTCATGATTCATGATTCATGATTCAATTCATATTTCATGATTCAATTCATGATTCATGATTCAAATCATGATTCATGATTCAAATCATGATTCATGATTCAATTCATGATTCATGATTCAATTCATGATTCATGATTCAATTTATGATTCATTTCATGATTCATGATTCAATTCATGATTTATGATTCAAATTATGATTCATGATTCAATTCATGATTCATTTCATGATTCATGGTTTATGATTCAATTCATGATTTATGATTCGATTCATGATTCATGAATCATGATTCAATTTATGATTTATGATTTATGAATCATGATTCGATTCATGATTCATATTTCAATTCATGATTCATGATTCATTATTCAATTCATGATTCATGATTCATGATTCAATTCATGATTCAATTCATGAATTATGATTCATGATTTAATTCATAATTCATGATTTATTATTTAATTCATGACTCATGATTTATGATTCATGATTCAATTTATGGTTCATGATTCAATTCTTGATTAAATTCATGATTCATGATTTAATTCATGATTCATCATTGAAATCATAATTCATGATTCAAATCATGATTCATGATTCAATTCATGATTTATGATTAAATTCATGATTCATGATTCATGATTCAATTCATGATTCATGATTCATTATTCGATTCTTGATTCATGATTCAATTCATGATTCCAGATTCAATTCATGATTCATGATTCAATTCATGATTCAATTCATGATTCATGATTTGATTCACTATTCATGATTCAATTCATGATTCTATTGATGATTTATTATTGAATTCATGACTCATCATTGAATTCATGATTCGCATCATGATACATGATTCAATTCATGATTCGAATCATGATACATGATTCATGATTGAATTCATGATTCAATTCATGATTCATGATTCGAATCATGATTCATGATTCATGATTCAATTCATGATTCAATTCATGATTCAATTCATGATTTTATATATGATTCAATTCATGATTCATGATTCAATTCATGATTCATGATTCAATTCATGATTCGTGATTCATGATTCAATTCATGATTCATGATTCAAATCATGATTCATGATTCAACTCATGATTCATGATTAAATTCATGATTCATGATTCAATTAATGATTCATGATTCATGATTCATTATTCGATTCATGTTTCAGGATTCATGATTCAATTCATGATTCATTATTCGATTCATGATTCATGATTCAATTCATGATTCCTAATTTATGATTCAATTAATGATTCATGATTCAATTCATGATTCATGATTCAAATCATGATTCATGATTAAATTCATGATTCATGATTCAATTCATGATTCATGATTCATGATTCAACTCATGAATCATGATTCATTATTCGATTCATGATTCATAATTCATGATTCAAATTATGATTCCTGATTCAAGATTTATGATTTATGATTCAATTCATGATTCATGATTCAATTCATGATTCAATTCATGATTCATGATTCAATTCATGAATTATGATTCATGATTAAATTAATGATTCGTGATTCAATTCATGATTAAATTAATGATTCATGATTCAATTCATGATTCATGATACAAATCATAATTCATTATTGAAATCATGATTCATGATTCGAATCATGATTCATGATTCATTATTCGATTCATGATTCATGTTTCAATTCATGATTCCTGATTTATGATTCATGATTCATGCTTCAATTCATGATTCATGATTCAATTCATGATTCAATTCATGATTCATGATTCGATTCACGATTCAATTCATGATTCTATTGATGAATTATTATTCAATTCATGACTCATGATTCAATTCATGATTCATGATTCGAATCATGATTCATTATTCATGATTCAATTCATGATTCATGATTCATGATTCAATTCATGATTCAATTAATGATTCATAATTCATGATTCAATTCATGATTCATGATTCATGATTCAATTCATGATTCAATTCATGATTCAATTCATGATTTATGATTCATCATTCAATTCATGATTCAAATCATGATTCATCATTCAATTCATGATTCATCATTCAATTCATGATTCTTGATTCAATTCATGATTCATGATTCATTATTCGATTCATGATTCATGATTTATGATTCAATTCATGATTCTTGATTCATGATTCATGATTCATGATTCAATTCATGATTCATGATTCAATTCATGATTCAATTCATGATTCAATTCCTGATTCCTGATTCATGATTCAATTCATGATTCATGATTTAATTCATGATTCATGATTCAATTCATGATTCATGATTCAATTCATGATTCAATTCATGATTCATGATTTAATTCATGACTCATGATTGATGATTCATGATTCAATTTATGATTCATGAATCAATTTATGATTCATGAATCAATTCATGATTTATGATTGAATTCATGATTCAATTCATGATTCATGATTCAATTCATGATCCATGATTAAATTAATGATTCATGATTCAATTCATGATTCCTGATTCATGATTCAATTCATGATTTAATTCATGATTCATGATTCAATTATTCGATTCATGATTCATGATTCATTATTCGATTCATGATTCATGATTTATGATTCAATTCATGATTCTTGATTTAATTCATGACTCATGATTCAATTCATGATTCATGATTTAATTCATGATTCATGATTCAATTCATGATTCATTATTCAATTCATGATTCAATTCATGATTCATGATTTAATTCATGACTCATGATTTAATTCATGACTCATGATTGATGATTCATGATTCAATTCATGATTCATGAATCAATTCATGATTCATGAATCAATTCATGATTTATGATTCAATTCATGATTCAATTCATTATTCATGATTCAATTCATGATCCATGATTAAATTAATGATTCATGATTCAATTCATGATTCATGATTTAATTCATGATTCATGATTCAATTATTCGATTCATGATTCATGATTCATGATTCAATTCATGATTCATGATTTAATTCATGATTCAATTATTCGATTCATGATTCATGATTCATGATTCAATTCATGATTCCTGATTCATGATTCATGATTCAAATTATGATTCATGATTCAAGATTTGATTTATGATTAATGATTCATGATTCAATTCATGATTCCTGATTCATGATTCAATTCATGATTGAATTCATGATTCATGATTCATGATTCAATTCATGATTCATGATTCATGATTCAATTCATGATTCATGATTCGAATCATGATTCATGATTCATGATTCAATTCATGATTGAATTCATGATTCATGATTCAATTCATGATTTAATTGATGATTCAATTCATGATTCATGATTCAATTCATGATTCAATTCATGATTCATGATTCAATTCATGATTCATGATTCAATTCATGATTCATGATTCAATTCATGATTCATGATTAAATTTATGATTCATGATTCAATTAATGATTCATGATTCATGATTCATTATTCCATTCATGATTCATGATTCAATTCATGATTCATGATTCATTATTCGATTCATGATTCATGATTTAATTCATGATTCCTGATTTATGATTCATGATTCAATCCATGATTCAAATCATGATTCATGATTCATTATTAAATTCATGATTCATGATTCAATTCATGATTCATGATTCAATTCATGATTCATGATTCATGATTCAATTCATGATTCATTATTCGATTCATGATTCATAATTCTTGATTCAGTTCATGATTCCTGATTCACGATTTATGATTCATGATTCAATTCATGATTCATGATTCAAATCATGATTCATGATTCATGATTTATTTCATGATTCATGATTAAATTCATGATTCATGATTAAATTCATGATTTGATTCATGATTCAATTCATGATTCATGATTCATTATTCGATTACTGATTTAAGATTTATGATTCATGATTCAATTCATGATTCATGATTCAATTCATGATTCAATTCATGATTCATGATTCGATTCATGATTCATTTCATGATTCATGATTCATTTCATGATTCATGATTCAATTCATGATTCATGATTCAATTTATGATTCATGATTCAATTAATGATTCATGATTCATGATTCATTATTCGATTCATGATTCATGATTCATGATTCAATTCATGATTCATGATTCATTATTCAATTCATGATTCAATTCATGATTCCTGATTTATGATTCATGATTCATAATTCAATTCATGATTCATGATTCATGATTTGATTCATGATTCATGAATCAATTCATGATTCAATTCATGATTCATGATTCAATTCATGATTCCTGATTCCTGATTCATGATTCAATTCATGATTCATGATTCAATTCATGATTCAATTCATGATTCATTTCATGATTCCTGATTCATGTTTCATGATTCAATTCATGATTCATGATTCAAATCATGATTCATGAGTCATGATTCGATTCATGATTCATGATTCAATTCATGATTCATTATTCGATTCCTGATTCCTGATTCATGATTCAATTCATGATTCCTGACTCCTGATTCCTGATTCATGATTCAATTTATGATTTATTATTCAATTCATGATTTAATTCATGATTCATGATTCGATTCATGATTCATGATTCAATTCATGATTCCTGATTCATGATTCATGATTCAGTTCATGGTTCATGATTCATGATTCGATTCATGATTCATGATTCATGATTCAGTTCATGGTTCATGATTCATGATTCAGTTCATGGTTCATGATTCATGATTCAATTCATGATTCATGATTCATGATTCAATTCATGATTCATGATTTATGATTTGATTCATGATTCATGATTTATGATTCATGATTTTATTCATGATTCATGATTCAATTCATGAATCATGATTCGATTCATGATTCATGATTCATGATTCATGATTCAATTCATGATTCATGATTCATTTCATGATTCATGATTCAATTCATGATTCATTTAATGAATCATGATTTATGATTCAATTCATGATTTATGATTCGATTCATGATCCATTTAATGAATCATGAATCATGATTCAATTCATGATTCATGATTCGATTCATGACTCATGAATTATGATTCAATTCATAATTCATGAAACATGATTCAATTCATGATTCATTTCATGATTGATGATTTATGATTCAATTCATGATTCAATTCATGATTCATGATTCAATTCAAGATTCATATTTTAATTCACGATTCAGGATTCATTTCATGATTCATGATTTATGATTCATGATTCAATTCATGATTCATAATTCAATTCATAGCTCATGATTCAATTCATGATTCATGATTCCATTCATGATTCATGATTCAATTTATGATTCATTTAATGATTCATGATTTATGATTCAATTCATGATTTATGATTCGATTCATGATTCATGAATCATGATTAGATTCATGATTCATGATTCATGATTTGATTCATGATTCATGAATCAATTCATGATTCAATTCATGATTCATGATTCATGATTCAATTCATGATTCATGATTCATGATTTGATTCATGATTCATGAATCAATTCATGATTCAATTCATGATTCATGATTCATGATTCAATTCATGATTCCTGATTCCTGATTCATGATTCAATTCATGATTCATGATTCAATTCATGATTCAATTCATGATTCATTTCATGATTCCTGATTCATGTTTCATGATTCAATTCATGATTTATGATTCAAATCATGATTCATGAGTCATGATTCGATTCATGATTCATGATTCAATTCATGATTCATTATTCGATTCCTGATTCCTGATTCATGATTCAATTCATGATTCCTGACTCCTGATTCCTGATTCATGATTCAATTTATGATTTATTATTCAATTCATGATTTAATTCATGATTCATGATTCGATTCATGATTCATGATTCAATTCATGATTCCTGATTCATGATTCATGATTCAGTTCATGGTTCATGATTCATGATTCGATTCATGATTCATGATTCATGATTCAGTTCATGGTTCATGATTCATGATTCAGTTCATGGTTCATGATTCATGATTCAATTCATGATTCATGATTCATGATTCAATTCATGATTCATGATTTATGATTTGATTCATGATTCATGATTTATGATTCATGATTTTATTCATGATTCATGATTCAATTCATGAATCATGATTCGATTCATGATTCATGATTCATGATTCATGATTCAATTCATGATTCATGATTCATTTCATGATTCATGATTCAATTCATGATTCATTTAATGAATCATGATTTATGATTCAATTCATGATTTATGATACGATTCATGATCCATTTAATGAATCATGATTTATGATTCAATTCATGATTTATGATTCGATTCATGATTCATCAATTCATGATTCATGATTAATGAATCATGATTCAATTCATGATTTATTATTCAATTCATGATTTATGATTCAATTCATGATTTATGATTCGATTCATGATTCATCAATTCATGATTCATGATTCATGAATCATGATTCAATTCATGATTTATGATTCAATTCATGATTTATGATTCGATTCATGATTCATGTTAAATGATTTATGATTTAATTCATGATTCATGATTCAATTCATGATTCATGATTCAATTCATGATTTATTTCATGATTCAATTCAAGATTCATTTTATGATTCATGATTAAATTCATGATTCATGATTTAATTTAAGATTCATGATTCAATTCATGACTCATGATTCAATTCATGATTCATGATTCATGAATCATGATTCAATTCATGATTCATGATTTATGATTCGATTCATGACTCATGATTCATGATTCGATTCATGATTTAATTCATGAATCATGATTCAATTCATGATTCATCATTCATGATTCAATTCATGATTCATGATTCCTTATTTGATTCATGATTCATGATTTAATTCATGATTCCTGATTCATGATTTATGATTCATGATTCAATTCATGATTCAATTCATTATTCATGATTCAATTCATGATTCATGATTCAATTCATGATTCATGATTCATGATTCATGATTCAATTCATGATTCAATTCATTATTCATGATTCAATTCATGAATCATGATTCATTTCATGATTCATGATTTATGATTCAATTCATGATTTATGAAACGATTCATTTCATGATTTATGAAACGATTCATGATTCATGAATCATGATTCAATTCATGATTCATTTCATGATTCATGATTCATGATTAAATTCATGATTCATGATTTAATTTAAGATTCATGATTCAATTCATGACTCATGATTCAATTCATGATTCATGATTCATGAATCATGATTCAATTCATGATTCATGATTCATGATTCGATTCATGATTCAATTCATGAATCATTATTCAATTCATGATTCATTTCATGATTCATGATTCATGATTAAATTCATGATTCATGATTTAATTTAAGATTCATGATTCAATTCATGACTCATGATTCAATTCATGATTCATGATTCATGAATCATGATTCAATTCATGATTCATGATTCATGATTCGATTCATGATTCAATTCATGAATCATTATTCAATTCATGATTCATGATTCATGATTCAATTCATGATTCATGATTCATTATTCGATTCATGATTCATGATTTAATTCATGACTCCAGATTCCTGATTCATGATTTATGATTCATGATTCAATTCATGATTCAATTCATTATTCATGATTCAATTCATGATTCATGATTCAATTCATGATTCATGATTCGATTCATGAATCATCATTTATTTCATGATTCATGATTTATGATTCAATTCATGATTTATGATACGATTCATGATTCATGATTTATGAATCATGATTCAATTCATAATTCATGATTCAATTCATGATTCATGATTCAATTCACAATTCATGATTCAATTCATGATTCATGATTCAATTCATGACTCATGATTCAATTCATGATTCATGATTCAATTCATGATTCATTTAATGATTCATGATTTATGATTCGATTCATGATTCATGATTCAATTCATGATTCATGATTCATAATTCAATTCATGATTCATGATTCAATTCATGATTCATGATTCAATTCATGATTCATTTCATGATTCAATTCATGATTCATTTCATGATTCAATTCATGATTCATGATTCGATTCATGATTCATTATTCGATTCTTGATTCATGATTCAATTCATGATTCCTGATTCAATTCATGATTCATGATTCAATTCATGATTCATGATTCATGATTCAATTCATGATTCATGATTCATTATTCGATTCTTGATTCATGATTCAATTCATGATTCCTGATTCAATTCATGATTCATGATTCGATTCATGATTCATGAATCATGATTAGATTCATGATTCATGATTCATGATTTGATTCATGATTCATGAATCAATTCATGATTCAATTCATGATTCATGATTCATGATTCAATTCATGATTCATGATTCATGATTTGATTCATGATTCATGAATCAATTCATGATTCAATTCATGATTCATGATTCAATTCATGATTCCTGATTCCTGATTCATGATTCAATTCATGATTCATGATTCAATTCATGATTCAATTCATGATTCATTTCATGATTCCTGATTCATGTTTCATGATTCAATTCATGATTTATGATTCAAATCATGATTCATGAGTCATGATTCGATTCATGATTCATGATTCAATTCATGATTCATTATTCGATTCCTGATTCCTGATTCATGATTCAATTCATGATTCCTGACTCCTGATTCCTGATTCATGATTCAATTTATGATTTATTATTCAATTCATGATTTAATTCATGATTCATGATTCGATTCATGATTCATGATTCAATTCATGATTCCTGATTCATGATTCATGATTCAGTTCATGGTTCATGATTCATGATTCGATTCATGATTCATGATTCATGATTCAGTTCATGGTTCATGATTCATGATTCAGTTCATGGTTCATGATTCATGATTCAATTCATGATTCATGATTCATGATTCAATTCATGATTCATGATTTATGATTTGATTCATGATTCATGATTTATGATTCATGATTTTATTCATGATTCATGATTCAATTCATGAATCATGATTCGATTCATGATTCATGATTCATGATTCATGATTCAATTCATGATTCATGATTCATTTCATGATTCATGATTCAATTCATGATTCATTTAATGAATCATGATTTATGATTCAATTCATGATTTATGATACGATTCATGATCCATTTAATGAATCATGATTTATGATTCAATTCATGATTTATGATTCGATTCATGATTCATCAATTCATGATTCATGATTAATGAATCATGATTCAATTCATGATTTATTATTCAATTCATGATTTATGATTCAATTCATGATTTATGATTCGATTCATGATTCATCAATTCATGATTCATGATTCATGAATCATGATTCAATTCATGATTTATGATTCAATTCATGATTTATGATTCGATTCATGATTCATGTTAAATGATTTATGATTTAATTCATGATTCATGATTCAATTCATGATTCATGATTCAATTCATGATTTATTTCATGATTCAATTCAAGATTCATTTTATGATTCATGATTAAATTCATGATTCATGATTTAATTTAAGATTCATGATTCAATTCATGACTCATGATTCAATTCATGATTCATGATTCATGAATCATGATTCAATTCATGATTCATGATTCATGATTCGATTCATGACTCATGATTCATGATTCGATTCATGATTTAATTCATGAATCATGATTCAATTCATGATTCATCATTCATGATTCAATTCATGATTCATGATTCCTTATTTGATTCATGATTCATGATTTAATTCATGATTCCTGATTCATGATTTATGATTCATGATTCAATTCATGATTCAATTCATTATTCATGATTCAATTCATGATTCATGATTCATTTCATGATTCATGATTTATGATTCAATTCATGATTTATGAAACGATTCATTTCATGATTTATGAAACGATTCATGATTCATGAATCATGATTCATAAATCATGAATCATGATTCATAAATCATGAATCATGATTCGATTCATGATTCATGATTTATGAATCATGATTCAATTCATGATTCATTTCATGATTCATGATTCATGATTAAATTCATGATTCATGATTTAATTTAAGATTCATGATTCAATTCATGACTCATGATTCAATTCATGATTCATGATTCATGAATCATGATTCAATTCATGATTCATGATTCATGATTCGATTCATGATTCAATTCATGAATCATTATTCAATTCATGATTCATGATTCATGATTCAATTCATGATTCATGATTCATTATTCGATTCATGATTCATGATTTAATTCATGACTCCAGATTCCTGATTCATGATTTATGATTCATGATTCAATTCATGATTCAATTCATTATTCATGATTCAATTCATGATTCATGATTCAATTCATGATTCATGATTCGATTCATGAATCATCATTTATTTCATGATTCATGATTTATGATTCAATTCATGATTTATGATACGATTCATGATTCATGATTTATGAATCATGATTCAATTCATAATTCATGATTCAATTCATGATTCATGATTCAATTCACAATTCATGATTCAATTCATGATTCATGATTCAATTCATGACTCATGATTCAATTCATGATTCATGATTCAATTCATGATTCATTTAATGATTCATGATTTATGATTCGATTCATGATTCATGATTCAATTCATGATTCATGATTCATAATTCAATTCATGATTCATGATTCAATTCATGATTCATGATTCAATTCATGATTCATTTCATGATTCAATTCATGATTCATTTCATGATTCAATTCATGATTCATGATTCGATTCATGATTCATTATTCGATTCTTGATTCATGATTCAATTCATGATTCCTGATTCAATTCATGATTCATGATTCAATTCATGATTCATGATTCATGATTCAATTCATGATTCATGATTCATTATTCGATTCTTGATTCATGATTCAATTCATGATTCCTGATTCAATTCATGATTCCTGATTCAATTCATGATTCATGATTCAATTCATGATTCCTGATTCATGATTTATGATTCATGATTCAATTCATGATTCAAATCATTAATTATGATTCAATTCATGATTCATGATTCAATTCATGATTCATGATTCATGATTCAATTCATGATTCATGATTCATGATTCAATTCATGATTCATGATTCATGATTCGATTCATGAATCATGATTCATTTCATGATTCATGATTTATGATACGATTCATGATTCATGAATCATGATTCATGATTCATGAATCATGATTCATAATTCATGAATCATGATTCGATTCATGATTCATGATTTATGAATCATGATTCAATTCATAATTCATGATTCAATTCATGATTCATGATTCAATTCATGATTCTTTTAATGAATCATGATTTATGATTCAATTCATGATTTATGATTTGATTCATGATTTATGATTCGATTCATGATTCATGTTAAATGATTTATGATTTAATTCATGATTCATGATTCAATTCATGATTCATGATTCAATTCATGATTTATTTCATGATTCAATTCATGATTCTTTTCATGATTCATGATCCATGATTAAATTCATGATTCATGATTTAATTTAAGATTCATGATTCAATTCATGACTCATGATTCAATTCATGATTCATGATTCATGAATCATGATTCAATTCATGATTCATGATTCGATTCATGATTCAATTCATGAATCATTATTCAATTCATGATTCATGATTCATTATTCGATTCATGATTCATGATTTAATTCATGACTCCAGATTCCTGATTCATGATTTATGATTCATGATTCAATTCATGATTCAATTCATTATTCATGATTCAATTCATGATTCATGATTCAATTCATGATTCATGATTCATTATTCATGATTCAATTCATGATTCATGATTCGATTCATGAATCATCATTTATTTCATGATTCATGATTTATGATTCAATTCATGATTTATGATACGATTCATGATTCATGAATCATGATTCATAATTCATAAATCATGATTCGATTCATGATTCATGATTTATGAATCATGATTCAATTCATAATTCATGATTCAATTTATGATTCATGATTCAATTCATAATTCATGATTCAATTCATGATTCATGATTCAATTCATGATTCATGATTCAATTCATGACTCATGATTCAATTCATGATTCATTTAATGATTCATGATTTGATTCATGATTTATGATTCGATTCATGATTCATGATTCAATTCATGATTCATAATTCAATTCATGATTCATGATTCAATTCATGATTCATGATTCGATTCATGATTCAATTCATGATTCATGATTCAATTCATTATTCAATTCATGATTCATTTCATGATTCAATTCATGATTCATTTCATGATTCATTTCATGATTCATGATTCGATTCATGATTCAATTCATGATTCATGATTCATGATTCAATTCATGATTCATGATTCATGATTCAAATCATGATTCATGATTCATGATTCAAATCATGATTCATGATTCATGATTCAATTCATGATTCATTTATCATGATTTGATTCATGATTCATGATTCAAATCATGATTCATGATTCATGATTCAAATCATGATTCATGATTCATGATTAAATTCATGATTCATGATTCAATTCATGATTCATTTATCATGATTTGATTCATGATTCATAATTCATGATTCAATTCATGATTCCTGATTCAAAATGTATGATTCATGATTCAATTTATGATTCATGATTCAAATCATGATTCATGATTCATGATTAAATTCATGATTCATGATTAAATTCATGATTCATGATTAAATTCATGATTAATGATTTAATTCATGATTCATGATTGAATTCATGATTCATTATTCGATTCAAGATTCATAATTCATTATTCAATTCATGATTCCTGATTCAAAATGTATGATTCATGATTCAATTCATGATTCATTATTCAATTCATGATTCATGATTCATGAATCATGATTCAATTCATGATTCAATTCATTATTCATTATTCAATTCATGATTCAATTCATGATTCATGATTCATGATTCATGATTCAATTCATGATTCATGATTCGATTCATGAATCATCATTTATTTCATGATTCATGATTTATGATTCAATTCATGATTTATGATATGATTCATGATTCATGAATCATGATTCATAATTCATGAATAATGATTCGATTCATGATTCATGATTTATGAATCATGATTTAATTCATAATTCATGATTAAATTCATGATTCATGATTCAATTCATAATTCATGATTCAATTCATGATTCATGATTCAATTCATGACTCATGATTCAATTAATGATTCATGATTCAATTCATGATTCATTTAAGGATTCATGATTTGATTCATGATTTATGATTCGATTCATGATTCAAGATTCAATTCATGATTTATGATTCATAATTCAATTCATGATTCATGATTCAATTCATGATTCATGATTCAATTCATGATTCAATTCATGATTCATTTCATGATTCATTTCATGATTCAATTCATGATTCATGATTCGATTCATGATTCAATTCATGATTCATGATTCAATTCATGATTCATGATTCAAATCATGATTCATAAATCATGATTAAATTCATGATTCATGATTCAATTCATGATTCATTTATCATGATTCGATTCATGATTCATAATTCATGATTCAATTCATGATTCATGATTAAATTCATGATTCATGATTAAATTCATGATTCATGATTTAATTCATGATTCATGATTCATGATTGAATTCATGATTCATGATTCATTATTTGATTCAAGATTCATAATTCATTATTCAATTCATGATTCAATTCATGATTCATGATTTAATTCATGATTCATGATTCATGATTGAATTCATGATTCATTATTTGATTCAAGATTCATAATTCATTATTCAATTCATGATTCCTGATTCAAGATTTATGATTCATAATTCAATTTATGATTCATGATTCAAATCATGATTCATGATTCATGATTCAATTCATGATTCATTATTAAATTCATGATTCATGATTAAATTCATGATTTATGATTTAATTCATTATTCATGATTCATGATTCAATTCATGATTCAAATCATGATTCATGATTCAATTCTAGATTTATGATTCAATTCTTGATTCAACTCATGATTCATGATTCAAATCATGATTCATGATTCAAATTATGATTCATGATTCAATTTCTGATTTAATTCATGATTAATGATTCAATTCATGATTCATGATTTAATTCATGATTCAATATATGAATCAATTTATCCATCATGATTCAATTCATGGTTCATGATTCATGATTCATGATTCAATTCATATTTCATGATTCAATTCATGATTCATGATTCAAATCATGATTCATGATTCAAATCATGATTCATGATTCAATTCATGATTCATGATTCAATTCATGATTCATGATTCAATTTATGATTCATTTCATGATTCATGATTCAATTCATGATTTATGATTCAAATTATGATTCATGATTCAATTCATGATTCATTTCATGATTCATGGTTTATGATTCAATTCATGATTTATGATTCGATTCATGATTCATGAATCATGATTCAATTTATGATTTATGATTTATGAATCATGATTCGATTCATGATTCATATTTCAATTCATGATTCATGATTCATTATTCAATTCATGATTCATGATTCATGATTCAATTCATGATTCAATTCATGAATTATGATTCATGATTTAATTCATAATTCATGATTTATTATTTAATTCATGACTCATGATTTATGATTCATGATTCAATTTATGGTTCATGATTCAATTCTTGATTAAATTCATGATTCATGATTCAATTCATAATTCATGATTCAATTCATGATTCATGATTCAATTCATGACTCATGATTCAATTAATGATTCATGATTCAATTCATGATTCATTTAAGGATTCATGATTTGATTCATGATTTATGATTCGATTCATGATTCAAGATTCAATTCATGATTTATGATTCATAATTCAATTCATGATTCATGATTCAATTCATGATTCATGATTCAATTCATGATTCAATTCATGATTCATTTCATGATTCATTTCATGATTCAATTCATGATTCATGATTCGATTCATGATTCAATTCATGATTCATGATTCAATTCATGATTCATGATTCAAATCATGATTCATAAATCATGATTAAATTCATGATTCATGATTCAATTCATGATTCATTTATCATGATTCGATTCATGATTCATAATTCATGATTCAATTCATGATTCATGATTAAATTCATGATTCATGATTAAATTCATGATTCATGATTAAATTCATGATTCATGATTTAATTCATGATTCATGATTCATGATTGAATTCATGATTCATGATTCATTATTTGATTCAAGATTCATAATTCATTATTCAATTCATGATTCAATTCATGATTCATGATTTAATTCATGATTCATGATTCATGATTGAATTCATGATTCATTATTTGATTCAAGATTCATAATTCATTATTCAATTCATGATTCCTGATTCAAGATTTATGATTCATAATTCAATTTATGATTCATGATTCAAATCATGATTCATGATTCATGATTCAATTCATGATTCATTATTAAATTCATGATTCATGATTAAATTCATGATTTATGATTTAATTCATTATTCATGATTCATGATTCAATTCATGATTCAAATCATGATTCATGATTCAATTCTAGATTTATGATTCAATTCTTGATTCAACTCATGATTCATGATTCAAATCATGATTCATGATTCAAATTATGATTCATGATTCAATTTGTGATTTAATTCATGATTAATGATTCAATTCATGATTCATGATTTAATTCATGATTCAATATATGAATCAATTTATCCATCATGATTCAATTCATGGTTCATGATTCATGATTCATGATTCAATTCATATTTCATGATTCAATTCATGATTCATGATTCAAATCATGATTCATGATTCAAATCATGATTCATGATTCAATTCATGATTCATGATTCAATTCATGATTCATGATTCAATTTATGATTCATTTCATGATTCATGATTCAATTCATGATTTATGATTCAAATTATGATTCATGATTCAATTCATGATTCATTTCATGATTCATGGTTTATGATTCAATTCATGATTTATGATTCGATTCATGATTCATGAATCATGATTCAATTTATGATTTATGATTTATGAATCATGATTCGATTCATGATTCATATTTCAATTCATGATTCATGATTCATTATTCAATTCATGATTCATGATTCATGATTCAATTCATGATTCAATTCATGAATTATGATTCATGATTTAATTCATAATTCATGATTTATTATTTAATTCATGACTCATGATTTATGATTCATGATTCAATTTATGGTTCATGATTCAATTCTTGATTAAATTCATGATTCATGATTTAATTCATGATTCATCATTGAAATCATAATTCATGATTCAAATCATGATTCATGATTCAATTCATGATTTATGATTAAATTCATGATTCATGATTTAATTCATGATTCATGATTCATGATTCAATTCATGATTCATGATTCATTATTCGATTCTTGATTCATGATTCAATTCATGATTCCAGATTCAATTCATGATTCATGATTCAATTCATGATTCAATTCATGATTCATGATTTGATTCACTATTCATGATTCAATTCATGATTCTATTGATGATTTATTATTGAATTCATGACTCATCATTGAATTCATGATTCGCATCATGATACATGATTCAATTCATGATTCGAATCATGATACATGATTCATGATTGAATTCATGATTCAATTCATGATTCATGATTCGAATCATGATTCATGATTCATGATTCAATTCATGATTGAATTCATGATTCAATTCATGATTTTATATATGATTCAATTCATGATTCATGATTCAATTCATGATTCATGATTCAATTCATGATTCGTGATTCATGATTCAATTCATGATTCATGATTCAAATCATGATTCATGATTCAACTCATGATTCATGATTAAATTCATGATTCATGATTCAATTAATGATTCATGATTCATGATTCATTATTCGATTCATGTTTCAGGATTCATGATTCAATTCATGATTCATTATTCGATTCATGATTCATGATTCAATTCATGATTCCTAATTTATGATTCAATTAATGATTCATGATTCAATTCATGATTCATGATTCAAATCATGATTCATGATTAAATTCATGATTCATGATTCAATTCATGATTCATGATTCATGATTCAACTCATGAATCATGATTCATTATTCGATTCATGATTCATAATTCATGATTCAAATTATGATTCCTGATTCAAGATTTATGATTTATGATTCAATTCATGATTCATGATTCAATTCATGATTCAATTCATGATTCATGATTCAATTCATGAATTATGATTCATGATTAAATTAATGATTCGTGATTCAATTCATGATTAAATTAATGATTCATGATTCAATTCATGATTCATGATACAAATCATAATTCATTATTGAAATCATGATTCATGATTCGAATCATGATTCATGATTCATTATTCGATTCATGATTCATGTTTCAATTCATGATTCCTGATTTATGATTCATGATTCATGCTTCAATTCATGATTCATGATTCAATTCATGATTCAATTCATGATTCATGATTCGATTCACGATTCAATTCATGATTCTATTGATGAATTATTATTCAATTCATGACTCATGATTCAATTCATGATTCATGATTCGAATCATGATTCATTATTCATGATTCAATTCATGATTCATGATTCATGATTCAATTCATGATTCAATTAATGATTCATAATTCATGCTTCAATTCATGATTCATGATTCATGATTCAATTCATGATTCAATTCATGATTCAATTCATGATTTATGATTCATCATTCAATTCATGATTCAAATCATGATTCATCATTCAATTCATGATTCATCATTCAATTCATGATTCTTGATTCAATTCATGATTCATGATTCATTATTCGATTCATGATTCATGATTTATGATTCAATTCATGATTCTTGATTCATGATTCATGATTCATGATTCAATTCATGATTCATGATTCAATTCATGATTCAATTCATGATTCAATTCCTGATTCCTGATTCATGATTCAATTCATGATTCATGATTTAATTCATGATTCATGATTCAATTCATGATTCATGATTCAATTCATGATTCAATTCATGATTCATGATTTAATTCATGACTCATGATTGATGATTCATGATTCAATTTATGATTCATGAATCAATTTATGATTCATGAATCAATTCATGATTTATGATTGAATTCATGATTCAATTCATGATTCATGATTCAATTCATGATCCATGATTAAATTAATGATTCATGATTCAATTCATGATTCCTGATTCATGATTCAATTCATGATTTAATTCATGATTCATGATTCAATTATTCGATTCATGATTCATGATTCATTATTCGATTCATGATTCATGATTTATGATTCAATTCATGATTCTTGATTTAATTCATGACTCATGATTCAATTCATGATTCATGATTTAATTCATGATTCATGATTCAATTCATGATTCATTATTCAATTCATGATTCAATTCATGATTCATGATTTAATTCATGACTCATGATTTAATTCATGACTCATGATTGATGATTCATGATTCAATTCATGATTCATGAATCAATTCATGATTCATGAATCAATTCATGATTTATGATTCAATTCATGATTCAATTCATTATTCATGATTCAATTCATGATCCATGATTAAATTAATGATTCATGATTCAATTCATGATTCATGATTTAATTCATGATTCATGATTCAATTATTCGATTCATGATTCATGATTCATGATTCAATTCATGATTCATGATTTAATTCATGATTCAATTATTCGATTCATGATTCATGATTCATGATTCAATTCATGATTCCTGATTCATGATTCATGATTCAAATTATGATTCATGATTCAAGATTTGATTTATGATTAATGATTCATGATTCAATTCATGATTCCTGATTCATGATTCAATTCATGATTGAATTCATGATTCATGATTCATGATTCAATTCATGATTCATGATTCATGATTCAATTCATGATTCATGATTCGAATCATGATTCATGATTCATGATTCAATTCATGATTGAATTCATGATTCATGATTCAATTCATGATTTAATTGATGATTCAATTCATGATTCATGATTCAATTCATGATTCAATTCATGATTCATGATTCAATTCATGATTCATGATTCAATTCATGATTCATGATTCAATTCATGATTCATGATTAAATTTATGATTCATGATTCAATTAATGATTCATGATTCATGATTCATTATTCCATTCATGATTCATGATTCAATTCATGATTCATGATTCATTATTCGATTCATGATTCATGATTTAATTCATGATTCCTGATTTATGATTCATGATTCAATCCATGATTCAAATCATGATTCATGATTCATTATTAAATTCATGATTCATGATTCAATTCATGATTCATGATTCAATTCATGATTCATGATTCATGATTCAATTCATGATTCATTATTCGATTCATGATTCATAATTCTTGATTCAGTTCATGATTCCTGATTCACGATTTATGATTCATGATTCAATTCATGATTCATGATTCAAATCATGATTCATGATTCATGATTTATTTCATGATTCATGATTAAATTCATGATTCATGATTAAATTCATGATTTGATTCATGATTCAATTCATGATTCATGATTCATTATTCGATTACTGATTTAAGATTTATGATTCATGATTCAATTCATGATTCATGATTCAATTCATGATTCAATTCATGATTCATGATTCGATTCATGATTCATTTCATGATTCATGATTCATTTCATGATTCATGATTCAATTCATGATTCATGATTCAATTTATGATTCATGATTCAATTAATGATTCATGATTCATGATTCATTATTCGATTCATGATTCATGATTCATGATTCAATTCATGATTCATGATTCATTATTCAATTCATGATTCAATTCATGATTCCTGATTTATGATTCATGATTCATAATTCAATTCATGATTCATGATTCAATCCATGATTCAAATCATGATTCATGATTCATGATTAAATTCATGATTCATGATTCAATTCATGATTCATGATTCAATTCATGATTCATTATTCGATTCATGATTCATAATTCTTGATTCAATTCATGATTCCTGATTCACGATTTATGATTCATGATTCAATTCATGATTCATGATTTATTTCATGATTCATGATTAAATTCATGATTCATGATTTGATTCATGATTCAATTCATGATTCATGATTCATTATTCGATTCATGATTCATAATTCATGATTCAAATTATGATTCCTGATTTAAGATTTATGATTCATGATTCAATTCATGATTCATGATTCAATTCATGATTCAATTCATGATTCGATTCATGATTCATGATTCATTTCATGATTCATGATTCAATTCATGATTCATGATTCAATTCATAATTCAATTCATGATTCAATTCATGATTCATGATTCCTTATTTGATTCATGATTCATGATTTAATTCATGATTCCTGATTCATGATTTATGATTCATGATTCAATTCATGATTCAATTCATTATTCATGATTCAATTCATGATTCATGATTCAATTCATGATTCATGATTCATGATTCATGATTCAATTCATGATTCATGATTCAATTCATGAATCATGATTCATTTCATGATTCATGATTTATGATTCAATTCATTATTTATAAAACGATTCATTTCATGATTTATGAAACGATTCATGATTCATGAATCATGATTCATAAATCATGAATCATGATTCATAAATCATGAATCATGATTCGATTCATGATTCATGATTTATGAATCATGATTCATTTCATGATTCATGATTCATGATTAAATTCATGATTCATGATTTAATTTAAGATTCATGATTCAATTCATGACTCATGATTCAATTCATGATTCATGATTCATGAATCATGATTCAATTCATGATTCATGATTCATGATTCGATTCATGATTCAATTCATGAATCATTATTCAATTCATGATTCATGATTCATGATTCAATTCATGATTCATGATTCATTATTCGATTCATGATTCATGATTTAATTCATGACTCCAGATTCCTGATTTATGATTTATGATTCATGATTCAATTCATGATTCAATTCATTATTCATGATTCAATTCATGATTCATGATTCAATTCATGATTCATGATTCATGATTCATGATTCAATTCATGATTCATGATTCGATTCATGAATCATCATTTATTTCATGATTCATGATTTATGATTCAATTCATGATTTATGATACGATTCATGATTCATGATTTATGAATCATGATTCAATTCATAATTCATGATTCAATTCATGATTCATGATTCAATTCATGATTCATTTCATGATTCAATTCATGATTCATGATTCGATTCATGATTCAATTCATGATTCATGATTCATGATTCAAATCATGATTCATGATTCATGATTCAATTCATGATTCATGATTCAAATCATGATTCATGATTCATGATTAAATTCATGATTCATGATTCAATTCATGATTCATGATTCAATTCATGACTCATGATTCAATTCATGATTCATTTAATGATTCATGATTTATGATTCGATTCATGATTCATGATTCAATTCATGATTCATGATTCATAATTCAATTCATGATTCATGATTCAATTCATGATTCATGATTCAATTCATGATTCATTTCATGATTCAATTCATGATTCATTTCATGATTCAATTCATGATTCATTTCATGATTCAATTCATGATTCATGATTCGATTCATGATTCATGATTCATTCGATTCTTGATTCATGATTCAATTCATGATTCCTGATTCAATTCATGATTCATGATTCAATTAATGATTCATGATTCATGATTCAATTCATGATTCATGATTCATTATTCGATTCTTGATTCATGATTCAATTCATGATTCCTGATTCAATTCATGATTCATGATTCAATTCATGATTCCTGATTCATGATTTATGATTCATGATTCAATTCATGATTCAAATCATTAATTATGATTCAATTCATGATTCATGATTCAATTCATGATTCATGATTCATGATTCATGATTCAATTCATGATTCATGATTCATGATTCAATTCATGATTCATGATTCGATTCATGAATCATGATTCATTTCATGATTCATGATTCATGATACGAATCATGATTCATAATTCATGAATCATGATTCGATTCATGATTCATGATTTATGAATCATGATTCAATTCATAATTCATGATTCAATTCATGATTCATGATTCAATTCATGATTCTTTTAATGAATCATGATTTATGATTCAATTCATGATTTATGATTTGATTCATGATTTATGATTCGATTCATGATTCATGTTAAATGATTTATGATTTAATTCATGATTCATGATTCAATTCATGATTCATGATTCAATTCATGATTTATTTCATGATTCAATTCATGATTCATTTCATGATTCATGATTCATGATTTAATTTAAGATTCATGATTCAATTCATGACTCATGATTCAATTCATGATTCATGATTCATGAATCATGATTCAATTCATGATTCATGATTCGATTCATGATTCAATTCATGAATCATTATTCAATTCATGATTTATGATTCATGATTCAATTCATGATTCAATTCATTATTCATGATTCAATTCATGATTCATGATTCAATTCATGATTCATGATTCATTATTCATGATTCAATTCATGATTCATGATTCAATTCATGATTCATGATTCAATTCATGATTCATGATTCAATTCATGACTCATGATTCAATTCATGATTCATTTAATGATTCATGATTTGATTCATGATTTATGATTCGATTCATGATTCATGATTCAATTCATGATTCATAATTCAATTCATGATTCAATTCATGATTCATGATTCGATTCATGATTCAATTCATGATTCATGATTCAATTCATGATTCAATTCATGATTCATTTCATGATTTAATTCATGATTCATTTCATGATTCAATTCATTATTCATGATTCGATTCATGATTCAATTCATGATTCATGATTCATGATTCAAATCATGATTCATGATTCATGATTCAATTCATGATTCATGATTCAAATCATGATTCATGATTCATGATTAAATTCATGATTCATGATTCAATTCATGATTCATTTATCATGATTTGATTCATGATTCATAATTCATGATTCAATTCATGATTCCTGATTCAAGATTTATGATTCATGATTCAATTTATGATTCATGATTCAAATCATGATTCATGATTCATGATTCAATTCATGATACATGATTAAATTCATGATTCATGATTAAATTCATGATTAATGATTTAATTCATGATTCATGATTGAATTCATGATTCATGATTCAATTCATGACTCATGATTCAATTCATGATTCATGATTCAATTCATGATTCATTTAAGGATTCATGATTTGATTCATGATTTATGATTCGATTCATGATTCAAGATTCAATTCATGATTTATGATTCATAATTCAATTCATGATTCATGATTCAATTCATGATTCATGATTCATTTCATGATTCAATTCATGATTCATGATTCATGATTCGATTCATGACTCATGATTCATGATTCAATTCATTATTCATTATTCAATTCATGATTCAATTCATGATTCATGATTCATGATTCAATTCATGATTCATGATTCGATTCATGAATCATCATTTATTTCATGATTCATGATTTATGATTCAATTCATGATTTATGATACGATTCATGATTCATGAATCATGATTCATAATTCATGAATAATGATTCGATTCATGATTCATGATTTATGAATCATGATTTAATTCATAATTCATGATTAAATTCATGATTCATGATTCAATTCATAATTCATGATTCAATTCATGATTCATGATTCAATTCATGACTCATGATTCAATTCATGATTCATGATTCAATTCATGATTCATTTAAGGATTCATGATTTGATTCATGATTTATGATTCGATTCATGATTCAAGATTCAATTCATGATTTATGATTCATAATTCAATTCATGATTCATGATTCAATTCATGATTCATGATTCATTTCATGATTCAATTCATGATTCATGATTCGATTCATGATTCAATTCATGATTCATGATTCAAATCATGATTCATAAATCATGATTAAATTCATGATTCATGATTCAATTCATGATTCATTTATCATGATTCGATTCATGATTCATAATTCATGATTCAATTCATGATTCATGATTAAATTCATGATTAAATTCATGATTCATGATTTAATTCATGATTCATGATTCATGATTGAATTCATGATTCATGATTCATTATTTGATTCAAGATTCATAATTCATTATTCAATTCATGATTCAATTCATGATTCATGATTAAATTCATGATTCATGATTAAATTCATGATTCATGATTTAATTCATGATTCATGATTCATGATTGAATTCATGATTCATTATTTGATTCAAGATTCATAATTCATTATTCAATTCATGATTCCTGATTCAAGATTTATGATTCATAATTCAATTTATGATTCATGATTCAAATCATGATTCATGATTCAATTCATGATTCATGATTAAATTCATGATTCATGATTAAATTCATGATTTATGATTTAATTCATGATTCATGATTCAATTCATGATTCAAATCATGATTCATGATTCAATTCTAGATTTATGATTCAATTCATGATTCAACTCATGATTCATGATTCAAATCATGATTCATGATTCAAATTATGATTCATGATTCAATTCGTGATTTAATTCATGATTAATGATTCAATTCATGATTCATGATTTAATTCATGATTCAATATATGAATCAATTTATCCATCATGATTCAATTCATGGTTCATGATTCATGATTCATGATTCAATTCATATTTCATGATTCAATTCATGATTCATGATTCAAATCATGATTCATGATTCAAATCATGATTCATGATTCAATTCATGATTCATGATTCAATTCATGATTCATGATTCAATTTATGATTCATTTCATGATTCATGATTCAATTCATGATTTATGATTCAAATTATGATTCATGATTCAATTCATGATTCATTTCATGATTCATGGTTTATGATTCAATTCATGATTTATGATTCGATTCATGATTCATGAATCATGATTCAATTTATGATTTATGATTTATGAATCATGATTCGATTCATGATTCATATTTCAATTCATGATTCATGATTCATTATTCAATTCATGATTCATGATTCATGATTCAATTCATGATTCAATTCATGAATTATGATTCATGATTTAATTCATAATTCATGATTTATTATTTAATTCATGACTCATGATTTATGATTCATGATTCAATTTATGGTTCATGATTCAATTCTTGATTAAATTCATGATTCATGATTTAATTCATGATTCATCATTCAAATCATAATTCATGATTCAAATCATGATTCATGATTCAATTCATGATTTATGATTAAATTTATGATTCATGATTTAATTCATGATTCATGATTCATGATTCAATTCATGATTCATGATTCATTATTCGATTCTTGATTCATGATTCAATTCATGATTCCAGATTCAATTCATGATTCATGATTCAATTCATGATTCAATTCATGATTCATGATTTGATTCACTATTCATGATTCAATTCATGATTCTATTGATGATTTATTATTGAATTCATGACTCATCATTGAATTCATGATTCGCATCATGATACATGATTCAATTCATGATTCGAATCATGATACATGATTCATGATTGAATTCATGATTCAATTCATGATTCATGATTCGAATCATGATTCATGATTCATGATTCAATTCATGATTGAATTCATGATTCAATTCATGATTTAATTGATGATTCAATTCATGATTCATGATTCAATTCATGATTCATGATTCAATTCATGATTCGTGATTCATGATTCAATTCATGATTCATGATTCAAATCATGATTCATGATTCAACTCATGATTCATGATTAAATTCATGATTCATGATTCAATTAATGATTCATGATTCATGATTCATTATTCGATTCATGTTTCAGGATTCATGATTCAATTCATGATTCATTATTCGATTCATGATTCATGATTCAATTCATGATTCCTAATTTATGATTCAATTAATGATTCATGATTCAATTCATGATTCATGATTCAAATCATGATTCATGATTCAATTCATGATTCATGATTCAATTCATGATTCATGATTCATGATTCAACTCATGAATCATGATTCATTATTCGATTCATGATTCATAATTCATGATTCATGATTCAATTCATGAATTATGATTCATGATTAAATTAATGATTCGTGATTCAATTCATGATTAAATTAATGATTCATGATTCAATTCATGATTCATGATACAAATCATAATTTATTATTGAAATCATGATTCATGATTCGAATCATGATTCATGATTCATTATTCGATTCATGATTCATGTTTCAATTCATGATTCCTGATTTATGATTCATGATTCATGCTTCAATTCATGATTCATGATTCAATTCATGATTCAATTCATGATTCATGATTCGATTCACGATTCAATTCATGATTCTATTGATGAATTATTATTCAATTCATGACTCATGATTCAATTCATGATTCATGATTCGAATCATGATTCATTATTCATGATTCAATTCATGATTCATGATTCAATTCATGATTCAATTAATGATTCATAATTCATGATTCAATTCATGATTCATGATTCATGATTCAATTCATGATTCAATTCATGATTCAATTCATGATTTATGATTCATCATTCAATTCATGATTCAAATCATGATTCATCATTCAATTCATGATTCATCATTCAATTCATGATTCTTGATTAAATTCATGATTCATGATTCATTATTCGATTCATGATTCATGATTTATGATTCAATTCATGATTCTTGATTCATGATTCATGATTCATGATTCAATTCATGATTCATGATTCAATTCATGATTCAATTCATGATTCAATTCCTGATTCCTGATTTATGATTCAATTCATGATTCATGATTTAATTCATGATTCATGATTCAATTCATGATTCATGATTCAATTCATGATTCAATTCATGATTCATGATTTAATTCATGACTCATGATTGATGATTCATGATTCAATTTATGATTCATGAATCAATTTATGATTCATGAATCAATTCATGATTTATGATTGAATTCATGATTCAATTCATGATTCATGATTCAATTCATGATCCATGATTAAATTAATGATTCATGATTCAATTCATGATTCCTGATTCATGATTTAATTCATGATTCATGATTCAATTATTCGATTCATGATTCATGATTCATTATTCGATTCATGATTCATGATTTATGATTCAATTCATGATTCTTGATTCATGATTCATGATTCATGATTCAATTCATGATTCATGATTCAATTCATGATTCAATTCATGATTCATGATTCCTGATTCATGATTCAATTCATGATTCATGATTTAATTCATGATTCATGATTCAATTCATGATTCATTATTCAATTCATGATTCAATTCATGATTCATGATTTAATTCATGACTCATGATTTAATTCATGACTCATGATTGATGATTCATGATTCAATTCATGATTCATGAATCAATTCATGATTCATGAATCAATTCATGATTTATGATTCAATTCATGATTCAATTCATTATTCATGATTCAATTCATGATCCATGATTAAATTAATGATTCATGATTCAATTCATGATTCATGATTTAATTCATGATTCATGATTCAATTATTCGATTCATGATTCATGATTCATGATTCAATTCATGATTCATGATTTAATTCATGATTCAATTATTCGATTCATGATTCATGATTCAATTCATGATTCCTGATTCATGATTCATGATTCAAATTATGATTCATGATTCAAGATTTGATTTATGATTAATGATTCATGATTCAATTCATGATTCCTGATTCATGATTCAATTCATGATTGAATTCATGATTCATGATTCATGATTCAATTCATGATTCATGATTCATGATTCAATTCATGATTCATGATTCGAATCATGATTCATGATTCATGATTCAATTCATGATTGAATTCATGATTCATGATTCATGATTCAATTCATGATTTAATTGATGATTCAATTCATGATTCATGATTCAATTCATGATTCATGATTCAATTCATGATTCATGATTCAATTCATGATTCATGATTCAATTTATGATTCATGATTCAATTAATGATTCATGATTCATGATTCATTATTCCATTCATGATTCATGATTCAATTCATGATTCATGATTCATTATTCGATTCATGATTCATGATTTAATTCATGATTCCTGATTTATGATTCATGATTCAATCCATGATTCAAATCATGATTCATGATTCATTATTAAATTCATGATTCATGATTCAATTCATGATTCATGATTCAATTCATGATTCATGATTCATGATTCAATTCATGATTCATTATTCGATTCATGATTCATAATTCTTGATTCAGTTCATGATTCCTGATTCACGATTTATGATTCATGATTCAATTCATGATTCATGATTCAAATCATGATTCATGATTCATGATTTATTTCATGATTCATGATTAAATTCATGATTCATGATTAAATTCATGATTTGATTCATGATTCAATTCATGATTCATGATTCATTATTCGATTACTGATTTAAGATTTATGATTCATGATTCAATTCATGATTCATGATTCAATTCATGATTCAATTCATGATTCATGATTCGATTCATGATTCATGATTCATTTCATGATTCATGATTCAATTCATGATTCATGATTCAATTTATGATTCATGATTCAATTAATGATTCATGATTCATGATTCATTATTCGATTCATGATTCATGATTCAATTCATGATTTATGATTCATTATTCAATTCATGATTCAATTCATGATTCCTGATTTATGATTCATGATTCATAATTCAATTCATGATTCATGATTCAATCCATGATTCAAATCATGATTCATGATTCATGATTAAATTCATGATTCATGATTCAATTCATGATTCATGATTCAATTCATGATTCATTATTCGATTCATGATTCATAATTCTTGATTCAATTCATGATTCCTGATTCACGATTTATGATTCATGATTCAATTTATGATTCATGATTAAATTCATGATTCATGATTAAATTCATGATTCATGATTTGATTCATGATTCAATTCATGATTCATGATTCATTATTCGATTCATGATTCATAATTCATGATTCAAATTATGATTCCTGATTTAAGATTTATGATTCATGATTCAATTCATGATTCATGATTCAATTCATGATTCAATTCATGATTCGATTCATGATTCATTTCATGATTCATGATTCAATTCATGATTCATGATTCAATTCATAATTCAATTCATGATTCAATTTATGATTCATGATTCAAATCATGAATTATGATTCATGATTTAATTTATAATTCATGATTCATTATTTAATTCATGACTCATGATTCATGATTTAATTTATGATTCATGATTCTATTCTTGATTAAATTCATGATTTATGATTCAATCCATGATTCATGATTCAAATCATAATTCATGATTCAAATCATGATTGATGATTCAATTCCTGATTCCTGATTTATGATTCATGATTTATGATTCAATTCATGATTCATGATTCAATTCATGATTCAATTCATGATTCATGATTCGATTCACGATTCATGATTCAATTCATGATTCATGATTCATGATTCAATTGATGATTCAATTCATGATTCATGATTCAATTCTTCATTCAAATCATGATTCATCATTCAATTTATGATTCATGATTAAATTCATGATTCATCATTCAATTCATGATTCATTATTCGATTCATGATTCAATTCATGATTCAATTCATGATTCCTGATTCATGATTCATGATTCAATTCATGATTCATGATTCAATTAATGATTCAATTCATGATTCATGATTTAATTCATGATTCAATATATGAATCAATTTATCCATCATGATTCAATTCATGGTTCACGATTCATGATTCATGATTCAATTCATATTTCATGATTCAATTCATGATTCATGATTCAAATCATGATTCATGATTCAAATCATGATTCATGATTCAATTCATGATTCATGATTCAATTCATGATTCATGATTCAATTTATGATTCATTTCATGATTCATGATTCAATTCATGATTTATGATTCAAATTATGATTCATGATTCAATTCATGATTCATTTCATGATTCATGGTTTATGATTCAATTCATGATTTATGATTCGATTCATGATTCATGAATCATGATTCAATTTATGATTTATGATTTATGAATCATGATTCGATTCATGATTCATATTTCAATTCATGATTCATGATTCATTATTCAATTCATGATTCATGATTCATGATTCAATTCATGATTCAATTCATGAATTATGATTCATGATTTAATTCATAATTCATGATTTATTATTTAATTCATGACTCATGATTTATGATTCATGATTCAATTTATGGTTCATGATTCAATTCTTGATTAAATTCATGATTCATGATTTAATTCATGATTCATCATTCAAATCATAATTCATGATTCAAATCATGATTCATGATTCAATTCATGATTTATGATTAAATTTATGATTCATGATTTAATTCATGATTCATGATTCATGATTCAATTCATGATTCATGATTCATTATTCGATTCTTGATTCATGATTCAATTCATGATTCCAGATTCAATTCATGATTCATGATTCAATTCATGATTCAATTCATGATTCATGATTTGATTCACTATTCATGATTCAATTCATGATTCTATTGATGATTTATTATTGAATTCATGACTCATCATTGAATTCATGATTCGCATCATGATACATGATTCAATTCATGATTCGAATCATGATACATGATTCATGATTGAATTCATGATTCAATTCATGATTCATGATTCGAATCATGATTCATGATTCATGATTCAATTCATGATTGAATTCATGATTCAATTCATGATTTAATTGATGATTCAATTCATGATTCATGATTCAATTCATGATTCATGATTCAATTCATGATTCGTGATTCATGATTCAATTCATGATTCATGATTCAAATCATGATTCATGATTCAACTCATGATTCATGATTAAATTCATGATTCATGATTCAATTAATGATTCATGATTCATGATTCATTATTCGATTCATGTTTCAGGATTCATGATTCAATTCATGATTCATTATTCGATTCATGATTCATGATTCAATTCATGATTCCTAATTTATGATTCAATTAATGATTCATGATTCATGATTCAATTCATGATTCATGATTCAATTCATGATTCATGATTCATGATTCAACTCATGAATCATGATTCATTATTCGATTCATGATTCATAATTCATGATTCAAATTATGATTCCTGATTCAAGATTTATGATTTATGATTCAATTCATGATTCATGATTCAATTCATGATTCAATTCATGATTCATGATTCAATTCATGAATTATGATTCATGATTAAATTAATGATTCGTGATTCAATTCATGATTAAATTAATGATTCATGATTCAATTCATGATTCATGATACAAATCATAATTTATTATTGAAATCATGATTCATGATTCGAATCATGATTCATGATTCATTATTCGATTCATGATTCATGTTTCAATTCATGATTCCTGATTTATGATTCATGATTCATGCTTCAATTCATGATTCATGATTCAATTCATGATTCAATTCATGATTCATGATTCGATTCACGATTCAATTCATGATTCTATTGATGAATTATTATTCAATTCATGACTCATGATTCAATTCATGATTCATGATTCGAATCATGATTCATTATTCATGATTCAATTCATGATTCATGATTCAATTCATGATTCAATTAATGATTCATAATTCATGATTCAATTCATGATTCATGATTCATGATTCAATTCATGATTCAATTCATGATTCAATTCATGATTTATGATTCATCATTCAATTCATGATTCAAATCATGATTCATCATTCAATTCATGATTCATCATTCAATTCATGATTCTTGATTAAATTCATGATTCATGATTCATTATTCGATTCATGATTCATGATTTATGATTCAATTCATGATTCTTGATTCATGATTCA
Organism: Mixophyes australis; assembly: GCA_036250195.1. Taxonomy (NCBI): domain Eukaryota; kingdom Metazoa; phylum Chordata; class Amphibia; order Anura; family Limnodynastidae; genus Mixophyes; species Mixophyes australis. The sequence goes on from JAVHZZ010000002.1 coordinate 221,322,487, forward strand.
TGATTCATGATTCAATTCATGATTCATGATTCAATTCATGATTCAATTCATGATTCAATTCCTGATTCCTGATTTATGATTCAATTCATGATTCATGATTTAATTCATGATTCATGATTCAATTCATGATTCATGATTCAATTCATGATTCAATTCATGATTCATGATTTAATTCATGACTCATGATTGATGATTCATGATTCAATTTATGATTCATGAATCAATTTATGATTCATGAATCAATTCATGATTTATGATTGAATTCATGATTCAATTCATGATTCATGATTCAATTCATGATCCATGATTAAATTAATGATTCATGATTCAATTCATGATTCCTGATTCATGATTTAATTCATGATTCATGATTCAATTATTCGATTCATGATTCATGATTCATTATTCGATTCATGATTCATGATTTATGATTCAATTCATGATTCTTGATTCATGATTCATGATTCATGATTCAATTCATGATTCATGATTCAATTCATGATTCAATTCATGATTCATGATTCCTGATTCATGATTCAATTCATGATTCATGATTTAATTCATGATTCATGATTCAATTCATGATTCATTATTCAATTCATGATTCAATTCATGATTCATGATTTAATTCATGACTCATGATTTAATTCATGACTCATGATTGATGATTCATGATTCAATTCATGATTCATGAATCAATTCATGATTCATGAATCAATTCATGATTTATGATTCAATTCATGATTCAATTCATTATTCATGATTCAATTCATGATCCATGATTAAATTAATGATTCATGATTCAATTCATGATTCATGATTTAATTCATGATTCATGATTCAATTATTCGATTCATGATTCATGATTCATGATTCAATTCATGATTCATGATTTAATTCATGATTCAATTATTCGATTCATGATTCATGATTCAATTCATGATTCCTGATTCATGATTCATGATTCAAATTATGATTCATGATTCAAGATTTGATTTATGATTAATGATTCATGATTCAATTCATGATTCCTGATTCATGATTCAATTCATGATTGAATTCATGATTCATGATTCATGATTCAATTCATGATTCATGATTCATGATTCAATTCATGATTCATGATTCGAATCATGATTCATGATTCATGATTCAATTCATGATTGAATTCATGATTCATGATTCATGATTCAATTCATGATTTAATTGATGATTCAATTCATGATTCATGATTCAATTCATGATTCAATTCATGATTCATGATTCAATTCATGATTCATGATTCAATTCATGATTCATGATTCAATTTATGATTCATGATTCAATTAATGATTCATGATTCATGATTCATTATTCCATTCATGATTCATGATTCAATTCATGATTCATTATTCGATTCATGATTCATGATTTAATTCATGATTCCTGATTTATGATTCATGATTCAATCCATGATTCAAATCATGATTCATGATTCATTATTAAATTCATGATTCATGATTCAATTCATGATTCATGATTCAATTCATGATTCATGATTCATGATTCAATTCATGATTCATTATTCGATTCATGATTCATAATTCTTGATTCAGTTCATGATTCCTGATTCACGATTTATGATTCATGATTCAATTCATGATTCATGATTCAAATCATGATTCATGATTCATGATTTATTTCATGATTCATGATTAAATTCATGATTCATGATTAAATTCATGATTTGATTCATGATTCAATTCATGATTCATGATTCATTATTCGATTACTGATTTAAGATTTATGATTCATGATTCAATTCATGATTCATGATTCAATTCATGATTCAATTCATGATTCATGATTCGATTCATGATTCATGATTCATTTCATGATTCATGATTCAATTCATGATTCATGATTCAATTTATGATTCATGATTCAATTAATGATTCATGATTCATGATTCATTATTCGATTCATGATTCATGATTCAATTCATGATTCATGATTCATTATTCAATTCATGATTCAATTCATGATTCCTGATTTATGATTCATGATTCATAATTCAATTCATGATTCATGATTCAATCCATGATTCAAATCATGATTCATGATTCATGATTAAATTCATGATTCATGATTCAATTCATGATTCATGATTCAATTCATGATTCATTATTCGATTCATGATTCATAATTCTTGATTCAATTCATGATTCCTGATTCACGATTTATGATTCATGATTCAATTTATGATTCATGATTTATTTCATGATTCATGATTAAATTCATGATTCATGATTTGATTCATGATTCAATTCATGATTCATGATTCATTATTCGATTCATGATTCATAATTCATGATTCAAATTATGATTCCTGATTTAAGATTTATGATTCATGATTCAATTCATGATTCATGATTCAATTCATGATTCAATTCATGATTCGATTCATGATTCATTTCATGATTCATGATTCAATTCATGATTCATGATTCAATTCATAATTCAATTCATGATTCAATTTATGATTCATGATTCAAATCATGAATTATGATTCATGATTTAATTTATAATTCATGATTCATTATTTAATTCATGACTCATGATTCATGATTTAATTTATGATTCATGATTCTATTCTTGATTAAATTCATGATTTATGATTCAATCCATGATTCATGATTCAAATCATAATTCATGATTCAAATCATGATTGATGATTCAATTCCTGATTCCTGATTTATGATTCATGATTTATGATTCAATTCATGATTCATGATTCAATTCATGATTCAATTCATGATTCATGATTCGATTCACGATTCATGATTCAATTCATGATTCATGATTCATGATTCAATTGATGATTCAATTCATGATTCATGATTCAATTCTTCATTCAAATCATGATTCATCATTCAATTTATGATTCATGATTAAATTCATGATTCATCATTCAATTCATGATTCATTATTCGATTCATGATTCAATTCATGATTCAATTCATGATTCCTGATTCATGATTCATGATTCAATTCATGATTCATGATTCAATTCATGATTCAATTCATGATTCATGATTCAATTCCTGATTCCTGATATATGATTCATGATTCAATTCATGATTCATGATTTAATTCATGATACATGATTCAATTCATGATTCATTATTTAATTCATGATTCATGATTCAATTATTCGATTCATGATTCATGATTCATGATTCATGAATCAATTCATGATTTATGATTCAATTAATGATTCAATTCATGATTCATGATTCATGATTCAATTCATGATCCATGATTAAATTAATGATTCATGATTCAATTCATGATTCATGATTCATGATTTAATTCATGATTCATGATTCAATTATTCGATTCATGATTCATGATTCAATTCATGATTCATGATTTAATTCATGATTCAATTATTCGATTCATGATTCATGATTCATGATTCAATTCATGATTCCTGATTCATGATTTATGATTCAATTCATGATTCAATTCATGATTCTTGATTTGATTTATGATTAATGATTCATGATTCAATTCATGATTCAATTCATGATTCAATTCATGATTCATGATTCATGATTAAATTCATGATTCACGATTCAATTCATGATTCATGATTCAATTCATGATTCATGATTCGAATCATGATTCATGATTCATGATTCAATTCATGATTGAATTCATGATTCATGATTCATTTCATGATTTAAATGATGATTCAATTCATGATTCATGATTCAATTCATGATTCAATTCATGATTCATGATTCAATTCATGATTCATGATTCAATTCATGGTTCATGATTCAATTCATGATTTATGATTCAATTAATGATTCATGATTAAATTCATGATTTATGATTCAATTAATGATTCATGATTCATTATTCGATTCATGATTCATGATTCAATTCATGATTCATGATTCAATTCATGGTTCATGATTCAATTCATGATTTATGATTCAATTAATGATACATGATTCATGATTCATTATTCGATTCATGATTCATGATTCAATTCATGATTCATGATTCATTATTCGATTCATGATTCATGATTCAATTCATGATTCCTGATTTATGATTCATGATTCATAATTCAATTCATGATTTATGATTCAATCCATGATTCAATTCATGATTCAATTAATGATTGATGATTCATGATTCAATTCATGATTCATGATTCAAATCATAATTCATGATTCATGATTAAATTCATGATTCATGATTAAATTAATGATTTTATGATTCAATTCATGATTCATGATTCAATTCATGATTCATTATTCGATTCATGATTCATAATTCATGATTCATTATTCGATTCATGATTCATAATTCATGATTCAAATTATGAATCCTGATTCAATTCATGATTCAATTCATGATTCATGATTCGATTCATGATTCATGATTCATTTCATGATTCATGATTCAATTCATGATTCAATTCATGATTCATGATTCATTTCATGATTCATGATTCAATTCATGTTTCATGATTCATGATTTATGAATTATGATTCAATTCATGATTCATGATTCAATTCATGATTCATGATTCATGAATCATGATTCAAATTATGATTCATGATTCATTTCATGATTCATGATTCAATTCATGATTCATTTAATGAATCATGATTTATGATTCAATTCATGATTTATGATTCGATTCATGATTTATTAATTCATGATTCATGATTCATGAATCATGATTCAATTCATGATTTATGATTCAATTCATGATTTATGATTCGATTCATGATTCATGTTAAATGATTTATGATTTAATTCATGATTCATGATTCAATTCATGATTCATGATTCAATTCATGATTCATGATTCGATTCATGATTCGATTCATGATTCATGATTCATTTCATGATTCATGATTCATTTCATGATTCATGATTCAATTAATGATTCATGATTCAATTCATGATTCATGATTCAATTCATGATTCATGATTCAATTCATGATTCATGATTCATTTCATGATTCATTTCATGATTCATGATTCAATTCATGATTCATGATTCATGATTTATGAATTATGATTCAATTCATGATTCATGATTCAATTCATGATTCATGATTCATGAATCATGATTTAATTCATGATTCATGATTCATTTCATGATTCATGATTCAATTCATGATTCATTTAATGAATCATGATTTATGATTCAATTCATGATTTATGATTCGATTCATGATTCATCAATTCATGATTCATGATTCATGAATCATGATTCAATTCATGATTCATGTTAAATGATTTATGATTTAATTCATGATTCATGATTCAATTAACGATTCATGATTCAATTCATGATTTATTTCATGATTCAATTCATGATTCATTTCATGATTCATGATTCATAATTAAATTCATGATTCATGATTTAATTTAAGATTCATGATTCAATTCATGACTCATGATTCAATTCATGATTCATGATTCATGAATCATGATTCAATTCATGATTCATGATTCATGATCTGATTCATGACTCATGATTCATGATTTGATTCATGATTCAATTCATGAATCATGATTCAATTCATGATTCATGATTCATTATGCGATTCATGATTCATGATTTAATTCATGATTCCTGATTCCTGATTCATGATTTATGATTCATGATTCAATTCATGATTCATGATTCAATTCATGATTCAATTCATTATTCATGATTCAATTCATGATTCATGATTCAATTCATGATTCATGATTCATGATTCAATTCATGATTCATGATTGGATTCATGAATCATGATTCATTTCATGATTTATGATTCAATTCATGATTTATGATACGATTCATGATTCATGAATCATGATTCATAATTCATGAATCATGACTCGATTCATGATTCATGATTTATGAATCATGATTCAATTCATAATTCATGATTCAATTCATGATTCATGATTCAATTCATAATTCATGATTCAATTCATGATTCATGATTCATGATTCAATTCATGACTCATGATTCAATTCATGATTCATGATTCAATTCATGATTCATTTAATGATTCATGATTTGATTCATGATTTATGATTCGATTCATGATTCAATTCATGATTCATGATTCATAATTCAATTCATGATTCATGATTCAATTCATGATTCAATTCATGATTCAATTCATGATTCATTTCATGATTCAATTCATGATTCATTTCATGATTCAATTCATGATTCATGATTCAATTCATGATTCATGATTCAAATCATGATTCATGATTCATGATTCAATTCATGATTCATGATTCAATTCATGATTCATGATTCGATTCATGATTTATAATTCATGATTCAATTCATGATTCCTGATTCAAGATTTATGATTAATGATTCAATTTATGATTCATGATTCAAATCATGATTCATGATTCATGATTCAATTCATGATTCATGATTCAATTCATGATTAAATTCATGATTCATGATTAAATTCATGATTCATGATTTAATTCATGATTCATGATTGAATTCATGATTCATGATTCATTATTCGATTCAAGATTCATAATTCATTATTCAATTCATGATTCCTGATTCAAGATTTATGATTCATGATTCAATTCATGATTCAATGCATGATTCATGATTCGATTCATGATTCATGATTCAATTCATGATTCATTATTCAATTCATGATTCATGATTCATGATTTAATTCATGATTCAATTCATGAATTATGATTCATGATTTAATTCATAATTCATGATTTATTATTTAATTCATGACTCATGATTTATGATTCATGATTCATCATTTAAATCATAATTCATGATTCAAATCATGATTCATGATTCATGATTCAATTCATGATTTATGATTAAATTCATGATTCATGATTTAATTCATGATTCATGATTCATGATTCAATTCATTATTCATGATTCATTATTCGATTCTTGATTCATGATTCAATTCATGATTCCTGATTCAATTCATGATTCATGATTCAGTTCATGATTCAATTCATGATTCATGATTCGATTCACGATTCATGATTCAATTCATGATTCTATTGATGAATTATTATGCAATTCATGACTCATGATTCAATTCATGATTCTATTGATGAATTATTATGCAATTCATGACTCATGATTCAATTCATGATTCGAATCATGATACATGATTCATGATTGAATTCATGATTCAATTCATGATTCATGATTCGAATCATGATTCATGATTCAATTCATGATTGAATTCATGATTCATGATTCAATTCATGATTTAATTGATGATTCAATTCATGATTCATGATTCAATTCATGATTCATGATTCAATTCATGATTCGTGATTCATGATTCAATTCATGATTTATGATTCAAATCATGATTCATGATTTAACTCATGATTCATGAATAAATTCATGATTCATGATTCAATTAATGATTCATGATTCATGATTCAATTAATGATTCATGATTCAAATCATGATTCATGATTCAAATCATGATTCATGATTCAAATCATGATTCATGATTAAATTCATGATTCATGATTCAATTCATGATTCAATTCATGAATCATGATTCATTATTCAATTCATGATTCATAATTCATGATTCAAATTATGATTCCTGATTCAAGATTTATGATTTATGATTCAATTCATGATTCATGATTCAATTCATGATTCATGATTTAATTCATGAATTATGATTCATGATTAAATTCATAATTCATGATTCATTATTTAATTCATGACTCATTATTCATGATTCATGATTCAAATTATGATTCATGATTCAATTCATGATTAAATTAATGATTCATGATTCAATTCATGATTCATGATTCGAATCATGATTCATGATTCATTATTCGATTCATGATTCATGTTTCAATTCATGATTCCTGATTTATGATTCATGAATCATGATTCAATTCATGATTTATGATTCAATTCATGATTTATGATTCGATTCTTGATTCATGTTAAATGATTTATGATTTAATTCATGATTCATGATTCAATTCATGATTCATGATTCAATTCATGATTCATGATTCGATTCATGATTCGATTCATGATTCATGATTCATTTCATGATTCATGATTCATTTCATGATTCATGATTCAATTAATGATTAATGATTCAATTCATGATTCATGATTCAATTCATGATTCATGATTCAATTCATGATTCATGATTCATTTCATGATTCATGATTCATTTCATGATTCATGATTCAATTCATGATTCATGATTTATGAATTATGATTCAATTCATGATTCATGATTCAATTCATGATTCATGATTCATGAATCATGATTTAATTCATGATTCATGATTCATTTCATGATTCATGATTCAATTCATGATTCATTTAATGAATCATGATTTATGATTCAATTCATGATTTATGATTCGATTCATGATTCATCAATTCATGATTCATGATTCATGAATCATGATTCAATTCATGATTCATGTTAAATGATTTATGATTTAATTCATGATTCATGATTCAATTAACGATTCATGATTCAATTCATGATTCATTTCATGATTCATGATTCATAATTAAATTCATGATTCATGATTTAATTTAAGATTCATGATTCAATTCATGACTCATGATTCAATTCATGATTCATGATTCATGAATCATGATTCAATTCATGATTCATGATTCATGATTTGATTCATGACTCATGATTCATGATTTGATTCATGATTCAATTCATGAATCATGATTCAATTCATGATTCATGATTCATTATGCGATTCATGATTCATGATTTAATTCATGATTCCTGATTCCTGATTCATGATTTATGATTCATGATTCAATTCATGATTCATGATTCAATTCATGATTCAATTCATTATTCATGATTCAATTCATGATTCATGATTCAATTCATGATTCATGATTCATGATTCATGATTCATGAATCATGATTCATAATTCATGAATCATGATTCGATTCATGATTCATGATTTATGAATCATGATTCAATTCATAATTCATGATTCAATTCATGATTCATGATTCAATTCATAATTCATGATTCAATTCATGATTCATGATTCAATTCATGACTCATGATTCAATTCATGATTCAATTCATGATTCATTTAATGATTCATGATTTGATTCATGATTTATGATTCGATTCATGATTCATGATTCAATTCATGATTCATGATTCATAATTCAATTCATGATTCATGATTCACTTCATGATTCAATTCATGATTCAATTCATGATTCATTTCATGATTCAATTCATGATTCATTTCATGATTCAATTCATGATTTATGATTTGATTCATGATTCAATTCATGATTCATGATTCATGATTCAAATCATGATTCATGATTCATGATTCAATTCATGATTCATGATTCATGATTCGATTCATGATTTATAATTCATGATTCAATTCATGATTCCTGATTCAAGATTTATGATTAATGATTCAATTTATGATTCATGATTCAAATCATGATTCATGATTCAATTCATGATTCATGATTCAATTCATGATTCATGATTCAATTCATGATTCATGATTAAATTCATGATTCATGATTTAATTCATGATTCATGATTGAATTCATGATTCATGATTCATTATTCGATTCAAGATTCATAATTCATTATTCAATTCATGATTCCTGATTCAAGATTTATGATTCATGATTCAATTCATGATTCAATGCATGATTCATGATTCGATTCATGATTCATGATTCAATTCATGATTCATTATTCAATTCATGATTCATGATTCATGATTTAATTCATGATTCAATTCATGATTTATGATTCGATTCATGATTCATGTTAAATGATTTATGATTTAATTCATGATTCATGATTCAATTCATGATTCATGATTCAATTCATGATTCATGATTCGATTCATGATTCGATTCATGATTCATGATTCATTTCATGATTCATGATTCATTTCATGATTCATGATTCAATTAATGATTCATGATTCAATTCATGATTCATGATTCAATTCATGATTCATGATTCAATTCATGATTCATGATTCATTTCATGATTCATTTCATGATTCATGATTCAATTCATGATTCATGATTCATGATTTATGAATTATGATTCAATTCATGATTCATGATTCAATTCATGATTCATGATTCATGAATCATGATTTAATTCATGATTCATGATTCATTTCATGATTCATGATTCAATTCATGATTCATTTAATGAATCATGATTTATGATTCAATTCATGATTTATGATTCGATTCATGATTCATCAATTCATGATTCATGATTCATGAATCATGATTCAATTCATGATTCATGTTAAATGATTTATGATTTAATTCATGATTCATGATTCAATTAACGATTCATGATTCAATTCATGATTTATTTCATGATTCAATTCATGATTCATTTCATGATTCATGATTCATAATTAAATTCATGATTCATGATTTAATTTAAGATTCATGATTCAATTCATGACTCATGATTCAATTCATGATTCATGATTCATGAATCATGATTCAATTCATGATTCATGATTCATGATCTGATTCATGACTCATGATTCATGATTTGATTCATGATTCAATTCATGAATCATGATTCAATTCATGATTCATGATTCATTATGCGATTCATGATTCATGATTTAATTCATGATTCCTGATTCCTGATTCATGATTTATGATTCATGATTCAATTCATGATTCATGATTCAATTCATGATTCAATTCATTATTCATGATTCAATTCATGATTCATGATTCAATTCATGATTCATGATTCATGATTCAATTCATGATTCATGATTGGATTCATGAATCATGATTCATTTCATGATTTATGATTCAATTCATGATTTATGATACGATTCATGATTCATGAATCATGATTCATAATTCATGAATCATGACTCGATTCATGATTCATGATTTATGAATCATGATTCAATTCATAATTCATGATTCAATTCATGATTCATGATTCAATTCATAATTCATGATTCAATTCATGATTCATGATTCATGATTCAATTCATGACTCATGATTCAATTCATGATTCATGATTCAATTCATGATTCATTTAATGATTCATTGTTTGATTCATGATTTATGATTCGATTCATGATTCAATTCATGATTCATGATTCATAATTCAATTCATGATTCATGATTCAATTCATGATTCAATTCATGATTCATTTCATGATTCAATTCATGATTCATTTCATGATTCAATTCATGATTCATGATTCAAATCATGATTCATGATTCATGATTCAATTCATGATTCATGATTCAATTCATGATTCATGATTCAATTCATGATTCATGATTCATGATTCGATTCATGATTTATAATTCATGATTCAATTCATGATTCCTGATTCAAGATTTATGATTAATGATTCAATTTATGATTCATGATTCAAATCATGATTCATGATTCATGATTCAATTCATGATTCATGATTCAATTCATGATTCATGATTAAATTCATGATTCATGATTAAATTCATGATTCATGATTTAATTCATGATTCATGATTGAATTCATGATTCATGATTCATTATTCGATTCAAGATTCATAATTCATTATTCAATTCATGATTCCTGATTCAAGATTTATGATTCATGATTCAATTCATGATTCAATGCATGATTCATGATTCGATTCATGATTCATGATTCAATTCATGATTCATTATTCAATTCATGATTCATGATTCATGATTTAATTCATGATTCAATTCATGAATTATGATTCATGATTTAATTCATAATTCATGATTTATTATTTAATTCATGACTCATGATTTATGATTCATGATTCATCATTTAAATCATAATTCATGATTCAAATCATGATTCATGATTCATGATTCAATTCATGATTTATGATTAAATTCATGATTCATGATTTAATTCATGATTCATGATTCATGATTCAATTCATTATTCATGATTCATTATTCGATTCTTGATTCATGATTCAATTTATGATTCCTGATTCAATTCATGATTCATGATTCAGTTCATGATTCAATTCATGATTCATGATTCGATTCACGATTCATTATTCAATTCATGATTCTATTGATGAATTATTATGCAATTCATGACTCATGATTCAATTCATGATTCTATTGATGAATTATTATGCAATTCATGACTCATGATTCAATTCATGATTCGAATCATGATACATGATTCATGATTGAATTCATGATTCAATTCATGATTCATGATTCGAATCATGATTCATGATTCAATTCATGATTGAATTCATGATTCATGATTCAATTCATGATTTAATTGATGATTCAATTCATGATTCATGATTCAATTCATGATTCATGATTCAATTCATGATTCGTGATTCATGATTCAATTCATGATTTATGATTCAAATCATGATTCATGATTTAACTCATGATTCATGAATAAATTCATGATTCATGATTCAATTAATGATTCATGATTCATGATTCAATTAATGATTCATGATTCAAATCATGATTCATGATTCAAATCATGATTCATGATTCAAATCATGATTCATGATTAAATTCATGATTCATGATTCAATTCATGATTCAATTCATGAATCATGATTCATTATTCAATTCATGATTCATAATTCATGATTCAAATTATGATTCCTGATTCAAGATTTATGATTTATGATTCAATTCATGATTCATGATTCAATTCATGATTCATGATTTAATTCATTAATTATGATTCATGATTAAATTCATAATTCATGATTCATTATTTAATTCATGACTCATGATTCATGATTCATGATTCAAATTATGATTCATGATTCAATTCATGATTAAATTAATGATTCATGATTCAATTCATGATTCATGATTCGAATCATGATTCATGATTCATTATTCGATTCATGATTCATGTTTCAATTCATGATTCCTGATTTATGATTCATGAATCATGATTCAATTCATGATTTATGATTCAATTCATGATTTATGATTCGATTCATGATTCATGTTAAATGATTTATGATTTAATTCATGATTCATGATTCAATTCATGATTCATGATTCAATTCATGATTCATGATTCGATTCATGATTCGATTCATGATTCATGATTCATTTCATGATTCATGATTCATTTCATGATTCATGATTCAATTAATGATTCATGATTCAATTCATGATTCATGATTCAATTCATGATTCATGATTCAATTCATGATTCATGATTCATTTCATGATTCATGATTCATTTCATGATTCATGATTCAATTCATGATTCATGATTTATGAATTATGATTCAATTCATGATTCATGATTCAATTCATGATTCATGATTCATGAATCATGATTTAATTCATGATTCATGATTCATTTCATGATTCATGATTCAATTCATGATTCATTTAATGAATCATGATTTATGATTCAATTCATGATTTATGATTCGATTCATGATTCATCAATTCATGATTCATGATTCATGAATCATGATTCAATTCATGATTCATGTTAAATGATTTATGATTTAATTCATGATTCATGATTCAATTAACGATTCATGATTCAATTCATGATTTATTTCATGATTCAATTCATGATTCATTTCATGATTCATGATTCATAATTAAATTCATGATTCATGATTTAATTTAAGATTCATGATTCAATTCATGACTCATGATTCAATTCATGATTCATGATTCATGAATCATGATTCAATTCATGATTCATGATTCATGATTTGATTCATGACTCATGATTCATGATTTGATTCATGATTCAATTCATGAATCATGATTCAATTCATGATTCATGATTCATTATGCGATTCATGATTCATGATTTAATTCATGATTCCTGATTCCTGATTCATGATTTATGATTCATGATTCAATTCATGATTCATGATTCAATTCATGATTCAATTCATTATTCATGATTCAATTCATGATTCATGATTCAATTCATGATTCATGATTCATGATTCATGATTCATGAATCATGATTCATAATTCATGAATCATGATTCGATTCATGATTCATGATTTATGAATCATGATTCAATTCATAATTCATGATTCAATTCATGATTCATGATTCAATTCATAATTCATGATTCAATTCATGATTCATGATTCAATTCATGACTCATGATTCAATTCATGATTCAATTCATGATTCATTTAATGATTCATGATTTGATTCATGATTTATGATTCGATTCATGATTCATGATTCAATTCATGATTCATGATTCATAATTCAATTCATGATTCATGATTCACTTCATGATTCAATTCATGATTCAATTCATGATTCATTTCATGATTCAATTCATGATTCATTTCATGATTCAATTCATGATTTATGATTTGATTCATGATTCAATTCATGATTCATGATTCATGATTCAATTCATGATTCATGATTCAAATCATGATTCATGATTCATGATTCAATTCATGATTCATGATTCATGATTCGATTCATGATTTATAATTCATGATTCAATTCATGATTCCTGATTCAAGATTTATGATTAATGATTCAATTTATGATTCATGATTCAAATCATGATTCATGATTCAATTCATGATTCATGATTCAATTCATGATTCATGATTCAATTCATGATTCATGATTAAATTCATGATTCATGATTTAATTCATGATTCATGATTGAATTCATGATTCATGATTCATTATTCGATTCAAGATTCATAATTCATTATTCAATTCATGATTCCTGATTCAAGATTTATGATTCATGATTCAATTCATGATTCAATGCATGATTCATGATTCGATTCATGATTCATGATTCAATTCATGATTCATTATTCAATTCATGATTCATGATTTATGATTTAATTCATGATTCAATTCATGAATTATGATTCATGATTTAATTCATAATTCATGATTTATTATTTAATTCATGACTCATGATTTATGATTCATGATTCATCATTTAAATCATAATTCATGATTCAAATCATGATTCATGATTCATGATTCAATTCATGATTCATGATTCATGATTCATGATTCAATTCATTATTCATGATTCATTATTCGATTCTTGATTCATGATTCAATTCATGATTCCTGATTCAATTCATGATTCATGATTCAGTTCATGATTCAATTCATGATTCATGATTCGATTCACGATTCATGATTCAATTCATAATTCTATTGATGAATTATTATGCAATTCATGACTCATGATTCAATTCATGATTCTATTGATGAATTATTATGCAATTCATGACTCATGATTCAATTCATGATTCGAATCATGATACATGATTCAATTCATGATTCAATTCATGATACATGATTCATGATTGAATTCATGATTCAATTCATGATTCATGATTCGAATCATGATTCAATTCATGATTGAATTCATGATTCATGATTCAATTCATGATTTAATTGATGATTCAATTCATGATTCATGATTCAATTCATGATTCATGATTCAATTCATGATTCGTGATTCATGATTCAATTCATGATTCATGATTCAAATCATGATTCATGATTCAACTCATGATTCATGAATAAATTCATGATTCATGATTCAATTCATGATTCATGATTCATGATTCAATTAATGATTCATGATTCAAATCATGATTCATGATTAAATTCATGATTCATGATTCAATTCATGATTCATGATTCAATTCATGAATCATGATTCATTATTCGATTCATGATTCATAATTCATGATTCAAATTATGATTCCTGATTCAAGATTTATGATTTATGATTCAATTCATGATTCATGATTCAATTCATGATTCATGATTTAATTCATGAATTATGATTCATGATTAAATTCATAATTCATGATTCATTATTTAATTCATGACTCATGATTCATGATTCATGATTCAAATTATGATTCATGATTCAATTCATGATTAAATTAATGATTCATGATTCAATTCATGATTCTTGATTCGAATCATGATTCATTATTCGATTCATGATTCATGTTTCAATTCATGATTCCTGATTTATGATTCATGATTCATGATTCAATTCATGATTCATGATTCAATTCATGGTTCAATTCATGATTCATGATTCGATTCACGATTCACGATTCAATTTATGATTCTATTGATGAATTATTATTCAATTCATGACTCATGATTCATGATTTGAATCATGATTCATTATTCATGATTCAATTCATGATTCAATTCATGATTCAGGATTCATGATTCAATTCATGATTCAATTAATGATTCTTGATTCATGATTCAATTCATGATTCATGATTCATGATTCAATTCATGATTCATGATTCAATTCATGATTTATGATTCATGATTCAATTCATGATTCAAATCATGATTCATCATTCAATTCATGATTCATGATTAAATTCATGATTCTTGATTCAATTCATGATTCAATTAATGATTCATGATTCATGATTCAATTCATGATTCATGATTCAATTCATGATTTATGATTCATCATTCAATTCATGATTCAAATCATGATTCATCATTCAATTCATGATTCATGATTAAATTCATGATTCTTCATTCAATTCATGATTCAATGCATGATTCATGATTCGATTCATGATTCATCATTCAATTCATGATTCATTATTCAATTCATGATTCATGATTCATGATTCAATTCATGATTCAATTCATGATTCATGATTCGATTCATGATTCATGATTCAATGCATGATTCATGATTCATGATTCATTTCATGATTCATGATTCAATTCATGATTCATGATTAAATTCATGATTCATTATTCAATTCATGATTCATGATTCATGATTCAATTCATGATTCAATTAATGATTGATGATTCATGATTCAATTCATGATTCATGATTCAATTCATGATTTATGATTCATCATTCAATTCATGATTCAAATCATGATTCATCATTCAATTCATGATTCATGATTAAATTCATGATTCTTGATTCAATTCATGATTCATGATTCATTATTCGATTCATGATTCATGATTTATGATTCAATTCATGATTCTTGATTCATGATTCATGATTCATGATTCAATTCATGATTCAATTCATGATTCAATTCATGATTCAATTCATGATTCATGATTCAATTCCTGATTCCTGATTCCTGATTCCTGATTCATGATTCAATTCATGATTCATGATTTAATTCATGATTCATGATTCAATTCATGATTCATGATTCAATTCATGATTCAATTAATGATTCATGATTTAATTCATGACTCATGATTCAATTCATGATTCAATTAATGATTCATGATTTAATTCATGACTCATGATTTAATTCATGACTCATGATTGATGATTCATGATTCAATTCATGATTCATGAATCAATTTATGATTCATGAATCAATTCATGATTTATGATTCAATTCATGATTCAATTCATGATTCATGATTCAATTCATGATCCATGATTAAATTAATGATTCATGATTCAATTCATGATTCATGATTCATGATTCATGATTCAATTATTTGATTCATGATTCATTATTTGATTCATGATTCATGATTTATGATTTAATTCATGATTCTTGATTCATGATTCATGATTCAATTCATGATTCATGATTCAATTCATGATTCATGATTCAATTCATGATTCATGATTCAATTCATGATTCATGATTCAATTCATGATTCATGATTCAATTCATGATTCATGATTCAATTCATGATTCAATTCATGATTCATGATTTAATTCATGACTCATGATTTAATTCATGACTCATGAATCAATTCATGACTCATGATTCAATTCATGATTCATGATTCATCATTCAATTCATGATTCAAATCATGATTCATCATTCAATTCATGATTCAAATCATGATTCATCATTCAATTCATGATTCATTATTCGATTCATGATTCATGATTTATGATTCAATTCATGATTCTTGATTCATGATTCATGATTCAATTCATGATTCATGATTCAATTCATGATTCAATTAATGATTCATGATTCAATTCCTGATTCCTGATTCCTGATTCATGATTCATGATTCAATTCATGATTCATGATTCAATTCATGATTCATGATTTAATTCATGATTCATGATTCAATTCACGATTCATGATTCAATTCATGATTCAATTCATGATTCATGATTTAATTCATGACTCATGATTTAATTCATGACTCATGATTGATGATTCATGATTCAATTCATGATTCATGAATCAATTCATGATTTATGATTCAATTCATGATTCAATTCATGATTCATGATTCAATTCATGATTCATGATTTATGATTTATGAATCATGATTCATTTCATGATTCAATTCATGATTCATGATTCATGATTCAATTCATGATTCTTGATTCATTTCATGATTCATGATTCAATTCATGATTCATTTAATGAATCATGATTTATGATTCAATTCATGATTTATGATTCGATTCATGATTTATCAATTCATGATTCATGATTCATTAATCATGATTCAATTCATGATTTATGATTCAATTCATGATTTATGATTCGATTCATGATTCATGTTAAATGATTTATGATTTAATTCATGATTCATGATTCAATTCATGATTCATGATTCAATTCATGATTTATTTCATGATTCAATTCATGATTCATTTCATGATTCATGATTCATGATTAAATTCATGATTCATGATTTAATTTAAGATTCATGATTCAATTCATGACTCATGATTCAATTCATGATTCATGAATCATGATTCAATTCATGATTCATGATTCATGATTCGATTCATGACTCATGATTCGATTCATGATTCAATTCATGAATCATGAATCAATTCATGATTCATCATTCATGATTCAATTCATGATTCATGATTCATTATTCGATTCATGATTCATGATTTCAATCATGATTCCTGATTCCTGATTCATGATTTATGATTCATGATTCAATTCATGATTCAATTCATTATTCATGATTCAATTCATGATTCATGATTCAATTCATGATTCATGATTCATGATTGAATTCATGATTCATGATTCGATTCATGAATCATGATTCATTTCATGATTCATGATTTATGATTCAATTCATCATTTATGATACGATTCATGATTCATGAATCATGATTCATAATTCATGAATCATGATTCGATTCATGATTCATGATTTATGAATCATGATTCAATTCATAATTCATGATTCAATTCATGATTCATGATTCAATTCATAATTCATGATTCAATTCATGTTTCATGATTCAATTCATGACTCATGATTCAATTAATGATTCATGATTCAATTCATGATTCATTTAATGATTCATGATTTGATTCATGATTTATGATTCGATTCATGATTCATGATTCAATTCATGATTCATGATTCATAATTCAATTCATGATTCATGATTCAATTCATGATTCATGATTCATTTCATGATTCAATTCATGATTCATTTCATGATTCAATTCATGATTCATTTCATGATTCAATTCATGATTTATGATTTGATTCATGATTCAATTCATGATTCATGATTCATGATTCAATTCATGATTCATGATTCAAATCATGATTCATGATTCATGATTAAATTCATGATTCATGATTCAATTCATGATTCATGATTCAATTCATGATTCATTTATCATGATTCGATTCATGATTCATGATTCAATTCATGATTCCTGATTCAAGATTTATGATTCATGATTCAATTTATGATTCATGATTCAAATCATGATTCATGATTCAATTCATGATTCATGATTAAATTCATGATTCATGATTAAATTCATGATTCATGATTTAATTCATGATTCATGATTCATGATTGAATTCATGATTCATGATTCATTATTCGATTCAAGATTCATAATTCATTATTCAATTCATGATTCCTGATTCAAGATTTATGATTCATGATTCAATTCATGATTCATGATTCAATTCATGATTCAATGCATGATTCATAATTCGATTCATGATTCATCATTCAATTCATGATTCATTATTCAATTTATGATTCATGATTCATGATTCAATTCATGATTCAATTCATGATTCATGATTCGATTCATGATTCATGATTCAATGCATGATTCATGATTCATGATTCAATTCATGATTCATGATTCAATTCATGATTCATGATTAAATTCATGATTCATTATTCAATTCATGATTCATGATTCATGATTCAATTCATGATTCTATGCATGATTCATGATTCATGATTCAATTCATGATTCATTATTCAATTCATGATTCATGATTCATGATTCAATTCATGATTCAATTCATGAATTATGATTCATGATTTAATTAATAATTCATGATTTATTATTTAATTCATGACTCATAATTTATGATTCATGATTCAATTTATGATTCATGATTCAATTTATGATTCATGATTCATGATTCATGATTCAATTATTTGATTCATGATTCATGATTCATTATTTGATTCATGATTCATGATTTATGATTTAATTCATGATTCTTGATTCATGATTCATGATTCAATTCATGATTCATGAATCAATTCATGATTTATGATTCAATTCATGATTCAATTCATGATTCATGATTCAATTCATGATCCATGATTAAATTAATGATTCATGAATTAATTCATGATTCATGATTCATGATTCAATTATTTGATTCATGATTCATGATTCATGATTCATTATTTGATTCATGATTCATGATTTATGATTTAATTCATGATTCTTGATTCATGATTCAATTCATGATTCATGATTCAATTCATGATTCATGATTCAATTCATGATTCAATTCATGATTCATGATTCAATTCATGACTCCTGATTCCTGATTCATGATTCATGATTCAATTCATGATTCATGATTCAATTCATGATTCATGATTCAATTCATGATTCATGATTCAATTCATGATTCATGATTCAATTCATGATTCAATTCATGATTCATGATTCAATTCATGATTCATGATTCAATTCATGATTCATGATTCAATTCATGATTCATAATTCAATTCATGATTCAATTCATGATTCATGATTCATCATTCAATTCATGATTCAAATCATGATTCATCATTCAATTCATGATTCATGATTAAATTCATGATTCTTGATTCAATTCATGATTCATGATTCATTATTCGATTCATGATTCATGATTTATGATTCAATTCATGATTCTTGATTCATGATTCATGATTCAATTCATGATTCATGATTCAATTCATGATTCAATTAATGATTCATGATTCAATTCATGACTCATGATTTAATTCATGACTTATGATTGATGATTCATGATTCAATTCATGATTCATGAATCAATTCATGATTTATGATTCAATTCATGATTCAATTCATGATTCATGATTCAATTCATGATTCATGATTTATGATTTATGAATCATGATTCATTTCATGATTCATGATTCAATTCATGATTCATGATTCATGATTCAATTCATGATTCATGATTCATTTCATGATTCATGATTCAATTCATGATTCATTTAATGAATCATGATTTATGATTCAATTCATGATTTATGATTCGATACATGATTCATCAATTCATGATTCTTGATTCATGATTCAATTCATGATTCATGATTCAATTCATGATTCATGATTCAATTCATGATTCAATTCATGATTCATGATTCAATTCATGACTCCTGATTCCTGATTCATGATTCATGATTCAATTCATGATTCATGATTCAATTCATGATTCATGATTCAATTCATGATTCATGATTCAATTCATGATTCATGATTCAATTCATGATTCAATTCATGATTCATGATTCAATTCATGATTCATGATTCAATTCATGATTCATGATTCAATTCATGATTCATAATTCAATTCATGATTCAATTCATGATTCATGATTCATCATTCAATTCATGATTCAAATCATGATTCATCATTCAATTCATGATTCATGATTAAATTCATGATTCTTGATTCAATTCATGATTCATGATTCATTATTCGATTCATGATTCATGATTTATGATTCAATTCATGATTCTTGATTCATGATTCATGATTCAATTCATGATTCATGATTCAATTCATGATTCAATTAATGATTCATGATTCAATTCATGACTCATGATTTAATTCATGACTTATGATTGATGATTCATGATTCAATTCATGATTCATGAATCAATTCATGATTTATGATTCAATTCATGATTCAATTCATGATTCATGATTCAATTCATGATTCATGATTTATGATTTATGAATCATGATTCATTTCATGATTCATGATTCAATTCATGATTCATGATTCATGATTCAATTCATGATTCATGATTCATTTCATGATTCATGATTCAATTCATGATTCATTTAATGAATCATGATTTATGATTCAATTCATGATTTATGATTCGATACATGATTCATCAATTCATGATTCATGATTCATGAATCATGATTCAATTCATGATTTATGATTCAATTCATGATTTATGATTCGATTCATGATTCATGTTAAATGATTTATGATTTAATTCATGATTCATGATTCAATTCATGATTCATGATTCAATTCATGATTCATGATTTAATTCATGATTTATTTCATGATTCAATTCATGATTCATTTCATGATTCTTGATTCATGATTAAATTCATGATTCATGATTTAATTTAAGATTCATGATTCAATTCATGACTCATGATTCAATTCATGATTCATGAATCATGATTCAATTCATGATTCATGATTCATGATTCGATTCATGACTCATGATTCATGATTCAATTCATGAATCATGATTCAATTCATGATTCATCATTCATGATTCAATTCATGATTCATGATTCATTATTCGATTCATGATTCATGATTTAAATCATGATTCCTGATTCCTGATTCATGATTTATGATTCATGATTCAATTCATGATTCAATTCATTATTCATGATTCAATTCATGATTCATGATTCAATTCATGATTCATGATTGAATTCATGATTCATGATTCGATTCATGAATCATGATTCATTTCATGATTCATGATTTATGATTCAATTCATCATTTATGATACGATTCATGATTCATGAATCATGATATATAATTCATGAATCATGATTCATAATTCATGAATCATGATTTATGAATCATGATTCAATTCATAATTCATGATTCAATTCATGATTCATGATTCAATTCATAATTCATGATTCAATTCATGTTTCATGATTCAATTCATGACTCATGATTCAATTAATGATTCATGATTCAATTCATGATTCATTTAATGATTCATGATTTGATTCATGATTTATGATTCGATTCATGATTCATGATTCAATTCATGATTCATGATTCATAATTCAATTCATGATTCAATTCATGATTCATGATTCAATTCATGATTCAATTCATGATTCATTTCATGATTCAATTTATGATTCATTTCATGATTCAATTCATGATTCATGATTCATGATTCAATTCATGATTCATGATTCAAATCATGATTCATGATTCATGATTAAATTCATGATTCATGATTAAATTCATGATTCATGATTCAATTCATGATTCATTTATCATGATTCGATTCATGATTCATAATTCATGATTCAATTCATGATTCCTGATTCAAGATTTATGATTCATGATTCAATTTATGATTCATGATTCAAATCATGATTCATGATTCATGATTAAATTCATGATTCATGATTAAATTCATGATTCATGATTAAATTCATGATTCATGATTTAATTCATGATTCATGATTCATGATTGAATTCATGATTCATGATTCATTATTCGATTCAAGATTCATAATTCATTATTCAATTCATGATTCCTGATTCAAAATTTATGATTTATGATTCAATTCATGATTCATGATTCAATTCATGATTCAATGCATGATTCATAATTCGATTCATGATTCATCATTCAATTCATGATTCATTATTCAATTCATGATTCATGATTCATGATTCAATTCATGATTCAATTCATGATTCATGATTCGATTCATGATTCATGATTCAATGCATGATTCATGATTCATGATTCAATTCATGATTCATAATTCAATTCATGATTCATGATTAAATTCATGATTCATTATTCAATTCATGATTCATGATTCATGATTCAATTCATGATTCAATGCATGATTCATGATTCGATTCATGATTCAATGCATGATTCATGATTCATGATTCAATTCATGATTCATTATTCAATTCATGATTCATGATTCATGATTCAATTCATGATTCAATTCATGAATTATGATTCATGATTTAATTCATAATTCATGATTTATTATTTAATTCATGACTCATAATTTATGATTCATGATTCAATTTATGATTCATGATTCAATTCTTGATTAAATTCATGATTCATGATTTAATTCATGATTCATCATTCAAATCATAATTCATGATTCAAATCATGATTCATGATTCAATTCATGATTTATGATTCATAATTCAATTCATGATTTATGATTAAATTCATGATTCATGATTTAATTCATGATTCATGATTCATGATTCAATTCATGATTCATGATTCATTATTTGATTCTTGATTCATGATTCAATTCAAGATTCCTGATTCAATTCATGATTCATGATTCAATTCATGATTCAATTCATGATTCATGATTCGATTCACGATTCATGATTCAATTCATGATTCTATTGGTGAATTATTATTCAATTCATGACTCATGATTCAATTCATGATTCGAATCATGATACATGATTCAATTCATGATTCGAATCATGATACATGATTCATGATTGAATTCATGATTCAATTCATGATTCATGATTCGAATCATGACTCATGATTCATGATTCAATTCATGATTGAATTCATGATTCATGATTCAATTCATGATTTAATTGATGATTCAATTCATGATTCATGATTCATGATTCAATTCATGATTCGTGATTCATGATTCAATTCATGATTCATGATTCAAATCATGATTCATGATTCAACTCATGATTCATGATTAAATTCATGATTCATGATTCAATTAATGATTCATGATTCATGATTCATTATTCGATTCATGTTTCAGGATTCATGATTCAATTCATGATTCATTATTCGATTCATGATTCATGATTCAATTCATGATTCCTAATTTATGATTCAATTAATGATTCATGATTCATGATTCAATTCATGATTCAAATCATGATTCATGATTCATGATTAAATTCATGATTCATGATTCAATTCATGAATCATGATTCATTATTCGATTCATGATTCATAATTCATGATTTAAATTATGATTCCTGATTCAAGATTTATGATTTATGATTCAATTCATGATTCATGATTCAATTCATGATTCAATTCATGATTTATGATTCAATTCTTGAATTATGATTCATGATTAAATTCATAATTCATGATTCATTATTTAATTCATGACTCATGATTCATGATTCATGATTCAATTTATGATTCATGATTCAATTCATGATTAAATTAATGATTCATGATTCAATTCATGATTCATGATACAAATCATAATTCATTATTCAAATCATGATTCATGATTCGAATCATGATTCATGATTCATTATTCGATTCATGTTTTAATTCATGATTCCTGATTTATGATTCATGATTCATGATTCAATTCATGATTCAATTCATGATTCATGATTCAATTCCTGATTCCTGATTCATGATTCAATTCATGATTCATGATTCAATTCATGATTCAAGATTCAATTCATGATTCATGATTCAATTCATGATTCAATTCATGATTCATGATTTAATTCATGACTCATGATTGATGATTAATGATTCAATTCATGATTCATGAATCAATTTATGATTCATGAATCAATTCATGATTTATGATTGAAATCATGATTCAATTCATGATTCATGATTTAATTCATGATCCATGATTAAATTAATGATTCATGATTCAATTCATGATTCCTGATTCATGATTTAATTCATGATTCATGATTCAATTATTTGATTCATGATTCATTATTTGATTCATGATTCATGATTTATGATTCAATTCATGATTCATGATTCATGATTCAATTCATGATTCAATTCATGATTCATGATTCCTGATTCATGATTCATGATTCAATTCATGATTCATGATTTAATTCATGATTCATGATTCAATTCATGATTCATTATTCAATTCATGATTCAATTCATGATTCATGATTTAATTCATGACTCATGATTTAGTTCATGACTCATGAATCAATTCATGATCCATGATTAAATTAATGATTCATGATTCAATTCATGATTCATGATTCAATTCATGATCCATGATTAAATTAATGATTCATGATTCAATTCATGATTCATGATTTAATTCATGATTCATGATTTAATTATTCGATTCATGATTCATGATTCATGATTCAATTCATGATTCATGATTTAATTCATGATTCAATTATTCGATTCATTATTCATGATTCAATTCATGATTCCTGATTCATGATTCATGATTCAAATTATGATTCATGATTCAAGATTTGATTTATGATTAATGATTCATGATTCAATTCATGATTCCTGATTCATGATTCAATTCATGATTGAATTCATGATTCATGATTCATGATTCAATTCATGATTCATGATTCATGATTCAATTCATGATTCATGATTCGAATCATGATTCATGATTCATGATTCAATTTATGATTGAATTCATGATTCATGATTCAATTCATGATTTAATTGATGATTCAATTCATGATTCAATTCATGATTCAATTCATGATTCATGATTCAATTCATGATTCAATTCATGATTCATGATTCAATTCATGATTCATGATTAAATTTATGATTCATGATTCAATTAATGATTCATGATTCATGATTCATGATTCGATTCATGATTCAATTCATGATTCATGATTCATTATTCGATTCATGATTCATGATTTAATTCATGATTCCTGATTTATGATTCATGATTCATAATTCAATTCATGATTCATGATTCAATCCATGATTCAAATCATGATTCATGATTCATTATTAAATTCATGATTCATGATTAAATTCATGATTCATGATTCAATTCATGATTCATGATTCATGATTCAATTCATGATTCATTATTCGATTCATGATTCATAATTCTTGATTCAATTCATGATTCCTGATTCACGATTTATGATTCATGATTCAATTCATGATTCATGATTCAAATCATGATTCATGATTCATGATTTATTTCATGATTCATGATTAAATTCATGATTCATGATTAAATTCATGATTCGATTCATGATTCAATTCATGATTCATGATTCATTATTAAATTCATGATTCATAATTCATGATTCAAATTATGATTCCTGATTTAAGATTTATGATTCATGATTCAATTCATGATTCATGATTCAATTCATGATTCAATTCATGATTCATGATTCGATTCATGATTCATGATTCATTTCATGATTCATGATTCAATTCATGATTCATGATTCAATTTATGATTCATGATTCAATTAATGATTCATGATTCATTATTCGATTCATGATTCATGATTCATGATTCAATTCATGATTCATGATTCATTATTCGATTCATGATTCAATTCATAATTCCTGATTTATGATTCATGATTCATAATTCAATTCATGATTCATGAGTCAATCCATGATTCAAATCATGATTCATGATTCATGATTAAATTCATGATTCATGATTAAATTCATGATTCATGATTCAATTCATGATTCATTATTCGATTCATGATTCATAATTCTTGATTCAATTCATGATTCAATTCATGATTCATGATTCATGATTCAATTCATGATTCATTATTCGATTCATGATTCATAATTCTTGATTCAATTCATGATTCCTGATTCACGATTTATGATTCATGATTCAATTCATGATTCATGATTCATGATTTATTTCATGATTCATGATTAAATTCATGATTCATGATTCAAATCATGATTCATGATTCAAATCATGATTCATGATTCATGATTTATTTCATGATTCATGATTAAATTCATGATTCATGATTTGATTCATGATTCAATTCATGATTCATGATTCAATTCATGATTCATGATTCATTATTCGATTCATGATTCATAATTCATGATTCAAATTATGATTCCTGATTTAAGATTTATGATTCATGATTCAATTCATGATTTATGATTCAATTCATGATTCAATTCATGATTAAATTCATAATTCATGATTCATTATTCGATTCATGATTCATAATTCATGATTCAAATTATGATTCCTGATTTAAGATTTATGATTCATGATTCAATTCATGATTCATGATTCAATTCATGATTCATGATTCAATTCATGATTCAATTCATGATTCGATTCATGATTCATGATTCATTTCATGATTCATGATTCAATTCATGATTCATGATTCAATTCATAATTTAATTCATGATTCAATTTATGATTCATGATTCAAATCATGAATTATGATTCATGATTTAATTTATAATTCATGATTCATTATTTAATTCATGACTCATGATTCATGATTCAATTTATGATTCATGATTCTATTCTTGATTAAATTCATGATTTATGATTCAATCCATGATTCATGATTCAAATCATAATTCATGATTCAAATCATGATTCATGATTCAATTCATGATTCAATTCATGATTCATGATTCGATTCACGATTCATGATTCAATTCATGATTCATGATTCATGATTCAATTGATGATTCAATTCATGATTCATGATTCAATTCATCATTCAAATCATGATTCATCATTCAATTTATGATTCATGATTAAATTCATGATTCATCATTCAATTCATGATTCATTATTCGATTCATGATTCAATTCATGATTCAATTCATGATTCCTGATTCCTGATTCATGATTCAATTCATGATTCATGATTCAAATCATAATTTATGATTCATGATTCAATTCATGATTCATGATTCATTATTCGATTCATGATTCATAATTCATGATTCAAATTATGATTCCTGATTTAAGATTTATGATTCATGATTCAATTTATGATTCATGATTCAATTCATGATTAAAATAATGATTCATGATTCAATTCATGATTCATGATACAAATCATAATTCATTATTCAAATCATGATTCATGATTCGAATCATGATTCATGATTCATTATTCGATTCATGTTTCAATTCATGATTCCTGATTTATGATTCATGATTCATGATTCAATTCATGATTCAATTCATGATTCATGATTCAATTCATGATTCATGATTCAATTCATGGTTCAATTCATGATTCATGATTCCTGATTCATGATTCATGATTCAATTCATGATTCATGATTTAATTCATGATTCATGATTCAATTCATGATTCATGATTCAATTCATGATTCAATTCATGATTCATGATTTAATTCATGACTCATGATTTAATTCATGACTCATGATTGATGATTCATGATTCAATTCATGATTCATGAATCAATTCATGATTCATGAATCAATTCATGATTTATGATTCAATTCATGATTCAATTCATGATTCATGATTCAATTCATGATCCATGATTAAATTAATGATTCATGATTCAATTCATGATTCATGATTTAATTCATGATTCATGATTCAATTATTCGATTCATGATTCATGATTCATGATTCAATTCATGATTCATGATTTAATTCATGATTCAATTATTCGATTCATGATTCATGATTCATGATTCAATTCATGATTCCTGATTCATGATTCAAATTATGATTCATGATTCAAGATTTGATTTATGATTAATGATTCATGATTCAATTCATGATTCCTGATTCATGATTCAATTCATGATTGAATTCATGATTCATGATTCATGATTCAATTCATGATTTATGATTCATGATTCAATTAATGATTCATGATTCGAATCATGATTCATGATTCATGATTCAATTCATGATTGAATTCATGATTCATGATTCATGATTCAATTCATGATTTAATTGATGATTCAATTCATGATTCATGGTTCAATTCATGATTCAATTCATGATTCATGATTCAATTCATGATTCATGATTCAATTCATGATTCATGATTCAAATCATGATTCATGATTCAATTCATGATTCATGATTAAATTTATGATTCATGATTCAATTAATGATTCATGATTCATGATTCATGATTCGATTCATGATTCATGATTCAATTCATGATTCATGATTCATTATTCGATTCATGATTCATGATTTAATTCATGATTCCTGATTTATGATTTATGATTCATAATTCAATTCATGATTCATGATTCAATCCATGATTCAAATCATGATTCATGATTCATTATTAAATTCATGATTCATTATTAAATTCATGATTCATGATTAAATTCATGATTCATGATTCAATTCATGATTCATGATTCAATTCATGATTCATTATTCGATTCATGATTCATGATTCATGATTTATGATTCATGATTCAATTCATGATTCATGATTCAAATCATGATTCATGATTTATGATTTATTTCATGATTCATGATTAAATTCATGATTCATGATTAAATTCATGATTCGATTCATGATTCAATTCATGATTCATGATTCATTTTTCGATTCATGATTCATAATTCATGATTCAAATTATGATTCCTGATTTAAGATTTATGATTCATGATTCAATTCATGATTCATGATTCAATTCATGATTCAATTCATGATTCATGATTCGATTCATGATTCATGATTCATTTCATGATTCATGATTCAATTCATGATTCATGATTCAATTTATGATTCATGATTCAATTAATGATTCATGATTCATGATTCATTATTCGATTCATGATTCATGATTCATGATTCAATTCATGATTCATGATTCATTATTCGATTCATGATTCAATTCATGATTCCTGATTTATGATTCATGATTCATAATTCAATTCATGATTCATGATTCAATCCATGATTCAAATCATGATTCATAATTCATGATTAAATTCATGATTCATGATTAAATGCATGATTCATGATTCAATTCATGATTCATGATTCATGATTCAATTCATGATTCATTATTCGATTCATGATTCATAATTCTTGATTCAATTCATGATTCCTGATTCACGATTTATGATTCATGATTCAATTCATGATTCATGATTCAAATCATGATTCATGATTCATGATTTATTTCATGATTCATGATTAAATTCATGATTCATGATTTGATTCATGATTCAATTCATGATTCATGATTCATGATTCAATTCATGATTTAATTGATGATTCAATTCATGATTCATGATTCAATTCATGATTCAATTCATGATTCATGATTCAATTCATGATTCATGATTCAAATCATGATTCATGATTCAATTCATGATTCATGATTAAATTTATGATTCATGATTCAATTAATGATTCATGATTCATGATTCATGATTCGATTCATGATTCATGATTCAATTCATGATTCATGATTCATTATTCGATTCATGATTCATGATTTAATTCATGATTCCTGATTTATGATTCATGATTCATAATTCAATTCATGATTCATGATTCAATCCATGATTCAAATCATGATTCATGATTCATTATTAAATTCATGATTCATGATTAAATTCATGATTCATGATTCAATTCATGATTCATGATTCATGATTCAATTCATGATTCATTATTCGATTCATGATTCATGATTTATGATTCATGATTCAATTCATGATTCATGATTCAAATCATGATTCATGATTTATGATTTATTTCATGATTCATGATTAAATTCATGATTCATGATTAAATTCATGATTCGATTCATGATTCAATTCATGATTCATGATTCATGATTCAATTCATGATTCAATTCATGATTCATGATTCGATTCATGATTCATGATTCATTTCATGATTCATGATTCAATTCATGATTCATGATTCAATTTATGATTCATGATTCAATTAATGATTCATGATTCATGATTCATTATTCGATTCATGATTCATGATTCATGATTCAATTCATGATTCATGATTCATTATTCGATTCATGATTCAATTCATGATTCCTGATTTATGATTCATGATTCATAATTCAATTCATGATTCATGATTCAATCCATGATTCAAATCATGATTCATAATTCATGATTCATGATTAAATGCATGATTCATGATTCAATTCATGATTCATGATTCATGATTCAATTCATGATTCATTATTCGATTCATGATTCATAATTCTTGATTCAATTCATGATTCCTGATTCACGATTTATGATTCATGATTCAATTCATGATTCATGATTCAAATCATGATTCATGATTCATGATTTATTTCATGATTCATGATTAAATTCATGATTCATGATTTGATTCATGATTCAATTCATGATTCATGATTCATTATTCGATTCATGATTCAAAATTCATGATTCAAATTATGATTCCTGATTTAAGATTTATGATTTATGATTCAATTCATGATTCATGATTCAATTCATGATTCAATTCATGATTCGATTCATGATTCATGATTCATTTCATGATTCATGATTCAATTCATGATTCATGATTCAATTCATAATTCAATTCATGATTCAATTTATGATTCATGATTCAAATCATGAATTATGATTCATGATTTAATTTATAATTCATGATTCATTATTTAATTCATGACTCATGATTCATGATTCAATTTATGATTCATGATTCTATTCTTGATTAAATTCATGATTTATGATTCAATCCATGATTCATGATTCAAATCATAATTCATGATTCAAATCATGATTCATGATTCAATTCATGATTCATGATTCGATTCACGATTCATGATTCAATTCATGATTCATGATTCATGATTCAATTGATGATTCAATTCATGATTCATGATTCAATTCATCATTCAAATCATGATTCATCATTCAATTTATGATTCATGATTAAATTCATGATTCATCATTCAATTCATGATTCATTATTCGATTCATGATTCAATTCATGATTCAATTCATGATTCCTGATTCATGATTCATGATTCAATTCATGATTCATGATTCAAATCATAATTCATGATTCATGATTCAATTCATGATTCATGATTCATTATTCAATTCATGATTCCTGATTCAAGATTTGATTCATGATTCAATTCATGATTCATGATTCAAATCATGATTCATGATTTATGATTTATTTCATGATTCATGATTAAATTCATGATTCATGATTAAATTCATGATTCATGATTCGATTCATGATTCGATTCATGATTCATGATTCAATTCATGATTCATTATTCGATTCATGATTCATAATTCATGATTCAAATTATGAATCCTGATTCAAGATTTATGATTCATGATTCAATTCATGATTCAATTCATGATTCAATTCATGATTCATGATTCGATTCAATTCATGATTCATGATTCAATTCATGATTCAATTCATGATTCATGATTCAATTCATGATTCAATTCATGATTCATGATTCAATTCATGATTCATGATTCAATTCATGATTCATGATTCATGATTTATGAATCATGATTCAATTCATGATTCATGATTCATGAATCATGATTCAATTCATGATTCATGATTCATTTCATGAATCATGATTCAATTAATGATTCATTTAATGAATCATGATTTATGATTCAATTCATGATTTATGATTCGATTCATGATTCAACAATTTATGATTCATGAATCATGATTCAATTAATGATTTATGATTCAATTCATGATTTATGATTCGATTCATGATTCATGTTAAATGATTTATGATTTAATTCATGATTCATGATTCAATTCATGATTCATGATTCAATTCATGATTTATTTCATGATTCAATTCATGATTCATTTCATGATTCATGATTCATAATTAAATTCATGATTCATGATTTAATTTAAGATTCATGATTCAATTCATGATTCATGATTCATGATTCATGATTCTATTCATGATTAAATTCATGATTTATGATTCAATTCATGATTCAAATCATAATTCATGATTCAAATCATGATTCATGATTCAATTCATGATTCATGATTCATTATTCGATTTATGATTCATGATTCAATTCCTGATTCCTGATTTATGATTCATGATTCATGATTCAATTCATGATTCATGATTCAATTCATGATTCATGATTCGATTCACGATTCATGATTCAATTCATGATTCATGATTCATGATTCAATTGATGATTCATTTCATGATTCATGATTCAATTCATCATTCAAATCATGATTCATCATTCAATTTATGATGCATGATTAAATTCATGATTCATGATTCAATTCATGATTCATGATTCAATTCATGATTCCTGATTCCTGATTCATGATTCAATTCATGATTCAATTCATGATTCCTGATTCCTGATTCATGATTCAATTCATGATTCATGATTCAATTCATGATTCAATTCATGATTCATGATTCAATTCCTGATTCCTGATTCCTGATATATGATTCATGATTCAATTCGTGATTCATGATTTAATTCATGATTCATGATTCAATTCATGATTCATTATTCAATTCATGATTCATGATTCAATTCATAAACTATGATTCATGATTCAATTCATGATTCATGAATCAATTCATGATTTATGATTCAATTAATGATTCAATTCATGATTCATGATTCATGATTCAATTCATGATCCATGATTAAATTAATGATTCATGAGTCAATTCATGATTCATGATTCATGATTTAATTCATGATTCATGATTCAATTATTCGATTCATGATTCATGATTCATGATTTAATTCATGATTCAATTATTCGATTCATGATTCATGATTTATGATTCAATTCATGATTCCTGATTCATGATTCATGATTCAATTCATGATTCATGATTCATGATTAAATTCATGATTCATGATTCAATTCATAATTCATGATTCAATTCATGATTGAATTCATGATTCATGATTCAGTTCATGATTTAATTGATGATTCAATTCATGATTCATGATTCAATTCATGATTCAATTCATGATTCATGATTCAATTCATGATTCATGATTGAAATCATGATTCATGATTCAATTCATGATTCATGATTAAATTCATGATTCAATTAATGATTCATGATTCATGATTCAATTCATGATTCATGATTCATTATTCGATTCATGATTCAATTCATGATTCCTGATTCATATTTCAATTCATGATTTATGATTCAATCCATTATTCAATTCATGATTCAATTAATGATTGATAATTCATGATTCAATTCATGATTCATGATTCAAATCATAATTCATGATTAAATTCATGATTCATGATTAAATTAATGATTTTATGATTCAATTCATGATTCATGATTCAATTCATGATTCATTATTCGATTCATGATTCATAATTCATTATTCAAATTATGAATCCTGATTCAAGATTTATGATTCATGATTCAATTCATGATTCATGATTCAATTCATGATTCAATTCATGATTCATGATTTGTTTCATGATTCATGATTCATTTCATGATTCATGATTCAATTAATGATTCATGATTCAATTCATGATTCAATTAATGATTCATGATTTAATTCATGATTCATGATTCATTTCATGATTCAAGATTCAATTCATGATTCATGATTCATGATTTATGAATTATGATTCAATTCATGATTCATGATTCATTTCATGATTCATGATTCAATTCATGATTCATTTAATGAATCATGATTTATGATTCAATTCATGATTTATGATTCGATTCATGATTCATCAATTCATGATTCATGAATCATGATTCAATTCATGATTTATGATTCAATTCATGATTTATGATTCGATTCATGATTCATGTTAAATGATTTATGATTTAATTCATGATTCATGATTCAATTCACGATTCATGATTCAATTCATGATTTATTTCATGATTCAATTCATGATTCATTTCATGATTCATGATTAAATTCATGATTCATGATTTAATTTAAGATTCATGATTCAATTCATGACTCATGATTCAATTCATGATTCATGATTCATGAATCATGATTCAATTCATGATTCATCATTCATGATTCAATTCATGATTCATGATTCATTATGCGATTCGTGATTCATGATTTAATTCATGATTCCTGATTCCTGATTCATGATTTATGATTCATGATTCAATTCATGATTCAATTCATTATTCATGATTCAATTCATGATTCATGATTCAATTCATGATTCATGATTCATGATTCAATTCATGATTCATGATCGGATTCATGAATCGTGATTCATTTCATGATTCATGATTTATGATTCAATTCATGATTTATGATACGATTCATGATTCCTGAATCATGATTCATAATTCATGAATCATGATTCGATTCATGATTCATGATTTATGAATCATGATTCAATTCATAATTCATGATTCAATTCATGATTCATGATTCAATTCATAATTCATGATTCAATTCATGATTCATGATTCAATTCATGACTCATGATTCAATTCATGATTCATGATTCAATTCATGATTCATTTAATGATTCATGATTTGATTCATGATTTATGATTCGATTCATGATTCATGATTCAATTCATGATTCATGATTCATAATTCAATTCATGATTCATGATTCAATTCATGATTCATGATTCAATTCATGATTCATTTCATGATTCAATTCATGATTCATTTCATGATTCAATTCATGATTTATGATTTGATTCATGATTCAATTCATGATTCATGATTCATGATTCAATTCATGATTCATGATTCAAATCATGATTCATGATTCACGATTAAATTCATGATTCATGATTCGATTCATGATTTATAATTCATGATTCAATTCATGATTCCTGATTCAAGATTTATGATTAATGATTCAATTTATGATTCATGATTCAAATAATGATTCATGATTCAATTCATGATTCATGATTCAATTTATGATTCATGATTAAATTCATGATTCATGATTAAATTCATGATTCATGATTTAATTCATGATTCATGATTGAATTCATGATTCATGATTCATTATTCGATTCAAGATTCATAATTCATTATTCAATTCATGATTCCTAATTCAAGATTTATGATTCATGATTCAATTCATGATTCAATGCATGATTCATGATTCGATTCATGATTCATGATTCAATTCATGATTCATTATTCAATTCATGATTCATGATTCATGATTCAATTCATGATTCAATTCATGAATTATGATTCATGATTTAATTCATAATTCATGATTTATTATTTAATTCATGACTCATGATTTATGATTCATGATTCAATTTATGATTCATGATTCAATTCTTGATTAAATTCATGATTCATCATTTAAATCATAATTCATGATTCAAATCATGATTCATGATTCATGATTCAATTCATGATTTATGATTAAATTCATGATTCATGATTTAATTCATGATTCATGATTCATGATTCAATTCATGATTCATGATTCATTATTCGATTCTTGATTCATGATTCAATTCATGATTCCTGATTCAATTCATGATTCATGATTCAGTTCATGATTCAATTCATGATTCATGATTCGATTCACGATTCATGATTCAATTCATGATTCTATTGATGAATTATTATGCAATTCATGACTCATGATTCAATTAATGATTCGAATCATGATACATGATTCAATTCATGATTCGAATCATGATACATGATTCATGATTGAATTCATGATTCGAATCATGATTCATGATTCATGATTCAATTCATGATTAAATTCATGATTCATGATTCAATTCATGATTTAATTGATGATTCAATTCATGATTCATGATTCAATTCATGATTCATGATTCAATTCATGATTCGTGATTCATGATTCAATTCATGATTCATGATTCAAATCATGATTCATGATTCAACTCATGATTCATGAATAAATTCATGATTCATGATTCAATTAATGATTCATGATTCATGATTTAATTAATGATTCATGATTCAAATCATGATTCATGATTAAATTCATGATTCATGATTCAATTCATGATTCATGATTCAATTCATGAATCATGATTCATTATTCGATTCATGATTCATAATTCATGATTCAAATTATGATTCCTGATTCAAGATTTATGATTTATGATTCAATTCATGATTCATGATTCAATTCATGATTCAATTCATGATTCATGATTAAATTCATAATTCATGATTCATTATTTAATTCATGACTCATGATTCATGATTCATGATTCAAATTATGATTCATGATTCAATTCATGATTAAATTAATGATTCATGATTCAATTCATGATTCATGATTCGAATCATGATTCATGATTCATTATTCGATTCATGATTCATGTTTCAATTCATGATTCCTGATTTATGATTCATGATTCAATTCATGGTTCAATTCATGATTCATGATTCGATTCACGATTCAATTCATGATTCTATTGATGAATTATTATTCAATTCATGACTCATGATTCATGATTTGAATCATGATTCATTATTCATGATTCAGGATTCATGATTCAATTCATGATTCAGGATTCATGATTCAATTCATGATTCAATTAATGATTAATGATTCATGATTCAATTCATGATTCATGATTCATGATTCAATTCATGATTCAATTCATGATTCATGATTCAATTCATGATTTATGATTCATCATTCAATTCATGATTCAAATCATGATTCATCATTCAATTCATGATTCATGATTAAATTCATGATTCTTGATTCAATTCATGATTCAATTCATGATTCATGATTCATGATTCAATTCATGATTCATGATTCATGATTCAATTCATGATTCAATTCATGATTTATGATTCATCATTCAATTCATGATTCAAATCATGATTCATCATTCAATTCATGATTCATGATTAAATTCATGATTCTTGATTCAATTCATGATTCATGATTCATTATTCGATTCATGATTCATGATTTATGATTCAATTCATGATTCTTGATTCATGATTCATGATTCATTATTCGATTCATGATTCATGATTTATGATTCAATTCATGATTCTTGATTCATGATTCATGATTCATGATTCATGATTCAATTCATGATTCATGATTCAATTCATGATTCATGATTCAATTCCTGATTCCTGATTCCTGATTCATGATTCATGATTCAATTCATGATTCATGATTTAATTCATGATTCATGATTCAATTCATGATTCATGATTCAATTCATGATTCAATTAATGATTCATGATTTAATTCATGACTCATGATTTAATTCATGACTCATGATTGATGATTCATGATTCAATTCATGATTCATGAATCAATTTATGATTCATGAATCAATTCATGATTCATGATTCAATTCATGATTCATGATTCAATTCATGATCCATGATTCATGATTCATGATTCATGATTCAATTATTTGATTCATGATTAATGATTCATTATTTGATTCATGATTCATGATTTATGATTTAATTCATGATTCATGATTCAATTCATGATTCATGATTCAATTCATGACTCCTGATTCCTGATTCATGATTCAATTCATGATTCATGATTCAATTCATGATTCATGATTCAATTCATGATTCATGATTCAATTCATGATTCAATTCATGATTCATGATTTAATTCATGACTCATGATTGATGATTCATGATTCAATTCATGATTCATGAATCAATTCATGATTCATGATTCAATTCATGATTCATCATTCAATTCATGATTCAAATCATGATTCATCATTCAATTCATGATTCATGATTAAATTCATGATTCTTGATTCATTATTCGATTCATGATTCATGATTTATGATTCAATTCATGATTCATGATTCAATTCATGATTCAATTCATGATTCATGATTCAATTCCTGATTCCTGATTCCTGATTCATGATTCAATTCATGATTCATGATTTAATTCATGATTCATGATTCAATTCATGATTCATGATTCAATTCATGATTCATGATTTAATTCATGACTCATGATTTAATTCATGACTCATGATTGATGATTCATGATTCAATTCATGATTCATGAATCAATTTATGATTCATGAATCAATTCATGATTCATGATTCAATTCATGATTCAATTCATGATTCATGATTCAATTCATGATTCATGATTTATGATTTATGAATCATGATTCATTTCATGATTCATGATTCAATTCATGATTCATGATTCATGATTCAATTCATGATTCATGATTCATGATTCAATTCATGATTCATGATTCATTTCATGATTCATGATTTAATTCATGATTCATTTAATGAATCATGATTTATGATTCAATTCATGATTTATGATTCGATTCATGATTCATCAATTCATGATTCATGAATCATGATTCAATTCATGATTCAATTCATGATTTATGATTCGATTCATGATTCAATTCATGATTCATGATTCAATTCATGATTCATGATTTATGATTTATGAATCATGATTCATTTCATGATTCATGATTCAATTCATGATTCATGATTCAATTCATGATTCATTTAATGAATCATGATTTATGATTCAATTCATGATTTATGATTTGATTCATGATTCATCAATTCATGATTCATGATTCATGAATCATGATTCAATTCATGATTTATGATTCAATTCATGATTTATGATTCGATTCATGATTCATGTTAAATGATTTATGATTTAATTCATGATTCATGATTCAATTCATGATTCATGATTCAATTCATGATTTATTTCATGATTCAATTCATGATTCATTTCATGATTCATGATTCATGATTAAATTCATGATTCATGATTTAATTTAAGATTCATGATTCAATTCATGACTCATGATTCAATTCATGATTCATGATTCATGAATCATGATTCAATTCATGATTCATGATTCATGATTCGATTCATGACTCATGATTCATGATTCAATTCATGATTCAATTCATGAATCATGATTCAATTCATGATTCATCATTCATGATTCAATTCATGATTCATCATTCATGATTCAATTCATGATTCATGATTCATTATTCGATTCATGATTCATGATTTAAATCATGATTCCTGATTCCTGATTCATGAGTTATGATTTATGATTCAATTCATGATTCAATTCATTATTCATGATTCAATTCATGATTCATGATTCAATTCATGATTCATGATTCATGATTCATGATTCATGATTGAATTTATGATTCATGATTCGATTCATGAATCATGATTCATTTCATGATTCATGATTTATGATTCAATTCATCATTTATGATACGATTCATGATTCATGAATCATGATTCATAATTCATGAATCATGAGTCGATTCATGATTCATGATTTATGAATCATGATTCAATTCATAATTCATGATTCAATTCATGATTCATGATTCAATTCATAATTCATGATTCAATTCATGTTTCATGATTCAATTCATGACTCATGATTCAATTAATGATTCATGATTCAATTCATGATTCATTTAATGATTCATGATTTGATTCATGATTTATGATTTGATTCATGATTCATAATTCAATTCATGATTCATGATTCAATTCATGATTCATGATTCAATTCATGATTCAATTCATGATTCATTTCATGATTCAATTCATGATTCATTTCATGATTCAATTCATGATTCATTTCATGATTCAATTCATGATTCATGATTCATGATTCAATTCATGATTCATGATTCAAATCATGATTCATGATTAAATTCATGATTCATGATTCAATTCATGATTCATTTATCATGATTCGATTCATGATTCATAATTCATGATTCAATTCATGATAACTGATTCAAGATTTATGATTCATGATTCAATTTATGATTCATGATTCAAATCATGATTCATGATTCATGATTAAATTCATGATTCATGATTAAATTCATGATTCATGATTAAATTCATGATTCATGATTTAATTCATGATTCATGATTCATGATTGAATTCATGATTCATGATTCATTATTCGATTCAAGATTCATAATTCATTATTCAATTCATGATTCCTGATTCAAGATTTATGATTCATGATTCAATTCATGATTCATGATTCAATTCATGATTCAATGCATGATTCATGATTCGATTCATGATTCATCATTCAATTCATGATTCATTATTCAATTCATGATTCATGATTCATGATTCAATTCATGATTCAATTCATGATTCATGATTCGATTCATGATTCATGATTCAATGCATGATTCATGATTCATGATTCAATTCATGATTCATGATTAAATTCATGATTCATTATTCAATTCATGATTCATGATTCAATTCATGATTCAATGCATGATTCATGATTCGATTCATGATTCATGATTCAATGCATGATTCGTGATTCGATTCATGATTCATGATTCAATTCATGATTCATTATTCAATTCATGATTCATGATTCAATTCATGATTCAATGCATGATTGATGATTCAATGCATGATTCATGATTCGATTCATGATTCATGATTCAATTCATGATTCATTATTCAATTCATGATTCATGATTCAATTCATGATTCAATTCATGAATTATGATTCATGATTTAATTCATAATTCATGATTTATTATTTAATTCATGACTCATAATTTATGATTCATGATTCAATTTATGATTCATGATTCAATTCTTGATTAAATTCATGATTCATGATTTAATTCATGATTCATCATTCAAATCATAATTCATGATTCAAATCATGATTCATGATTCATGATTCAATTCATGATTCATGATTCATAATTCAATTCATGATTCAATTCATGATTCATGATTCAATTCATGATTCAATTCATGATTCATTTCATGATTCAATTCATGATTCATTTCATGATTCAATTCATGATTTATGATTCGATTCATGATTGAATTCATGATTAATGATTCATGATTCAATTCATGATTCATGATTCAAATCATGATTCATGATTCATGATTAAATTCATGATTCATGATTCAATTCATGATTCATTTATCATGATTCGATTCATGATTCATAATTCAGGATTCAATTCATGATTCCTGATTCAAGATTTATGATTCATGATTCAATTTATGATTCATGATTCAAATCATGATTCATGATTCATGATTCAATTCATGATTCATGATTAAATTCATGATTCATGATTAAATTCATGATTCATGATTTAATTCATGATTCATGATTCATGATTGAATTCATGATTCATGATTCATTATTCGATTCAAGATTCATAATTCATTATTCAATTCATGATTCCTGATTCAAGATTTATGATTCATGATTCAATTCATGATTCATGATTCAATTCATGATTCAATGCATGATTCATGATTCGATTCATGATTCATCATTCAATTCATGATTCATTATTCAATTCATGATTCATGATTCATGATTCAATTCATGATTCAATTCATGATTCATGATTCTATTCATGATTCATGATTCAATGCATGATTCATGATTCATGATTAAATTCATGATTCATGATTAAATTCATGATTCATTATTCAATTCATGATTCATGATTCATGATTCAATTCATGATTCAATGCATGATTCATGATTTGATTCATGATTCATGATTCAATGCATGATTCATGATTCAATTCATGATTCATGATTAAATTCATGATTCATTATTCAATTCATGATTCATGATTCATGATTCAATTCATGATTCAATTCATGAATTATGATTCATGATTTAATTCATAATTCATGATTTATTATTTAATTCATGACTCATAATTTATGACTCATGATTCAATTTATGATTCATGATTCAATTATTGATTAAATTCATGATTCATGATTTAATTCATGATTCATCATTCAAATCATAATTCATGATTCAAATCATGATTCATGATTCATTTCATGATTTATGATTAAATTCATGATTCATGATTTAATTCATGATTCATGATTCATGATTCAATTCATGATTCATGATTCATTATTCGATTCTTGATTCATGATTCAATTCATGATTCCTGATTCAATTCATGATTCATGATTCAATTCATGATTCAATTCATGATTCATGATTCGATTCACGATTCATGATTCATTTCATGATTCTATTGATGAATTATTATTCAATTCATGACTCATGATTCAATTCATGATTCGAATCATGATACATGATTCAATTCATGATTCATTATTCAATTCATGATTCATGATTCATGATTCAATTCATGATTCAATGCATGATTCATGATTCGATTCATGATTCAATGCATGATTCATGATTCGATTCATAATTCATAATTCAATTCATGATTCATTATTCAATTCATGATTCATGATTCATGATTCAATTCATGATTCAAT
Organism: Mixophyes australis; assembly: GCA_036250195.1. NCBI lineage: Eukaryota > Metazoa > Chordata > Amphibia > Anura > Limnodynastidae > Mixophyes > Mixophyes australis. The sequence continues at coordinate 221,367,014 of JAVHZZ010000002.1, forward strand.
TCATGAATTATGATTCATGATTTAATTCATAATTCATGATTTATTATTTAATTCATGACTCATAATTTATGATTCATGATTCAATTTATGATTCATGATTCAATTATTGATTAAATTCATGATTCATGATTTAATTCATGATTCATCATTCAAATCATAATTCATGATTCAAATCATGATTCATGATTCATTTCATGATTTATGATTAAATTCATGATTCATGATTTAATTCATGATTCATGATTCATGATTCAATTCATGATTCATGATTCATTATTCGATTCTTGATTCAGGATTCAATTCATGATTCCTGATTCAATTCATGATTCATGATTCAATTCATGATTCAATTCATGATTCATGATTCGATTCACGATTCATGATTCAATTCATGATTCTATTGATGAATTATTATTCAATTCATGACTCATGATTCAATTCATGATTCGAATCATGATACATGATTCAATTCATGATTCGAATCATGATACATGATTCATGATTGAATTCATGATTCAATTCATGATTCATGATTCGAATCATGATTCATGATTCATGATTCAATTCATGATTGAATTCATGATTCATGATTCAATTCATGATTTAATTGATGATTCAATTCATGATTCATGATTCAATTCATGATTCATGATTCAATTCATGATTCGTGATTCATGATTCAATTCATGATTCATGATTCAAATCATGATTCATTATTCAACTCATGATTCATGATTAAATTCATGATTCATGATTCAATTAATGATTCATGATTCATGATTCATTATTCGATTCATGTTTCAGGATTCATGATTCAATTCATGATTCATTATTCGATTCATGATTCATGATTCAATTCATGATTCCTAATTTATGATTCAATTAATGATTCATGATTCATGATTCAATTCATGAATCATGATTCATTATTCGATTCATGATTCATAATTCATGATTTAAATTATGATTCCTGATTCAAGATTTATGATTTATGATTCAATTCATGATTCATGATTCAATTCATGATTCAATTCATGATTTATGATTCAATTCATGAATTATGATTCATGATTAAATTCATAATTCATGATTCATTATTTAATTCATGACTCATGATTCATGATTCATGATTCAATTTATGATTCATGATTCAATTCATGATTAAATTAATGATTCATGATTCAATTCATGATTCATGATACAAATCATAATTCATTATTCAAATCATGATTCATGATTCGAATCATGATTCATGATTCATTATTCGATTCATGTTTCAATTCATGATTCCTGATTTATGATTCATGATTCATGATTCAATTCATGATTCATGATTCAATTCATGATTCAATTCATGATTCATGATTCGATTCACGATTTAATTCATGATTCTATTGATGAATTATTATTCAATTCATGACTCATGATTCAATTCATGATTCATGATTCGAATCATGATTCATTATTCATGATTCAATTCATGATTCAATTCATGATTCATGATTCATGATTCAATTAATGATTCAATTAATGATTCATGATTCAATTCATGATTCATGATTCAATTCATGATTCAATTCATGATTCAATTCATGATTCATGATTCAATTCATGATTTATGATTCATCATTCAATTCATGATTCAAATCATGATTCATCATTCAATTCATGATTCATGATTAAATTCATGATTCTTGATTCAATTCATGATTCATGATTCATTATTCGATTCATGATTCATGATTTATGATTCAATTCATGATTCTTGATTCATGATTCAATTCATGATTCAATTCATGATTCATGATTCAATTCCTGATTCCTGATTCATGATTCATGATTTAATTCATGATTCATGATACAATTCATGATTCAATTCATGATTCAATTCATGATTCAATTCATGATTCATGATTTAATTCATGACTCATGATTTAATTCATGACTCATGATTGATGATTCATGATTTAATTCATGATTCATGAATCAATTTATGATTCATGAATCAATTCATGATTTATGATTCAATTCATGATTCAATTCATGATTCATGATTCAATTCATGATCCATGATTAAATTAATGATTCATGATTCAATTCATGATTCATGATTTAATTCATGATTCATGATTCAATTATTCGATTCATGATTCATGATTCATTATTCGATTCATGATTCATGATTTATGATTCAATTCATGATTCTTGATTCATGATTCATGATTCAATTCATGATTCATGATTCAATTCATGATTCATGATTCAATTCATGATTCAATTCATGATTCATGATTCAATTCATGATTCCTGATTTCTGATTCATGATTCAATTCATGATTCATGATTCAATTCATGATTCATGATTCAATTCATGATTCATTATTCAATTCATGATTCAAGATTCAATTCATGATTCCTGATTCCTGATTCATGATTCAATTCATGATTCATGATTCAATTCATGATTCATGATTCAATTCATGATTCATTATTCAATTCATGATTCAATTCATGATTCATGATTAAATTCATGATTCATGATTTAATTCATGATTCATCATTCAAATCATAATTCATGATTCAAATCATGATTCATGATTCATGATTCAATTCATGATTCATGATTCATAATTCAATTCATGATTCAATTCATGATTCATGATTCAATTCATGATTCAATTCATGATTCATTTCATGATTCAATTCATGATTCATTTCATGATTCAATTCATGATTTATGATTCGATTCATGATTGAATTCATGATTAATGATTCATGATTCAATTCATGATTCATGATTCAAATCATGATTCATGATTCATGATTAAATTCATGATTCATGATTCAAATCATGATTCATTTATCATGATTCGATTCATGATTCATAATTCAGGATTCAATTCATGATTCCTGATTCAAGATTTATGATTCATGATTCAATTTATGATTCATGATTCAAATCATGATTCATGATTCATGATTCAATTCATGATTCATGATTAAATTCATGATTCATGATTAAATTCATGATTCATGATTTAATTCATGATTCATGATTCATGATTGAATTCATGATTCATGATTCATTATTCGATTCAAGATTCATAATTCATTATTCAATTCATGATTCCTGATTCAAGATTTATGATTCATGATTCAATTCATGATTCATGATTCAATTCATGATTCAATGCATGATTCATGATTCGATTCATGATTCATCATTCAATTCATGATTCATTATTCAATTCATGATTCATGATTCATGATTCAATTCATGATTCAATTCATGATTCATGATTCTATTCATGATTCATGATTCAATGCATGATTCATGATTCATGATTAAATTCATGATTCATGATTAAATTCATGATTCATTATTCAATTCATGATTCATGATTCAATTCATGATTCAATGCATGATTCATGATTTGATTCATGATTCATGATTCAATGCATGATTCATGATTCAATTCATGATTCATGATTAAATTCATGATTCATTATTCAATTCATGATTCATGATTCATGATTCAATTCATGATTCAATTCATGAATTATGATTCATGATTTAATTCATAATTCATGATTTATTATTTAATTCATGACTCATAATTTATGACTCATGATTCAATTTATGATTCATGATTCAATTATTGATTAAATTCATGATTCATGATTTAATTCATGATTCATCATTCAAATCATAATTCATGATTCAAATCATGATTCATGATTCATTTCATGATTTATGATTAAATTCATGATTCATGATTTAATTCATGATTCATGATTCATGATTCAATTCATGATTCATGATTCATTATTCGATTCTTGATTCATGATTCAATTCATGATTCCTGATTCAATTCATGATTCATGATTCAATTCATGATTCAATTCATGATTCATGATTCGATTCACGATTCATGATTCATTTCATGATTCTATTGATGAATTATTATTCAATTCATGACTCATGATTCAATTCATGATTCGAATCATGATACATGATTCAATTCATGATTCATTATTCAATTCATGATTCATGATTCATGATTCAATTCATGATTCAATGCATGATTCATGATTCGATTCATGATTCAATGCATGATTCATGATTCGATTCATAATTCATAATTCAATTCATGATTCATTATTCAATTCATGATTCATGATTCATGATTCAATTCATGATTCAATTCATGAATTATGATTCATGATTTAATTCATAATTCATGATTTATTATTTAATTCATGACTCATAATTTATGATTCATGATTCAATTTATGATTCATGATTCAATTATTGATTAAATTCATGATTCATGATTTAATTCATGATTCATCATTCAAATCATAATTCATGATTCAAATCATGATTCATGATTCATTTCATGATTTATGATTAAATTCATGATTCATGATTTAATTCATGATTCATGATTCATGATTCAATTCATGATTCATGATTCATTATTCGATTCTTGATTCAGGATTCAATTCATGATTCCTGATTCAATTCATGATTCATGATTCAATTCATGATTCAATTCATGATTCATGATTCGATTCACGATTCATGATTCAATTCATGATTCTATTGATGAATTATTATTCAATTCATGACTCATGATTCAATTCATGATTCGAATCATGATACATGATTCAATTCATGATTCGAATCATGATACATGATTCATGATTGAATTCATGATTCAATTCATGATTCATGATTCGAATCATGATTCATGATTCATGATTCAATTCATGATTGAATTCATGATTCATGATTCAATTCATGATTTAATTGATGATTCAATTCATGATTCATGATTCAATTCATGATTCATGATTCAATTCATGATTCGTGATTCATGATTCAATTCATGATTCATGATTCAAATCATGATTCATTATTCAACTCATGATTCATGATTAAATTCATGATTCATGATTCAATTAATGATTCATGATTCATGATTCATTATTCGATTCATGTTTCAGGATTCATGATTCAATTCATGATTCATTATTCGATTCATGATTCATGATTTAATTCATGATTCCTAATTTATGATTCAATTAATGATTCATGATTCATGATTCAATTCATGAATCATGATTCATTATTCGATTCATGATTCATAATTCATGATTTAAATTATGATTCCTGATTCAAGATTTATGATTTATGATTCAATTCATGATTCATGATTCAATTCATGATTCAATTCATGATTTATGATTCAATTCATGAATTATGATTCATGATTAAATTCATAATTCATGATTCATTATTTAATTCATGACTCATGATTCATGATTCATGATTCAATTTATGATTCATGATTCAATTCATGATTAAATTAATGATTCATGATTCAATTCATGATTCATGATACAAATCATAATTCATTATTCAAATCATGATTCATGATTCGAATCATGATTCATGATTCATTATTCGATTCATGTTTCAATTCATGATTCCTGATTTATGATTCATGATTCATGATTCAATTCATGATTCATGATTCAATTCATGATTCAATTCATGATTCATGATTCGATTCACGATTTAATTCATGATTCTATTGATGAATTATTATTCAATTCATGACTCATGATTCAATTCATGATTCATGATTCGAATCATGATTCATTATTCATGATTCAATTCATGATTCAATTCATGATTCATGATTCATGATTCAATTAATGATTCAATTAATGATTCATGATTCAATTCATGATTCATGATTCAATTCATGATTCAATTCATGATTCAATTCATGATTCATGATTCAATTCATGATTTATGATTCATCATTCAATTCATGATTCAAATCATGATTCATCATTCAATTCATGATTCATGATTAAATTCATGATTCTTGATTCAATTCATGATTCATGATTCATTATTCGATTCATGATTCATGATTTATGATTCAATTCATGATTCTTGATTCATGATTCAATTCATGATTCAATTCATGATTCATGATTCAATTCCTGATTCCTGATTCATGATTCATGATTTAATTCATGATTCATGATACAATTCATGATTCAATTCATGATTCAATTCATGATTCAATTCATGATTCATGATTTAATTCATGACTCATGATTTAATTCATGACTCATGATTGATGATTCATGATTTAATTCATGATTCATGAATCAATTTATGATTCATGAATCAATTCATGATTTATGATTCAATTCATGATTCAATTCATGATTCATGATTCAATTCATGATCCATGATTAAATTAATGATTCATGATTCAATTCATGATTCATGATTTAATTCATGATTCATGATTCAATTATTCGATTCATGATTCATGATTCATTATTCGATTCATGATTCATGATTTATGATTCAATTCATGATTCTTGATTCATGATTCATGATTCAATTCATGATTCATGATTCAATTCATGATTCATGATTCAATTCATGATTCAATTCATGATTCATGATTCAATTCATGATTCCTGATTTCTGATTCATGATTCAATTCATGATTCATGATTCAATTCATGATTCATGATTCAATTCATGATTCATTATTCAATTCATGATTCAAGATTCAATTCATGATTCCTGATTCCTGATTCATGATTCAATTCATGATTCATGATTCAATTCATGATTCATGATTCAATTCATGATTCATTATTCAATTCATGATTCAATTCATGATTCATGATTAAATTCATGATTCATGATTTAACTCATGATTCATCATTCAAATCATAATTCATGATTCAAATCATGATTCATGATTCATGATTCAATTCATGATTCATGATTCATAATTCAATTCATGATTCAATTCATGATTCATGATTCAATTCATGATTCAATTCATGATTCATTTCATGATTCAATTCATGATTCATTTCATGATTCAATTCATGATTTATGATTCGATTCATGATTGAATTCATGATTAATGATTCATGATTCAATTCATGATTCATGATTCAAATCATGATTCATGATTCATGATTAAATTCATGATTCATGATTCAATTCATGATTCATTTATCATGATTCGATTCATGATTCATAATTCAGGATTCAATTCATGATTCCTGATTCAAGATTTATGATTCATGATTCAATTTATGATTCATGATTCAAATCATGATTCATGATTCATGATTCAATTCATGATTCATGATTAAATTCATGATTCATGATTAAATTCATGATTCATGATTTAATTCATGATTCATGATTCATGATTGAATTCATGATTCATGATTCATTATTCGATTCAAGATTCATAATTCATTATTCAATTCATGATTCCTGATTCAAGATTTATGATTCATGATTCAATTCATGATTCATGATTCAATTCATGATTCAATGCATGATTCATGATTCGATTCATGATTAATCATTCAATTCATGATTCATTATTCAATTCATGATTCATGATTCATGATTCAATTCATGATTCAATTCATGATTCATGATTCTATTCATGATTCATGATTCAATGCATGATTCATGATTCATGATTAAATTCATGATTCATGATTAAATTCATGATTCATTATTCAATTCATGATTCATGATTCATGATTCAATTCATGATTCAATGCATGATTCATGATTTGATTCATGATTCATGATTCAATGCATGATTCATGATTCAATTCATGATTCATGATTAAATTCATGATTCATTATTCAATTCATGATTCATGATTCATGATTCAATTCATGATTCAATTCATGAATTATGATTCATGATTTAATTCATAATTCATGATTTATTATTTAATTCATGACTCATAATTTATGACTCATGATTCAATTTATGATTCATGATTCAATTATTGATTAAATTCATGATTCATGATTTAATTCATGATTCATCATTCAAATCATAATTCATGATTCAAATCATGATTCATGATTCATTTCATGATTTATGATTAAATTCATGATTCATGATTTAATTCATGATTCATGATTCATGATTCAATTCATGATTCATGATTCATTATTCGATTCTTGATTCATGATTCAATTCATGATTCCTGATTCAATTCATGATTCATGATTCAATTCATGATTCAATTCATGATTCATGATTCGATTCACGATTCATGATTCATTTCATGATTCTATTGATGAATTATTATTCAATTCATGACTCATGATTCAATTCATGATTCGAATCATGATACATGATTCAATTCATGATTCATTATTCAATTCATGATTCATGATTCAATTCATGATTCAATGCATGATTCATGATTCGATTCATGATTCAATGCATGATTCATGATTCGATTCATAATTCATAATTCAATTCATGATTCATTATTCAATTCATGATTCATGATTCATGATTCAATTCATGATTCAATTCATGAATTATGATTCATGATTTAATTCATAATTCATGATTTATTATTTAATTCATGACTCATAATTTATGATTCATGATTCAATTTATGATTCATGATTCAATTATTGATTAAATTCATGATTCATGATTTAATTCATGATTCATCATTCAAATCATAATTCATGATTCAAATCATGATTCATGATTCATTTCATGATTTATGATTAAATTCATGATTCATGATTTAATTCATGATTCATGATTCATGATTCAATTCATGATTCATGATTCATTATTCGATTCTTGATTCATGATTCAATTCATGATTCCTGATTCAATTCATGATTCATGATTCAATTCATGATTCAATTCATGATTCATGATTCGATTCACGATTCATGATTCAATTCATGATTCTATTGATGAATTATTATTCAATTCATGACTCATGATTCAATTCATGATTCGAATCATGATACATGATTCAATTCATGATTCGAATCATGATACATGATTCATGATTGAATTCATGATTCAATTCATGATTCATGATTCGAATCATGATTCATGATTCATGATTCAATTCATGATTGAATTCATGATTCATGATTCAATTCATGATTTAATTGATGATTCAATTCATGATTCATGATTCAATTCATGATTCATGATTCAATTCATGATTCGTGATTCATGATTCAATTCATGATTCATGATTCAAATCATGATTCATTATTCAACTCATGATTCATGATTAAATTCATGATTCATGATTCAATTAATGATTCATGATTCATGATTCATTATTCGATTCATGTTTCAGGATTCATGATTCAATTCATGATTCATTATTCGATTCATGATTCATGATTCAATTCATGATTCCTAATTTATGATTCAATTAATGATTCATGATTCATGATTCAATTCATGAATCATGATTCATTATTCGATTCATGATTCATAATTCATGATTTAAATTATGATTCCTGATTCAAGATTTATGATTTATGATTCAATTCATGATTCATGATTCAATTCATGATTCAATTCATGATTTATGATTCAATTCATGAATTATGATTCATGATTAAATTCATAATTCATGATTCATTATTTAATTCATGACTCATGATTCATGATTCATGATTCAATTTATGATTCATGATTCAATTCATGATTAAATTAATGATTCATGATTCAATTCATGATTCATGATACAAATCATAATTCATTATTCAAATCATGATTCATGATTCGAATCATGATTCATGATTCATTATTCGATTCATGTTTCAATTCATGATTCCTGATTTATGATTCATGATTCATGATTCAATTCATGATTCATGATTCAATTCATGATTCATGATTCGATTCACGATTTAATTCATGATTCTATTGATGAATTATTATTCAATTCATGACTCATGATTCAATTCATGATTCATGATTCGAATCATGATTCATTATTCATGATTCAATTCATGATTCAATTCATGATTCATGATTCATGATTCAATTAATGATTCAATTAATGATTCATGATTCAATTCATGATTCATGATTTAATTCATGATTCAATTCATGATTCAATTCATGATTCATGATTCAATTCATGATTTATGATTCATCATTCAATTCATGATTCAAATCATGATTCATCATTCAATTCATGATTCATGATTAAATTCATGATTCTTGATTCAATTCATGATTCATGATTCATTATTCGATTCATGATTCATGATTTATGATTCAATTCATGATTCTTGATTCATGATTCAATTCATGATTCAATTCATGATTCATGATTCAATTCCTGATTCCTGATTCATGATTCATGATTTAATTCATGATTCATGATACAATTCATGATTCAATTCATGATTCAATTCATGATTCAATTCATGATTCATGATTTAATTCATGACTCATGATTTAATTCATGACTCATGATTGATGATTCATGATTTAATTCATGATTCATGAATCAATTTATGATTCATGAATCAATTCATGATTTATGATTCAATTCATGATTCAATTCATGATTCATGATTCAATTCATGATCCATGATTAAATTAATGATTCATGATTCAATTCATGATTCATGATTTAATTCATGATTCATGATTCAATTATTCGATTCATGATTCATGATTCATTATTCGATTCATGATTCATGATTTATGATTCAATTCATGATTCTTGATTCATGATTCATGATTCAATTCATGATTCATGATTCAATTCATGATTCATGATTCAATTCATGATTCAATTCATGATTCATGATTCAATTCATGATTCCTGATTTCTGATTCATGATTCAATTCATGATTCATGATTCAATTCATGATTCATGATTCAATTCATGATTCATTATTCAATTCATGATTCAAGATTCAATTCATGATTCCTGATTCCTGATTCATGATTCAATTCATGATTCATGATTCAATTCATGATTCATGATTCAATTCATGATTCATGATTCAATTCATGATTCATTATTCAATTCATGATTCAATTCATGATTCATGATTAAATTCATGATTCATGATTTAATTCATGATTCATCATTCAAATCATAATTCATGATTCAAATCATGATTCATGATTCATGATTCAATTCATGATTCATGATTCATAATTCAATTCATGATTCAATTCATGATTCATGATTCAATTCATGATTCAATTCATGATTCATTTCATGATTCAATTCATGATTCATTTCATGATTCAATTCATGATTTATGATTCGATTCATGATTGAATTCATGATTAATGATTCATGATTCAATTCATGATTCATGATTCAAATCATGATTCATGATTCATGATTAAATTCATGATTCATGATTCAATTCATGATTCATTTATCATGATTCGATTCATGATTCATAATTCAGGATTCAATTCATGATTCCTGATTCAAGATTTATGATTCATGATTCAATTTATGATTCATGATTCAAATCATGATTCATGATTCATGATTCAATTCATGATTCATGATTAAATTCATGATTCATGATTAAATTCATGATTCATGATTTAATTCATGATTCATGATTCATGATTGAATTCATGATTCATGATTCATTATTCGATTCAAGATTCATAATTCATTATTCAATTCATGATTCCTGATTCAAGATTTATGATTCATGATTCAATTCATGATTCATGATTCAATTCATGATTCAATGCATGATTCATGATTCGATTCATGATTCATCATTCAATTCATGATTCATTATTCAATTCATGATTCATGATTCATGATTCAATTCATGATTCAATTCATGATTCATGATTCTATTCATGATTCATGATTCAATGCATGATTCATGATTAAATTCATGATTCATGATTAAATTCATGATTCATTATTCAATTCATGATTCATGATTCATGATTCAATTCATGATTCAATGCATGATTCATGATTTGATTCATGATTCATGATTCAATGCATGATTCATGATTCAATTCATGATTCATGATTAAATTCATGATTCATTATTCAATTCATGATTCATGATTCATGATTCAATTCATGATTCAATTCATGAATTATGATTCATGATTTAATTCATAATTCATGATTTATTATTTAATTCATGACTCATAATTTATGACTCATGATTCAATTTATGATTCATGATTCAATTATTGATTAAATTCATGATTCATGATTTAATTCATGATTCATCATTCAAATCATAATTCATGATTCAAATCATGATTCATGATTCATTTCATGATTTATGATTAAATTCATGATTCATGATTTAATTCATGATTCATGATTCATGATTCAATTCATGATTCATGATTCATTATTCGATTCTTGATTCATGATTCAATTCATGATTCCTGATTCAATTCATGATTCATGATTCAATTCATGATTCAATTCATGATTCATGATTCGATTCACGATTCATGATTCATTTCATGATTCTATTGATGAATTATTATTCAATTCATGACTCATGATTCAATTCATGATTCGAATCATGATACATGATTCAATTCATGATTCATTATTCAATTCATGATTCATGATTCATGATTCAATTCATGATTCAATGCATGATTCATGATTCGATTCATGATTCAATGCATGATTCATGATTCGATTCATAATTCAATTCATGATTCATTATTCAATTCATGATTCATGATTCATGATTCAATTCATGATTCAATTCATGAATTATGATTCATGATTTAATTCATAATTCATGATTTATTATTTAATTCATGACTCATAATTTATGATTCATGATTCAATTTATGATTCATGATTCAATTATTGATTAAATTCATGATTCATGATTTAATTCATGATTCATCATTCAAATCATAATTCATGATTCAAATCATGATTCATGATTCATTTCATGATTTATGATTAAATTCATGATTCATGATTTAATTCATGATTCATGATTCATGATTCAATTCATGATTCATGATTCATTATTCGATTCTTGATTCATGATTCAATTCATGATTCCTGATTCAATTCATGATTCATGATTCAATTCATGATTCAATTCATGATTCATGATTCGATTCACGATTCATGATTCAATTCATGATTCTATTGATGAATTATTATTCAATTCATGACTCATGATTCAATTCATGATTCGAATCATGATACATGATTCAATTCATGATTCGAATCATGATACATGATTCATGATTGAATTCATGATTCAATTCATGATTCATGATTCGAATCATGATTCATGATTCATGATTCAATTCATGATTGAATTCATGATTCATGATTCAATTCATGATTTAATTGATGATTCAATTCATGATTCATGATTCAATTCATGATTCATGATTCAATTCATGATTCGTGATTCATGATTCAATTCATGATTCATGATTCAAATCATGATTCATTATTCAACTCATGATTCATGATTAAATTCATGATTCATGATTCAATTAATGATTCATGATTCATGATTCATTATTCGATTCATGTTTCAGGATTCATGATTCAATTCATGATTCATTATTCGATTCATGATTCATGATTCAATTCATGATTCCTAATTTATGATTCAATTAATGATTCATGATTCATGATTCAATTCATGAATCATGATTCATTATTCGATTCATGATTCATAATTCATGATTTAAATTATGATTCCTGATTCAAGATTTATGATTTATGATTCAATTCATGATTCATGATTCAATTCATGATTCAATTCATGATTTATGATTCAATTCATGAATTATGATTCATGATTAAATTCATAATTCATGATTCATTATTTAATTCATGACTCATGATTCATGATTCATGATTCAATTTATGATTCATGATTCAATTCATGATTAAATTAATGATTCATGATTCAATTCATGATTCATGATACAAATCATAATTCATTATTCAAATCATGATTCATGATTCGAATCATGATTCATGATTCATTATTCGATTCATGTTTCAATTCATGATTCCTGATTTATGATTCATGATTCATGATTCAATTCATGATTCATGATTCAATTCATGATTCAATTCATGATTCATGATTCGATTCACGATTTAATTCATGATTCTATTGATGAATTATTATTCAATTCATGACTCATGATTCAATTCATGATTCATGATTCGAATCATGATTCATTATTCATGATTCAATTCATGATTCATGATTCATGATTCAATTAATGATTCAATTAATGATTCATGATTCAATTCATGATTCATGATTCAATTCATGATTCAATTCATGATTCATGATTCAATTCATGATTTATGATTCATCATTCAATTCATGATTCAAATCATGATTCATCATTCAATTCATGATTCATGATTAAATTCATGATTCTTGATTCAATTCATGATTCATGATTCATTATTCGATTCATGATTCATGATTTATGATTCAATTCATGATTCTTGATTCATGATTCAATTCATGATTCAATTCATGATTCATGATTCAATTCCTGATTCCTGATTCATGATTCATGATTTAATTCATGATTCATGATACAATTCATGATTCAATTCATGATTCAATTCATGATTCAATTCATGATTCATGATTTAATTCATGACTCATGATTTAATTCATGACTCATGATTGATGATTCATGATTTAATTCATGATTCATGAATCAATTTATGATTCATGAATCAATTCATGATTTATGATTCAATTCATGATTCAATTCATGATTCATGATTCAATTCATGATCCATGATTAAATTAATGATTCATGATTCAATTCATGATTCATGATTTAATTCATGATTCATGATTCAATTATTCGATTCATGATTCATGATTCATTATTCGATTCATGATTCATGATTTATGATTCAATTCATGATTCTTGATTCATGATTCATGATTCAATTCATGATTCATGATTCAATTCATGATTCATGATTCAATTCATGATTCAATTCATGATTCATGATTCAATTCATGATTCCTGATTTCTGATTCATGATTCAATTCATGATTCATGATTCAATTCATGATTCATGATTCAATTCATGATTCATTATTCAATTCATGATTCAAGATTCAATTCATGATTCCTGATTCATGATTCAATTCATGATTCATGATTCAATTCATGATTCATGATTCAATTCATGATTCATTATTCAATTCATGATTCAATTCATGATTCATGATTTAATTCATGACTCATGATTTAATTCATGACTCATGATTGATGATTCATGATTCAATTCATGATTCATGAATCAATTCATGATTCATGAATCAATTCATGATTTATGATTCAATTCATGATTCATGATTCAATTCATGATTTATTTCATGATTCAATTCATGATTCATTTCATGATTCATGATTAAATTCATGATTCATGATTTAATTTAAGATTCATGATTCAATTCATGACTCATGATTCATGAATCATGATTCAATTCATGATTCATGATTCGATTCATGACTCATGATTCATGATTCGATTCATGATTCAATTCATGAATTGATTCATGATTCGATTCATGATTCAATTCATGAATCATGATTCAATTCATGATTCATCATTCATGATTCAATTCATGATTCATGATTCATTATTCGATTCATGATTCATGATTTAATTCATGATTCCTGATTCCTGATTCATGATTTATGATTCATGATTCAATTCATGATTCAATTCATTATTCATGATTCAATTCATGATTCATGATTCAATTCATGATTCATGATTCGATTCATGAATCATGATTCATTTCATGATTCATGATTTATGATTCAATTCATGATTTATGATACGATTCATGATTCATGAATCATGATTCATAATTCATGAATCATGATTCGATTCATGATTCATGATTTATGAATCATGATTCAATTCATAATTCATAATTCAATTCATGATTCATGATTCAATTCATAATTCATGATTAAATTCATGATTCATGATTCAATTCATGATTCATTTATCATGATTCGATTCATGATTCATAATTCATGATTCAATTCATGATTCCTGATTCAAGATTTATGATTCATGATTCAATTTATGATTCATGATTCAAATCATGATTCATGATTCATGATTCAATACATAATTCATGATTAAATTCATGATTCATGATTTAATTCATGATTCATGATTTAATTCATGATTGAATTCATGATTCATGATTGAATTCATGATTTATGATTCATTATTCGATTCAAGATTCATAATTCATTATTCAATTCATGATTCCTGATTCAAGATTTATGATTCATGATTCAATTCATGATTCATGATTCAATTATTGATTCAATGCATGATTCATGATTCGATTCATGATTCATTATTCAATTCATGATTCATGATTCATGATTCAATTCTATGATTCAATTCATGAATTATGATTCATGATTTAATTCATAATTCATGATTTATTATTTAATTCATGACTCATGATTCATGATTCAATTTATGATTCATGATTCAATTCTTGATTAAATTCATGATTCATGATTTAATTCATGATTCATCATTCAAATCATAATTCATTATTCAAATCATGATTCATGATTAAATTCATGATTTATGATTAAATTCATGATTCATGATTTAATTCATGATTCATGATTCATGATTCGATTCATGATTCATGATTCATTATTCGATTCTTGATTCATGATTCAATTCATGATTCCTAATTCAATTCATGATTCATGATTCAATTCATGATTCAATTCATGATTCATGATTCGATTCACGATTCATGATTCAATTCATGATTCTATTCATGATTCATGATTTAATTCATGATTCCTGATTCCTGATTCATGATTCAATTCATGATTCCTGATTCCTGATTCATGATTCAATTCATGATTCATTATTCAATTCATGATTCATGATTCAATTCATGATTCATTATTCAATTCATGATTCAATTCATGATTCATTATTCAATTCATGATTCATGATTCATGATTCAATTCATGATTCAATTCATGAATTATGATTCATGATTTAATTCATAATTCATGATTTATTATTTAATTCATGACTCATAATTTATGATTCATGATTCAATTTATGATTTATGATTCAATTATTGATTAAATTCATGATTCATGATTTAATTCATGATTCATCATTCAAATCATAATTCATGATTCAAATCATGATTCATGATTCATTTCATGATTTATGATTAAATTCATGATTCATGATTTAATTCATGATTCATGATTCATGATTCAATTCATGATTCATTATTCGATTCTTGATTCATGATTCAATTCATGATTCCTGATTCAATTCATGATTCATGATTCAATTCATGATTCAATTCATGATTCATGATTCGATTCACGATTCATGATTCAATTCATGATTCTATTGATGAATTATTATTCAATTCATGACTCATGATTCAATTCATGATTCGAATCATGATACATGATTCAATTCATGATTCGAATCATGATACATGATTCATGATTGAATTCATGATTCAATTCATGATTCATGATTCGAATCATGATTCATGATTCATGATTCAATTCATGATTGAATTCATGATTCATGATTCAATTCATGATTTAATTGATGATTCAATTCATGATTCATGATTCAATTCATGATTCATGATTCAATTCATGATTCGTGATTCATGATTCAATTCATGATTCATGATTCAAATCATGATTCATTATTCAACTCATGATTCATGATTAAATTCATGATTCATGATTCAATTAATGATTCATGATTCATGATTCATTATTCGATTCATGTTTCAGGATTCATGATTCAATTCATGATTCATTATTCGATTCATGATTCATGATTCAATTCATGATTCCTAATTTATGATTCAATTAATGATTCATGATTCATGATTCAATTCATGAATCATGATTCATTATTCGATTCATGATTCATAATTCATGATTTAAATTATGATTCCTGATTCAAGATTTATGATTTATGATTCAATTCATGATTCATGATTCAATTCATGATTCAATTCATGATTTATGATTCAATTCATGAATTATGATTCATGATTAAATTCATAATTCATGATTCATTATTTAATTCATGACTCATGATTCATGATTCATGATTCAATTTATGATTCATGATTCAATTCATGATTAAATTAATGATTCATGATTCAATTCATGATTCATGATACAAATCATAATTCATTATTCAAATCATGATTCATGATTCGAATCATGATTCATGATTCATTATTCGATTCATGTTTCAATTCATGATTCCTGATTTATGATTCATGATTCATGATTCAATTCATGATTCATGATTCAATTCATGATTCATGATTCGATTCACGATTTAATTCATGATTCTATTGATGAATTATTATTCAATTCATGACTCATGATTCAATTCATGATTCATGATTCGAATCATGATTCATTATTCATGATTCAATTCATGATTCAATTCATGATTCATGATTCATGATTCAATTAATGATTCAATTAATGATTCATGATTCAATTCATGATTCATGATTCAATTCATGATTCAATTCATGATTCAATTCATGATTCATGATTCAATTCATGATTTATGATTCATCATTCAATTCATGATTCAAATCATGATTCATCATTCAATTCATGATTCATGATTAAATTCATGATTCTTGATTCAATTCATGATTCATGATTCATTATTCGATTCATGATTCATGATTTATGATTCAATTCATGATTCTTGATTCATGATTCAATTCATGATTCAATTCATGATTCATGATTCAATTCCTGATTCCTGATTCATGATTCATGATTTAATTCATGATTCATGATACAATTCATGATTCAATTCATGATTCAATTCATGATTCAATTCATGATTCATGATTTAATTCATGACTCATGATTTAATTCATGACTCATGATTGATGATTCATGATTTAATTCATGATTCATGAATCAATTTATGATTCATGAATCAATTCATGATTTATGATTCAATTCATGATTCAATTCATGATTCATGATTCAATTCATGATCCATGATTAAATTAATGATTCATGATTCAATTCATGATTCATGATTTAATTCATGATTCATGATTCAATTATTCGATTCATGATTCATGATTCATTATTCGATTCATGATTCATGATTTATGATTCAATTCATGATTCTTGATTCATGATTCATGATTCAATTCATGATTCATGATTCAATTCATGATTCATGATTCAATTCATGATTCAATTCATGATTCATGATTCAATTCATGATTCCTGATTTCTGATTCATGATTCAATTCATGATTCATGATTCAATTCATGATTCATGATTCAATTCATGATTCATTATTCAATTCATGATTCAAGATTCAATTCATGATTCCTGATTCCTGATTCATGATTCAATTCATGATTCATGATTCAATTCATGATTCATGATTCAATTCATGATTCATTATTCAATTCATGATTCAATTCATGATTCATGATTAAATTCATGATTCATGATTTAATTCATGATTCATCATTCAAATCATAATTCATGATTCAAATCATGATTCATGATTCATGATTCAATTCATGATTCATGATTCATAATTCAATTCATGATTCAATTCATGATTCATGATTCAATTCATGATTCAATTCATGATTCATTTCATGATTCAATTCATGATTCATTTCATGATTCAATTCATGATTTATGATTCGATTCATGATTGAATTCATGATTAATGATTCATGATTCAATTCATGATTCATGATTCAAATCATGATTCATGATTCATGATTAAATTCATGATTCATGATTCAATTCATGATTCATTTATCATGATTCGATTCATGATTCATAATTCAGGATTCAATTCATGATTCCTGATTCAAGATTTATGATTCATGATTCAATTTATGATTCATGATTCAAATCATGATTCATGATTCATGATTCAATTCATGATTCATGATTAAATTCATGATTCATGATTAAATTCATGATTCATGATTTAATTCATGATTCATGATTGAATTCATGATTCATGATTCATTATTCGATTCAAGATTCATAATTCATTATTCAATTCATGATTCCTGATTCAAGATTTATGATTCATGATTCAATTCATGATTCATGATTCAATTCATGATTCAATGCATGATTCATGATTCGATTCATGATTCATCATTCAATTCATGATTCATTATTCAATTCATGATTCATGATTCATGATTCAATTCATGATTCAATTCATGATTCATGATTCTATTCATGATTCATGATTCAATGCATGATTCATGATTCATGATTAAATTCATGATTCATGATTAAATTCATGATTCATTATTCAATTCATGATTCATGATTCATGATTCAATTCATGATTCAATGCATGATTCATGATTTGATTCATGATTCATGATTCAATGCATGATTCATGATTCAATTCATGATTCATGATTAAATTCATGATTCATTATTCAATTCATGATTCATGATTCATGATTCAATTCATGATTCAATTCATGAATTATGATTCATGATTTAATTCATAATTCATGATTTATTATTTAATTCATGACTCATAATTTATGACTCATGATTCAATTTATGATTCATGATTCAATTATTGATTAAATTCATGATTCATGATTTAATTCATGATTCATCATTCAAATCATAATTCATGATTCAAATCATGATTCATGATTCATTTCATGATTTATGATTAAATTCATGATTCATGATTTAATTCATGATTCATGATTCATGATTCAATTCATGATTCATGATTCATTATTCGATTCTTGATTCATGATTCAATTCATGATTCCTGATTCAATTCATGATTCATGATTCAATTCATGATTCAATTCATGATTCATGATTCGATTCACGATTCATGATTCATTTCATGATTCTATTGATGAATTATTATTCAATTCATGACTCATGATTCAATTCATGATTCGATTCATGATTCATTATTCAATTCATGATTCATGATTCATGATTCAATTCATGATTCAATGCATGATTCATGATTCGATTCATGATTCAATGCATGATTCATGATTCGATTCATAATTCATAATTCAATTCATGATTCATTATTCAATTCATGATTCATGATTCATGATTCAATTCATGATTCAATTCATGAATTATGATTCATGATTTAATTCATAATTCATGATTTATTATTTAATTCATGACTCATAATTTATGATTCATGATTCAATTTATGATTCATGATTCAATTATTGATTAAATTCATGATTCATGATTTAATTCATGATTCATCATTCAAATCATAATTCATGATTCAAATCATGATTCATGATTCATTTCATGATTTATGATTAAATTCATGATTCATGATTTAATTCATGATTCATGATTCATGATTCAATTCATGATTCATGATTCATTATTCGATTCTTGATTCATGATTCAATTCATGATTCCTGATTCAATTCATGATTCATGATTCAATTCATGATTCAATTCATGATTCATGATTCGATTCACGATTCATGATTCAATTCATGATTCTATTGATGAATTATTATTCAATTCATGACTCATGATTCAATTCATGATTCGAATCATGATACATGATTCAATTCATGATTCGAATCATGATACATGATTCATGATTGAATTCATGATTCAATTCATGATTCATGATTCGAATCATGATTCATGATTCATGATTCAATTCATGATTGAATTCATGATTCATGATTCAATTCATGATTTAATTGATGATTCAATTCATGATTCATGATTCAATTCATGATTCATGATTCAATTCATGATTCGTGATTCATGATTCAATTCATGATTCATGATTCAAATCATGATTCATTATTCAACTCATGATTCATGATTAAATTCATGATTCATGATTCAATTAATGATTCATGATTCATGATTCATTATTCGATTCATGTTTCAGGATTCATGATTCAATTCATGATTCATTATTCGATTCATGATTCATGATTCAATTCATGATTCCTAATTTATGATTCAATTAATGATTCATGATTCATGATTCAATTCATGAATCATGATTCATTATTCGATTCATGATTCATAATTCATGATTTAAATTATGATTCCTGATTCAAGATTTATGATTTATGATTCAAATCATGATTCATGATTCAATTCATGATTCAATTCATGATTTATGATTCAATTCATGAATTATGATTCATGATTAAATTCATAATTCATGATTCATTATTTAATTCATGACTCATGATTCATGATTCATGATTCAATTTATGATTCATGATTCAATTCATGATTAAATTAATGATTCATGATTCAATTCATGATTCATGATACAAATCATAATTCATTATTCAAATCATGATTCATGATTCGAATCATGATTCATGATTCATTATTCGATTCATGTTTCAATTCATGATTCCTGATTTATGATTCATGATTCATGATTCAATTCATGATTCATGATTCAATTCATGATTCAATTCATGATTCATGATTCGATTCACGATTTAATTCATGATTCTATTGATGAATTATTATTCAATTCATGACTCATGATTCAATTCATGATTCATGATTCGAATCATGATTCATTATTCATGATTCAATTCATGATTCAATTCATGATTCATGATTCATGATTCAATTAATGATTCAATTAATGATTCATGATTCAATTCATGATTCATGATTCAATTCATGATTCAATTCATGATTCAATTCATGATTCATGATTCAATTCATGATTTATGATTCATCATTCAATTCATGATTCAAATCATGATTCATCATTCAATTCATGATTCATGATTAAATTCATGATTCTTGATTCAATTCATGATTCATGATTCATTATTCGATTCATGATTCATGATTTATGATTCAATTCATGATTCTTGATTCATGATTCAATTCATGATTCAATTCATGATTCATGTTTCAATTCCTGATTCCTGATTCATGATTCATGATTTAATTCATGATTCATGATACAATTCATGATTCAATTCATGATTCAATTCATGATTCAATTCATGATTCATGATTTAATTCATGACTCATGATTTAATTCATGACTCATGATTGATGATTCATGATTTAATTCATGATTCATGAATCAATTTATGATTCATGAATCAATTCATGATTTATGATTCAATTCATGATTCAATTCATGATTCATGATTCAATTCATGATCCATGATTAAATTAATGATTCATGATTCAATTCATGATTCATGATTTAATTCATGATTCATGATTCAATTATTCGATTCATGATTCATGATTCATTATTCGATTCATGATTCATGATTTATGATTCAATTCATGATTCTTGATTCATGATTCATGATTCAATTCATGATTCATGATTCAATTCATGATTCATGATTCAATTCATGATTCAATTCATGATTCATGATTCAATTCATGATTCCTGATTTCTGATTCATGATTCAATTCATGATTCATGATTCAATTCATGATTCATGATTCAATTCATGATTCATTATTCAATTCATGATTCAAGATTCAATTCATGATTCCTGATTCCTGATTCATGATTCAATTCATGATTCATGATTCAATTCATGATTCATGATTCAATTCATGATTCATTATTCAATTCATGATTCAATTCATGATTCATGATTTAATTCATGACTCATGATTTAATTCATGACTCATGATTGATGATTCATGATTCAATTCATGATTCATGAATCAATTCATGATTCATGAATCAATTCATGATTTATGATTCAATTCATGATTCATGATTCAATTCATGATTTATTTCATGATTCAATTCATGATTCATTTCATGATTCATGATTAAATTCATGATTCATGATTTAATTTAAGATTCATGATTCAATTCATGACTCATGATTCATGAATCATGATTCAATTCATGATTCATGATTCGATTCATGACTCATGATTCATGATTCGATTCATGATTCAATTCATGAATTGATTCATGATTCGATTCATGATTCAATTCATGAATCATGATTCAATTCATGATTCATCATTCATGATTCAATTCATGATTCATGATTCATTATTCGATTCATGATTCATGATTTAATTCATGATTCCTGATTCCTGATTCATGATTTATGATTCATGATTCAATTCATGATTCAATTCATTATTCATGATTCAATTCATGATTCATGATTCAATTCATGATTCATGATTCGATTCATGAATCATGATTCATTTCATGATTCATGATTTATGATTCAATTCATGATTTATGATACGATTCATGATTCATGAATCATGATTCATAATTCATGAATCATGATTCGATTCATGATTCATGATTTATGAATCATGATTCAATTCATAATTCATAATTCAATTCATGATTCATGATTCAATTCATAATTCATGATTAAATTCATGATTCATGATTCAATTCATGATTCATTTATCATGATTCGATTCATGATTCATAATTCATGATTCAATTCATGATTCCTGATGCAAGATTTATGATTCATGATTCAATTTATGATTCATGATTCAAATCATGATTCATGATTCATGATTCAATACATAATTCATGATTAAATTCATGATTCATGATTTAATTCATGATTCATGATTTAATTCATGATTGAATTCATGATTCATGATTGAATTCATGATTTATGATTCATTATTCGATTCAAGATTCATAATTCATTATTCAATTCATGATTCCTGATTCAAGATTTATGATTCATGATTCAATTCATGATTCATGATTCAATTATTGATTCAATGCATGATTCATGATTCGATTCATGATTCATTATTCAATTCATGATTCATGATTCATGATTCAATTCTATGATTCAATTCATGAATTATGATTCATGATTTAATTCATAATTCATGATTTATTATTTAATTCATGACTCATGATTCATGATTCAATTTATGATTCATGATTCAATTCTTGATTAAATTCATGATTCATGATTTAATTCATGATTCATCATTCAAATCATAATTCATGATTCAAATCATGATTCATGATTAAATTCATGATTCATGATTCGATTCATGATTCATGATTCATTATTCGATTCTTGATTCATGATTCAATTCATGATTCCTAATTCAATTCATGATTCATGATTCAATTCATGATTCAATTCATGATTCATGATTCGATTCACGATTCATGATTCAATTCATGATTCTATTCATGATTCATGATTTAATTCATGATTCCTGATTCCTGATTCATGATTCAATTCATGATTCCTGATTCCTGATTCATGATTCAATTCATGATTCATTATTCAATTCATGATTCATGATTCAATTCATGATTCATTATTCAATTCATGATTCAATTCATGATTCATGATTTAATTCATGACTCATGATTTAATTCATGACTCATGATTGATGATTCATGATTCAATTCATGATTTATGAATCAATTCATGATTTATGATTCAATTCATGATTCATGATTCAATTCATGATTTATTTCATGATTCAATTCATGATTCATTTCATGATTCATGATTAAATTCATGATTCATGATTTAATTTAAGATTCATGATTCAATTCATGACTCATGATTCATGAATCATGATTCAATTCATGATTCATGATTCGATTCATGACTCATGATTCATGATTCGATTCATGATTCAATTCATGAATTGATTCATGATTCGATTCATGATTCAATTCATGAATCATGATTCAATTCATGATTCATCATTAATGATTCAATTCATGATTCATGATTCATTATTCGATTCATGATTCATGATTTAATTCATGATTCCTGATTCCTAAATCATGATTTATGATTCATGATTCAATTCATGATTCAATTCATTATTCATGATTCAATTCATGATTCATGATTCAATTCATGATTCATGATTCGATTCATAATTCATGATTAAATTCATGATTTATGATTCAATTCATGATTCATTTATCATGATTCGATTCATGATTCATAATTCATGATTCAATTCATGATTCCTGATTCAAGATTTATGATTCATGATTCAATTTATGATTCATGATTCAAATCATGATTCATGATTCAATACATAATTCATGATTAAATTCATGATTCATGATTTAATTCATGATTTATGATTTAATTCATGATTGAATTCATGATTCATGATTGAATTAATGATTCATGATTCATTATTCGATTCAAGATTCATAATTCATTATTCAATTCATGATTCCTGATTCAAGATTTATGATTCATGATTCAATTCATGATTCATGATTCAATTATTGATTCAATGCATGATTCATGATTCGATTCATGATTCATTATTCAATTCATGATTCATGATTCATGATTCAATTCTATGATTCAATTCATGAATTATGATTCATGATTTAATTCATAATCCATGATTTATTATTTAATTCATGACTCATGATTTATGATTCATGATTCAATTTATGATTCATGATTCAATTCTTGATTAAATTCATGATTCATGATTTATTTCATGATTCATCATTCAAATCATAATTCATGATTCAAATCATGATTCATGATTAAATTCATGATTTATGATTAAATTCATGATTCATGATTTAATTCATGATTCATGATTCATGATTCAATTCATGATTCATGATTCATTATTCGATTCTTGATTCATGATTCAATTCATGATTCCTAATTCAATTCATGATTCATGATTCAATTCATGATTCAATTCATGATTCATGATTCGATTCACGATTCATGATTCAATTCATGATTCATGATTCAATTCATGATTGAATTCATGATTCATGATTCAATTCATGATTCTATTGATGAATTATTATTCAATTCATGACTCAAGATTCAATTCATGATTCGAATCATGATACATGATTCAATTCATGATTCGAATCATGATACATGATTCATGATTGAATTCATGATTCAATTCATGATTCGAATCATGATTCATGATTCATGATTCAATTCATGATTGAATTTATGATTCATGATTCAATTCATGATTTAATTGATGATTCAATTCATGATTCATGATTCATGATTCAATTCATGATTCATGATTCAATTCATGATTCGCGATTCATGATTCAATTCATGATTCATGATTCAAATCATGATTCATGATTCAACTCATGATTCATGATTAAATTCATGATTCATGATTCAATTAATGATTCATGATTCATGATTCATTATTCAATTCATGTTTCAGGATTCATGATTCAATTCATGATTCATTATTCGATTCATGATTCATGATTCAATTCATGATTCCTAATTTATGATTCAATTAATGATTCATGATTCATGATTCAATTCATGATTCATGATTCAAATTATGATTCATGATTCATGATTAAATTCATGATTCATGATTCAATTCATGATTCATGATTCATGATTCAATTCATGAATCATGATTCATTATTCGATTCATGATTCATAATTCAAATTATGATTCCTGATTCAAGATTTATGATTTATGATTCATGATTCAATTCATGATTCAATTCATGATTTATGATTCAATTCATGAATTATGATTCATGATTAAATTCATAAATCATGATTCATTATTTAATTCATGACTCATGATTCATGATTCATGATTCAATTTATGATTCATGATTCAATTCATGATTAAATTAATGATTCATGATTCAATTCATGATTCATGATACAAATCATAATTCATTATTCAAATCATGATTCATGATTCGAATCATGATTCATGATTCATTATTCGATTCATGATTCATGTTTCAATTCATTATTCCTGATTTATGATTCATGATTCATAATTCAATTCATGATTCATGATTCAATTCATGATTCAATTCATGATTCATGATTCGATTCACGATTCACGATTTAATTCATGATTCTATTGATGAATTATTATTCAACTCATGACTCATGATTCAATTCATGATTCATGATTCGAATCATGATTCATTATTCATGATTCAATTCATGATTCAATACATGATTCAATTAATGATTCATGATTCATGATTCAATTCATGATTCATGATTCATGATTCAATTCATGATTCAATTCATGATTCAATTCACGATTCATGATTCAATTCATGATTTATGATTCATCATTCAATTCATGGTTCAAATCATGATTCATCATTCAATTTATGATTCATGATTAAATTCATGATTCTTGATTCAATTCATAAATCATGATTCATGATTCATTATTCGATTCATGATTCATGATTTATGATTCAATTCATGATTCTTGATTTATGATTCATGATTCATGATTCAATTCATGATTCATGATTCAATTCATGATTCAATTCATGATTCATGATTCAATTCCTGATTCCTGATTCCTGATTCATGATTCAATTCATGATTCATGATTTAATTCATGATTCATGATTCAATTCATGATTCATGATTCAATTCATGATTCAATTCATGATTCATGATTTAATTCATGACTCATGATTTAATTCATGACTCATGATTGATGATTCATGATTTAATTCATGATTCATGAATCAATTTATGATTTATGAATCAATTCATGATTTATGATTCAATTCATGATTCAATTCATGATTCATGATTCAATTCATGATCCATGATTAAATTAATGATTCATGATTCAATTCATGATTCATGATTCATGATTTAATTCATGATTCATGATTCAATTATTCGATTCATGATTCATGATTCATTATTTGATTCATGATTCATGATTTATGATTCAATTCATGATTCTTGATTCATGATTCATGATTCAATTCATGATTCATGATTCAATTCATGATTCATGATTCAATTCATGATTCAATTCATGATTCATGATTCAATTCATGATTCCTGATTCATGATTCATGATTCAATTCATGATTCATGAATCAATTCATGATTCATGAATCAATTCATGATTTATGATTCAATTCATGATTCAATTCATGATTTATGATTCAATTCATGATCCATGATTAAATTAATGATTCATGATTCAATTCATGATTCATCATTCAATTCATGATTCAAATCATGATTCATCATTCAATTCATGATTCATGATTAAATTCATGATTCTTGATTCAATTCATGATTCATGATTCATTATTCGATTCATGATTTATGATTCAATTCATGATTCTTGATTCAATTCATGATTCATGATTCATTATTCGATTCATGATTCATGATTTATGATTCAATTCATGATTCTTGATTCATGATTCATGATTCCGGATTCAATTCATGATTCATGATTCAATTCATGATTCATGATTCAATTCCTGATTCCTGATTCCTGATTCCTGATTCATGATTCAATTCATGATTCATGATTCAATTCATGATTCATGATTCAATTCATGATTCATGATTCAATTCATGATTCATGATTCAATTCATGATTCAATTCATGATTCATGATTTAATTCATGAATCATGATTTAATTCATGACTCATGATTGATGATTCATGATTCAATTATTCGATTCATGATTCATTATTCGATTCATGATTCATGATTTATGATTCAATTCATGATTCTTGATTCATGATTCATGATTCAATTCATGATTCATGATTCAATTCATGATTCATGATTCAATTCATGATTCAATTCATGATTCCTGAGTCCTGATTCATGATTCATGATTCAATTCATGATTCATGATTCAATTCATGATTCAATTCATGATTCATTATTTAATTCATGACTCATGAGTCATGATTCAATTTATGATTCATGATTCTATTCATGATTAAATTCATGATTTAATTCATGATTCATGATTCATGATTCATGATTTATGATTCATGATTCAATTCATTATTCATGATTCAATTCATGATTCATGATTCAATTCATGATTCATGATTCGATTCATGAATCATGATTCATTTCATGATTCATGATTTATGATTCAATTCATGATTTATGATACGATTCATGATTCATGAATCATGATTCATAATTCATGAATCATGATTCGATTCATGATTCATGATTTATGAATCATGATTCAATTCATAATTCATAATTCAATTCATGATTCATGATTCAATTCATAATTCATGATTAAATTCATGATTCATGATTCAATTCATGATTCATTTATCATGATTCGATTCATGATTCATAATTCATGATTCAATTCATGATTCCTGATTCAAGATTTATGATTCATGATTCAATTTATGATTCATGATTCAAATCATGATTCATGATTCATGATTCAATACATAATTCATGATTAAATTCATGATTCATGATTTAATTCATGATTCATGATTTAATTCATGATTGAATTCATGATTCATGATTGAATTCATGATTCATGATTCATTATTCGATTCAAGATTCATAATTCATTATTCAATTCATGATTCCTGATTCAAGATTTATGATTCATGATTCAATTCATGATTCATGATTCAATTATTGATTCAATGCATGATTCATGATTCGATTCATGATTCATTATTCAATTCATGATTCATGATTCATGATTCAATTCTATGATTCAATTCATGAATTATGATTCATGATTTAATTCATAATTCATGATTTATTATTTAATTCATGACTCATGATTCATGATTCAATTTATGATTCATGATTCAATTCTTGATTAAATTCATGATTCATGATTTAATTCATGATTCATCATTCAAATCATAATTCATGATTCAAATCATGATTCATGATTAAATTCATGATTTATGATTAAATTCATGATTCATGATTTAATTCATGATTCATGATTCATGATTCAATTCATGATTCATGATTCATTATTCGATTCTTGATTCATGATTCAATTTATGATTCCTAATTCAATTCATGATTCATGATTCAATTCATGATTCAATTCATGATTCATGATTCGATTCACGATTCATGATTCAATTCATGATTCTATTCATGATTCATGATTCAATTCATGATTCCTGATTCCTGATTCATGATTCAATTCATGATTCATGATTCAATTCATGATTCATGATTCAATTCATGATTCATTATTCAATTCATGATTCAATTCATGATTCATGATTTAATTCATGACTCATGATTTAATTCATGACTCATGATTGATGATTCATGATTCAATTCATGATTCATGAATCAATTCATGATTTATGATTCAATTCATGATTCATGATTCAATTCATGATTTATTTCATGATTCAATTCATGATTCATTTCATGATTCATGATTAAATTCATGATTCATGATTTAATTTAAGATTCATGATTCAATTCATGACTCATGATTCATGAATCATGATTCAATTCATGATTCATGATTCGATTCATGACTCATGATTCATGATTCGATTCATGATTCAATTCATGAATTGATTCATGATTCGATTCATGATTCAATTCATGAATCATGATTCAATTCATGATTCATCATTAATGATTCAATTCATGATTCATGATTCATTATTCGATTCATGATTCATGATTTAATTCATGATTCCTGATTCCTAAATCATGATTTATGATTCATGATTCAATTCATGATTCAATTCATTATTCATGATTCAATTCATGATTCATGATTCAATTCATGATTCATGATTCGATTCATAATTCATGATTAAATTCATGATTTATGATTCAATTCATGATTCATTTATCATGATTCGATTCATGATTCATAATTCATGATTCAATTCATGATTCCTGATTCAAGATTTATGATTCATGATTCAATTTATGATTCATGATTCAAATCATGATTCATGATTCATGATTCAATACATAATTCATGATTAAATTCATGATTCATGATTTAATTCATGATTCATGATTTAATTCATGATTGAATTCATGATTCATGATTGAATTAATGATTCATGATTCATTATTCGATTCAAGATTCATAATTCATTATTCAATTCATGATTCCTGATTCAAGATTTATGATTCATGATTCAATTCATGATTCATGATTCAATTATTGATTCAATGCATGATTCATGATTCGATTCATGATTCATTATTCAATTCATGATTCATGATTCAATTCTATGATTCAATTCATGAATTATGATTCATGATTTAATTCATAATCCATGATTTATTATTTAATTCATGACTCATGATTTATGATTCATGATTCAATTTATGATTCATGATTCAATTCTTGATTAAATTCATGATTCATGATTTATTTCATGATTCATCATTCAAATCATAATTCATGATTCAAATCATGATTCATGATTAAATTCATGATTTATGATTAAATTCATGATTCATGATTTAATTCACGATTCTTGATTCATGATTCAATTCATGATTCCTAATTCAATTCATGATTCATGATTCAATTCATGATTCAATTCATGATTCATGATTCGATTCACGATTCATGATTCAATTCATGATTCATGATTCAATTCATGATTGAATTCATGATTCATGATTCAATTCATGATTCTATTGATGAATTATTATTCAATTCATGACTCAAGATTCAATTCATGATTCGAATCATGATACATGATTCAATTCATGATTCGAATCATGATACATGATTCACGATTGAATTCATGATTCAATTCATGATTCGAATCATGATTCATGATTCATGATTCAATTCATGATTGAATTTATGATTCATGATTCAATTCATGATTTAATTGATGATTCAATTCATGATTCATGATTCATGATTCAATTCATGATTCATGATTCAATTCATGATTCGCGATTCATGATTC
This sequence comes from Mixophyes australis, assembly GCA_036250195.1. Lineage (NCBI taxonomy): Eukaryota > Metazoa > Chordata > Amphibia > Anura > Limnodynastidae > Mixophyes > Mixophyes australis. The sequence goes on from JAVHZZ010000002.1 coordinate 221,399,714, forward strand.
AATTCATGATTCATGATTCAAATCATGATTCATGATTCAACTCATGATTCATGATTAAATTCATGATTCATGATTCAATTAATGATTCATGATTCATGATTCATTATTCAATTCATGTTTCAGGATTCATGATTCAATTCATGATTCATTATTCGATTCATGATTCATGATTCAATTCATGATTCCTAATTTATGATTCAATTAATGATTCATGATTCATGATTCAATTCATGATTCATGATTCAAATTATGATTCATGATTCATGATTAAATTCATGATTCAATTCATGATTCATGATTCATGATTCAATTCATGAATCATGATTCATTATTCGATTCATGATTCATAATTCATGATTCAAATTATGATTCCTGATTCAAGATTTATGATTTATGATTCATGATTCAATTCATGATTCAATTCATGATTTATGATTCAATTCATGAATTATGATTCATGATTAAATTCATAAATCATGATTCATTATTTAATTCATGACTCATGATTCATGATTCATGATTCAATTTATGATTCATGATTCAATTCATGATTAAATTAATGATTCATGATTCAATTCATGATTCATGATACAAATCATAATTCATTATTCAAATCATGATTCATGATTCGAATCATGATTCATGATTCATTATTCGATTCATGATTCATGTTTCAATTCATTATTCCTGATTTATGATTCATGATTCATAATTCAATTCATGATTCATGATTCAATTCATGATTCAATTCATGATTCATGATTCGATTCACGATTCACGATTTAATTCATGATTCTATTGATGAATTATTATTCAACTCATGACTCATGATTCAATTCATGATTCATGATTCGAATCATGATTCATTATTCATGATTCAATTCATGATTCAATACATGATTCAATTAATGATTCATGATTCATGATTCAATTCATGATTCATGATTCATGATTCAATTCATGATTCAATTCATGATTCAATTCACGATTCATGATTCAATTCATGATTTATGATTCATCATTCAATTCATGGTTCAAATCATGATTCATCATTCAATTTATGATTCATGATTAAATTCATGATTCTTGATTCAATTCATAAATCATGATTCATGATTCATTATTCGATTCATGATTCATGATTTATGATTCAATTCATGATTCTTGATTTATGATTCATGATTCATGATTCAATTCATGATTCATGATTCAATTCATGATTCAATTCATGATTCATGATTCAATTCCTGATTCTTGATTCCTGATTCATGATTCAATTCATGATTCATGATTTAATTCATGATTCATGATTCAATTCATGATTCATGATTCAATTCATGATTCAATTCATGATTCATGATTTAATTCATGACTCATGATTTAATTCATGACTCATGATTGATGATTCATGATTTAATTCATGATTCATGAATCAATTTATGATTTATGAATCAATTCATGATTTATGATTCAATTCATGATTCAATTCATGATTCATGATTCAATTCATGATCCATGATTAAATTAATGATTCATGATTCAATTCATGATTCATGATTCATGATTTAATTCATGATTCATGATTCAATTATTCGATTCATGATTCATGATTCATTATTTGATTCATGATTCATGATTTATGATTCAATTCATGATTCTTGATTCATGATTCATGATTCAATTCATGATTCAATTCATGATTCAATTCATGATTCATGATTCAATTCATGATTCCTGATTCATGATTCATGATTCAATTCATGATTCATGAATCAATTCATGATTCATGAATCAATTCATGATTTATGATTCAATTCATGATTCAATTCATGATTTATGATTCAATTCATGATCCATGATTAAATTAATGATTCATGGTTCAATTCATGATTCATGATTCATCATTCAATTCATGATTCAAATCATGATTCATCATTCAATTCATGATTCATGATTAAATTCATGATTCTTGATTCAATTCATGATTCATGATTCATTATTCGATTCATGATTTATGATTCAATTCATGATTCTTGATTCAATTCATGATTCATGATTCATTATTCGATTCATGATTCATGATTTATGATTCAATTCATGATTCTTGATTCATGATTCATGATTCCGGATTCAATTCATGATTCATGATTCAATTCATGATTCATGATTCAATTCCTGATTCCTGATTCCTGATTCCTGATTCATGATTCAATTCATGATTCATGATTCAATTCATGATTCATGATTCAATTCATGATTCATGATTCAATTCATGATTCAATTCATGATTCATGATTTAATTCATGAATCATGATTTAATTCATGACTCATGATTGATGATTCATGATTCAATTATTCGATTCATGATTCATTATTCGATTCATGATTCATGATTTATGATTCAATTCATGATTCTTGATTCATGATTCATGATTCAATTCATGATTCATGATTCAATTCATGATTCATGATTCAATTCGTGATTCAATTCATGATTCCTGAGTCCTGATTCATGATTCATGATTCAATTCATGATTCATTATTTAATTCATGACTCATGAGTCATGATTCAATTTATGATTCATGATTCTATTCATGATTAAATTCATGATTTAATTCATGATTCATGATTCAAATCATAATTGATGATTCAAATCATGATTCATGATTCAATTCATGATTTATGATTACATTTATGATTCATGATTCAATTAATGATTCATGATTTATGATTCATTATTCGATTCATGATTCATGATTCAATTCATGATTCATGATTCATTATTCGATTCATGATTCAATTCATGATTCCTGATTTATGATTCATGATTCATAATTCAATTCATGATTCATGATTAAATCCATGATTCAAATCATGATTCATGATTAAATTCATGATTCATGATTAAATTCATGATTCATGATTCAATTCATGATTCATGATTCATAATTCGATTCATGATTCATTATTCGATTCATGATTCATAATTCTTGATTCAATTCATGATTCCTGATTCACGATTTATGATTCATGATTCAAATCATGATTCATGATTCAAATCATGATTCATGATTCATGATTTATTTCATGATTCATGATTAAATTCATGATTCATGATTAAATTCATGATTCGATTCATGATTCAATTCATGATTCATGATTCATTATTCGATTCATGATTCATAAATCATGATTCAAATTATGATTCCTGATTTAAGATTTATGATTAATGATTCAATTCATGATTCATGATTCAATTCATGATTCGATTCATGATTCGATTCATGATTCATGATTCATTTCATGATTCATGATTCAATTCATGATTCATGATTCAATTAATAATTCAATTCATGATTCAATTTATGATTCATGATTCAAATCATGAATTATGATTCATGATTTAATTTATAATTCATGATTCATTATTTAATTCATGACTCATGATTCATGATTCAAATCATGATTTATGATTCAACTCATGATTCATGATTAAATTCATAATTCATGATTCAATTAATGATTCATGATTCATGATTCATTATTCGATTCATGTTTCAGGATTCATGATTCAATTCATGATTTATTATTCGATTCATGATTCATAATTCAATTCATGATTCCTAATTTATGATTCAATTAATAATTCATGATTCCTGATTCAATTTATGATTCATGATTCAATTCATAATTAAATTAATGATTCATGATTCAATTCATGATTCATGATACAAATCATAATTCATTATTCAAATCATGATTCATGATTCGAATCATGATTCATGATTCATTATTCGATTCATGATTCATGTTTCAATTCATGATTCCTGATTTATGATTCATGATTCATGATTCAATTCATGATTCATGATTCGATTCACGATTCACGATTCAATTCATGATTCTATTGATGAATTATTGTTCAATTCATGACTCATGATTCAATTCATTAATTCATGATTCGAATCATGATTCATTATTCATGATTCAATTTATGATTCATGATTCAAATCATGAATTATGATTCATGATTTAATTTATAATTCATGATTCATTATTTAATTCATGACTCATGATTCATGATTCAAATCATGATTCATGATTAAATTCATAATTCATGATTCAATTAATGATTCATGATTCATTATTCGATTCATGTTTCAGGATTCATGATTCAATTCATGATTTATTATTCGATTCATGATTCATAATTCAATTCATGATTCCTAATTTATGATTCAATTAATAATTCATGATTCCTGATTCAATTTATGATTCATGATTCAATTCATAATTAAATTAATGATTCATGATTCAATTCATGATTCATGATTCAATTCATAATTAAATTAATGATTCATGATTCAATTCATGATTCATGATACAAATCATAATTCATTATTCAAATCATAATTCATGATTTGAATCATGATTCATGATTCATTATTCGATTCATGATTCATGTTTCAATTCATGATTCCTGATTTATGATTCATGATTCATGATTCAATTCATGATTCATGATTCAATTCATGATTCAATTCATGATTCATGATTCGATTCACGATTCACGATTCAATTCATGATTCTATTGATGAATTATTATTCAATTCATGACTCATGATTCAATTCATGATTCATGATTCGAATCATGATTCATTATTCATGATTCAATTCATGATTCATGATTCATTATTCGATTCATGATTCAATTCATGATTCCTGATTTATGATTCATGATTCATAATTCAATTCATGATTCATGATTAAATCCATGATTCAAATCATGATTCATGATTAAATTCATGATTCATGATTAAATTCATGATTCATGATTCAATTCATGATTCATGATTCATAATTCAATTCATGATTCATTATTCGATTCATGATTCATAATTCTTGATTCAATTCATGATTCCTGATTCACGATTTATGATTCATGATTCAAATCATGATTCATGATTCAAATCATGATTCATGATTCATGATTTATTTCATGATTCATGATTAAATTCATGATTCATGATTAAATTCATGATTCGATTCATGATTCAATTCATGATTCATGATTCATTATTCGATTCATGATTCATAATTCATGATTCAAATTATGATTCCTGATTTAAGATTTATGATTAATGATTCAATTCATGATTCATGATTCAATTCATGATTCGATTCATGATTCATGATTCATTTCATGATTCATGATTCAATTCATGATTCATGATTCAATTAATAATTCAATTCATGATTCAATTTATGATTCATGATTCAAATCATGAATTATGATTCATGATTTAATTTATAATTCATGATTCATTATTTAATTCATGACTCATGATTCATGATTCAAATCATGATTCATGATTCAACTCATGATTCATGATTCAATTCATGATTTGTTATTCGATTTATGATTCATAATTCAATTCATGATTCCTAATTTATGATTCAATTAATAATTCATGATTCCTGATTCAATTTATGATTCATGATTCAATTCATAATTAAATTAATGATTCATGATTCAATTCATGATTCATGATACAAATCATAATTCATTATTCAAATCATGATTCATGATTCGAATCATGATTCATGATTCATTATTCGATTCATGATTCATGTTTCAATTCATGATTCCTGATTTATGATTCATGATTCATGATTCAATTCATGATTCAATTCATGATTCAATTCATGATTCATGATTCGATTCACGATTCAATTCATGATTCAATTCATGATTCATGATTTATGATTCATCATTCAATTCATGATTGAAATCATGATTCATCATTCAATTCATGATTCATGATTAAATTCATGATTCTTGATTCAATTCATGATTCATGATTCATTATTCGATTCATGATTCATGATTCATTATTCGATTCATGATTCATGTTTCAATTCATGATTCCTGATTTATGATTCATGATTCATGATTCAATTCATGATTCATGATTCGATTCACGATTCACGATTCAATTCATGATTCTATTGATGAATTATTGTTCAATTCATGACTCATGATTCAATTCATTAATTCATGATTCGAATCATGATTCATTATTCATGATTCAATTTATGATTCATGATTCAAATCATGAATTATGATTCATGATTTAATTTATAATTCATGATTCATTATTTAATTCATGACTCATGATTCATGATTCAAATCATGATTCATGATTCAACTCATGATTCATGATTAAATTCATAATTCATGATTCAATTAATGATTCATGATTCATTATTCGATTCATGTTTCAGGATTCATGATTCAATTCATGATTTATTATTCGATTCATGATTCATAATTCAATTCATGATTCCTAATTTATGATTCAATTAATAATTCATGATTCCTGATTCAATTTATGATTCATGATTCAATTCATAATTAAATTAATGATTCATGATTCAATTCATGATTCATGATTCAATTCATAATTAAATTAATGATTCATGATTCAATTCATGATTCATGATACAAATCATAATTCATTATTCAAATCATAATTCATGATTTGAATCATGATTCATGATTCATTATTCGATTCATGATTCATGTTTCAATTCATGATTCCTGATTTATGATTCATGATTCATGATTCAATTCATGATTCATGATTCAATTCATGATTCAATTCATGATTCATGATTCGATTCACGATTCACGATTCAATTCATGATTCTATTGATGAATTATTATTCAATTCATGACTCATGATTCAATTCATGATTCATGATTCGAATCATGATTCATTATTCATGATTCAATTCATGATTCATGATTCATTATTCGATTCATGATTCAATTCATGATTCCTGATTTATGATTCATGATTCATAATTCAATTCATGATTCATGATTAAATCCATGATTCAAATCATGATTCATGATTAAATTCATGATTCATGATTAAATTCATGATTCATGATTCAATTCATGATTCATGATTCATAATTCAATTCATGATTCATTATTCGATTCATGATTCATAATTCTTGATTCAATTCATGATTCCTGATTCACGATTTATGATTCATGATTCAAATCATGATTCATGATTCAAATCATGATTCATGATTCATGATTTATTTCATGATTCATGATTAAATTCATGATTCATGATTAAATTCATGATTCGATTCATGATTCAATTCATGATTCATGATTCATTATTCGATTCATGATTCATAATTCATGATTCAAATTATGATTCCTGATTTAAGATTTATGATTAATGATTCAATTCATGATTCATGATTCAATTCATGATTCGATTCATGATTCATGATTCATTTCATGATTCATGATTCAATTCATGATTCATGATTCAATTAATAATTCAATTCATGATTCAATTTATGATTCATGATTCAAATCATGAATTATGATTCATGATTTAATTTATAATTCATGATTCATTATTTAATTCATGACTCATGATTCATGATTCAAATCATGATTCATGATTCAACTCATGATTCATGATTCAATTCATGATTTGTTATTCGATTTATGATTCATAATTCAATTCATGATTCCTAATTTATGATTCAATTAATAATTCATGATTCCTGATTCAATTTATGATTCATGATTCAATTCATAATTAAATTAATGATTCATGATTCAATTCATGATTCATGATACAAATCATAATTCATTATTCAAATCATGATTCATGATTCGAATCATGATTCATGATTCATTATTCGATTCATGATTCATGTTTCAATTCATGATTCCTGATTTATGATTCATGATTCATGATTCAATTCATGATTCATGATTCAATTCATGATTCAATTCATGATTCATGATTCGATTCACGATTCAATTCATGATTCAATTCATGTTTCATGATTTATGATTCATCATTCAATTCATGATTGAAATCATGATTCATCATTCAATTCATGATTCATGATTAAATTCATGATTCTTGATTCAATTCATGATTCATGATTCATTATTCGATTCATGATTCATGATTTATGATTCAATTCATGATTCTTGTTTCATGATTCATGATTCATGATTCAATTCATGATTTAATTCATGATTCAATTCATGATTCAATTCATGATTCATGATTCATTTCATGATTCATGATTCAATTCATGATCCATGATTAAATTAATGATTCATGATTCAATTCATGATTCATGATTCATGATTTAATTCATGATTCATGATACAATTATTCGATTCATGATTCATGATTCATTATTCGATTCATGATTCATGATTTATGATTCAATTCATGATTCTTGATTCATGATTCATGATTCAATTCATGATTCATGATTCAATTCATGATTCATGATTCAATTCATGATTCAATTCATGATTCCTGATTCATGATTCATGATTCAATTCATGATTCATGATTCAATTCATGATTCATGATTAAATTCATGATTCAATTCATGATTCATGATTTAATTCATGACTCATGATTTAATTCATGATTCATGATTGATGATTCATGATTCAATTCATGATTCATGAATCAATTCATAATTCATGAATCAATTCATGATTTATGATTCAATTCATGATTCAATTCATGATTTATGATTCAATTCATGATTCATGATTCAATTCATGATTCATGATTCATCATTCAATTCATGATTCATGATTCATCATTCAATTCATGATTCAAATCATGATTCATCATTCAATTCATGATTCATGATTAAATTCATGATTCTTGATTCAATTCATGATTCATGATTCATTATTCGATTCATGATTCATGATTTATGATTCAATTCATGATTCTTGATTCATGATTCATGATTCCGGATTCAATTCATGATTCATGATTCAATTCATGATTCATGATTCAATTCCTGATTCCTTATTCCTGATTCATGATTCATGATTCAATTCATGATTCATGATTCAATTCATGATTCAATTCACGATTCATGATTTAATTCATGATTCAATTCATGATTCATGATTTAATTCATGACTCATGATTTAATTCATGACTCATGATTGATGATTCATGATTCAATTCATGATTCATGAATCGATTTATGATTCATGATTCAATTCATGATTCATGATTTAATTCATGATTCATGATTCAATTATTCGATTCATGATTCATGATTCATTATTCGATTCATGATTCATGATTTATGATTCAATTCATGATTCTTGATTCATGATTCATGATTCAATTCATGATTCATGATTCAATTCATGATTCAATTCATGATTCATGATTCAATTCATGATTCCTGATTCCTGATTCATGATTCATGATTCAATTCATGATTCATGATTCAATTCATGATTCATTATTTAATTCATGACTCATGAATCATGATTCAATTTATGATTCATGATTCTATTCATGATTAAATTCATGATTTATGATTTAATTCATGATTCATGATTCAAATCATAATTCATGATTCAAATCATGATTCATGATTCAATTCATGATTCATGATTAAATTTATGATTCATGATTCAATTAATGATTCATGATTCATGATTCATTATTCGATTCATGATTCATGATTCAATTCATGATTCATGATTCATTATTCGATTCATGATTCAATTCATGATTCCTGATTTATGATTCATGATTCATAATTCAATTCATGATTCATGATTAAATCCATGATTCAAATTATGATTCATGATTAAATTCATGATTCATGATTCAATTCATGATTCATGATTCAATTCATGATTCATGATTCATGATTCAATTCATGATTCATTATTCGATTCATAATTCTTGATTCAATTCATGATTCCTGATTCACGATTTATGATTCATGATTCAAGTCATGATTCATGATTCAAATCATGATTCATGATTCATGATTTATTTCATGATTCATGATTAAATTCATGATTCATGATTAAATTCATGATTCGATTCATGCTTCATGATTCAATTCATGATTCATGATTCATTATTCGATTCATGATTCATAATTCATGATTCAAATTATGATTCCTAATTTAAGATTTATGATTAATGATTCAATTCATGATTCATGATTCAATTCATGATTCGATTCATGATTCATGATTCATTTCATGATTCATGATTCAATTCATGATTCATGATTCAATTAATAATTCAATTCATGATTCAATTTATGATTCATGATTCAAATCATAAATTATGATTCATGATTTAATTTATAATTCATGATTCATTATTTAATTCATGACTCATGATTCATGATTCAATTTATGATTCATGATTCTATTCATGATTAAATTCATGATTTATGATTCAATTCATGATTCATGATTCAAATCATAATTCATGATTCAAATCATGATTCATGATTCAATTCATGATTCATGATTCATTATTCGATTCATTATTCATGATTCAATTCCTGATTCCTGATTTATGATTCATGATTCATGATTCAATTCATGATTCATGATTCAATTCATGATTCATGATTCAATTCATGATTCATGATTTGATTCACGATTCATGATTCAATTCATGATTCATGATTCATGATTCGATTGATGATTCAATTCATGATTCATGATTCAATTCATCATTCAAATCATGACTCATCATTTAATTTATGATTCATGATTAAATTCATGATTCATCATTCAATTCATGATTCATTATTCAATTCATGATTCAATTCATGATTCAATTCATGATTCCTGATTCATGATTCATGATTCAATTCATGATTCATGATTCAATTCATGATTCAATTCCTGATTCCTTATTCCTGATATATGATTCATGATTCAATTCATGATTCATGATTTAATTCATGATTCATGATTCAATTCATGATTCATTATTCAATTCATGATTCATTATTCAATTCATAAGCTATGATTCATGATTCAATTCATGATTCATGAATCAATTCATGATTTATGATTCAATTAATGATTCAATTCATGATTCATGATTCAATTCATGATCCATGATTAAATTAATGATTCATGATTCAATTCATGATTCATGATTCATGATTTAATTCATGATTCATGATTCAATTATTTGATTCATGATTCATTATTCAATTCATGATTCATGATTTAATTCATGATTCAATTATTCGATTCATGATTCATGATTCAATTCATGATTCCTGATTCATGATTCATGATTCAATTCATGATTCAATTCATGATTCTTGATTTGATTTATGATTAATGATTCATGATTCAATTCATGATTCCTGATTCATGATTCAATTCATGATTCAATTCATGATTCATGATTCATGATTAAATTCATGATTCATGATTCAATTCATGATTCATGATTGAATTCATGATTCATGATTCAATTCATGATTCATGATTCGAATCATGATTCATGATTCATGATTCAATTCATGATTGAATTCATGATTCATGATTCAATTCATGATTTAATTGATGATTCAATTCATGATTTAATTCATGATTCAATTCATGATTCATGATTCAATTCATGATTCATGATTAAAATTATGATTCATGATTCAATTAATGATTCATGATTCATGATTCATTATTCGATTCATGATTCATGATTCAATTCATGATTCATTATTCGATTCATGATTCATGATTCAATTCATGATTCCTGATTTATGATTCATGATTCATAATTCAATTCATAATTTATGATTCAATCCATGATTCAATTCATGATTCAATTAATGATTGATGATTCATGATTCAATTCATGATTCATGATTCAAATCATGATTCATGATTCAATTCATGATTCATGATTCATTATTCGATTCATGATTCATAATTCTTGATTCAATTCATGATTCCTGATTCAAGATTTATGATTCATGATTCAATTCATGATTCATGATTAAATTCATGATTCATGATTCGATTCATGATTCATGATTCATTATTCGATTCATGATTCATAATTCATGATTCAAATTATGAATCCTGATTCAAGATTTATGATTCATGATTCAATTCATGATTCATGATTCCATTCATGATTCAATTCATGATTCATGATTCATTTCATGAATCATGATTCAATTCATGATTCAATTCATGATTCATGATTCAATTCATGATTCATGATTCAATTCATGATTCATGATTCAATTCATGATTCAATTCATGATTCATGATTCATGATTCATTTCATGATTCATGATTCAATTCATGATTCATGATTCATTTCATGATTCATGATTCAATTCATGAATCATGTCTCAATTCATGATTCATGATTCAATTCATGATTCAATTCATGATTCATGATTCAATTCATGATTCATGATTCAATTCATGATTCATGATTCATGATTGAATTCATGATTGAATTCATGATTCATGATTCAATTCATGATTTAATTGATGATTCAATTCATGATTCATGATTCAATTCATGATTCATGATTCAATTCATGATTCATGATTCAAATCATGATTCATGATTAAATTCATGATTCAATTAATGATTCATGATTCATTATTCGATTCATGATTCATGATTCAATTCATGATTCATGATTCATTATTCGATTCATGATACATGATTCAATTCATGATTCCTGATTTATGATTCATGATTCATAATTCAATTCATGATTTATGATTCAATCCATGATTCAATTCATGATTCAATTAATGATTGATGATTCATGATTCAATTCATGATTCATGATTCAAATCATGATTCATGATTAAATTCATGATTCATGATTAAATTCATGATTCATGATTCAATTAATGATTCATGATTAAATTAATGATTTTATGATTCAATTCATGATTCATGATTCAATTCATGATTCATGTTTATTATTCGATTCATGATTCATAATTCTTGATTCAATTCATGATTCCTGATTCAAGATTTATGATTCATGATTCAATTCATGATTCAAATCATGATTCATGATTCATGATTTATTTCATGATTCATGATTAAATTCATGATTCATGATTCGATTCATGATTCATGATTCAATTCATGATTCATGATTCAAATCATGATTCATGATTCATGAATTATTTCATGATTCATGATTAAATTCATAATTCATGATTAAATTCATGATTCATGATTCGATTCATGATTCATGATTCAATTCATGATTCATGATTCAATTCATGATTCATGATTCAATTCATGATTCAATTCATGATTCATGATTCAATTCATGATTCATGATTCAATTCATGATTTATTAATCGATTCATGATTCATAATTCATGATTCAAATTATGATTCATGACTCATGATTCATGATTGAATTTATGATTCTCGATTCAATTCATAATTAAATTCATGATTCATGATTCAATTTATGATTCATTATTCAAATCATAATTCATGATTCAAATCATGATTCATGATTCAATTCATGATTCATGATTCATTATTTAATTCATGATTCATGATTCAATTCATGAATCCTGATTTATGATTCATGATTCATGATTCAATTCATGATTCATGATTCAATTCATGATTCAATTCATGATTCATGATTCGATTCACGATTCATGATTCAGTTCATGACTCATGATTCAATTCATGATTCATGATTTTAATCATGATTCATTATTCATGATTCAATTCATGATTGAATTCATGATTCATGATTCAATTCACGATTCATGATTCATGATTCAATTCATGATTTAATTATTGATTCATGATTCATGATTCAATTCATGATTCTATTGATGAATTATTTTTCAATTCATGACTCATGATTCAATTCATGATTCATGATTTGAATCATGATTCATTATTCATGATTCAATTCATGATTCAATTCATGATTCATGATTCAATTCATGATTCATGATTCATGATTCAATTCATGATTCAATTCATGAATTATGATTCATGATTTAATTCATAATTCATGATTTATTATTTAATTCATGACTCATGATTTATGATTCATGATTCAATTTATGATTCATGATTCAATTCTTGATTAAATTCATGATTCATGATTTAATTCATGATTCATCATTCAAATCATAATTCATGATTCAATTCATGATTCATGATTCATGATTCAATTCATGATTCATGATTCATTATTCGATTCATGATTCATGATTCAATTCATGATTCCTGATTCAATTCATGATTCATGATTCAATTCATGATCCAATTCATGATTCATGATTCGATTCACGATTCATGATTCAATTCATGATTCTATTGATGAATTATTATTCAATTCATGACTCATGATTCAATTCATGATTCGAATCATGATACATGATTCAATTCATGATTCGAATCATGATTCATGATTCATGATTGAATTCATTATTCATGATTCATGTTTCATGATTCAATTCATGATTCATGATTCATGATTTAATTGATGATTCATGATTCAATTCATGATTCGTGATTCATGATTCAAATCATGATTCATGATTCAAATCATGATTCGAATCATGATTCATGATTCAATTCATGATTCATGATTTTAATCATGATTCATTATTCATGATTCAATTCATGATTGAATTCATGATTCATGATTCAATTCACGATTCATGATTCATGATTCAATTCATGATTTAATTATTGATTCATGATTCATGATTCAATTCATGATTCTATTGATGAATTATTTTTCAATTCATGACTCATGATTCAATTCATGATTCATGATTTGAATCATGATTCATTATTCATGATTCAATTCATGATTCAATTCATGATTCATGATTCAATTCATGATTCATGATTCATGATTCAATTCATGATTCAATTCATGAATTATGATTCATGATTTAATTCATAATTCATGATTTATTATTTAATTCATGACTCATGATTTATGATTCATGATTCAATTTATGATTCATGATTCAATTCTTGATTAAATTCATGATTCATGATTTAATTCATGATTCATCATTCAAATCATAATTCATGATTCAATTCATGATTCATGATTCATGATTCAATTCATGATTCATGATTCATTATTCGATTCATGATTCATGATTCAATTCATGATTCCTGATTCAATTCATGATTCATGATTCAATTCATGATCCAATTCATGATTCATGATTCGATTCACGATTCATGATTCAATTCATGATTCTATTGATGAATTATTATTCAATTCATGACTCATGATTCAATTCATGATTCGAATCATGATACATGATTCAATTCATGATTCGAATCATGATTCATGATTCATGATTGAATTCATTATTCATGATTCATGTTTCATGATTCAATTCATGATTCATGATTCATGATTTAATTGATGATTCATGATTCAATTCATGATTCGTGATTCATGATTCAAATCATGATTCATGATTCAAATCATGATTCGAATCATGATTCATGATTCAATTCATGATTGAATTCATGATTTATGATTCAATTCATGATTTAATTGATGATTCAATTCATGATTCATGATTCATGATTCAATTCATGATTCATGATTCAATTCATGATTCGTGATTCATGATTCAAATTATGATTCATGATTCAAATCATGATTCATGATTCAAATCATGATTCATGATTCAATTCATGATTCATGATTCGAATCATGATTCATGATTCATGATTCAATTCATGATTGAATTCATGATTCATGATTCAATTCATGATTTAATTGATGATTCAATTCATGATTTAATTCATGATTCAATTCATGATTCATGATTCAATTCATGATTCATGATTAAAATTATGATTCATGATTCAATTAATGATTCATGATTCATGATTCATTATTCGATTCATGATTCATGATTCAATTCAAGATTCATTATTCGATTCATGATTCATGATTCAATTCATGATTCCTGATTTATGATTCATGATTCATAATTCAATTCATAATTTATGATTCAATCCATGATTCAATTCATGATTCAATTAATGATTGATGATTCATGATTCAATTCATGATTCATGATTCAAATCATGATTCATGATTCAATTCATGATTCATGATTCATTATTCGATTCATGATTCATAATTCTTGATTCAATTCATGATT
Source organism: Mixophyes australis (assembly GCA_036250195.1). NCBI lineage: Eukaryota > Metazoa > Chordata > Amphibia > Anura > Limnodynastidae > Mixophyes > Mixophyes australis. The sequence goes on from JAVHZZ010000002.1 coordinate 221,415,760, forward strand.
CCTGATTCAAGATTTATGATTCATGATTCAATTCATGATTCATGATTAAATTCATGATTCATGATTCGATTCATGATTCATGATTCAATTCATGATTCATTATTCGATTCATGATTCATAATTCATGATTCAAATTATGAATCCTGATTCAAGATTTATGATTCATGATTCAATTCATGATTCATGATTCCATTCATGATTCAATTCATGATTCATGATTCATTTCATGAATCATGATTCAATTCATGATTCAATTCATGATTCATGATTCAATTCATGATTCATGATTCAATTCATGATTCAATTCATGATTCATGATTCATGATTCATTTCATGATTCATGATTCAATTCATGATTCATGATTCATTTCATGATTCATGATTCAATTCATGAATCATGTCTCAATTCATGATTCATGATTCAATTCATGATTCAATTCATGATTCATGATTCAATTCATGATTCATGATTCAATTCATGATTCATGATTCATGATTGAATTCATGATTGAATTCATGATTCATGATTCAATTCATGATTTAATTGATGATTCAATTCATGATTCATGATTCAATTCATGATTCATGATTCAATTCATGATTCATGATTCAAATCATGATTCATGATTAAATTCATGATTCAATTAATGATTCATGATTCATTATTCGATTCATGATTCATGATTCATGATTCAATTCATGATTCATGATTCATTATTCGATTCATGATACATGATTCAATTCATGATTCCTGATTTATGATTCATGATTCATAATTCAATTCATGATTTATGATTCAATCCATGATTCAATTCATGATTCAATTAATGATTGATGATTCATGATTCAATTCATGATTCATGATTCAAATCATGATTCATGATTCATGATTAAATTCATGATTCATGATTCAATTAATGATTCATGATTAAATTAATGATTTTATGATTCAATTCATGATTCATGATTCAATTCATGATTCATGTTTATTATTCGATTCATGATTCATAATTCTTGATTCAATTCATGATTCCTGATTCAAGATTTATGATTCATGATTCAATTCATGATTCAAATCATGATTCATGATTCATGATTTATTTCATGATTCATGATTAAATTCATGATTCATGATTCGATTCATGATTCATGATTCAATTCATGATTCATGATTCAAATCATGATTCATGATTCATGAATTATTTCATGATTCATGATTAAATTCATAATTCATGATTAAATTCATGATTCATGATTCGATTCATGATTCATGATTCAATTCATGATTCATGATTCAATTCATGATTCAATTCATGATTCATGATTCAATTCATGATTCAATTCATGATTCATGATTCAATTCATGATTCATGATTCAATTCATGATTTATTAATCGATTCATGATTCATAATTCATGATTCAAATTATGATTCATGACTCATGATTCATGATTGAATTTATGATTCTCGATTCAATTCATAATTAAATTCATGATTCATGATTCAATTTATGATTCATTATTCAAATCATAATTCATGATTCAAATCATGATTCATGATTCAATTCATGATTCATGATTCATTATTTAATTCATGATTCATGATTCAATTCATGAATCCTGATTTATGATTCATGATTCATGATTCAATTCATGATTCAATTCATGATTCATGATTCGATTCACGATTCATGATTCAGTTCATGACTCATGATTCAATTCATGATTCATGATTTTAATCATGATTCATTATTCATGATTCAATTCATGATTGAATTCATGATTCATGATTCAATTCACGATTCATGATTCATGATTCAATTCATGATTTAATTATTGATTCATGATTCATGATTCAATTCATGATTCTATTGATGAATTATTTTTCAATTCATGACTCATGATTCAATTCATGATTCATGATTTGAATCATGATTCATTATTCATGATTCAATTCATGATTCAATTCATGATTCATGATTCAATTCATGATTCATGATTCATGATTCAATTCATGATTCAATTCATGAATTATGATTCATGATTTAATTCATAATTCATGATTTATTATTTAATTCATGACTCATGATTTATGATTCATGATTCAATTTATGATTCATGATTCAATTCTTGATTAAATTCATGATTCATGATTTAATTCATGATTCATCATTCAAATCATAATTCATGATTCAATTCATGATTCATGATTCATGATTCAATTCATGATTCATGATTCATTATTCGATTCATGATTCATGATTCAATTCATGATTCCTGATTCAATTCATGATTCATGATTCAATTCATGATCCAATTCATGATTCATGATTCGATTCACGATTCATGATTCAATTCATGATTCTATTGATGAATTATTATTCAATTCATGACTCATGATTCAATTCATGATTCGAATCATGATACATGATTCAATTCATGATTCGAATCATGATTCATGATTCATGATTCAATTCATTATTCATGATTCATGTTTCATGATTCAATTCATGATTCATGATTCATGATTTAATTGATGATTCATGATTCAATTCATGATTCGTGATTCATGATTCAAATCATGATTCATGATTCAAATCATGATTCATGATTCGAATCATGATTCATGATTCAATTCATGATTGAATTCATGATTTATGATTCAATTCATGATTTAATTGATGATTCAATTCATGATTCATGATTCATGATTCAATTCATGATTCATGATTCAATTCATGATTCGTGATTCATGATTCAAATTATGATTCATGATTCAAATCATGATTCATGATTCAAATCATGATTCATGATTCAAATCATGATTCATGATTCAAATCATGATTCATGATTCAACTCATGATTCATGATTTATGATTCATTATTCGATTCATGATTCATGATTCAATTCATGATTCATGATTCAATTCATGATTCATGATTCAATTCATGATTCCTAATTTATGATTCAATTAATGATTCATGATTCATGATTCAATTCATGATTCATGATTCAAATCATGATTCATGATTCAAATCATGATTCATGATTAAATTCATGATTCATGATTCAATTCATGATTCATGATTCATGATTCAATTCATGAATCTTGATTCATTATTCGATTCATGATTCATAATTCATGATTCAAATTATGATTCCTGATTCAAGATTTATGATTTATAATTTAATTCATGATTCATGATTCAATTCATGATTCATGATTCAATTCATGAATTATGATTCATGATTAAATTCATAATTCATGATTCATTATTTAATTCATGACTCATGATTCATGATTCAATTTATGATTTATGATTCAATTCATGATTAAATTAATGATTCATGATTCAATTCATGATTCATGATACAAATCATAATTCATTATTCAAATCATGATTCATGATTTGAATCATGATTCATTATTCGATTCATGATTCAATTCATGATTCCTGATTTATGATTCATGGTTTATGATTCAATTCATGATTCATGATTCAATTCATGATTCAATTCATGATTCATGATTCGATTCAAGATTCATGATTCAATTCATGATTCTATTGATGAATTATTATTCAATTCATGACTCATGATTCAATTCATGATTCATGATTCGAATCATGATTCATTATTCATGATTCAATTCATGATTGAATTCATGATTCATGATTCATGAATCAATTCATGATTCAATTAATGATTCATGATTCATAATTCAGTTCTTGATTCATGATTCAATTCATGATTCAATTCATGATTCATGATTCAATTCATGATTTATGATTCATCATTCAATTCATGATTCAAATCATGATTCATCATTCAATTCATGATTCATGATTAAATTCATGATTCTTGATTCAATTCATGATTCAATTCATGATTCATGATTCAATTCATGATTCCTGATTCCTGATTCATGATTCAATTCATGATTTATGATTTAATTCATGATTCATGATTCAATTCATGATTCATGATTTAATTCATGACTCATGATTGATGATTCATGATTCAATTCATGATTCATGATTCAATTCATGATTCAATTCATGATTCATGATTCAATTCATGATTCCCGATTCCTGATTCATGATTCATGATTCAATTCATGATTTAATTCATGATTCAATTCATGATTCATTATTCAATTCATGATTTAATTCATGACTCATGATTCATGATTCATGATTCAATTCATGATAATTCCTGATTCATATCATGATTCATGAATCAATTCATGATTCATGAATCAATTCATGATTTATGATTCAATTCATGATTCAATTCATGATTCATCATTCAATTCATGATCCATGATTAAATTAATGATTCATGATTCAATTATTCGATTCATGATTCATGATTCATGATTCAATTCATGATTCATGATTTAATTCATGATTCAATTATTCGATTCATGATTCATGATTCAATTCATGATTCCTGATTCATAATTCATGATTCAATTCAAGATTCATGATTCATGATTCATGATTCAATTCATGATTCATGATTCAATTCATGATTCATGATTCATGATTCAATTCATTATTCAATTCATGATTCATGATTCAATTCATGATTTAATTGATGATTCAATTCATGATTCAATTCATGATTCAATTCATGATTCATGATTCAATTCATGATTCATGATTCATGATTCAAATCATGATTCATGATTCAATTCATGATTCATGATTAAATTCATGATTTATGATTCATTATTTGATTCATGATTCATGATTCATGATTCGATTCATGATTCAATTCATGATTCCTGATTTATGATTCATGATTCATAATTCAATTCATGATTCATGATTCAATCCATGATTCAAATCATGATTCATGATTAAATTCATGATTCATGATTAAATTCATGATTCATGATTAAATTCATGATTCATGATTCAATTCATGATTCATGATTCATTATTCGATTCATGATTCATAATTCTTGATTCAATTCATGATTCATGATTCACGATTTATGATTCATGATTAAATTCATGATTCATGATTCAATTCATGATTCATGATTCATGATTCAATTCATGATTCATTATTCGATTCATGATTCATAATTCTTGATTCAATTCATGATTCCTGATTCACGATTTATGATTCATGATTAAATTCATGATTCATGATTCAAATCATGATTCATGATTAAATTCATGATTCATGATTAAATTCATGATTCATGATTCGATTCATGATTCATGATTCAATTCATGATTCATGATTCATTATTCGATTCATGATTCATAATTCATGATTTAAATTATGATTCCTGATTCAAGATTTATGATTCATGATTTAATTCATGATTCATGATTCAAATCATGAATTATGATTCATGATTTAATTTATAATTCATGATTCATTTAATTCATGACTCATGATTCATGATTCAATTTATGATTCATGATTCAATTCATGATTAAATTCATGATTCATGATTCAATTCATGATTCATGATTCAAATCATAATTCATGATTCAAATCATGATTCATAATTCAATTCATGATTCATGATTCATTATTCGATTCATGATTCATGATTCAATTCCTGATTCCTGATTTATGTTTCATGATTCATGATTCAATTCATGATTCAATTCATGATTCATGATTCGATTCACGATTCATGATTCAATTCATGATTCATGATTAAATTCATGATTCATGATTCAATTCATGATTCATGATTTAATTCATGATTCATGATTCATTATTCGATTCATGATTCATAATTCTTGATTCAATTCATGATTTCTGATTCACGATTTATGATTTATGATTAAATTCATGATTCATGATTCAATTCATGATACATGATTCAATTCATGATTCATGATTCATTATTCGATTCATGATTCATAATTCTTGATTCAATTCATGATTCCTGATTCACGATTTATGATTCATGATTAAATTCATGATTCATGATTCGATTCATGATTCATGATTCAATTCATGATTCATGATTCATTATTCGATTCATGATTCATAATTCTTGATTCAATTCATGATTTCTGATTCACGATTTATGATTCATGATTAAATTCATGATTCATGATTCAATTCATGATTCATGATTCAATTCATGATTCATGATTCATTATTCGATTCATGATTCATAATTCTTGATTCAATTCATGATTCCTGATTCACGATTTATGATTCATGATTAAATTCATGATTCATGATTCAATTCATGATTCATGATTCAAATCATAATTCATGATTCAAATCATGATTCATAATTCAATTCATGATACATGATTCATTATTCGATTCATGATTCAATTCCTGATTCCTGATTTATGATTCATGATTCATAATTCAATTCATGATTCAATTCATGATTCATGATTCGATTCACGATTCATGATTCAATTCATGATTCATGATTCATGATTCAATTGATTCAATTCATGATTCATGATTCAATTCATGATTCAAATCATGATTCATCATTCAATTTATGATTCATGATTAAATTCATGATTCATCATTCAATTCATGATTCATGATTCATTATTCGATTCATGATTCAATTCATGATTCAATTCATGATTCCTGATTCATGATTCATGATTCAATTCATAATTCATGATTCAATTCATGATTCAATTCATGATTCATGATTCAATTCATGATTCCTGATTCCTGATTCCTGATTCATGATTCAATTCATGATTCATGATTTAATTCATGATTCAATTCATGATTCATTATTCAATTCATGATTCAATTCATGATTCATGATTCAATTCATAAACTATGATTCATGATTCAATTCATGATTCATGAATCAATTCATGATTCATGAATCAATTCATTATTTATGATTCAATTCATGGTTCAATTCATGATTCATGATTCATGATTCAATTAATGATTCATGATTCATGATTTAATTCATGATTCATGATTCAATTATTCGATTCATGATTCGTGATTCAATTCATGATTCATGATTTAATTCATGATTCAATTATTCGATTCATGATTCATGATTCATGATTCAATTCATGATTTCTGATTCATGATTCATGATTCAATTCATGATTCAATTCATGATTCTTGATTTGATTTATAATTAATTATTCATGATTCAATGCATGATTCCTGATTCATGATTCAATTCATGATTCAATTCATGATTCATGATTCATGATTCAATTCATGATTCATGATTCAATTCATGATTCGTGATTCCTGATTTGAATCATGATTCATGATTCAATTCATGATTGAATTCATGATTCATGATTCAATTCATGATTTAATTCATGATTCAATTCATGATTCAAATCATGATTCATGATTCAATTCATGATTCATAATTAAATTCATGATTCATGATTCAATTAATGATTCATGATTCATGATTCATTATTCGATTCATGATTCATTATTCGATTCATGATTCATGATTCAATTCATGATTCCGGATTTATGATTCATGATTCATAATTCAATTCATGATTTATGATTCAATCCATGATTCAATTCATGATTCAATTAATGATTGATGATTCATGATTCAATTCATGATTCATGATTCAAATCATGATTCATGATTAAATTCATGATTCATGATTAAATTCATGATTTTATGATTCAATTCATGATTCATGATTCAATTCATGATTCATGATTCATTATTCGATTCATGATTCATAATTCTTGATTCAATTCATGATTCATGATTCAATTCATGATTCATGATTTTTTTCATGATTCATGATTAAATTCATGATTCATGATTCGATTCATGATTTATGATTCAATTCATGATTCATGATTCATTATTCGATTCATAAATCATAATTCTTGATTCAAATTATGATTCCTGATTCAAGATTTATGATTCATGATTCAATTCATGATTCATGATTCATTTCATGATTCATGATTCAATTCATGATTCATGATTCAATTCATGATTCAATTCATGATTCATGATTCAATTCATGAATTATGATTCATGTTTTAATTCATAATTCATGATTCATGATTCAATTCATGATTCAATTCATGATTCAATTCATGATTCATGATTCATCATTCAATTCATGATTCATGATTCAAATCATGATTCATCAGTCAATTCATGATTCATGATTCATTATTCGATTCATGATTCATGATTTATGATTCAATTCATGATTCCTGATTCATGATTCCTGATTCATGATTCAATTCATGATTCATGATTCAATTCATGATTCAATTCATGATTCATGATTCAATTCATGATTCCTGATTCCTGATTCATGATTCAATTCATGATTCATGATTTAATTCATGATTCATGATTCAATTCATGATTCATTATTCAATTCATGATTCAATTCATGATTCAAGATTCAATTCATAAACTATGATTCATGATTTAATTCATGATTCATGACTCATGATTTAATTAATGACTCATGATTTATGATTCATGATTTAATTCATGATTCATGAATTAATTCATGATTTATGATTAAATTCATGATTCAATTCATGATTCATGATTCAATTCATGATCCATGATTAAATTAATGATTCATGATTGAATTCATGATTCATGATTCATGATTTAATTCATAATTCATGATTCAATTATTCGATTCATGATTCATGATTCAATTCATGATTCATGATTTAATTCATAATTCATGATTCAATTATTCGATTCATGATTCATGATTCAATTCATGATTCATGATTTAATTCATGATTCAATTATTCGATTCATGATTAATGATTCAATTCATGATTCCTGATTCATGATTCATGATTCAATTCATGATTCAATTCATGATTCTTGATTTGATTTATGATTAATTATTCATGATTCAATTCATGATTCCTGATTCATGATTCAATTCATGATTCAATTCATGATTCATGATTCATGATTCAATTCATGATTCAATTCATGATTCATGATTTGAATCATGATTCATGATTCAATTCATGATTCATGATTCAATTCATGATTTAATTCATGATTCAATTCATGATTCATGATTCAATTCATGATTCAATTCATGATTCATGATTCAAATCATGATTCATGATTCAATTCATGATTCATAATTAAATTCATGATTCATGATTCAATTAATGATTCATGATTCATGATTCATTATTCGATTCATGATTCATGATTCAATTCATGATTTATAATTCAATCCATGATTCAATTCATGATTCAATTAATGATTGATGATTCATGATTCAATTCATGATTCATGATTAAAATCATGATTCATGATTCATGATTAAATTCATGATTCATGATTAAATTCATGATTTTATGATTCAATTCATGATTCATGATTCATGATTCAATTCATGATTCATGATTCATTATTCGATTCATGATTCATAATTCTTGATTCAATTCATGATTCATGATTCAATTCATGATTCATGATTTTTTTCATGATTCATGATTAAATTCATGATTCATGATTCATTATTCGATTCATGATTCATAATTCTTGATCAAATTATGATTCCTGATTCAAGATTTATGATTCATGATTCAATTCATGATTCATGATTAAATTCATGATTCAATTCATGATTCATGATTTGATTCATGATTCATGATTCATTTCATGATTCATGATTCAATTCATGATTCATGATTCAATTCATGATTCAATTCATGATTCATGATTCAATTCATGAATTATGATTCATGTTTTAATTCATAATTCATGATTCATGATTCAATTCATGATTCAATTCATGATTCAATTCATGATTCATGATTCATCATTCAATTCATGATTCATGATTCAAATCATGATTCATCATTCAATTCATGATTCATGTTTAAATTCATGATTCATCATTCAATTCATGATTCATGTTTAAATTCATGATTCATCATTCAATTCATGATTCATGATTCATTATTCGATTCATGATTCATGATTTATGATTCAATTCATGATTCCTGATTCATGATTCCTGATTCATGATTCAATTCATGATTCATGATTCAATTCATGATTCAATTCATGATTCATGATTCAATTCATGATTCCTGATTCCTGATTCCTGATTCATGATTCAATTCATGATTCATGATTTAATTCATGATTCATGATTCAATTCATGATTCATTATTCAATTCATGATTCAATTCATGATTCAAGATTAAATTCATAGACTATGATTCATGATTTAATTCATGACTCATGATTGATGATTTTTGATTTAATTCATGATTCATGAATCAATTCATGATTTATTATTTAATTCATGATTCAATTCATGATTCATGATTCAATTCATGATCCATGATTAAATTAATGATTCATGATTGAATTCATGATTCATGATTCATGATTTAATTCATGATTCATGATTCAATTATTCGATTCATGATTCATGATTGAATTCATGATTCATGATTTATTTCATGATTCAATTATTCAATTCATGATTCATGATTCAATTCATGATTCCTGATTCATGATTCATGAATCAATTCATGATTCATGATTTAATTCATGATTCATGATTCAATTCATGATTCAATTCATGATTCAAGATTCAATTCATAAACTATGATTCATGATTTAATTCATGATTCATGACTCATGATTTAATTCATGACTCATGATTGATGATTCATGATTTAATTCATGATTCATAAATCAATTCATGATTTATGATTCAATTCATGATTCAATTCATGATTCATGATTCAATTCATGATCCATGATTAAATTAATGATTCATGATTGAATTCATGATTCATGATTTAATTCATGATTCAATTCGATTCATGATTCATGATTCATGATTCATGATTCGATTCATGATTCAATTCATGATTCAATTCGTGATTCATGATTCAATTCATGATTCATGATTCAATTCATGATTCCTGATTCATGATTCAATTCATGATTTATGATTCAATTCATGATTCATGATTCAATTCATGATTCATGATTCATAATTCGATTTATGATTCATGGTTCAATTCATGATTCAATTCATTATTCAATTCATGATTCGATTCTTGATTCATGATTCAATTTATGACTCCTGATTCAAGATTCATAATTGAATTCATGATTCATGATTGAATTCATGACTCATGATTTGATTCATGATTCATGATTCGATTCATGATTCATGATTCATGATTCAATTCATGATTCATGATTCAATTCATGATTCAATTCATGATTCATGATTCAATTCATGATTCATGATTCATGATTCAATTCATGATTCATGATTCAATTCACGATTCATGATTCAATTCATGATTCATGATTCATGATTCAATTCATGATTTATGATTTGATTAATGATTCAATTCATGATTCCTGATTCATTATTTAATTCATGATTCATGATTCAATTCATGATTCATGAATCAATTTATGATTCAATTCATTAATCATGATTCAATTTATGATTCATGATTCAAATCATGATTCATGATTCAATTCATGATCCATGAGTAAATTCATGATTCATGATATAATTCATGATTCATGATTCATGATTCAATTCATGATTCAATTCATGATACAAGATTCAATTCATAAACTATGATGCATGATTTAATTCATGATTCATGACTCATGATTTAATTCATGACTCATGATTGATGATTCATGATTTAATTCATGATTCATGAATCAATTCATGATTTATGATTCAATTCATGATTCAATTCATGATTCATGATTCAATTCATGATCCATGATTAAATTAATGATTCATGATTGAATTCATGATTCATGATTTAATTCATGATTCATGATTCAATTATTCGATTCATGATTCATGATTCATGATTGAATTCATGATTCATGATTTAATTCATGATTCAATTATTCAATTCATGATTCATGATTCAATTCATGATTCCTGATTCATGATTCATGAATCAATTCATGATTCATGATTCAATTCATGATTCAATTCATGATTCAATTCATGATTCTTGATTTGATTTTTGATTAATGATTCATGATTCAATTCATAATTCCTGATTCAATTCATGATTCATGATTCAAATCATGATTCATGATTCAATTCATGATTCATGATTCATGATTCAATTCATGATTCAATTCATGATTTATTTCATGATTTATTTCATGAATTATGATTCATAATTCAATTCATGACTCATGATTCATGATTTAATTCATGATTCATGATTTAATTCATGATTCATGATTTATTTCATGATTCATGATTCAATTCATGATTCATGATTCAATTCATGATTCAATTCATGATTCATAATTAAATTCATGATTCATGATTCATAATTCAATTCATGGATTAAGATTTAATTCATGATTCATAATTCAATTCATGATTCAATTCATGATTCAATTCATGATTCATGATTTAACTTATGATTCATAAATCATGATTCAATTCATGATTCATGAGTCAATTCATGATTCATGATTCAAATCATGATTCATGATTCAATTTATGATTCAATTCATGATTCATGATTCGATTCATGATTCAATTCATGATTCAATTCGTGATTCATGATTCGATTCATGATTCATGATTCAATTCCTGATTCATGATTCAATTCATGATTTATGATTCAATTCATGATTCATGATTCAATTCATGATTCATGATTCATAATTCGATTTATGATTCATGGTTCAATTCATGATTCATGATTCAATTCATTATTCAATTCATGATTCATGATTCGATTCTTGATTCATGATTCAATTTATGACTCCTGATTCATGATTCATAATTGAATTCATGATTCATGATTGAATTCATGACTCATGATTTGATTCATGATTCATGATTCGATTCATGATTCATGATTCATGATTCAATTCATGATTCAATTCATGATTCATGATTCAATTCATGATTCAATTCATGATTCATGATTCAATTCATGATTTATGATTTGATTCATGATTAATGATTCAGTTCATGATTCCTGATTCATTATTTAATTCATGATTCATGATTCAATTCATGATTCAATTCATGATTCATGATTCAATTCATGATTTATGATTCGATTCATGATTAATGATTCAATTCATGATTCCTGATTCATGATTCAAATCATGATTCATGATTCAATTCATGATCCATGAGTAAATTCATGATTCATGATATAATTCATGATTCATGATTCATGATTCAATTCATGATTCCTGATTCATGATTCATTATTCAATTCATGATTCATGATTCAATTCATTATTCAATTCATGATTCATGATTCGATTCATGATTCATGATTCAAGATTCAGTTCATGATTCGATTCATGATTCATGATTTAAGATTCAATTCATGATTCCTGATTCATGATTCATGATTAATGATTCATGATTCAATTAAAGATTCATGATTCATGATTCAATTCATGATTCAATTCATTATTCATGATTCATTTCATCATTGATCAATCATTTCATCATTCATTTCATCATTATTTCATCATTCATCATTCATTTCATCATTCATCTATCATCATCCATTTGATCATTCATCCTTCATCATTCATTATTTATTTTATCATTTATCATTCAATTCATCATTCATCATTCAATTCATCATTCATAATTCATTTCATCATTCATTTCACCATTCATCATTCATTTCATCATTCATCCTTCATCCTTCATCATTCATTTCATCATTTATTTCATCATTCATCCTTTATCATTCATTTACTCATTCATCATTCATCTCTCATTTCATCATTCATCATTGAATTCATCATTCATTATTAATTTTATCATTCATTATTCATCATTCATTTCATCAGTCATTATTCATTTCTTAATTCATCATTCATTATTTATTTCATCATTCATCAATCATTTCATCATTCAGCCTTCATCAATCATTTCATCATTCATTTCATCATTCATAATTCATCCATTACATAATTCATCATTCATTATTTATTTCATCATTCATCCTTCATTTCATCATTCATCATTTATTTCATCATTCATTTCATCATTAGTTTCATCATTCATCATTTATTTCATCATTCATCATTCATCATTCTTCATTCATTTTATCATTCATTATTAATTACATCATTCATTTCATCATTAATTATTGAATTCATCATTCATCATTAATTTCATCATTCATTATTTATTTCATCCTTCATCCTTCATCCTTCATCATTCATTTCATCATTCATTTCGTCATTCATCATTCATTTCATCATTATTTCATCATTCATCATTCATCATTCATTTCATCATTCATTTCATCTTTCATTTCATCATTCATTTCATCATGCATCATTTATTTCATCATTAATCATTGAATTCATCTTTCATCATTCATCATTCTTCATTCATTTTATCATTCATTATTAATTACATCATTCATTTCATCATTAATTATTGAATTCATCATTCATCATTAATTTCATCATAAATTATTTATTTCATCCTTCATCCTTCATCATTCATTTCGTCATTCATCATTCATTTCATCATTATTTCATCATTCATCATTCATCATTCATTTCATCATTCAATTCATCATTAATTTCATCATTCATCATTCAATTCATCATTCATCATTCAATTCATCATTCATAATTCATTTCATCATTCATAATTCATTTCATCATTCATCATTCAATTCATCATTCATTTCATAATTCATCATTCATTATTTATTTCATCATTCATCTCATCATTCATCTCATCATATCATTCATCATTCATGTTATCATTCATCACTCATCTCATCATTCATTTGATCATGCATCATTCATTTCATCATTCATCATTCATTTCATCATTCATCATTGAAATCATCATTCATCATTCATTTTATCATTCATCATTTATTTCACCATTCATCCTTTATTTCACCATTTATTTAATCATTAATCATTGAATTCATCATTCATTTCATAATTCATCATTCATTATTTATTTCTTCATTCATCTCATCATTCATCATTTATCTCCTCATTTATCATTTACCTCATCATTCATTTCATCATTCATTTCATCATGCATCATTCATTTCATCATGTATCATTATTTTCATCATTCATTTCATCATGCATCATTTATTTCATCATTTATCATTGAATTCATCTTTCATTATTCATCATTCTTCATTCATTTCCTCACTCATTATTCATTTCATCATTCATTATTTATTTCATCATTCATTTCATAATTTATCCTTAATTTTATCATTTGTTTTGTCATTCATTTCATCATTCATTTTATTATTCATTATTCATCCTTCATCATTTATCCTTATCATTCATTTCGTCATTCATTTCATCATTCTTCATTCATTTCATCATGCATTATTTATTTCATCATTCATTTCATCATTCATCATTGAATTCATCTTTCATCATTCATCATTCTTCATTCATTTCATCATTCATTATTTATTTCATCATTCATTATTCATTTCATCATTAATTATTAAATTCATCGTTGAATTCATCATTCATCATTAATTTCATCATTCATTATTTATTTCATCCTTCATCCTTCATCCTTCATCATTCATTTCATCATTCATTTCGTCATTCATCATTCATTTCATCATTATTTCATCATTCATCATTCATCATTCATTTCATCATTCATTTCATCTTTCATTTCATCATTCATTTCATCATGCATCATTTATTTCATCATTAATCATTGAATTCATCTTTCATCATTCATCATTCTTCATTCATTTTATCATTCATTATTAATTACATCATTCATTTCATCATTAATTATTGAATTCATCATTCATCATTAATTTCATCATAAATTATTTATTTCATCCTTCATCCTTCATCCTTCATCATTCATTTCATCATTCATTTCGTCATTCATCATTCATTTCATCATTATTTCATCATTCATCATTCATCATTCATTTCATCATTCAATTCATCATTAATTTCATCATTCATCATTCAATTCATCATTCATCATTCAATTCATCATTCATAATTCATTTCATCATTCATAATTCATTTCATCATTCATTTTACCATTCATCATTCATTTCATCATTCATCATTCAATTCATCATTCATTTCATAATTCATCATTCATTATTTATTTCATCATTCATCTCATCATTCATCTCATCATATCATTCATCATTCATGTTATCATTCATCACTCATCTCATCATTCATTTGATCATGCATCATTCATTTCATCATTCATCATTCATTTCATCATTCATCATTGAAATCATCATTCATCATTCATTTTATCATTCATCATTTATTTCACCATTCATCCTTTATTTCACCATTTATTTAATCATTAATCATTGAATTCATCATTCATTTCATAATTCATCATTCATTATTTATTTCTTCATTCATCTCATCATTCATCATTTATCTCCTCATTTATCATTTACCTCATCATTCATTTCATCATTCATTTCATCATGCATCATTCATTTCATCATGTATCATTATTTTCATCATTAATTTCATCATGCATCATTTATTTCATCATTTATCATTGAATTCATCTTTCATTATTCATCATTCTTCATTCATTTCCTCACTCATTATTCATTTCATCATTCATTATTTATTTCATCATTCATTTCATAATTTATCCTTAATTTTATCATTTGTTTTGTCATTCATTTCATCATTCATTTTATTATTCATTATTCATCCTTCATCATTTATCCTTATCATTCATTTCGTCATTCATTTCATCATTCTTCATTCATTTCATCATGCATTATTTATTTCATCATTCATTTCATCATTCATCATTGAATTCATCTTTCATCATTCATCATTCTTCATTCATTTCATCATTCATTATTTATTTCATCATTCATTATTCATTTCATCATTAATTATTAAATTCATTGTTGAATTCATCATTCATCATTAATTTCATTATTCATTATTTATTTCATCCTTCATCATTCATCCTTCATCATTCATAATTCATCATCCATTTCATCATTTATTTTGTCATTCATTTCATCATTCATCATTCATTTCATCATTATTTCA
The DNA here is from genome assembly GCA_036250195.1 of Mixophyes australis. Classification (NCBI taxonomy): domain Eukaryota; kingdom Metazoa; phylum Chordata; class Amphibia; order Anura; family Limnodynastidae; genus Mixophyes; species Mixophyes australis. Next base: position 221,432,823 of record JAVHZZ010000002.1, read on the forward strand.
TCATTCATCATTCATTTCATCATTTATTTCATCATTCAATTCATCATTCATTTCATCATTCATCTGTCATCATCCATTTGATCATTCATCATTCATTTCATCATTCATTTCATCATTGATCATTCATTTCATCATTCATTTCATCATTCATCATTCATCTCTCATTTCATCATTCATCATTGAATTCATCATTCATTATTAATTTTATCATTCATTATTCATCATTCATTTCATCAGTCATTATTCATTTCTTAATTCATCATTCATTATTTATTTCATCATTCATCCTTCATTTCCTCATTCATCATTCATTTCATCATTCATCATTGAATTCATCATTCATCATTGAATTAATCATTCATCATTCATTTCATCCTTCTTTTCATCATCCATCATTCATTTCATCATTCATCATTTATTTCATCATTCATTTCATCATTAGTTTCATCATTCATCATTTATTTCATCATTCATCCTTCATTTCATCATTCATCCTTCATTTCATCTTTCATTTTATCATTCATTTCATCATTCATTTCATCATACATCATTTATTTCATCATCCATCATTGAATTCATCTTTCATCATTCATCATTCTTCATTCATTTCATCATTCATTATTCATTTCATCATTAATTATTAAATTCATCATTGAATTCATCATTCATCATTAATTTTATCATTCATTATTTCATCCTTCATCATTCATTTCATCATTCATTTTATCGTTCATTTCATCATTCATCATTCATTTCATCATTCATTTCATCATTATTTCATCATTCATTTCATCATTCATTTCATCATTCATTTCATTATTCAATTCATCATTATTTCATCATTCATTTCATCATTCATCTGTCATCATCCATTTGATCATTCATCCTTCATCATTCATTATTTATTTTATCATTCATCAATTAATTCATCATTCATCATTCAATTCATCATTTATAATTCATTTCATAATTCATTTCACCATTCATCATTCATTTCATCATTCATCATTCAATCCATCATTCATTTCATAATTCATCATTCATTATTTATTTCATCATTCATCTCATCATATCATTCATCATTCATGTCATCATTCATCATTCATCTCATCATTCATTTGATCATGCATCATTCATTTCATCATTCATCATTGAAATCATCATTCATTTTATCATTCATCATTCATTTCACCATTCATCCTTTATTTCACCATTCATTTCATCATTAATCATTGAATTCATCATTTATTTCATAATTCATCATTCATTATTTATTTCATCATTCATCTCATCATTCATCATTTATCCCATAATTCATCTCCTCATTTATCATTCACCTCATCATGCATCATTAATTTCATCATGTATCATTTATTTCATCATTCATTTCATCATGCATCATTTATTTCATCATTCATCATTGAATTCATCTTTCATTATTCATCATTCTTCATTCATTTCATCACTCATTATTCATTTCATCATTCATTATTTATTTCAACATTCATTTCATTATTCATCCTTCATTTTATCATTTGTTTTGTCATTCATTTTATTATTCATTATTCATCCTTCATCATTCATCCTTCATCATTCATTTCGTCATTCATTTCATCATTCTTCATTCAATTCATCATTCATTATTTATTTCATCATTCATTTTATCATTCATCATTTATTTCATCATTCATCCTTGATCATTAATTTCAACATTCATCATTCATTTCATTATTCATCATTGAATTCATCATTCATTATTGAATTCATCATTCATTATTGAATTCATCATTCATTATTCATCATTCATTTCATCATTCATCATTCATTTCATCATTCATCCTTCATCATTCATCAATCATTTCGTCATTCATTTTATCATTCATTTTATCATTCATCATTCAGTTCATCATTCATCATTCATTTCTTCATTCATTTCATAATTCATTATTCATTATTTAATTCATCATTTATTTCATCATTCATCCGTCATCATTCATTTCATCATTCATTATTCATTTCATCATTCATTATTTATTTCATCATTCAACGTTCATTTCATCATTCATCCTTCATCATTCATTTAATTATTCATCCTTTATCATTCATTTTGTTATTCATTTCATCATTCATTTTATCATTCATCATGCATTTCATCATTCATTATTCATTTCAACATTCATCATTCATTTCGTCATTTATTTCATCATTTATCATTCATTATTTATTTCATCATTCATCATTCATTTCATCATTCATCCTTCATCATTCATTTATCATTCATCATTGAATTCATCATTCATTATTGAATTCATCATAAATTATTCATCATTCATTTCATCAGTCATTATTCATTTCATAATTCATCATTCATTATATATTTCATCATTCAATTCATCATTCATCCTTCATCAATCATTTTGTCATTCATTTCATAATTCATCATATCATTTATCACATCATTAATTTCATAATTCATCATTTATTATTTATTTAATCATTCATCCTTCATCATTCATCATTCATTTCATTATTCATCATTCATTTCATCATTCATCATTGAATTCATTATTTATCATTGAGTTCATCATTCATCATTGAATTAATCATTTATCATTCATCACATTATTCATTTCATCGTTCATCATTCATCATTCATTTCATCATTCAGCATTTATTTCAACATTCAGCATTTATTTCACCATTCATCATTCATTTCATCATTCTTCATTCAAAATTCATCCTTCACTTCATCATTAGTTTTATCATTCATTTCATCATTCATCATTCATTTCATCCTTCATCATTTATTTCATCATTTATCATTCATTTCGTCATTTATTTCATCATTCATTTTATCATTTATCATTCATTTCATCATTCATCATTCATTTCATCATTCATCCTTCAATATTCATTTCGTCATTCATTTCATCATTCATTTTGTCATTCATTTTATCATTCATCATTCATTTCATCATTCTTAATTCATTTCACTATTAATTTCATCATTCATCATTAATTTCATCATTCATCTTTCATTTAATCATTCATTCATTCATTTCATCATTAAATTCATCATTCATCATTTATTTTATTCATCCTTCATTTAATCATTCATCCTTCATCATTCATTTCATCATTCATCATTCATTTCATCATTCATTTCGTCATTCATCCTTCATCATTCATTTCATCATTGAATTCATCATTTATTATTGAATTCATCATTCATTATTCAGTTTTCATTTCATAATTCATCATTCATTTCATAATTCGTCATTCATTTTATCATTCGTCATTCATTTTATCACTTATCATTCATTCTATATTCATCACATCATTTATCGCATCATTCATTTCATAATTCATCATTCATTATTTGTTTCATCATTCATTTCATCATTCATTCTTCATCATTCATTATTCATTTCATCATTCATCATTCATTATTTATTTCATCATTCTTCATATCATTCATCCTTCATCATTCATTTCATCATTCATCCTTCATCATTCATTTTGTTATTCATTTCATCATTCATTTTATCATTCATCATTCATTTCATCATTCATCATTCATTTCATCATTCAATTCATCATTCATTTCATCATTCATCCTTCATCATTCATTTCATCATTTATTTCATCATTCATCATTCAATTCATCATTCATTTCATCATTCAATTTATCATTCATCCTTCATCATTCATTTCATCATTTATCATTCATTTCATCATTAAATTCATCATTCATTCTTCATCATTTTTTTCATCATTCATTTTGTCATTCATCATTGAAGTCATCATTCATCATTCATAATTCATCTTTCATTTCATCCTTTATTTCATCATTCATCATTCATTTCATCATTCAGCATTCATTTCATCATTCATCATTCATCATTCATCATTAATTTCATTATTCATCATTCATAATTCATCTTTAATTTCATAATTCATCATTCATCTTTCATTTCATCGTTTATTTCATCATTATTTCATCATTCATCATTCATTTCATCATTCATCATTCATTTCATCATTCATCCTTCATTCATTTTGTCATTCATTTCATCATTCATGTTATCATTCATCATTTATTTTATCATTCATCATTTATTTCATCATTCATCCTTCATCATTCATTTCATCATTCATTTTATCATTCAGCAATCAATTAATCATTCATCCTTCATCATCCATCCTTCATCATTAATTTAATCATTCATCATTGAATTCATCATTCATTATTGAATTTATCATTCATTATTCATCATTCATTTCATCCTTCATCATTAATTTCATAATTCATTTCATAATTCATCACATGATTCATCACATCATTCAATTATAATTCATCATTCATTTCATCATTCAGTTCATCATTCATCCTTCATCATTCATTTCATCATTCATCATTCATTTCGTCATTCATTTCCTCAATAATTTCATCATTCATCACATCATTCATCATTAATTTCATCATTCATTATTTATTTCATCATTCATCATTGATTTCATCATTCATCATTGATTTCATCATTCATCCTTCATCATTCATTTCATCATTCATGTTATCATTCATCATTTATTTTATCATTCATCATTTATTTCATCATTCATCCTTCATCATTCATTTCATCATTCATCATTCATTTCGTCATTCATTTCAACATTAATTTTATATTTCACCTATCAATTTATCATTCATCTCATCATTCATCCTTCATCATTCATTTAGTCATTGATTTCATCATTCATTTTATCATTCATCATTTATTTCATCATTCATCCTTCATCATTCATTTCATCATTCATTTTATCATTCAGCAATCAATTAATCATTCATCCTTCATCATCCATCCTTCATCATTAATTTAATCATTCATCATTGAATTCATCATTCATTATTGAATTTATCATTCATTATTCATCATTCATTTCATCCTTCATCATTAATTTCATAATTCATTTCATAATTCATCACATGATTCATCACATCATTCAATTATAATTCATCATTCATTTCATCATTCAGTTCATCATTCATCCTTCATCATTCATTTCATCATTCATCATTAATTTCGTCATTCATTTCCTCAATAATTTCATCATCCATCACATCATTCATCATTAATTTCATCATTTATTATTTATTTCATCATTCATCATTGATTTCATCATTCATCATTGATTTCATCATTCATCCTTCATCATTCATTTCATCATTCATCCTTCATTCATTTTGTCATTCATTTCATCATTCATGTTATCATTCATCATTTATTTTATCATTCATCATTTATTTCGTCATTCATTTAAACATTAATTTTATATTTCACCTATCAATTTATCATTCATCTCATCATTCATCCTTCATCATTCATTTAGTCATTGATTTCATCATTCATTTTATCATTCATCATTTATTTCATCATTCATCCTTCATTATTCATTTCATCATTCATCATTCATTTCGTCATTCATTTCATCATTCATTTTATCATTCAGCAATCAATTAATCATTCATCCTTCATCATCCATCCTTCATCATTAATTTAATCATTCATCATTGAATTCATCATTTATTATTGAATTTATCATTCATTATTCATCATTCATTTCATCCTTCATCATTAATTTCATAATTCATTTCATAATTCATCACATGATTCATCACATCATTCATTTCATCATTCAGTTCATCATTCAGTTCATCATTCAGTTCATCATTCATCCTTCATCATTCATTTCATCATTCATCATTCATTTCGTCATTCATTTCCTCAATCATTTCATAATTCATCACATCATTCATCATTAATTTCATCATTCATCATTCATTTCATCATTCATCATTCATTTCATCATTCATTATTCATAATTAATGTTTCAATTCATCATTTATCTTTAATTTCATCATTCATCATTCATTTCATTATTAATCCTTCATCCTTCATCATTCATTTCATCATTCATTTCATCATTCATCATTTATCATTCATTTCATCATTCATCATTCAATTCCTCATTCATTTCATCATTCATTTCATCATTCATCATTTATTTCATCATTCATCCTTCATTGCATCATTTATCCTTCATTTCGTCATTCATTTCATCATTCATCATTCATTTCATCATTCATTTTATCATTCATCGTTCACCATTTATTTCATCATTCATCATTCATTTCATCATTCATCATTCATTTTGTCATTCATTTCATCATTCAATTTATCATTCTTCATTCATTTTATCATTCATCATTCAATTCATCATTCATTTCATCATTCATCATTCATTTCATCACTCATTTCATCACTCATTTCATCATTCATTATTTATTTCATCATTCATTTCATCATTTATCCTTCATTTTATCATTTGTTTTGTCATTCATTTCATCATTCATTTTACTATTCATTATTCATCCTTCATCATTCATCATTCATCCTTATCATTCATTTCGTCATTCATTTCATCATTCTTCATTCATTTCATCATTCATTATTTATTTCATCATTCATTTCATCATTCATCATTGAATTCATCTTTCATCATTCATCATTCTTCATTCATTTCATGATTCATTATTCATTTCATCATTCATCCTTCATCATTCATCATTCAATTAATCATTCATCATTCAATTCATCATTCATAATTCATTTCATCATTCATTTCACCATTCATCATTCATTTCATCATTCATCATTCATTTCATCATTCATCCTTCATCATTCATCATTCATTTCATCATTCATCCTTCATCATTCATTTCATCATTCATCATTCATCTCTCATTTCATCATTGAATTCATCATTCATTATTAATTTTATCATTCATTATTCATCATTCATTTCATCAGTCATTATTCATTTCATAATTCATCATTCATTATTTATTTCATCATTCATCTCATCATATCATTCATCATTCATGTCATCATTCATCATTCATTTGATCATGCATCATTCATTTGATCATTTATCATTTATTTCATCATTCATCATTGAAATCATCATTCATTTTATCATTCATCATTCATTTCACCATTCATCCTTTATTTCACCATTCATTTCATCATTAATCATTGAATTCATCATTTATTTCATAATTCATCATTCATTATTTATTTCATCATTCATCTCATCATTCATCATTTATCCCATCATTCATCTCCTCATTTATCATTCACCTCATCATGCATCATTAATTTCATCATGCATCATTTATTTCATCATTCATTTCATCATGCATCATTTATTTCATCATGTATCATTTATTTCATCATTCATTTCATCATGCATCATTTATTTCATCATTCATCATTGAATTCATCTTTCATTATTCATCATTCTTCATTCATTTCATCACTCATTATTCATTTCATCATTCATTATTTATTTCATCATTCATTTCATTATTCATCCTTCATTTTATCATTTGTTTTGTCATTCATTTTATTATTCATTATTCATCCTTCATCATTCATCCTTCATCATTCATTTCGTCATTCATTTCATCATTCTTCATTCAATTCATCATTCATTATTTATTTCATCATTCATTTTATCATTCATCATTTATTTCATCATTCATCCTTGATCATTAATTTCATCATTCATCATTCATTTCATTATTCATCATTGAATTCATCATTCATTATTGAATTCATCATTCATTATTGAATTCATCATTTATTATTCATCATTCATTTCATCATTCATCATTCATTTCATCATTCATCCTTCATCATTCATCAATCATTTCGTCATTCATTTTATCATTCAATTTATCATTCATCATTCAGTTCATCATTCATCATTCATTTCTTCATTCATTTCATAATTCATTATTTAATTCATCATTTATTTCATCATTCATCCTTCATCATTCATTTCATCATTCATTATTCATTTCATCATTCATTGCATCATTCATTATTTATTTCATCATTCAACGTTCATTTCATCATTCATCCTTCATCATTCATTTAATTATTCATCCTTTATCATTCATTTTATCATTCATCATTCATTTCATCATTCATTATTCATTTCAACATTCATCATTCATTTCGTCATTTATTTCATCATTTATCATTCATTATTTATTTCATCATTCATCATTCATTTCATCATTCATCCTTCATCATTCATTTATCATTCATCATTGAATTCATCATTCATTATTGAATTCATCATAAATTATTCATCATTCATTTCATCAGTCATTATTCATTTCATAATTCATCATTCATTATATATTTCATCATTTAATTCATCATTCATCCTTCATCTTTAATTTCATAATTCATCATTCATCTTTCATTTCATCATTTATTTCATCATTATTTCATCATTCATCATTTATTTCATCATTTATCATTCATTATTTATTTCATCATTCATTTCATCATTCATCCTTCATCATTCATTTATCATTCATCATTGAGTTCATCATTCATTATTGAATTCATCATAAATTATTCATCATTCATTTCATCAGTCATTATTCATTTCATAATTCATCATTCATTATATATTTCATCATTCAATTCATCATTCATCAATCATTTTGTCATTTATTTCATCATTCATCATATCATTCATCACATCATTCATTTCATAATTCATCATTCATTATTTATTTAATCATTCATCCTTCATCATTCATCATTCATTCCGTCATTCATCATTGAATTCATTATTTATCATTGAGTTCATCATTCATCAGTAAATTAATCATTTATCATTCATCACATTATTAATTTCATCATTTCATCATTCAGCATTTATTTCATCATTCAGCATTTATTTCACCATTCATCATTCATTTCATCATTCTTCATTCATAATTCATCCTTCACTTCATCATTAATTTTATCATTCATTTCATCATTCATCATTCATCATTCATTTCATCCTTCATCATTTATTTCATCATTTATCATTCATTTCGTCATTTATTTCATCATTCATTTTATCATTTATCATTCATTTCATCATTCATCATTCATTTCATCATTCATCCTTCAATATTCATTTCGTCATTCATTTCATCATTCATTTCATCATTCATTCTATCATTAATCCTTCATTTCATCATTCATTTTGTCATTCATTTTATCATTCATCTTTCATTTAATCATTCATTCATTTCATCATTAAATTCATCATTCATCATTTATTTTATTCATCCTTCATTTAATCATTCATCCTTCATCATTCATTTCATCATTCATCATTCATTTCATCATTCATTTCATCATTCATCCTTCATCATTCATTTCATTATTGAATTCATCATTTATTATTGAATTCATCATTCATTATTCAGTTTTCATTTCATAATTCATCGTTCATTATTTATTTCATCATTCATTTCATAATTCATCATTCATTATATATTTCATCATTCAATTCATCATTCATCAATCATTTTGTCATTCATTTCATCATTCATCATATCATTCATCACATCATTCATTTCATAATTCATCATTCATTATTTATTTAATCATTCATCCTTCATCATTCATCATTCATTTCATCATTCATTTTGTCATTCATCATTGAATTCATTATTTATCATTGAGTTCATCATTCATCAGTAAATTAATCATTTATCATTCATCACATTATTAATTTCATCATTCATCATTCATCATTCATTTCATCATTCAGCATTTATTTCATCATTCAGCATTTATTTCACCATTCATCATTCATTTCATCATTCTTCATTCATAATTCATCCTTCACTTCATCATTAATTTTATCATTCATTTCATCATTCATCATTCATCATTCATTTCATCCTTCATCATTTATTTCATCATTTATCATTCATTTCGTCATTTATTTCATCATTCATTTTATCATTTATCATTCATTTCATCATTCATCATTCATTTCATCATTCATCCTTCAATATTCATTTCGTCATTCATTTCATCATTCATTTTGTCATTCATTTTATCATTCATCATTCATTTCATCATTCTTAATTCATTTCACTATTAATTTCATCATTCATCATTAATTTCATCATTCATCTTTCATTTAATCATTCATTCATTTTATCATTAAATTCATCATTCATCATTTATTTTATTCATCCTTCATTTAATCATTCATCCTTCATCATTCATTTCATCATTCATCATTCATTTCATCATTCATTTCATCATTCATCCTTCATCATTCATTTCATCATTGAATTCATCATTTATTATTGAATTCATCATTCATTATTCAGTTTTCATTTCATAATTCATCGTTCATTATTTATTTCATCATTCATTTCATAATTCGTCTCATCATATCATTCATCATTCATGTCATCATTCATCATTCATCGCATCATTCATTTGATCATGCATCATTCATTTCAGCATTCATCATTCATTTCATCATTCATCATTGAAATCATCATTCATTTTATCATTCATTTTCATTTCACCATTCATTCTTTATTTCACCATTCATTTCATCATTAATCATTGAATTCATCATTCATTTCATAATTCATCATTCATTTCATAATTCATCATTCATTATTTATTTCATCATTCATCTCATCATTCATCATTTATCTCATCTTTCATCTCCTCATTTATCATTCACCTCATCATTCATTTCATCATTCATGTCATCATGCATCATTTATTTCATCATTGAATTCATCTTTCATTATTCATCATTCTTCATTCATTTCATCACTCATTATTCATTTCATCATTCATTATTTATTTCATCATACATTATTTATTTCATCATTCATTTCATCATTCTTCATTCATTTCATCATTCATTATTTATTTCATCATTCATTTCATCATTCATCATTTATTTCATCATTCACCCTTGATCATTCATTTCATCATTCATTATTGAATTCATCATTCATTTCTTTATTCATCATTGAATTCATCATTCATTATTGAATTCATCATTCATTTCAACATTCATCCTTCATCATTCATCAATCATTTCGTCATTCATTTTATCATTCATCATTCATTTCATCATTCAGCATTCATTTCTTCATTCATTTCATAATTCATTATTCATTATTTAATTCATAATTTATTTCATCATTCATCCTTCATCATTCATTTCATCATTCATTATTCATTTCATCATTCATTGCATCATTCAACGTTCATTTCATCATTCATCATTCATTTAATTATTCATCCTTTATCATTCATTTTGTCATTCATTTCATCATTCATCATTCATTTCATCATTCATTATTCATTTCAACATTCATCATTCATCATTTATTTCATCATTTATCATTCATTATTTATTTCATCATTCATTTCATCATTCATCCTTCATCATTCATTTATCATTCATCATTGAGTTCATCATTCATTATTGAATTCATCATAAATTATTCATCATTCATTTCATCAGTCATTATTCATTTCATAATTCATCATTCATTATATATTTCATCATTCAATTCATCATTCATCAATCATTTTGTCATTCATTTCATCATTCATCATATCATTCATCACATCATTCATTTCATAATTCATCATTCATTATTTATTTAATCATTCATCCTTCATCATTCATCATTCATTTCGTCATTCATCATTGAATTCATTATTTATCATTGAGTTCATCATTCATCAGTAAATTAATCATTTATCATTCATCACATTATTAATTTCATCATTCATCATTCATCATTCATTTCATCATTCAGCATTTATTTCATCATTCAGCATTTATTTCACCATTCATCATTCATTTCATCATTCTTCATTCATAATTCATCCTTCACTTCATCATTAATTTTATCATTCATTTCATCATTCATCATTCATCATTCATTTCATCCTTCATCATTTATTTCATCATTTATCATTCATTTCGTCATTTATTTCATCATTCATTTTATCATTTATCATTCATTTCATCAATTATCATTCATTTCATCATTCATCCTTCAATATTCATTTTGTCATTCATTTCATCATTCATTTCATCATTCATTCTATCATTAATCCTTCATTTCATCATTCATTTTGTCATTCATTTTATCATTCATCATTCATTTCATCATTCTTAATTCATTTCACTATTAATTTCATCATTCATTATTAATTTCATCATTCATCTTTCATTTAATCATTCATTCATTTCATCATTAAATTCATCATTCATCATTTATTTTATTCATCCTTCATTTAATCATTCATCCTTCATCATTCATTTCATCATTCATCATTCATTTTATCATTCATTTCATCATTCATCCTTCATCATTCATTTCATCATTGAATTCATCATTTATTATTGAATTCATCATTCATTATTCAGTTTTCATTTCATAATTCATCGTTCATTATTTATTTCATCATTCATTTCATAATTCATCATTCATTATATATTTCATCATTCAATTCATCATTCATCAATCATTTTGTCATTCATTTCATCATTCATCATATCATTCATCACATCATTCATTTCATAATTCATCATTCATTATTTATTTAATCAATCATCCTTCATCATTCATTTCATCATTCATTTTGTCATTCATCATTGAATTCATTATTTATCATTGAGTTCATCATTCATCAGTAAATTAATCATTTATCATTCATCACATTATTAATTTCATCATTCATCATTTATCATTCATTTCATCATTCAGCATTTATTTCATCATTCAGCATTTATTTCACCATTCATCATTCATTTCATCATTCTTCATTCATAATTCATCCTTCACTTCATCATTAATTTTATCATTCATTTCATCATTCATCATTCATTTCATCATTCATTATTCATTTCATCATTCATTGCATCATTCAACGTTCATTTCATCATTCATCATTCATTTAATTATTCATCCTTTATCATTCATTTTGTCATTCATTTCATCATTCATTTTATCATTCATCATTCATTTCATCATTCATTATTCATTTCAACATTCATCATTCATCATTTATTTCATCATTTATCATTCATTATTTATTTCATCATTCATTTCATCATTCATCCTTCATCATTCATTTATCATTCATCATTGAGTTCATCATTCATTATTGAATTCATCATAAATTATTCATCATTCATTTCATCAGTCATTATTCATTTCATAATTCATCATTCATTATATATTTCATCATTCAATTCATCATTCATCAATCATTTTGTCATTCATTTCATCATTCATCATATCATTCATCACATCATTCATTTCATAATTCATCATTCATTATTTATTTAATCATTCATCCTTCATCATTCATCATTCATTTCGTCATTCATCATTGAATTCATTATTTATCATTGAGTTCATCATTCATCAGTAAATTAATCATTTATCATTCATCACATTATTAATTTCATCATTCATCATTCATCATTCATTTCATCATTCAGCATTTATTTCATCATTCAGCATTTATTTCACCATTCATCATTCATTTCATCATTCTTCATTCATAATTCATCCTTCACTTCATCATTAATTTTATCATTCATTTCATCATTCATCATTCATAATTCATTTCATCCTTCATCATTTATTTCATCATTTATCATTCATTTCGTCATTTATTTCATCATTCATTTTATCATTTATCATTCATTTCATCAATTATCATTCATTTCATCATTCATCCTTCAATATTCATTTCGTCATTCATTTCATCATTCATTTCATCATTCATTCTATCATTAATCCTTCATTTCATCATTCATTTTGTCATTCATTTTATCATTCATCATTTATTTCATCATTCTTAATTCATTTCACTATTAATTTCATCATTCATCATTAATTTCATCATTCATCTTTCATTTAATCATTCATTCATTTCATCATTAAATTCATCATTCATCATTTATTTTATTCATCCTTCATTTAATCATTCATCCTTCATCATTCATTTCATCATTCATCATTCATTTTATCATTCATTTCATCATTCATCCTTCATCATTCATTTCATCATTGAATTCATCATTTATTATTGAATTCATCATTCATTATTCAGTTTTCATTTCATAATTCATCGTTCATTATTTATTTCATCATTCATTTCATAATTCATCATTCATTATATATTTCATCATTCAATTCATCATTCATCAATCATTTTGTCATTCATTTCATCATTCATCATATCATTCATCACATCATTCATTTCATAATTCATCATTCATTATTTATTTAATCAATCATCCTTCATCATTCATCATTCATTTCATCATTCATTTCGTCATTCATCATTGAATTCATTATTTATCATTGAGTTCATCATTCATCAGTAAATTAATCATTTATCATTCATCACATTATTAATTTCATCATTCATCATTCATCATTCATTTCATCATTCAGAATTTATTTCATCATTCAGCATTTATTTCACCATTCATCATTCATTTCATCATTCTTCATTCATAATTCATCCTTCACTTCATCATTAATTTTATCATTCATTTCATCATTCATCATTCATCATTCATTTCATCCTTCATCATTTATTTCATCATTTATCATTCATTTCGTCATTTATTTCATCATTCATTTTATCATTTATCATTCATTTCATCATTCATCATTCATTTCATCATTCATCCTTCAATATTCATTTCGTCATTCATTTCATCATTCATTTCATCATTCATTCTATCATTAATCCTTCATTTCATCATTCATTTTGTCATTCATTTTATAATTCATCATTCATTTCATCATTCTTAATTCATTTCACTATTAATTTCATCATTCATCATTAATTTCATCATTCATCTTTCATTTAATCATTCATTCATTTCATCATTAAATTCATCATTCATCATTTATTTTATTCATCCTTCATTTAATCATTCATCCTTCATCATTCATTTCATCATTCATCATTCATTTCATCATTCATTTCATCATTCATCCTTCATCATTCATTTCATCATTGAATTCATCATTTATTATTGAATTCATCATTCATTATTCAGTTTTCATTTCATAATTCATCGTTCATTATTTATTTCATCATTCATTTCATAATTCGTCATTCATTTTATCATTCATCATTCATTATATATTCATCCCATCATTTATCGCATCATTCATTTCATAATTCATCATTCATTATTTGTTTCATCATTCATTTCATCATTCATTCTTCATCATTCATTATTCATTTCATCATTCATCATTCATTATTTATTTCATCATTCTTCATATCATTCATCTTTCATCATTCATTTCATCATTCATTTTGTTATTCATTTCATCATTCATTTTATCATTCATTTCATCATTCATCATTCATTTCATCATTCATCCTTCATCATTTATTTCATCATTTATTTCATCATTCATCATTCAATTCATCATTCATTTTATCATTCATCCTTCATCATGCATCATTCATTTCATCATTCATCATTCATTTCGTCGTTCATTTCATCATTCAATTTATCATTCATTTCATCATTTAATTCATCATTCATCCTTCATCATTCATTTCATCATTTATCATTCATTTCATCATTCAATTAATCATTCATTCTTCATCATTTTTTTCATCATTAATTTTGTCATTCATTATTGAAGTCATCATTCATCATTGAATTCATCATTCATAATTCATCTTTCATTTCATCCTTTATTTCATCATTCATTTCATCATTCAGCATGCATTTCATCATTCAGCATTCATCATTCATTTCATCATTCATCATTCATTTCATCATTCATCATTCATCATTCATTTCATTATTCATCATTCATAATTCATCTTTAATTTCATAATTCATCATTCATCTTTCATTTCATCATTTATTTCATCATTATTTCATCATTCATCATTCATTTCATCATTCATCATTCATTTCATCATTATTTCATCATTCATCATTCATTTCATCATTCAATTCATCATTAATTTCATCATTCATTTGATCATTCATCTGTCATCATTCATTTGATCATTCATCCTTCATCATTTATTTCATCATTCATCATTCTTCATTGAACTTCATCATTCATTTCAACATTCATCATATCATTCATCATATCATTCATCATTTATCATTCAATTCATCATTCATCCTTCATCATTCATTTTATCATTCATCATTCATTTCCTCATTCATCATTCATTATTTATTTCATCATTCATCATTCATCATTGATTTCATCAATTATCCTTCATCATTCATTTCATCATTCATCCTTCATTCATTTTGTCATTCATTTCATCATTCATGTTATCAATCATCATTCATTTTATCATTCATCATTTATTTCATCATTCATCCTTCATCATTCATTTCATCATTCATTTCGTCATTCATTTCATCATTCATTTTATATTTCACCTATCAATTTATCATTCATTTCATCATTCATCCTTCATCATTCATTTAGTCATTCATTTCATCATTCATTTTATCATTCATCATTTATTTCATCATTCATCCTTCATCATTCATTTCATCATTCATCATTCATTTCTTCATTCATTTCATCATTCATTTTATCATTCAGCAATCAATTAATCATTCATCCTTCATCATCCATCCTTCATCATTCATTTAATCATTCATCATTGAATTCATCATTCATTATTAAATTTATCATTCATTATTCATCATTCATTTTATCCTTCATCATTAATTTCATAATTCATTTCATAATTCATCCCATGATTCATCACATCATTCAATTCATAATTCATCATTCATTATTTATTTCATCATTCATCTCATCATTCATCATTTATCCCATCATTCATCTCCTCATTTATCATTCACCTCATCATTCATTTCATCATGCATCATTAATTTCATCATGTATCATTTATTTCATCATTCATTTCATCATGCATCATTTATTTCATCATTCATCATTGAATTCATCTTTCATTATTCATCATTCTTCATTCATTTCATCACTCATTATTCATTTCATCATTCATTATTTATTTCATCATTCATTTCATTATTCATCCTTCATTTTATCATTTGTTTTGTCATTCATTTTATTATTCATTATTCATCCTTCATCATTCATCCTTCATCATTCATTTCGTCATTCATTTCATCATTCTTCATTCAATTCATCATTCATTATTTATTTCATCATTCATTTTATCATTCATCATTTATTTCATCATTCATCCTTGATCATTAATTTCATCATTCATCATTCATTTCATCATTCATTATTTATTTCATCATTCATTTTATCATTCATCATTTATTTCATCATTCATCCTTGATCATTAATTTCATCATTCATCATTCATTTCATTATTCATCATTGAATTCATCATTCATTATTGAATTCATCATTCATTATTGAATTCATCATTCATTATTCATCATTCATTTCATCATTCATCATTCATCAATCATTTTGTCATTAATTTTATCATTCATCATTCATTTTATCATTCATCATTCATTTCTTCATTCATTTCATAATTCATTATTCATTATTTAATTCATCATTTATTTCATCATTCAACCTTCATCATTCATTTCATCATTCATTCTTTATTTCATCATTCATTGCATCATTCATTATTTATTTCATCATTCAACGTTCATTTCATCATTCATCCTTCATCATTCATTATTCATTTAATTATTCATCCTTTATCATTTATTTTGTCATTCATTTCATCATTCATTTTATCATTCATTATTTATTTCATCATTCATCATTCATTTCATCATTCATCCTTCATCATTCATTTATCATTCATCATTGAATTCATCATTCATTATTGAATTCATCATAAATTATTCATCATTCATTTCATCAGTCATTATTCATTTCATAATTCATCATTCATCCTTCATCCTTCATCAATCATTTTGTCATTCATTTCATAATTCATCATATCATTTATCACATCATTAATTTCATAATTCATCATTCATTATTTATTTAATCATTCATCCTTCATCATTCATCATTCATTTCATCATTCATCATTCATTTCGTCATTCATCATTGAATTCATTATTTATCATTGAGTTCATCATTCTTCATTTAATTAATCATTTATCATTCATCACATTATTCATTTCATCATTCATCATTCATCATTCATTTCATCATTCAGCATTTATTTCATCATTCAGCATTTATTTCACCATTCATCATTTATTTCATCATTCTTCATTCATAATTCATCCTTCACTTCATCATTAATTTTATCATTCATTTCATCATTCATCATTCATTTCATCCTTCATCATTTATTTCATCATTTATCATTCATTTCATCATTCATCATTCATTTCATCATTCATCCTTCAATATTCATTTCGTCATTCATTTCATCATTCATTTCATCATTCATTCTATGATTCATCCTTCATCATTCATTTCATCATTCATTTTGTCATTCATTTTATCATTCATCATTCATTTCATCATTCTTAATTCATTTCACTATTAATCTCATCATTCATCATTAATTTCATCATTCATCTTTCATTTAATCATTCATTCATTCATTTCATCATTCATCCTTCATCATTCATTTCATCATTCGTCATTCATTTCATCATTCATTTCATCATTCATCCTTCATCATTCATTTCATCATTGAATTCATCATTTATTATTGAATTCATCATTCATTATTCAGTTTTCATTTCATAATTCATCGTTCATTATTTATTTCATCATTCATTTCATAATTCGTCATTCATTTTATCATTCATCATTCTATATATATTCATCCCATCATTTATCGCATCATTCATTTAATAATTCATCATTCATTATTTGTTTCATCATTCATTTCATCATTCATTCTTCATCATTCATTATTCATTTCATCATTCATCATATCATTCATCCTTCATCATTCATTTCATCATTCATCCTTCATCATTCATTTTGTTATTCATTTCATCATTCATTTTATCATTCATCATTCATTTCATCATTCATCCTTCATCATTCATTTCATCATTTATTTCATCATTCATCATTCAATTCATCATTTATTTTATCATTCATCCTTCATCATGCATCATTCATTTCATCATTCATTTCATCATTCAATTTATCATTCATTTAATCATTTAATTCATTATTCATCATTCATTTCATCATTTATCATTCATTTCATCATTCATTCTTCATCATTTTTTTCATCATCAATTTTGTCATTCATCATTGAAGTCATCATTCAGCATTCATTTCATCATTCATCATTCATTTCATTATTTATCATTCATAATTCATCTTTAATTTCATAATTCATCATTCATCTTTCATTTCATCATTTATTTCATCATTCATCATTCATCATTCATTTCATCATTCATTTCATCATTATTTCATCATTCATCATTCATTTCATCATTCATCATTCATTTCATCATTCAATTCGTCATTAATTTCATCATTCATTTCATCATTCATCTGTCATCATCCATTTGATCATTCATCCTTCATCAGTTATTTCATCATTCATCATTCTTCATTGAACTTCATCATTCATTTCAACATTCATCATATCATTCATCATTCATCCTTCATCCTTCATCATTCATTTCATCATTCATCATTAATTTCGTCATTCATCATTGAATTCATTATTTATCATTGAGTTCATCATTCTTCATTGAATTAATCATTTATCATTCATCACATTTTTCATTTCATCGTTCATCATTCATCATTCATTTCATCATTCAGCATTTATTTCATCATTCAGCATTTATTTCACCATTCATCATTTATTTCATCATTCTTTATTCATAATTCATCCTTCACTTCATCATTAATTTTATCATTCATTTCATCATTCATCATTCATCATTCATTTCATCCTTCATCATTTATTTCATCATTTATCATTCATTTCATCATTCCTCATTCATTTAATCATTCATCCTTCAATATTCATTTCGTCATTCATTTCATCATTCATTTCATCATTCATTCTATCATTCATCCTTCATCATTCATTTCATCATTCATTTTGTCATTCATTTAATCATTCATTCATTCATTTCATAATTAAATTCATCATTCATCATTTATTTTATTCATCCTTCATTTAATCATTCATCCTTCATTTAATCATTCATCCTTCATCATTCATTTCATCATTCGTCATTCATTTCATCATTTATTTCATCATTGAATTCATCATTTATTATTGAATTCATCATTCATTATTCAGTTTTCATTTCATAATTCATCGTTCATTATTTATTTCATCATTCATTTCATAATTCGTCATTCATTTTATCATTCATCATCCTATATATATTTATCCCATCATGTATCGCATCATTCATTTAATAATTCATCATTCATTATTTGTTTCATCATTCATTTCATCATTCATTCTTCATCATTCATTATTCATTTCATCATTCATCATTCATTATTTATTTCATCATTCTTCATATCATTCATCCTTCATCATTCATTTCATCATTCATCCTTCATCATTCATTTTGTTATTCATTTCATCATTCATTTTATCATTCATCATTCATTTCATCATTCATCCTTCATCATTCATTTCATCATTTATTTCATCATTCATCATTCATTTCATCATTTAATTCATCATTCATCCTTCATCATTCATTTTATCATTTATCATTCATTTCATCATTCAATTCATCATTCATTCTTCATCATTTTTTTCATCATCAATTTTGTCATTCATCATTGAAGTCATCATTCATCATTGAATTCATCTTTCATAATTCATCTTTCATTTCATCCTTTATTTTATCATTCATCATTCATTTCATCATTCATCATTCATTTCATCATTCATCATTCATTTCATTATTCATCATTCATAATTCATCTTTAATTTCATAATTCATCATTCATCTTTTATTTCATCATTTATTTCATCATCCATCATTCATTTCATCATTATTTCATCATTTATCATTCATTTCATCATTCATCATTCATTTCATCATTCAATTCGTCATTAATTTCATCATTCATCTGTCATCATCCATTTGATCATTCATCCTTCATCATTTATTTCATCATTCATCATTCTTCATTGAACTTCATCATTCATCATATCATTCATCATATCATTCATCATTCATCCTTCATCCTTCATCATTCATTTCCTCATTCATTTTATCATTCATCATTCATTTCCTGATTCATCATTCATTATTTATTTCATCATTCATCATTGATTTCATCATTCATCCTTCATCATTCATTTCATCATTCATCCTTCATTCATTTTGTCATTCATTTTATCATTCATGTTATCATTCATCATTCATTTTATCATTCATCATTTATTTCATCATTCATCCTTCATCATTCATTTCATCATTCATTTTATCATTCATCATTTATTTCATCATTCATCCTTCATCATTCATTTCGTCATTCATTTCATCATTCATTTTATCATTCAGCAATCAATTAATCATTCATCCTTCATCATCCATCCTTCATCATTCATTTAATCATTCATCATTGAATTCATCATTCATTATTGAATTTATCATTCATTATTCATCATTCATTTCGTCCTTCATCATTCATTTCATAATTCATTTCATAATTCATCACATGATTCATCACATCATTTAATTCATAATTCATGATTCATTATTTATTTCATCATTCAGTTCATCATTCATCCTTCATTTCATCATTAATCATTCATTTTGTCATTCATTTCCTCAATCATTTCATCATTCATCACATCATTCATCATTAAATTCATCATTCATTTCATCATTCATCATTCATCATTCATTTCATTATTCATTATAAATAATTAATGTTTCAATTCATCATTTATCTTTCATTTCATCATTCATCATTCATTTCATTATTAATCCTTTATCCTTCATCATTCATCCTTCATCCTTCATCATTCATTTTATCATTCATCATTTATCATTCATTTCATCATTCATCATTCAATTCATCATTCATTTCATCATTCATTTCATCATTCATCATTTATTTCATCATTCATCCTTCATTGCATCATTTATCCTTCATTTCGTCATTCATTTCATCATTCATCATTCATTTCATCATTCATTTTATCATTCATCCTTCATCATTCATTTCATGATTCATCGTTCACCATTTATTTCATCATTCATCATTCATTTCATCATTCATCATTCATTTCGTCATTCATTTCATCATTCAATTTATCATTCTTCATTCATTTTATCATCCATCATTCAATTCATCATTCATTTCATCATTCATCATTCATTTCATCACTCATTATTCATTTCATCATTCATTATTTATTTCATCATTCATTTCATCATTTATCCTTCATTTTATCATTTCTTTTGTCATTCATTTCATCATTCATTTTATTATTCATTATTCATCCTTCATCATTCATCCTTATCATTCATTTCGTCATTCATTTCATCATTCTTCATTCATTTCATCATTCATTATTTATTTCATCATTCATTTCATCATTCATCATTGAATTCATCTTTCATCATTCATCATTCTTCATTCATTTCATCATTCTTCATTCATTTCATCATTCATTATTCATTTCATCATTAATTATTAAATTCATCATTGAATTCATCATTCATCATTAATTCCATCATTCATTATTTATTTCATCCTTCATCATTCATCCTTCATCATTGATTTCATCATTCATTTCGTCATTCATTTAATCATTCATCATTCATTTCATCATTATTTCATCATTCATCATTCATTTCATCATTCATTTCATCATTCAATTCATCATTAATTTCATCATTCATTTCATCATTCATCTGTCATCATCCATTTGATCATTCATCCTTCATTATTTATTTTATCATTCATCATTCAATTCATCATTCATCATTCAATTCATCATTCATAATTCATTTCATCATTCATTTCACCATTCATCATTTATTTCATCATTCATCATTTATTTCATCATTCATCCTTCATCATTCATCAATCATTTCGTCATTCATTTCATCATTTATAATTTATCCATTACAAAATTTATCATTCATTATTTATTTCATCATTCATCCTTCATTTCCTCATTCATCATTCATTTCATCATTCATCATTGAATTCATCATTCATCATTGAATTAATCATTCATCATTCATTTCATCCTTCCTTTCATCATCCATCATTCATCATTTATTTCATCATTCATTTCATCATTCATCATTGAATTCATCTTTCATCATTCATTTCATCATTCATTATTCATTTCATCATTCATTATTCATTTCATCATTAATTATTAAATTCATCATTGAATTCATCATTCATCATTAATTTTATCATTCATTATTTATTTTATCCTTCATCATTCATAATTCATCATTCATCCTTCATCATTCATTTCATCATTCATTTCGTCATTCATTTCATCATTCATCATTCATTTCATTATTCATCATTTATTTCATCATTCATCCTTCATTGCATCATTTATCCTTCATTTCGTCATTCATTTCATCATTCATCATTCATTTCATCATTCATTTTATCATTCATCCTTCATCATTCATTTCATCATTCATTTCGTCATTCATTTCATCATTCATCATTCATTTCATCATTCATCATTTATTTCATCATTCATCCGTCATTGCATCATTTATCCTTCATTTCGTCATTCATTTCATCATTCATCATTCATTTCATCATTCATTTTATCAATTATCCTTCATCATTCATTTCATCATTCATCGTTCACCATTTATTTCATCATTCATCATTCATTTCATCATTCATCATTCATTTCGTCATTCATTTCATCATTCAATTTATCATTCTTCATTCATTTTATCATTCATCATTCAATTCATCATTCATTTCATCATTATTTCATCATTTATTTCATCATTCAATTCATCATTCATTTGATCATTCATCTGTCATCATCCATTTGATCATTCATCCTTCATCATTCATTATTTATTTTATCATTCATCAATTAATTCATCATTCATCATTCAATTCATCATTCATAATTCATTTCATCATTCATTTCACCATTCATCATTCATTTCATCATTCATCATTCATTTCATAATTCATCATTCATTATTTATTTCATCATTCATCTCATCATATCATTCATCATTCATGTCATCATTCATCTCATCATTCATTTGATCATGCATCATTCATTTTAGCATTCATCATTCATTTCATCATTCATCATTGAAATCATCATTCATTTTATCATTCATCATTCATTTCACCATTCATCCTTTATTTCACCATTCATTTCATCATTAATCATTGAATTCATCATTCATTTCATAATTCATCATTCATTATTTATTTCATCATTCATCTCATCATTTATCATTCACCTCATCATTCATTTCATCATGCATCATTCATTTCATCATGTATCATTTATTTCATCATTCATTTCATCATGCATCATTTATTTCATCATGCATCATTGAATTCATCTTTCATTATTCATCATTCTTCATTCATTTCATCACTCATTATTCATTTCATCATTCATTATTTATTTCATCATTTATCCTTCATTTTATCATTTGTTTTGTCATTCATTTTATTATTCATTATTCATCCTTCATCATTCATACTTCATCATTCATTTCGTCATTCATTTCATCATTCTTCATTCATTTCATCATTCATTATTTATTTCATCATTCATTTCATCATTCATCATTCATTTCATTATTCATCATTGAATTCATCATTCATTATTGAATTCATCATTCATCATTCATTTTAACATTCATCCTTCATCATTCATCAATCATTTCGTCATTCATTTTATCATTCATCATTCATTTCATCATTCATTTCTTCATTCAGTTCATAATTCATTATTCATTATTTAATTCATCATTTATTTCATCATTCATCCTTCATCATTCATCCTTCATCATTCATTTCATCATTCATTATTCATTTCATCATTCATTGCATCATTCATTATTTATTTCATCATTCATTATTCATTTCAACATTCCTCATTCATTTCATCATTTATTTCATCATTTATCATTCATTATTTATTTCATCATTCATTTCATCATTCATCCTTCATCATTCATTTATCATTCATTATTGAGTTCATCATTCATTATTGAATTCATCATAAATTATTCATCATTCATTTCATCAGTCATTATTCATTTCATAATTCATCATTCATTATATATTTCATCATTCAATTCATCATTCATCCTTCATCATTCATCAATCATTTTGTCAATCATTTCATCATTAATCATATCATTCATCACATCATTCATTTCATAATTCATCATTCATTATTTATTTAATCATTCATCCTTCATCATTCATCATTCATTTCATCATTCATCATTCATTTCGTCATTCATAATTGAATTCATTATTTATCATTGAGTTCATCATTCATCATTGAATTAATCATTTATCATTCATCACATTATTCATTTCATCGTTCATCATTCATAATTCATCCTTCACTTCATCATTAATTTTATCATTCATTTCATCATTCATCATTCATTTCATCCTTCATCATTTATTTCATCATTTATCATTCATTTCGTCATTTATTTCATCATTCATTTTATCATTTATCATTCATTTCATTATTCATCATTCATTTCATCATTCATCCTTCAATATTCATTTCGTCATTCATTTCATCATTCATTTCATCATTCATTCTATCATTAATCCTTCATTTCATCATTCATTTTGTCATTCATTTTATCATTCATCATTCATTTCATCATTCTTAATTCATTTCACTATTAATTTCATCATTCATCATTAATTTCATCATTCATCTTTCATTTAATCATTCATTCATTCATTTCATCATTAAATTCATCATTCATCATTTATTTTATTCATCCTTCATTTAATCATTCATCCTTCATCATTCATTTCATCATTCATCATTCATTTCATCATTCATTTCATCATTCATCCTTCATTTCATCATTGAATTCATCATTTATTATTGAATTCATCATTCATTATTTAGTTTTCATTTCATAATTCATCGTTCATTATTTATTTCATCATTCATTTCATAATTCGTCATTCATTTTATCATTCATCATTCATTATATATTCATCCCATCATTTATCGCATCATTCATTTCATAATTCATCATTCATTATTTGTTTCATCATTCATTTCATCATTCATTCTTCATCATTCATTATTCATTTCATCATTCATCATTTATTATTTATTTCATCATACTTCATATCATTCATCCTTCATCATTCATCCTTCATCATTCATTTTGTTATTCATTTCATCATTCATTTTATCATTCATCATTCATTTCATCATTCATTATTCAATTCATCATTCATTTCATCATTCATCCTTCATCATTCATTTCATCATTTATTTCATCATTCATCATTCAATTCATCATTCATTTTATCATTCATCCTTCATCATGCATCATTCATTTCATCATTCATTTCGTCATTCATTTCATCATTCAATTTATCATTCATTTCATTATTTAATTCATCATTCATCCTTCATCATTCATTTCATCATTTATCATTCATTTCATCATTCAATTCATCATTAATTCTTCATCATTAATTTTGTCATTCATCATTGAAGTCATCATTCATCATTGAATTCATCATTCATAATTCATCTTTCATTTCATCCTTTATTTCATCATTCAGCATTCATTTCATCATTCATCATTCATTTCATTATTCATCATTCATAATTCATCTTTAATTTCATAATTCATCATTCATCTTTCATTTCATCATTTATTTCATCATTATTTCATCATTCATCATTCATTTCATCATTCATCATTCATTTCATCATTCATTTCATCATTATTTCATCATTCATTTCATCATTCATCATTCATTTCATCATTCAATTCGTCATTAATTTCATCATTAATTTCATCATTTATCTGTCATCATCCATTTGATCATTCATCCTTCATCATTTATTTCATCATTCATCATTCTTCATTGAACTTCATCATTCATTTCAACATTCATCATATCATTCATCATTCATCCTTCAACATTCATCATTCAATTCATCATTCATCCTTCATCATTCATTTCATCATTCATTTTATCATTCATCATTCATTTCCTCATTCATCATTCATTATTTATTTCATCATTCATCATTGATTTCATCATTCATCATTGATTTCATCATTCATCCTTCATTCATTTTGTCATTCATTTCATCATTCATGTTATCATTCATCATTCATTTTATCATTCATCATTTATTTCATCATTCATCCTTCATCATTCATTTCATCATTCATCATTCATTTCGTCATTCATTTCATCATTCATTTTATGTTTCACCTATCAATTTATCATTCATCTCATCATTCATCCTTCATCATTCATTTAGTCATTCATTTCATCATTCATTTTATCATTCATCATTTATTTCATCATTCATCCTTTATCATTCATTTCATCATTCATCATTCATTTCGTCATTCATTTCATCATTCATTTTATCATTCAGCAATCAATTAATCATTCATCCTTCATCATCCATCCTTCATCATTCATTTAATCATTCATTATTGAATTCATCATTCATTATTGAATTTATCATTCATTATTCATCATTCATTTTATCCTTCATCATTAATTTCATAATTCATTTCATAATTCATCACATCATTCATCACATCATTCAATTCATAATTCATCATTCATTATTTATTTCATCATTCAGTTCATCATTCATCCTTCATCATTCATTTCATCATTCATCATTCATTTCGTCATTCATTTCCTCAATCATTTCATCATTCTTCACATCATTCATCATTAATTTCATCATTCATTTCATCATTCATCATTCATTTCATCATTCATCATTCATTTCATCATTCATTATTCATAATTAATGTTTCAAGTCATCATTTATCTTTCATTTCATCATTCATTTCATTATTAATCCTTTATCCTTCATCATTCATCCTTCATCCTTCATTTCATCATTCATCATTTATCATTCATTTCATCATTCATCATTCAATTCATCATTCATTTCATCATTCATTTCATCATTCATCATTTATTTCATCATTCATCCTTCATTGCATCATTTATCCTTCATTTCGTCATTCATTTCATCATTCATCATTCATTTCATCATTCATTTTATCATTCATCCTTCATCATTCATTTCATCATTCATCGTTCACCATTTATTTCATCATTCATCATTCATTTCATCATTCATCATTCATTTCGTCATTCATTTCATCATTCAATTTATCATTCTTCATTCATTTTATCATTCATCATTCAATTCATCATTCATTTCATCATTCATCATTCATTTCATCACTCATTATTCATTTCATCATTCATTATTTATTTCATCATTCATTTCATCATTTATCATTCATTTTATCATTTCTTTTGTCATTCATTTCATCATTCATTTTATTATTCATTATTCATCCTTCATCATTCATCCTTATCATTCATTTCGTCATTCATTTCATCATTCTTCATTCATTTCATCATTCATTATTTATTTCATCATTCATTTCATCATTCATCATTGAATTCATCTTTCATCATTCATCATTCTTCATTCATTTCATCATTCTTCATTCATTTCATCATTCATTATTCATTTCATCATTAATTATTAAATTCATCATTGAATTCATCATTCATCATTAATTCCATCATTCATTATTTATTTCATCCTTCATCATTCATCCTTCATCATTCATAATTCATCATTGATTTCATCATTCATTTCGTCATTCATTTAATCATTCATCATTATTTCATCATTCATCATTCATTTCATCATTCATCATTCATTTCATCATTCATTTCATCATTCAATTCATCATTAATTTCATCATTCATTTCATCATTCATCTTTCATCATCCATTTGATCATTCATCCTTCATTATTTATTTTATCATTCATCATTCAATTCATCATTCATCATTCAATTCATCATTCATAATTCATTTCATCATTCATTTCACCATTCATCATTCATTTCATCATTCATCATTCATTTCATCATTCATCCTTCATCATTCAATTCATCATTCATCATTCATTTCATCATTCATCCTTAATCATTCATTTCATCATTCATCATTCATCTCTCATTTCATCATTCATCATTGAATTCATCATTCATTATTAATTTTGTCATTCATTATTCATCATTCATTTCATCAGTCATTATTCATTTCTTAATTCATCATTCATTATTTATTTCCTCATTCATCATTCATTTCATCATTCATCCTTCATCATTCATCAATCATTTCGTCATTCATTTCATCATTCATAATTCATCCATTACAAAATTTATCATTCATTATTTATTTCATCATTCATCCTTCATTTCCTCATTCATCATTCATTTCATCATTCATCATTGAATTCATCATTCATCATTGAATTAATCATTCATCATTCATTTCATCCTTCATTTCATCATCCATCATTCATCATTTATTTCATCATTCATTTCATCATTTATTTCATCATTCATCATTGAATTCATCTTTCATCATTCATCATTCTTCATTCATTTCATCATTCATTATTCATTTCATCATTCATTATTCATTTCATCATTAATTATTAAATTCATCATTGAATTCATCATTCATCATTAATTTTATCATTCATTATTTATTTTATCCTTCATCATTCATAATTCATCATTCATCCTTCATCATTCATTTCATCATTCATTTTGTCATTCATTTCATCATTCATCATTCATTTCATTATTCATCATTTATTTCATCATTCATCCTTCATTGCATCATTTATCCTTCATTTCATCATTCATTTCATCATTCATCATTCATTTCATCATTCATTTTATCATTCATCCTTCATCATTCATTTCATCATTCATTTCGTCATTCATTTCATCATTCATCATTCATTTCATCATTCATCATTTATTTCATCATTCATTGCATCATTTATCCTTCATTTCGTCATTCATTTTATCATTCATCATTCATTTCACCATTCATCCTTTATTTCACCATTCATTTCATCATTAATCATTGAATTCATCATTCATTTCATAATTCATCATTCATTATTTATTTCATCATTCATCTCATCATTTATCATTCACCTCATCATTCATTTCATCATTCATTTCATCATGCATCATTCATTTCATTATGTATCATTTATTTCATCATTCATTTCATCATGCATCATTTATTTCATCATGCATCATTGAATTCATCTTTCATTATTCATCATTCTTCATTCATTTCATCACTCATTATTCATTTCATCATTCATTATTTATTTCATCATTTATCCTTCATTTTATCATTTGTTTTGTCATTCATTTTATTATTCATTATTCATCCTTCATCATTCATACTTCATCATTCATTTCATCATTCTTCATTCATTTCATCATTCATTATTTATTTCATCATTCATCATTCATTTCATTATTCATCATTGAATTCATCATTCATTATTGAATTCATCATTCATCATTCATTTCAACATTCATCCTTCATCATTCATCAATCATTTCGTCATTCATTTTATCATTCATCATTCATTTCATCATTCATTTCTTCATTCAGTTCATAATTCATTATTCATTATTTAATTCATCATTTATTTCATCATTCATCCTTCATCATTCATCCTTCATCATTCATTTCATCATTCATTATTCATTTCATCATTCATTGCATCATTCATTATTTATTTCATCATTCATTATTCATTTCAACATTCCTCATTCATTTCATCATTTATTTCATCATTTATCATTCATTATTTATTTCATCATTCATTTCATCATTCATCCTTCATCATTCATTTATCATTCATTATTGAGTTCATCATTCATTATTGAATTCATCATAAATTATTCATCATTCATTTCATCAGTCATTATTCATTTCATAATTCATCATTCATTATATATTTCATCATTCAATTCATCATTCATCCTTCATCATTCATCAATCATTTTGTCAATCATTTCATCATTAATCATATCATTCATCACATCATTCATTTCATAATTCATCATTCATTATTTATTTAATCATTCATCCTTCATCATTCATCATTCATTTCATCATTCATCATTCATTTCGTCATTCATAATTGAATTCATTATTTATCATTGAGTTCATCATTCATCATTGAATTAATCATTTATCATTCATCACATTATTCATTTCATCGTTCATCATTCATCATTCATTTCATCATTCAGCATTTATTTCATCATTCAGCATTTATTTCACCATTCATCATTCATTTCATCATTCTTCATTCATAATTCATCCTTCACTTCATCATTAATTTTATCATTCATTTCATCATTCATCATTCATTTCATCCTTCATCATTTATTTCATCATTTATCATTCATTTCGTCATTTATTTCATCATTCATTTTATCATTTATCATTCATTTCATCATTCATCATTCATTTCATCATTCATCCTTCAATATTCATTTTGTCATTCATTTTATCATTCATCATTCATTTCATCATTCTTAATTCATTTCACTATTAATTTCATCATTCATCATTAATTTCATCATTCATATTTCATTTAATCATTCATTCATTCATTTCATCATTAAATTCATCATTCATCATTTATTTTATTCATCCTTCATTTAATCATTCATCCTTCATCATTCATTTCATCATTCATCATTCATTTCATCATTCATTTCATCATTCATCCTTCATTTCATCATTGAATTCATCATTTATTATTGAATTTATCATTCATTATTTAGTTTTCATTTCATAATTCATTGTTCATTATTTATTTCATCATTCATTTCATAATTCGTCATTCATTTTATCATTCATCATTCATTATATATTCATCCCATCATTTATCGCATCATTCATTTCATAATTCATCATTCATTATTTTTTTTCATCATTCATTTCATCATTCATTCTTCATCATTCATTATTCATTTCATCATTCATCATTCATTATTTATTTCATCATTCTTCATATCATTCATCCTTCATCATTCATCCTTCATCATTCATTTTGTTATTCATTTCATCATTCATTTTATCATTCATTTCATCATTCATTATTCAATTCATCATTCATTTCATCATTCATCCTTCATCATTCATTTCATCATTTATTTCATCATTCATCATTCAATTCATCATTCATTTTATCATTCATCCTTCATCATGCATTATTCATTTCATCATTCATTTCGTCATTCATTTCATCATTCAATTTATCATTCATTTCATTATTTAATTCATCATTCATCCTTCATCATTCATTTCATCATTTATCATTCATTTCATCATTCAATTCATCATTAATTCTTCATCATTAATTTTGTCATTCATCATTGAAGTCATCATTCATCATTGAATTCATCATTCATAATTCATCTTTCATTTCATCCTTTATTTCATCATTCAGCATTCATTTCATCATTCATCATTCATTTCATTATTCATCATTCATAATTCATCTTTAATTTCATAATTCATCATTCATCTTTCATTTCATCATTTATTTCATCATTATTTCATCATTCATCATTCATTTCATCATTCATCATTCATTTCATCATTCATTTCATCATTATTTCATCATTCATCATTCATTTCATCATTCATCATTCATTTCATCATTCAATTCGTCATTAATTTCATCATTAATTTCATCATTTATCTGTCATCATCCATTTGATCATTCATCCTTCATCATTTATTTCATCATTCATCATTCTTCATTGAACTTCATCATTCATTTCAACATTCATCATATCATTCATCATTCATCCTTTAACATTCATCATTCAATTCATCATTCATCCTTCATCATTCATTTCATCATTCATCATTCATTTCCTCATTCATCATTCATTATTTATTTCATCATTCATCATTGATTTCATCATTCATCATTGATTTCATCAATTATCCTTCATCATTTATTTCATCTTTCATCCATCATTCATTTTATCATTCATCATTTATTTCATCATTCATCCTTCATCATTCATTTCATCATTCATCATTCATTTCGTCATTCATTTCATCATTCATTTTATATTTCACCTATCAATTTATCATTCATCTCATCATTCATCCTTCATCATTCATTTAGTCATTCATTTCATTATTCATTTTATCATTCATCATTTATTTCATCATTCATCCTTTATCATTCATTTCATCATTCATCATTCATTCCGTCATTCATTTCATCATTCATTTTATCATTCAGCAATCAATTAATCATTCATCCTTCATCATCCATCCTTCATCATTCATTTAATCATTCATTATTGAATTCATCATTCATTATTGAATTTATCATTCATTATTCATCATTCATTTCATCCTTCATCATTAATTTCATAATTCATTTCATAATTCATCACATCATTCATCACATCATTCAATTCATAATTCATCATTCATTATTTATTTCATCATTCAGTTCATCATTCATCCTTCATCATTCATTTCATCATTCATCATTCATTTCGTCATTCATTTCCTCAATCATTTCATCATTCTTCACATCATTCATCATTAATTTCATCATTCATTTCATCATTCATCATTCATTTCATCATTCATCATTTATTTCATCATTCATTATTCATAATTAATGTTTCAAGTCATCATTTATCTTTCATTTCATCATTCATTTCATTATTAATCCTTTATCCTTCATCATTCATCCTTCATCCTTCATTTCATCATTCATCATTTATCATTCATTTCATCATTCATCATTCAATTCATCATTCATTTCATCATTCATTTCATCATTCATCATTTATTTCATCATTCATCCTTCATTGCATCATTTATCCTTCATTTCGTCATTCATTTCATCATTCATCATTCATTTCATCATTCATTTTATCATTCATCCTTCATCATTCATTTCATCATTCATCGTTCACCATTTATTTCATCATTCATCATTCATTTCATCATTCATCATTCATTTCGTCATTCATTTCATCATTCAATTTATCATTCTTCATTCATTTTATCATTCATCATTCAATTCATCATTCATTTCATCATTCATCATTCATTTCATCACTCATTATTCATTTCATCATTCATTATTTATTTCATCATTCATTTCATCATTTATCATTCATTTTATCATTTCTTTTGTCATTCATTTCATCATTCATTTTATTATTCATTATTCATCCTTCATCATTCATCCTTATCATTCATTTCGTCATTCATTTCATCATTCTTCATTCATTTCATCATTCATTATTTATTTCATCATTCATTTCATCATTCATCATTGAATTCATCTTTCATCATTCATCATTCTTCATTCATTTCATCATTCTTCATTCATTTCATCATTCATTATTCATTTCATCATTAATTATTAAATTCATCATTGAATTCATCATTCATCATTAATTCCATCATTCATTATTTATTTCATCCTTCATCATTCATCCTTCATCATTCATAATTCATCATTGATTTCATCATTGATTTCATCATTCATTTCGTCATTCATCATTCATTTCATCATTCATTTCATCATTATTTCATCATTCATTTCATCATTCATCATTCATTTCATCATTCAATTCATCATTCATTTCATCATTCATTTCATCATTCATCTGTCATCATCCATTTGATCATTCATCCTTCATTATTTATTTTATCATTCATCATTCAATTCATCATTCATCATTCAATTCATCATTCATAATTCATTTCATCATTCATTTCACCATTCATCATTCATTTCATCATTCATCATTCATTTCATCATTCATCCTTCATCATTCAATTCATCATTCATTTCATCATTCATCCTTAATCATTCATTTCATCATTCATCATTCATCTCTCATTTCATCATTCATCATTGAATTCATCATTCATTATTAATTTTGTCATTCATTATTCATCATTCATTTCATCAGTCATTATTCATTTCTTAATTCATCATTCATTATTTATTTCCTCATTCATCATTCATTTCATCATTCATCCTTCATCATTCATCAATCATTTCGTCATTCATTTCATCATTCATAATTCATCCATTACAAAATTTATCATTCATTATTTATTTCATCATTCATCCTTCATTTCCTCATTCATCATTCATTTCATCATTCATCATTGAATTCATCATTCATCATTGAATTAATCATTCATCATTCATTTCATCCTTCATTTCATCATCCATCATTCATCATTTATTTCATCATTCATTTCATCATTTATTTCATCATTCATCATTGAATTCATCTTTCATCATTCATCATTCTTCATTCATTTCATCATTCATTATTCATTTCATCATTCATTATTCATTTCATCATTAATTATTAAATTCATCATTGAATTCATCATTCATCATTAATTTTATCATTCATTATTTATTTTATCCTTCATCATTCATAATTCATCATTCATCCTTCATCATTCATTTCATCATTCATTTTGTCATTCATTTCATCATTCATCATTCATTTCATTATTCATCATTTATTTCATCATTCATCCTTCATTGCATCATTTATCCTTCATTTCATCATTCATTTCATCATTCATCATTCATTTCATCATTCATTTTATCATTCATCCTTCATCATTCATTTCATCATTCATTTCGTCATTCATTTCATCATTCATCATTCATTTCATCATTCATCATTTATTTCATCATTCATCCTTCATTGCATCATTTATCCTTCATTTCGTCTTTCATTTCATCATTCATCATTCATTTCATCATTCATCGTTCACCATTTATTTCATCATTCATTTCATCATTCATCATTCATTTCGTCATTCATTTCATCATTCAATTTATCATTCTTCATTCATTTTATCATTCATCATTCAATTCATCATTCATTTCATCATTATTTCATCATTTATTTCATCATTCAATTCATCATTCATTTCATCATTCATCTGTCATCATCCATTTGATCATTCATCCTTCATCATTCATTATTTATTTTATCATTCATCAATTAATTCATCATTCATCATTCAATTCATCATTCATAATTCATTTCATCATTCATTTCACCATTCATCATTCATTTCATCATTCATCATTCATTTCATAATTCATCATTCATTATTTATTTCATCATTCATCTCATCATTCATCTCATCATATCATTCATCATTCATGTCATCATTCATCTCATCATTCATTTGATCATGCATCATTCATTTGATCATGCATCATTCATTTCAGCATTCATCATTCATCATTGAAATCATCATTCATTTTATCATTCATCATTCATTTCACCATTCATCCTTTATTTCACCATTCATTTCATCATTAATCATTGAATTCATCATTCATTTCATAATTCATCATTCATTATTTATTTCATCATTCATCTCATCATTCATCATTTATCTCATCTTTCATCTCCTCATTTATCATTCACCTCATCATTCATTTCATCATTCATTTCATCATGCATCATTCATTTCATCATGTATCATTTATTTCATCATTCATTTCATCATGCATCATTTATTTCATCATGCATCATTGAATTCATCTTTCATTATTCATCATTCTTCATTCATTTCATCACTCATTATTCATTTCATCATTCATTATTTATTTCATCATTCATCCTTCATTTTATCATTTGTTTTGTCATTCATTTTATTATTCATTATTCATCATTCATCATTCATACTTCATCATTCATTTCGTCATTCATTTCATCATTCTTCATTCATTTCATCATTCATTATTTATTTCATCATTCATTTCATCATTCATCATTTATTTCATCATTCATCCTTGATCATTCATTTCATCATTCATCATTCATTTCATCATTCATCATTCATTTCATTATTCATCATTGAATTCATCATTCATTATTGAATTCATCATTTATCATTCATTTCAACATTCATCCTTCATCATTCATTTTATCATTCATCATTCATTTCATCATTCATTTCTTCATTCATTTCATAATTCATTATTCATTATTTAATTCATCATTTATTTCATCATTCATCCTTCATCATTCATCCTTCATCATTCATTTCATCATTCATTATTCATTTCATCATTCATTGCATCATTCATTATTTATTTCATCATTCAACGTTCATTTCATCATTCATCATTCATTTAATTATTCATCATTCATTTCATCATTCATTATTCATTTCAACATTCCTCATTCATTTCATCATTTATTTCATCATTTATCATTCATTATTTATTTCATCATTTATTTCATCATTCATCCTTCATCATTCATTTATCATTCATCATTGAGTTCATCATTCATTATTGAATTCATCATAAATTATTCATCATTCATTTCATCAGTCATTATTCATTTCATAATTCATCATTCATTATATATTTCATCATTCAATTCATCATTCATCCTTCATCATTCATCAATCATTTTGTCATTCATTTCATCATTAATCATATCATTCATCACATCATTCATTTCATAATTCATCATTCATTATTTATTTAATCATTTATCCTTCATCATTCATCATTCATTTCATCATTCATCATTCATTTCGTCATTCATAATTGAATTCATTATTTATCATTGAGTTCATCATTCATCATTGAATTAATCATTTATCATTCATCACATTATTCA
Organism: Mixophyes australis; assembly: GCA_036250195.1. NCBI lineage: Eukaryota > Metazoa > Chordata > Amphibia > Anura > Limnodynastidae > Mixophyes > Mixophyes australis. The sequence continues at coordinate 221,470,545 of JAVHZZ010000002.1, forward strand.
TTTCATCGTTCATCATTCATCATTCATTTCATCATTCAGCATTTATTTCATCATTCAGCATTTATTTCACCATTCATCATTCATTTCATCATTCTTCATTCATAATTCATCCTTCACTTCATCATTAATTTTATCATTCATTTCATCATTCATCATTCATTTCATCCTTCATCATTTATTTCATCATTTATCATTCATTTCGTCATTTATTTCATCATTCATTTTATCATTTATCATTCATTTCATCATTCATCATTCATTTCATCATTCATCCTTCAATATTCATTTCGTCATTCATTTCATCATTCATTTCATCATTCATTCTATCATTTATCCTTCATCATTCATTCCATCATTCATTTTGTCATTCATCATTCATTTCATCATTCTTAATTCATTTCACTATTAATTTCATCATTCATCATTAATTTCATCATTCATCTTTCATTTTATCATTCATTCATTCATTTCATCATTAAATTCATCATTCATCATTTATTTTATTCATCCTTCATTTAATCATTCATCCTTCATCATTCATTTCATCATTCATCATTCATTTCATCATTCATTTCATCATTCTTCCTTCATTTCATCATTGAATTCATCATTTATTATTGAATTCATCATTCATTATTCAGTTTTCATTTCATAATTCATCGTTCATTATTTATTTCATCATTCATTTCATAATTCGTCATTCATTTTATCATTCATCATTCATTATATATTCATCCCATCATTTATCGCATCATTCATTTCATAATTCATCATTCATTATTTGTTTCATCATTCATTTCATCATTCATTCTTCATCATTCATTATTCATTTCATCATTCATCATTCATTATTTATTTCATCATTCTTCATATCATTCATCCTTCATCATTCATTTCATCATTCATCCTTCATCATTCATTTTGTTATTCATTTCATCATTCATTTTATCATTCATCATTCATTTCATCATTCATTATTCAATTCATCATTCATTTCATCATTCATCCTTCATCATTCATCATTCATTTCATCATTTATTTCATCATTCATCATTCAATTCATCATTCATTTTATCATTCATCCTTCATCATGCATCATTCATTTCATCATTCATCATTCATTTCGTCATTCATTTCATCATTCAATTTATCATTCATTTCATTATTTAATTCATCATTCATCCTTCATCATTCATTTCATCATTTATCATTCATTTCATCATTCAATTCATCATTCATTCTTCATCATTAATTTTGTCATTCATCATTGAAGTCATCATTCATCATTGAATTCATCATTCATAATTCATCTTTCATTTCATCCTTTATTTCATCATTCAGCATTCATTTCATCATTCATCATTCATTTCATTATTCATCATTCATAATTCATCTTTAATTTCATAATTCATCATTCATCTTTCATTTCATCATTTATTTCATCATTATTTCATCATTCATCATTCATTTCATCATTCATCATTCATTTCATCATTCATTTCATCATTATTTCATCATTCATCATTCATTTCATCATTCATCATTCATTTCATCATTCAATTCGTCATTAATTTCATCATTAATTTCATCATTTATCTGTCATCATCCATTTGATCATTCATCCTTCATCATTTATTTCATCATTCATCATTCTTCATTGAACTTCATCATTCATTTCAACATTCATCATATCATTCATCATTCATCCTTCATCATTCATCATTCAATTCATCATTCATCCTTCATCATTCATTTCATCATTCATTTTATCATTCATCATTCATTTCCTCATTCATTATTTATTTCATCATTCATCATTCATCATTGATTTCATCATTCATCATTGATTTCATCAATTATCCTTCATCATTTATTTCATCATTCATCCTTCATTCATTTTGTCATTCATTTCATCATTCATGTTATCATTCATCATTCATTTTATCATTCATCATTCATTTCGTCATTCATTTCATCATTCATTTTATATTTCACCTATCAATTTATCATTCATCTCATCATTCATCCTTCATGATTCATTTAGTCATTCATTTCATCATTCATTTTATCATTCATCATTTATTTCATCATTCATCCTTTATCATTCATTTCATCATTCATCATTCATTTCGTCATTCATTTCATCATTCATTTTATCATTCAGCAATCAATTAATCATTCATCCTTCATCATCCATCCTTCATCATTCATTTAATCATTCATCATTGAATTCATCATTCATTATTGAATTTATCATTCATTATTCATCATTCATTTCATCCTTCATCATTAATTTCATAATTCATCACATCATTCATCACATCATTCAATTCATAATTCATCATTCATTATTTATTTCATCATTCAGTTCATCATTCATCCTTCATTTCATCATTCATCATTCATTTCGTCATTCATTTCCTCAATCATTTCATCATTCATCACATCATTCATCATTAATTTCATCATTCATTTCATCATTCATCATTCATTTCATCATTCATCATTCATTTCATCATTCATTATTCATAATTAATGTTTCAAGTCATCATTTATCTTTCATTTCATCATTCATCATTCATTTCATTATTAATCCTTTATCCTTCATCATTCATCCTTCATCCTTCATTTCATCATTCATCATTTATCATTCATTTCATCATTCATCATTCAATTCATCATTCATTTCATCATTCATCATTTATTTCATCATTCATCCTTCATTGCATCATTTATCCTTCATTTCGTCATTCATTTCATCATTCATCATTCATTTCATCATTCATTTTATCATTCATCCTTCATCATTCATTTCATCATTCATCATTCATTTCATCATTCATCATTCATTTCGTCATTCATTTCATCATTCAATTTATCATTCTTCATTCATTTTATCATTCATCATTCAATTCATCATTCATTTCATCATTCATCATTCATTTCATCACTCATTATTCATTTCATCATTCATTATTTATTTCATCATTCATTTCATCATTTATCCTTCATTTTATCATTTGTTTTGTCATTCATTTCATCATTCATTTCATCATTCTTCATTCATTTCATCATTCATTATTTATTTCATCATTCATTTTATCATTCATCATTGAATTCATCTTTCATCATTCATCATTCTTCATTCATTTCATCATTCATTATTCATTTCATCATTCATTATTCATTTCATCATTAATTATTAAATTCATCATTGAATTCATCATTCATCATTAATTTCATCATTCATTATTTATTTCATCCTTCATCATTCATCCTTCATCATTCATAATTCATCATTCATTTCATCATTCATTTAATCATTCATCATTCATTTCATCATTATTTCATCATTCATCCTTCATTTCATCATTCATCATTCATTTCATCATTCATCATTCATTTCATCATTCATTTCATCATTCAATTCATCAATAATTTCATCATTCATCTGTCATCATCCATTTTATCATTCATCCTTCATTATTTATTTTATCATTCATCATTCAATTCATCATTCATCATTCAATTCATCATTCATAATTCATTTCATCATTCATTTCACCATTCATCATTCATTTCATCATTCATTTCATCATTCATCCTTCATCATTCAATTCATCATTCATCATTCATTTCATCATTCATCCTTCATCATTCATTTCATCATTCATCATTTATCTCTCATTTAATTATTCATCATTGAATTCATCATTCATTATTAATTTTATCATTCATTATTCATCATTCATGTCATCAGTCATTAATCATTTCTTAATTCATCATTCATTATTTATTTCATCATTCATCATTCATTTCATCATTCATCCTTCATCATTCATCAATCATTTCATCATTCATTTCATCATTCATAATTCATCCATTACAAAATTTATCATTCATTATTTATTTCATCATTCATCCTTCATTTCCTCATTCATCATTCATTTCATCATTCATCATTGAATTCATCATTCATCATTGAATTAATCATTCATCATTCATTTCATCCTTCATTTCATCAACCATCATTCATTTCATCATTCATCATTTATTTCATCATTCATTTCATCATTAGTTTCATCATTCATCCTTCATTTCATCATTCATCCTTCATTTCATCTTTCATTTCATCATTCATTTCATCATTCATCATTGAATTCATCTTTCATCATTCATCATTCTTCATTCATTTCATCCTTCATTATTCATTTCATCATTCATTATTCATTTCATCATTAATTATTAAATTCATCATTGAATTCATCATTCATCATTAATTTTATCATTCATTATTTATTTCATCCTTCGTCATTCATAATTCATCATTCATCCTTCGTCATTCATTTCATCGTTCATTTCGTCATTCATTTCATCATTCATTTCATCATTATTTCATCATTCATCATTCATCATTCATTTCATCATTCATTTCATCATTCAATTCATCAGTAATTTCATCATTCATTTTATCATTCATCCGTCATCATCCATTTGATCATTCATCCTTCATCATTCATTATTTATTTTATCATTCATCAATTAATTCATCATTCATCATTCAATTCATCATTCATCATTCATTTCATCATTCATTTTACCATTCATCATTCATTTCATCATTCATCATTCAATTCATCATTCATCATTCATTATTTATTTCATCATTCATCTCATCATATCATTCATCATTCATGTCATCATTTATCATTGATCTCATCATTCATTTGATCATGCATCATTCATTTCAGCATTCATCATTCATTTCATCATTCATCATTGAAATCATCATTAATTTTATCATTCATCATTCATTTCACCATTCATCCTTTATTTCACCATTCATTTCATCATTAATCATTGAATTCATCATTCATTTCATAATTCATCATTCATTATTTATTTCATCATTCATCTCATCATTCATCATTTATCTCATCTTTCATCTCCTCATTTATCATTCACCTCATCATTCATTTCACCATTCATTTCATCATGTATCATTTATTTCATCATTCATTTCATCATTCATTATTTATTTCATCATTCATCCTTCATTTTATCATTTGTTTTGTCATTCATTTTATTATTCATTATTCATCCTTCATCATTCATCATTCATCCTTCATCATTCATTTCGTCATTCATTTCATCATTCTTCATTCATTTCATCATTCATTATTTATTTCATCATTCATTTCATCATTCATCATTCATTTCATTATTCATCATTGAATTCATTATTCATCATTCATTTCATCATTCATCCTTCATCATTCATCAATCATTTCGTCATTCATTTTATCATTCATCATTCATTTCATCATTCAGCATTCATTTCTTCATTCATTTCATAATTCATTATTCATTATTTAATTCATCATTTATTTCATCATTCATCCTTCATCATTCATTTCATCATTCATTATTCATTTCATCATACATTGCATCATTCATTATTTATTTCATCATTCAACGTTCATTTCATCATTCATCATTCATCATTCATTTAATTATTCATCCTTTATCATTCATTTTGTCATTCATTTCATCATTCATTTTATCATTCATTATTCATTTCAACATTCATCATTCATTTCATCATTCATCCTTCATCATTCATTTATCATTCATCATTGAGTTCATCATTCATTATTGAATTCATCATAAATTATTCATCATTCATTTCATCAGTTATTATTCATTTCATAATTCATCCTTCATCATTCTTCAATCATTTTGTCATTCATTTCATCATTCATCATATCATTCATCACATCATTCATTTCATAATTCATCATTCATTATTTATTTAATCATTCATCCTTCATCATTCATCATTCATTTCATCATTCATCATTCATTTCGTCATTCATCATTGAATTCATTATTTATCATTGAGTTCATCATTCATCATTGAATTAATCATTTATCATTCATCACATTATTCATTTCATCGTTCATCATTCATCATCCATTTCATCATTCAGCATTAATTTCATCATTCAGCATTTATTTCACCATTCATCATTCATTTCATCATTCTTCATTCATCTTTCACTTCATCATTAATTTTATCATTCATTTTATCATTCATCATTCATCATTCATTTCATCCTTCATCATTTATTTCATCATTTATCATTCATTTCGTCATTCATTTTATCATTTATCATTCATTTCATCATTCATCATTCATCCTTCAATATTCATTTTGTCATTCATTTCATCATTCATTCTATCATTCATTCTTCATCATTCATTTCATCATTCATTTTGTCATTCATTTTATCATTCATCATTCATTTCATCATTCTTAATTCATTTCATCATTCATTTCATTATTCATCATTAATTTAATCATTCATCTTTCATTTAATCATTCATTCATTCATTTCATCATTAAATTCATCATTCATCATTTATTTTATTCATCCTTCATTTAATCATTCATCCTTCATCATTCATTTCATCATTCATTTCATCATTCATTTCATCATTCATCCTTCATCATTCATTTCATCATTGAATTCATCATTTATTATTTCATTCATCATTCATTATTCATCTTTCATTTCATAATTCATCGTTCATTATTTATTTCATCATTCATTTCATAATTCGTAATTCATTTTATCATTCATCATTCATTATATATTCATCCCATCATTTATCGCATCATTCATTTCATAATTCATCATTCATTATTTGTTTCATCATTCATTTCATCATTCATTCTTCATCATTCATTATTCATTTCATCATTCATCATTCATTATTTATTTCATCATTCTTCATTCATTATTTATTTCATCATTCTTCATATAATTCATCCTTTATCATTCATTTCATCATTCATCCTTCATCATTCATTTTGTCATTCATTTCATCATTCATTTCATCATTCATTCTTCATCATTCATTTCATCATTCATTTAGTAATTCATTTCATCATTTATTATTTATTTCATCATTCATCATTTATTTCATCATTCATCCTTCATTTCATCATTCATCTCTCATTTTATCATTCATCATTGAATTCATCATTCATTATTGAATTTATCATTCATTATTCATCATTCATTTCATCAGTCAGTATTCATTTCTTAATTCATCATTCATTATTTATTTCATCATTCATCCTTCATCATTCATTTCATCATTCATCATTCATTTCATCATCATTCATCATTCATAATTCATCTTTCATTTCATAATTCATCTTACATTTCATCATTCATTATTCATCATTCATTTCATCATTCATCATTAATTCCATCATTAATTTCACCATTCATTTCATCATTCATTTTATCATTCATTTTGTCATTCAATTCATCATTCATTTCATCATTCATCATTCTTTTCATCATTTATCATTCATTTCATCATTTATTTCATCATTCATCCTTCATCATGCATCATTCATTTCATCATTCATTTAGTCATTCATCATTGAATTCATCATTCATCTTTCATTTCATCCTTTATTTCATCATTCATCATTCATTTCATCATTCATTTCATCATTCATCATTCATAATTAATCTTTCATTTCATCATTCATCATTCATCTTTAATTTCATCATTCATCGTTCATTTCTTCATTCATCATTCATTTCATCATTAATTTCGTCATTCATTTCATCATTCATTATTCATTTCATCATTCATCATTTATTTCATCTTCCATCCTTCATCATTTATTTCGTTATTCATTTCATTATTCATCCTTCATCATTTATTTCATCATTAATTATTCCTTTCATCATTAATCATTCATTTCTTCATTCAATTTATCGTTCATTATTCATGTTATCATTCATCATTCAATTCATCATTCATCATTCATTTTATCATTCATCCTTCATCATTCATTTCATTATTCATCCTTCAGCATTCATTTCATCATGCATCATTCATTTCATCATTCATCATTCATTTCACCATTCATTTCATTATTCATCATTCATTTCATCATTCATCCTTCATCATTCATCCTTCATCATTCATCTTACATTTCATCATTCATTTAATCATTTATCCTTCATCATTCATTTCATCATTCATTTCATCATTCATCATTTATTTTGTCATTCATTTTATCATTCATCATTCATTTCATCATTCATCTTTCATTTAATCATTCATTCATTCATCATTCATTTCATCATTTATTTCATAATTCATCACTAATTTCATCATTAATTTCATCATTCATTTACTTCAACATTCATTTCATCTTTTATTTCATCAATAATTTCATTATTCATCATTAATTATATCATTCATCATTAATTTCATCATTCATTATTTATTTCATCATTTATCCTTCATTTCATCTTTCATTCTTTATCATTCATTTCATCATTCATCCTTCATCATTTATTTCATCATACATTTCGTGACTTATTTCATCATTCATCATTCATTTCATCATTCATCCTTCATCATTCATTTCATCATTTATTTCATAATTCATCATTCATTTCATCATTCATTTCATCATTCAATTTATCATTCATCATTTATTTCATCATTTAATTCATCATTCATCATTCATTCATCATTCATCCTTCTTCATTCATTTCATCATTCATTATATCATTTCATCATTCATTTCATCATTTATCATTCATTTCATTATTCATCATTCAATTCATCATTCATCCTTCATCATTCATTTCATCATTCATCATTCATTTCATCATTCATTTCATCATTCATTATTCATTTCATCATTCATCATTCATTTCATCATTCATCATTCATTTCGTCATTCATTACATCATTCAATTTATCATTCATTTCATCATTTAATACATCATTCATCCTTCATCATTTATTTGATCATTTATCATTCATTTCATCATTCATTATTCATTTCATCATTCATCATTTAATTCATCATTCATTTTATCATTCATCCTTCATCATGCATCATTCATTTCATCATTCATCATTCATTTCGTCATTCATTTCATCATTCAATTTATCATTCATCATTCATTTCATCATTTAATTTATCATTCATCCTTCATCATTCATTTCATCATTTATCATTCATTTCATCATTCATCATTCAATTCATCATTCATCTTTCATCATTCATTTCATCATTCATCATTCATTTCGTCATTCATCATTGAATTCATCATTCATCATTGAATTCATCATTCATCTTTCATTTCATCATTCATCATTCATAATTAATCTTTCATTTCATCATTCATCATTCATCTTTAATTTCATCATTCATCGTTCATTTCATCATTCATTTCATCATTAATTTCGTCATTCATTTCATCATTCATTTTATCATTTATCTCATAATTCATCATTCATTTCATCATTCATCATTTATTTCATCTTCCATCCTTCATCATTCATTTCGTCATTCATTTCATCATTTATCCTTCATCATTTATTTCATCAATAATTATTCCTTTCATCATCCATCATTCATTTCTTCATTCATTTCATCATTCAATTTATCGTTCATTATTCATTTCATCTTTCATCATTCATTTCACCACTCATTTCATCATTCATTTCATCATTCATTATTTATTTCATCATTCATCATTCACTTCATCATTCATCCTTCATCATTTATTTCATCATTCATTTCATCATTCATCATTCATTTTGTCATTCATTTCATCATTCTTCATTGATTTTATCATTCATTATTCATTTCATCATTCATCTTTCATATAATCATTCATTCATTCATCATTCATTTATTTCATCATTTATTTCATAATTCATCATTAATTTCGTCATTAATTTCATCATTCATTTATTTCAACATTCATTTCATCTTTCATTTCATCATTAATTTCATTATTCATCATTAATTTCATCATTCATCATTAATTTCATCATTTATCCTTCATTTCCTCTTTCATTCTTCAGCATTCATTTCATCATTCATCCTTCATCATTCATTTCATCATACATTTCGTGATTTATTTCATCATTCATTTCATCATTCATCATTCATTTCATCATTCATCCTTCATCATTCATTTAATCATTTATTTCATAATTCATGATTAAATTCATCATTCATTTTATCATTCATCCTTCATCATGCATCATTCATTTCATCATTCATCATTCATTTCATCATTCATTTCATCATTCAATTTATCATTCATCATTCATTTCATCATTCATCATTCATTTCGTCATTTATTTCATCATTCATTTCATCATTCATCCTTCTTCATTCATTTCATCATTCATTATATCATTTCATCATTCATTTCATCATTTATCTTTCATTTCATTATTCATCATTCAATTCATCATTCATCATTCATCATATCATTCATCATTGAATTCATCATTCATCATTTATTTCATAATTCATCATTCATTATTAATTTCATCATTCATTTCATCATTCATGTCATAATTCATCATTCATTATTTATTATTTATTTCATCATTCATTTCACCATTCATCATTCATTTGATCATTCATTATTCATTTCATCATTCATTTCATCATGCATCATTCATTTCATCATTCATCTCGTCATTCATTTCATCATTTATTATTTCTTTCATAATTCATTTTATCATTCATCCTTCATTTCATCATTCATCTCTAATTTCATCATTCATCATTGAATTCATCATTCATTATTGAATTCATCATTCATTATTCATTTCATCAGTCATTATTCATTTCTTAATTCATCATTCATTATTTATTTTATCATTCATCATTCATTTCATCTTTCATCAAACATTTCATCATTCATTTCATCATTCATCACATCATTCATTTCATAATTCATCATTCATTATTTATTTCATCATTCATCATTCATTTCATCATTCATAATTCATATTTCATTTAATAATTCATCTTACATTTCATCATTCATTTCATCATTCATCCTTCATCATTCATTTCATCATTCATCATTCATTTTGTCATTTATTTCATCATTCATTTCATCATTCATCCTTCATCATTCATTTCATCATTCATTTCATCATTTATCATTCATTTCATCATTCATTTCATCATTCAATTTATCATTCCTTTCATCATTTAATTCATCATTCATTCCATCATTCATAATTCATTTCGTCATGTATTTCATCATTCATCATTCATTTCATCATTCATCCTTCTTCATTCATTTCATCATTTATTATTCATTTCATCATTCATCATTCAATTCATCATTCATCATTCATTTTATCATTCATCATTCATTTCATTATTCATAATTCATCTTACATTTCATAATTCATCTTACATTTCATCATGTATTTCATCATTCATTTTACATTCATCCTTCATCATTCATTTCATCATTCATCCTTCATCATTCATTTCATCATTCATCATTCATTTCGTCATTCATTTCATCATTCAATTTATCATTCATCATTCATTTCATCATTTAATTCATCCTTCATCATTCATTTCATCATTTATCATTCATTTCATCATTCATTTCATCATTCATCATTCAATTCATCATTCATTTTATCATTCATCCTTCATCATGCATCATTCATTTCATCGTTCATCATTCATTTCATCATTCATTTCATCATTAATTTCGTCATTCATTTCATCATTCATTTTATCATTCATCTCATAATTCATCATTCATTTCATCATTCATCATTTATTTCATCTTCCATCCTTCATCATTCATTTCGTCATTCATTTCATCATTCATCCTTCATCATTTATTTCATCAATAATTATTCCTTTCATCATCCATCATTCATTTCTTCATTCATTTCATCATTCAATTTATCGTTCATTATTCATTTCATCTTTCATCATTCATTTCACCATTCATTTCATCATTCATTATTTATTTCATCATTCATTTCATAATTCATCATTCACTTCATCATTCATCCTTCATCATTCATTTCATCATTCATTTCATCATTCATCATTCATTTTGTCATTCATTTCATCATTCTTCATTCATTTTATCATTCATTATTCATTTCATCATTCATCTTTCATATAATCATTCATTCATTCATTCATCATTCATTTATTTCATCATTTATTTCATAATTCATCATTAATTTCATCATTAATTTCATCATTCATTTATTTCAACATTCATTTCATCTTTCATTTCATCATTAATTTCATTATTCATCATTAATTTCATCATTCATCATTAATTTCATCATTTATCCTTCATTTCCTCTTTCATTCTTCAGCATTCATTTCATCATTCATCCTTAATCATTCATTTCATCATACATTTCGTGATTTATTTCATCATTCATTTCATCATTCATCATTCATTTCATCATTCATCCTTCATCATTCATTTAATCATTTATTTCATAATTCATGATTAAATTCATCATTCATTTTATCATTCATCCTTCATCATGCATCATTCATTTCATCATTCATCATTCATTTCATCATTCATTTCATCATTCAATTTATCATTCATCATTCATTTCATCATTCATCATTCATTTCGTCATTTATTTCATCATTCATTTCATCATTCATCCTTCTTCATTCATTTCATCATTCATTATATCATTTCATCATTCATTTCATCATTTATCTTTCATTTCATTATTCATCATTCAAATCATCATTCATCATTCATCATATCATTCATCATTGAATTCATCATTCATCATTTATTTCATAATTCATCATTCATTATTAATTTCATCATTCATTTCATCATTCATTTCATAATTCATCATTCATTATTTATTATTTATTTCATCATTCATTTCACCATTCATCATTCATTTCATCATTCATTATTCATTTCAACATTCATTTCATCATTTATTATTTCTTTCATAATTCATTTTATCATTCATCCTTCATTTCATCATTCATCTCTAATTTCATCATTCATCATTGAATTCATCATTCATTATTGAATTCATCATTCATCATTCATTTCATCAGTCATTATTCATTTCTTAATTCATCATTCATTATTTATTTCATCATTCATCATTCATTTCATTTTTCATCAAACATTTCATCATTCATTTCATCATTCATCACATCATTCATTTCATAATTCATCATTCATTATTTATTTCATCATTCATCATTCATTTCATCATTCATAATTCATATTTCATTTAATAATTCATCTTACATTTCATCATTCATTTCATCATTCATCCTTCATCATTCATTTCATCATTCATCATTCATTTTGTCATTTATTTCATCATTCATTTCATCATTCATCCTTCATCATTCATTTCATCATTCATTTCATCATTTATCATTCATTTCATCATTCATTTCATCATTCAATTTATCATTCCTTTCATCATTTAATTCATCATTCATTCCATCATTCATAATTCATTTCGTCATGTATTTCATCATTCATCATTCATTTCATCATTCATCCTTCTTCATTCATTTCATCATTTATTATTCATTTCATCATTCATCATTCAATTCATCATTCATCATTCATTTTATCATTCATCATTCATTTCATTATTCATAATTCATCTTACATTTCATAATTCATCTTACATTTCATCATTTATTTCATCATTCATTTTACATTCATCCTTCATCATTCATTTCATCATTCATCCTTCATCATTCATTTCATCATTCATCATTCATTTCGTCATTCATTTCATCATTCAATTTATCATTCATCATTCATTTCATCATTTAATTCATCCTTCATCATTCATTTCATCATTTATCATTCATTTCATCATTCATTTCATCATTCATCATTCAATTCATCATTCATTTTATCATTCATCCTTCATCATGCATCATTCATTTCATCGTTCATCATTCATTTCATCATTCAATTTATCATTCATCATTCATTTCATCATTTAATTCATCATTCATCCTTCATCATTCATTTCATCATTTATCATTCATTTCATTATTCATCATTCAATTCATCATTCATCATTCATCATATCATTCATCTTATCATTCATCATTGAATTCATCATTCATCATTTATTTCATAATTCATCATTCATTATTAATTTCATCATTCATTTCATCATTCATTTCATAATTCATCATTCATTATTTATTATTCATTTCATCATTCATCATTCATTTCATCATTCATTTCATCATTCATTATTCATTTCATCATTCATTTCATCATGCATCATTCATTTCATCATTTATTATTTCTTTCATCATTCATTTTATCATTCATCCTTCATTTCATAATTCATCTCTAATTTCATCATTCATCATTGAATTCATCATTCATTATTGAATTCATCATTCATTATTCATCATTCATTTCATCAGTCATTATTCATTTCTTAATTCATCATTCATTATTTATTTCATCATTCATCATTCATTTCATCATTCATCATTCATTTCATCATTCATCAATCATTTCATCATTCATTTCATCATTCATTTTATCATTCATCACATCATTCATTTCATAATTCATCATTGATTATTTATTTCATCATTCATCATTCATTTCATCATTCATAATTCATCTTTCATTTAATAATTCATCTTACATTTCATCATTCATTTCATCATTCATTTCATCATTCATCCTTCATTTCATCATTCATTTCATCATTCATTTTGTCATTTATTTCATCATTCATCCTTCATCATTCATTTCATCATTCATTTCATCATTTATCATTCATTTGATCATTCATTTCATCATTCAATTTATCATTCCTTTCATCATTTAATTCATCATTCATTCCATCATTCATCATTCATTTCGTCATTTATTTCATCATTCATCATTCATTTCATCATTCATCCTTCTTCATTCATTTCATCATTTATTATTAATTTCATCATTCAATTCATCATTCATTTCATCATTCATCATTCATTTCATTATTCATAATTCATCTTACATTTCATCATTTATTTCATCATTCATTTTATCATTTATCCTTCATCATTCATTTCATCATTCATCCTTCATCATTCATTTCATCATTCATCATTCATTTCGTCATTCATTTTATCATTCAATTTATCATTCATCATTCATTTCATCATTTAATTCATCCTTCATCATTCATTTCATCATTCATTTCATCATTCATCATTCAATTCATCATTCATTTTATCATTCATCCTTCATCATGCATCATTCATTTCATCGTTCATCATTCATTTTGTCATTCATTTCATCATTCAATTTATCATTCATCATTCATTTCATCATTTAATTCATCATTCATCCTTCATCATTCATTTCATCATTTATCATTCATTTCATCATTCATCATTCAATTCATCATTCATTTCATCATTCATCATTCATTTCGTCATTCATCATTGAATTCATCTTTCATCATTGAATTCATCATTCGTCTTTCATTTCATCCTTTATTTCATCATTCATCATTCATTTCATCATTCATCATTCATAATTCATCTTTCATTTCATCATTTATCTTTAATTTCATCATTCATCGTTCATTTCATCATTCATCATTCATTTCATCATTCCTTTCGTCATTCATTTCATCATTCATTTTATCATTCATCTCATTATTCATCATTCATTTCATCTTTCATCATTTATTTCATCTTGCATCCTTCATCATTTATTTCGTCATTCATTTCATCATTTTATCATTCATCCTTCATCATTTATTTCATCATTAATCATTCATTTCATCATTCATCATTCATTTTGTCATTCATTTCATCATTCAATTTATCATTCATCATTCATTTTATCATTCATCCTTCATCATTCATCATTCATTTCATTATTCATCCTTCAGCATTCATTTCATCATGCATCATTCATTTCATTATTCATCATTCATTTCATCATTCATTATTTATTTCATAATTCATCTTACATTTCATCATTCATTTCATCATTCAATTTATCATTCATCATTCATCCTTCATCATTCATCCTTCATACTTTATCATTCATCTTACATTTCATCATTCATTTCATCATTCATCCTTCATCATTCATTTCATCATTCATTTCAACATTCATCATTCATTTCAACATTCATCATTCAATTCATCATTCATCATTGATTTCATCATTCATCATTCATTTCATCATTCATCATTCATTTTTCATTTAATCATTCATTTATTTCATCATTCATTTAATAATTCAGCATTAATTTCATCATTCATTTATTTCAACATTCCTTTCATCTTTCATTTCATCATTAATTTCATTATTCATCGATAATTTCATCATGCATCATTAATTTCATCATTCATTATTTATTTCATCATTCATCCTTCATTTCATCTTTCATTCTTCATCATTCATTTCATCATTCATCCTTCATCATTCATTTCATCATTCATTTCGTCATTTATTTCATCATTCATTTCATCATTCATCATTCATTTCATCATTCATCCTTCATCATTTATTTCATGATTCATTTTATCATTCATCATTCATCATGCATCATTCATTTCATCATTCATCATTCATTTCGTCATTCATTTCATCATTCAATTTATCATTCATCATCCATTTCATCATTTAATTCATAATTCATCATTCATTTCGTCATTTATTTCATCATTCATTTCGACATTCATCCTTCTTCATTCATTTCATCATTCATTTCATCATTTCATCATTCATTTTATCATTTATCATTCATTTCATCATTCAATTCATCATTCATCCTTCATCATTCATCATTCATTTCATTATTCATAATTCATCTTTCATTTCATAGTTCATCTTACATTTCATCATTCATTTCATCATTCAATTTATCATTCATCCTTCATCATTCATTTCATCATTTAACCTTCATTCATTTTGTCATTCATTTCATCATTCAATTTATCATTCATCATTCATTTCATCCTTTAATTCATCATTCATCATTCATTTCATCATTTATCATTTATTTCATCATTCATCCTTCATCATTCATTTCATCATTCATCATTCATCATTCATTTTATCATTCATCCTTCATCATGCATCATTCCTTTCATCATTCATCATTCATTTCATCATTCATTTCATCATTCAATTTATCATTCATCATTCATTTCATCATTTAATTCATCATTCATCCTTCATCATTCATTTCATCATTTATCATTCATTTCATCATTCATCCTTCATCATTCATTTCATCATTCATCATTTATTTCATCATTCATCCTTCATCATTCATTTCGTCATTCATCATTCATCCTTCATCATTCATTTCATCATTTATCATTCATTTCATCATTCAATTCATCATTTATTTCATCATTCATCATTCATTTCGTCATTCATCATTCAATTCATCATTCATCATTCATTTCATAATTCATCATTAATTTCATCATTCATTTAATCATTCATCATTCATTTCATCTTTAATTTCATCATTCATTTCATCATTCATCATTCATTTCATCTTTCATCATTGAATGCATCATTCATTTCACTGTTCATCTCATCATTAATCATTCATCTCATCATTCATTTCATCATGAATTATTTATTTATCATGCATCATTAATTTCATCATTCATCATTTATTTCATCATTCATTTCATCATTAGTTTCATCATTCATCATTTATTTCATCATTCATCCTTCATTTCATCATTCATCCTTCATTTCATCATTCATCCTTCATTTCATCTTTCATTTCATCATTCATTTCATCATTCATTTCATCATACATCATTTATTTCATCATTCATCATTGAATTCATCTTTCATCATTCATCATTCATCATTCATTTCATCATTCATTAATTATTTAATCTTTCATTATTCATCATTCATTTCATTATTCATTTCATCAGTCATCATTAATTTCATCTTTCATTTAATTATTCATCATTCATTTCATCATTCAGCATTCATTTCATTATTCTTTATTCATCATTCACCATTCATTTCATCATTCTATATTCATCATTCATTTCATCATTCATTATTTATTTTATCATTCATCCTTCAATTTATCATTCATCATTCATTTTATCATTAATTTCATCATTCATCATTCATTATTTATTTCATCATTCATCCTTCATTTCGTCATTCATTTCATCATTCATTTCATCATTCATCATTAATTTCATCTTTCATTTCATCATTCATCATTCAATTCATCATTCCATCATTCATAATACATCATATCATTCATTTCATCATTCATTTTATCATTCATCATTCATTTCATCATTCATTATTCATTTTATCATTCATCCTTCATTTCATTATTCATCATTCATTTCATCATTCATCTCATCAATCATTCTTCATTCATTTCATAATTCATCATTCATTATTTATTTCATCATTCATTACATCATTCATTATTCATTTAATCATTCATCATATCATTCATCACATCATTCAATCATTCATCACATCATTCATTATTCATCATTCATTTCATCATTCATTAAACATTTCATCATTCATCACTCATTTCATCATGCATCATTCATTTTATCATTTATCATTCCTTTCATCATTCATCTTTCTTTTAATCATTCATTTCATCATTTATCATTAAATTCATCATTCATGTCATCATTCATTTCATAATTCATTTAATAATTCATCATTCATTTCATCATTGATCATTGATCATTTATTTCATCATTCATTTTATCATTCATCCTTAATCATTCATTTCATCATTCATTATTTATTTCATCATTCATAATTCATTTCATCATTCATCCTTAATTTCATCATTCATTTCATCATTTATTTTATCATTCATCCTTCATCATTTATTTCATTATTCATTCATTTCATCATTCATCTCATCATTCATCTCATCATTCATCTCATCATTCATTTTATCATTCATCCTTCATCATTTATTTCATTATTCATTCATTTCATCATTCATCTCATCATTCATCTCATCATTCATCTCATCATTCATTTCATCATATCATTCATCATTCATTTCATAATTCATCATTCATTATTTATTTCATCATTAAATTCATCCTTCATCATTCATTTCATCATTCATTTCATCATTCTTCATTCATTACATCATTCATCCTTCATTTCATCCTTCATTTCATCATTCATTCTTCATTTCATCATTCATCCTTCATTTCATCATTTATTTCATCATTAATTTTATCATTAATTTTTCATCATTCATTCATTTCATCATTCATCTCATCAGTCATCTCATCATTCATCATTCATCTCATCATTCATTGCATCATTCATCATTTAATTCATCTTTCATTTCATCATTCATCTTTCATTTCATCATTCATTTCATAATTCATCATTCATTATTTATTATTCATTTCATTATTCATTTCATCATTCATCATTCATTTCATTATTCATCATTCATTTCATCATTCATTATTTATTTCATCATTCATCCTTCATTTCATCATTCATCATTTATTTCGTCATTCATTGCATCATTCATTTAATCATTCATCAATCATTTCATCATTCATCCTTCATCATTCATCCTTCATTTCATAATTCATCATTCATAATTCATCTTTCATTTCATCATTCATCATTTATTTCATCATTCATCGTTCATTTCATCATTTATCATTCATTTCGTCATTCATTTCATCATTCATTTTATCATTCATCTCATTATTCATTTCATCATTCATCATTTATTTCATCTTGCTTCCTTCATCATTTATTTCGTCATTCATTTCATCATTTTATCATTCATCCTTCATCATTCATCCTTCATTTCATAATTCATCATTCAATTCATCATTCATCATTCATTTTATCATTCATCATTTATTTAATCATTCATTTTATCATTCATCATTCATTTCGTCATTCATTTCATCATTCATCATTATTTCATCATTCATCATTCAATTCATCATTCATCATTCATTTTATCATTCATCCTTCATCATTCATTATTCATTTCATTATTCATGCTTCAGCATTCATTTCATCATGCATCATTAATTTCATTATTCATCATTCATTTCATCATTCATTATTTATTTCATAATTCATCATTCATTTCATCCTTCATCATTCATCCTTCATCATTCATCTTACATTTCATCATTCATTTCATCATTCAATTCATCATTCATCATTCATTTCATCATTCATCCTTCATCCTTCATTTCATAATTGATCATTCATCTCTCATTTCATCATTCATCATTGAATTCATCATTCATTATTAATTTTATCATTCCTTATTCATCATTCATTTCATCAGTCATTATTCATTTCTTAATTCATCATTCATTATTTATTTCATCATTCATCATTCATTTCATCATTCATCCTTCATCATTCATCAATCATTTCGTCATTCATTTCATCATTCATAATTCATTTATTACAAAATTTATCATTCATTATTTATTTCATCATTCATCCTTCATTTCCTCATTCATCATTCATTTCATCATTCATCAATGAATTCATAATTCATCATTGAATTAATCATTCATCTTACATTTCATCATTCATTTCATCATTCAATTTATCATTCATCATTCATTTCATCATTCATTCTTCATCATTCAATTCATCATTCATCATTCATTTCATCATTCATCCTTCATCCTTCATTTCATCATTGATCATTCATCTCTCATTTCATCATTCATCATTGAATTCATCATTCATTATTAATTTTATCATTCCTTATTCATCATTCATTTCATCAGTCATTATTCATTTCTTAATTCATCATTCATTATTTATTTCATCATTCATCATTCATTTCATCATTCATAATTCATTTATTACAAAATTTATCATCCATCATTCATTTCATCATCCATCATTCATTTCATCATTCATCATTTATTTCATCATTCATCATTCATTTCATCATTAGTTTCATCATTCATCATTTATTTCATCATTCATCCTTCATTTCATCATTCATCCTTCATTTCATCTTTCATTTCATCATTCATTTCATCATTCATCATTGAATTCATCTTTCATCATTCATCATTCTTCATTCATTTCATCATTCATTATTCATTTCATCATTCATTATTCATTTCATCATTAATTATTAAATTCATCATTGAATTCATCATTCATCATTAATTTTATCATTCATTATTTATTTCATCCTTCATCATTCATAATTCATCATTCATCCTTCATCATTCATTTCATCATTCATTTCATCATTCATTTCGTCATTCATTTCATCATTCATCATTCATTTCATCATTCATCATTCATCATTCATTTCATCATTCAATTCATCAGTAATTTCATCATTCATTTCATCATTCATCTGTCATCATCCATTTGATCATTCATCCTTCATCATTCATTATTTATTTTATCATTCATCAATTAATTCATCATTCAATTCATCATTCATAATTCAATTCATCATTCATTTCACCATTCATCATTCATTTCATCATTCATCATTCAATTCATCATTCATTTCACCATTCATCATTCATTATTTATTTCATCATTCATCTCATCATTCATCTCATCATATCATTCATCATTCATGTCATCATTCATCATTCATCTCATCATTCATTTGATCATGCATCATTAATTTCAGCATTCATCATTCATTTCATCATTCATCATTGAAATCATCATTCATTTTATCATTCATTTCACCATTCATCCTTTATTTCACCATTCATTTCATCATTAATCATTGAATTCATCATTCATTTCATAATTCATCATTCACTATTTATTTCATCATTCATCTCATCTTTCATCATTTATCTCATCTTTCATCTCCTCATTTATCATTCACCTCATCATTCATTTCATCATTCATTTCATCATGCATCATTCATTTCATCATGTATCATTTATTTCATCATTCATTTCATCATGCATCATTTATTTCATCATTGAATTCATCTTTCATTATTCATCATTCTTCATTCATTTCATCACTCATTATTCATTTCATCATTCATTATTTATTTCATCATTCATCCTTCATTTTATCATTTGTTTTGTCATTCATTTTATTATTCATTATTCATCCTTCATCATTCATCCTTCATTCATTTCGTCATTCATTTCATCATTCTTCATTCATCTTTCATTTAATCATTCATTAATTTCATCATTCATTATTTATTTCATCATTCATTTCATAATTCAGCATTAATTTCATCATTTATTTATTTCAACATTCATTTCATCTTTCATTTCATCATTAATTTAATTATTCTTCATTAATTTCATCATTCATCATTAATTTCATCATTCATTATTTATTTCATCATTCATCCTTCATTTCATCTTTCATTCTTTATCATTCATTTCATCATTCATCCTTCATCATTCATTTCATCATTCATTTCGTCATTTATTTCATCATTCATTTCATCATTCATCATTCATTTCATCATTCATCCTTCATCATTCATCCTTCATCATTTATTTCATCATTCATCATTCATTTTATCATTCATCCTTCATCATGCATCATTCATTTCATCATTCATTTCATCATTCAATTTATCATTCATCATTCATTTCATCATATCATTCATCATTCATTTCATAATTCATCATTCATTATTTATTTCATCATTAAATTCATCCTTCATCATTCATTTCATCATTCTTTTCATCATTCTTCATTCATTACATCATTCATCCTTCATTTCATCCTTCATTTCATCATTCATCCTTCATTTCATCATTCATCCTTCATTTCATCATTTATTTCATCATTAATTTTATCATTCATTTTTCATCATTAATTCATTTCATCATTCATTTCATCATTCATCTCATCATTCATCTCATCATTCATCATTGATCTCATCATTCATTGCATCATTCATCATTTAATTCATCTTTCATTTCATCATTCATCATTCATCTTTCATTTCATCATTCATTTCATAATTCATCATTCATTATTTATTATTCATTTCATTATTCATTTCATCATTCATCATTCATTTCATTATTCATCATTCATTTCATCATTCATTATTTATTTCATCATTCATCCTTCATTTCATCATTCATCATTTATTTCGTCATTCATTGCATCATTCATTTAATCATTCATCAATCATTTCATCATTCATGCTTCATCATTCATCCTTCATTTCATAATTCATCATTCATAATTCATCTTTCATTTCATCATTCATCATTTATTTCATCATTCATCGTTCATTTCATCATTTATCATTCATTTCGTCATTCATTTCATCATTCATTATTTATTTCATCTTGCATCCTTCATCATTTATTTCGTCATTCATTTCATCATTTTATCATTCATCCTTCATCATTCATCCTTCATTTCATAATTCATCATTCAATTCATCATTCATCATTCATTTTATCATTCATCATTTATTTAATCATTCATTTTATCATTCATCATTCATTTCGTCATTCATTTCATCATTCATCATTATTGCATCATTCATCATTCAATTCATCATTCATCATTCATTTTATCATTCATCCTTCATCATTCATTATTCATTTCATTATTCATGCTTCAGCATTCATTTCATCATGCATCATTAATTTCATTATTCATCATTCATTTCATCATTCATTATTTATTTCATAATTCATCATTCATTTCATCCTTCATCATTCATCCTTCATCATTCATCTTACATTTCATCATTCATTTCATCATTCAATTTATCATTCATCATTCATTTCATCATTCATCCTTCATCATTCAATTCATCATTCATCATTCATTTCATCATTGATCATTCATCTCTCATTTCATCATTCATCATTGAATTTATCATTCATTATTAATTTTATCATTCCTTATTCATCATTCATTTCATCAGTCATTATTCATTTCTTAATTCATCATTCATTATTTATTTCATCATTCATCATTCATTTCATCATTCATCCTTCATCATTCATCAATCATTTCATCATTCATTTCATCATTCATAATTCATTCATTACAAAATTTATCATTCATTATTTATTTCATCATTCATCCTTCATTTCCTCATTCATCATTCATTTCATCATTCATCAATGAATTCATCATTCATCATTGAATTAATCATTCATCATTCATTTCATCCTTCATTTCATCATCCATCATTCATTTCATCATCCATCATTCATTTCATCATTCATCATTTATTTCATCATTCATCATTCATTTCATCATTAGTTTCAGCATTCATCATTTATTTCATCATTCATCCTTCATTTCATCATTCATCCTTCATTTCATCTTTCATTTCATCATTCATCATTGAATTCATCTTTCATCATTCATCATTCTTCATTCATTTCATCATTCATTTCATCATTCATTATTCATTTCATCATTAATTATTAAATTCATCATTGAATTCATCATTCATTATTAATTTCATCCTTCATCATTCATAATTCATCATTCATCCTTCATCATTCATTTCATCATTCATTTCGTCATTCATTTCATCATTCATTTCGTCATTCATTTCATCATTCATCATTCATGTCATCATTCATTTCATCATTATTTCATCATTCATCATTCATCATTCATTTCATCATTCAATTCATCAGTAATTTCATCATTCATTTCATCATTCATAATTCATTTCATCATTCATTTCACCATTCATCATTCATTTCATCATTCATCATTCAATTCATCATTCATTTCACTATTCATCATTCATTATTTATTTCATCATTCATCTCATCATATCATTCATCATTCATGTCATCATTCATCTCATCATTCATTTGATCATGCATCATTCATTTCAGCATTCATCATTCATTTCATCATTCATCATTGAAATCATCATTCATTTTATCATTCATTTCACCATTCATCCTTTATTTCACCATTCATTTCATCATTAATCATTGAATTCATCATTCATTTCATAATTCATCATTCACTATTTATTTCATCATTCATCTCATCTTTCATCATTTATCTCATCTTTCATCTCCTCATTTATCATTCACCTCATCATTCATTTCATCATGCATCATTCATTTCATCATGTATCATTTATTTCATCATTGAATTCATCTTTCATTATTCATCATTCTTCATTCATTTCATCACTCATTATTCATTTCATCATTCATTATTTATTTCAGCATTCATCCTTCATTTTATTATTTGTTTTGTCATTCATTTTATTATTCATTATTCATCCTTCATCATTCATCCTTCATTCATTTCATCATTCTTCATTCATCTTTCATTTAATCATTCATTTATTCATCATTCATTTATTTCATCATTCATTTCATAATTCAGCATTAATTTCATCATTTATTTATTTCAACATTCATTTCATCTTTCATTTCATCATTAATTTAATTATTCTTCATTAATTTCATCATTCATCATTAATTTCATCATTCATTATTTATTTCATCATTCATCCTTCATTTCATCTTTCATTCTTTATCATTCATTTCATCATTCATCCTTCATCATTCATTTCATCCTTCATTTCGTCATTTATTTCATTATTCATTTCATCATTCATCATTCATTTCATCATTCATCCTTCATTTCATCATTTATTTCATCATTCATCATTCATTTTATCATTCATCCTTCATCATGCATCATTCAATTTATCATTCATCATTCATTTCATCATTTAATTCATCATTCATCCTTCTTCATTTATTTCATCATTCATTTCATCATTTCATCATTCTATTCATCATTTATTATTCATTTCATCATTCAATTCATCATTCATCCATCATCTTTCATTTCATCATTCATCTTACATTTCATCATTCATTTCATCATTCAATTTATCATTCATCCTTCATTTCATCATTCATCCTTCATTCATTTTGTCATTCATTTCATCATTCATCCTTCTTCATTTATTTCATCATTCATTTCATCATTTCATCATTCTATTCATCATTTATCATTCATTTCATCATTCAATTCATCATTCATCCTTCATCTTTCATTTCATCATTCATCTTACATTTCATCATTCATTTCATCATTCAATTTATCATTCATCCTTCATTTCATCATTCATCCTTCATTCATTTTGTCATTCATTTCATCATTCAATTTATCATTCATCATTCATTTCATCATTTAATTCATCATTCATCATTTAATTCATCATTCATCATTCATTTCATCATTTAATTCATCATTCATTTCATCATTTATCATTTATTTCATCATTCATCCTTCATCATTCATCATTCATTTTATCATTCATCCTTCATCATGCATCATTCCTTTCATCATTCATCATTCATTTCGTCATTCATTTCATCATTCAATTTATCATTCATCATTCATTTCATCATTTAATTCATCATTCATCCTTCTTCATTCATTTCATAATTTATCATTCATTTCATCATTCATCATTCATCTTTCATTTCATCCTTTATTTCATCATTCATTTCATCATTCATCATTCATTTCATCATTCAATTTATCATTCTTCATTCATTTCATCATTCATTATTTATTTCATCATTCATCCATCATTTCATCATTCATCATTTATTTTGTCATTCATCGCATCATTCATTTAATCATTCAATCATTTCATCATTCCTCCTTCATCATTCATCCTTCATTTCATAATTCATCATTTATTTCATCATTCATCGCATCATTCATCCTTAATCATTCATTTCATAATTCATTTCATCATTCATCCTTCATTTCATCATTCATTTCATCATTTATTTTATCATTCATCCTTCATCATTCATTTTATCATTCATTCATTTTATCATTCATCTCATCATTCATCTCATCATTCATCCTTAATCATTCATTTCATCATTCATTATTTATTTCATCATTCATAATTCATTTCATCATTCATCCTTCATTTCATCATTCATTTCATCATTTATTTTATCATTCATCCTTCATCATTCATTCATTTTATCATTCATCTCATCATTCATCTCATCATTCATTTCATCATTCATCATATCATTCATCATTCATTTCATAATTGATCATTCATTATTTATTTCATCATTGAATTCATCATTCATTTCATCATTCATCATTCATTTCATCATTCATTTCATCATTCATTTCATCATTCTTCATTCATTTCATCATTCATCCTTCATTTCATCATTCATCCTTCATTTTATCCTTCATTTCATCATTCATCCTTAATTTCATCATTTATTTCATCATTAATTTTATCAATCATCCTTCATCATTCATTCATTTCATCATTCATTTCATCATTCATCTCATCATTCATCTCATCATTCATTGCATCATTTATCATTTAATTCATCTTTCATTTCATCATTCATCATTCATTATTTATATTCATTTCATCATTCATTTCATCATTCATTATTCATTTCATCATTCATTTTATCATTCATCATTCATTTCATCATTCATTATTTATTTTATCATTCATCCTTTATTTCATCATTCATCATTTATTTCGTCATTCATTGCATCATTCATTTAATCATTCATCAATCATTTCATCATTCATCCGTCATCATTCATCCTTCATTTCATAATTCATTTCATCATTAATTTTATCATTCATCCTTCATTTCATCATTCATCATTCATTTCGTCATTCATCGCATCATTCATTTAATCATTCATTTCATCATTCATCCTTCATCATTCATCCTTCATCATTCATTTTATCATTCATTTAATCATTCATCATTCATTTCATCTTTAATTTCATGATTCATTTCATCATTCATCATTTATTTCATCATTGAATTCATCATTCATCATTCATTTCACCATTAATCATTCATTTCATAATTCATCATACATTATTTATTTCATCATTCATCTCATCATTCATTTCATCATTAATTTAATCATACATAATTCATTTCATCATGCATAATTAATTTCATCATTCATTTCAACATTTATTATTCATTTCATCATTCATTATTTATTTTATCTTTCATTATTCATCATTCATTTCATCATTCATCATTGAATTCATCATTCATTATTTATTTAATCTTTCATTATTCATCATTCTTCAATAATTTCATCATTCATCATTCATTTCATCATTCATTTCATCAATCATTTCATCAGTCATCATTCATTTCATCTTTCATTTAATTATTCATCATTCATCATTCATTTCATCATTGATCATTCATTATTTATTTCATCATTCATCCTTCATTTTGTCATTCATTTTATCATTCATTTTATCATTCATTTCATCATTCTTCATTCATTTTATTATTCTTCATTCATTTCATCATTCTTCATTCATTTTATCATTCATTTTATCATTCATCATTCATCATTAATTTCATCTTTCATTTCATCATTTATCATTCAATTCATCATTCATCATATCATTCATCATTCATTTCATAATTCATCATTCATTATTTATTTCATTATTCATTTCATTATTCATCATTCATTTCATCATTCATTATTCATTTTATCATTAATCATATCATTCATTATTGAATTCATCATATCATTTATCATTCATTTTATCATTCATTATTCCTTTCATAATTTAGCATTCATTTCATCATTCATCTTTCATTTCATCATTCATCATTCATCCTTCATTTCATCATTTATCATTCATTTCATCATTCATCATATCATTCATCATTCATTTCATAATTCATCATTCATTGTTTATTTCATCATTCATTTCATTATTCATCATTCATTTCATCATTCATTATTCATTTTATCATTAATCATATCATTCATTATTGAATTCATCATTCATTTCATCATTCAATCATTCATCACATCATTCATTTCATCATTCAGCATTCATTTCATCATTTATCTATCTTTTAATCATTCATTTTGTCATTCATTTCATCATTTATCATTATATTCATTATTCATTTCATTATTCATTTCATCATTCATTTAATCATTCATCATTCATTTCATCATTCAGCATTCATTTAATCATTAATCATTCATTTCATCATTCATTTAATCATTCATCATTCATTTCATCATTGATCATTCATTTCTTCATTCATTTCATCATTCATTATTCAATTCATCATTCATTTCATCATTCATTATTTATTTCATCATTCTTCCTTCATTTCATCATTCATTTCATCTTTCATTCTTCTTCATTCATTTCATCATTTATTTCATCATTCATTTCATCATTCATCATATCATTTATCATTCTATCATTCATTATTTATTTCATCATTCATTTCATCATTCATCATATCATTCATCATTCATTTCATCATTTATTTCATCATTCAGCATTCATTTAATCATTTATCATTCATCCTTCATTTCATCATTTATTTCATCATTCTTCATTCGTCTTTCATTTCATCATTCATTTCATCATTCATCATTCATTTCATCATTCATTATTTATTTCATCATTCATTTCATCATTCCTCATTCAATTCATTATTCATCATTTATCATTTAATTCATCATTCATCCTTCATCATTCATCCTTCATTTCTTCATTCATTATTCATTTCATCATTCATCTTATCATTCATCTCATCACTCATCTCATCATTCTCCATTCCTCTCTTGATTCATTAAACATCATTCATTTCATCATGCATCATTCATTTCAACATTTATTTCATCATTTATTATTTATTTCATCTTTCATCATTCTTTATTCATTTCATAATTTATTTCATCATTCACCCTTCATCATTCAATCCATCATTCCATCAATCATTCATCATTCATTTCATCATTTATCTTTCATTTAATCATTCATCATTCATTTCATCATTCATTTTATCATTCATCCTTCATCATTCATTTCATCATTTATTTCATCATTCATTATTTCATCATTCATCATTCATTTCATATTTTATCCTTCATTTCATCATTCATTTCTTCATTTATTTCATCATTCCTTTTATCATTCATCATTCATTTTATCATTCATCATTAATTTCATCATTCATCATTCATTTCATCATGAATCCATTCATTTTATCATTCATTTAAACATTCAGCTTTAATTTCATAATTAATTTCATCATTTATCATTAATTTCATCATTCATTATTTATTTCATCATTCATCATTCATCCTTCATTTCATCTTTCATCGTTCATCATTCAATTAATCATTCATTTCATCATTCATCATTCATTTCATCATTCATTTCATCATTATTTCATCATTCATCATTCATCATTCATTTCATCATTCAATTCATCAGTAATTTCATCATTCATTTCATCATTCATCTGTCATCATCCATTTGATTATTCATCCTTCATCATTCATTATTTATTTTATCATTCATCAATTAATTCATCATTCATCATTCAATTCATCATTCATAATTCATTTCACCATTCATCATTCATTTCATCATTCATCATTCAATTCATCATTCATTTCACTATTCATCATTCATTATTTATTTCATCATTCATCTCATCATATCATTCATCATTCATGTCATCATTCATCTCATCATTCATTTGATCATGCATCATTCATTTCAGCATTCATCATTCATTTCATCATTCATCATTGAAATCATCATTCATTTTATCATTCATTTCACCATTCATCCTTTATTTCACCATTCATTTCATCATTAATCATTGAATTCATCATTCATTTCATAATTCATCATTCAATATTTATTTCATCATTCATCTCATCTTTCATCATTTATCTCATCTTTCATCTCCTCATTTATCATTCACCTCATCATTCATTTCATCATGCATCATTCATTTCATCATGTATCATTTATTTCATCATTGAATTCATCTTTCATTATTCATCATTCTTCATTCATTTCATCACTCATTATTCATTTCATCATTCATTATTTATTTCATCATTCATCCTTCATTTTATTATTTGTTTTGTCATTCATTTTATTATTCATTATTCATCCTTCATCATTCATCCTTCATTCATTTCATCATTCTTCATTCATCTTTCATTTAATCATTCATTTATTCATCATTCATTTATTTCATCATTCATTTCATAATTCAGCATTAATTTCATCATTTATTTATTTCAACATTCATTTCATCTTTCATTTCATCATTAATTTAATTATTCTTCATTAATTTCATCATTCATCATTAATTTCATCATTCATTATTTATTTCATCATTCATCCTTCATTTCATCTTTCATTCTTTATCATTCATTTCATCATTCATCCTTCATCATTCATTTCATCCTTCATTTCGTCATTTATTTCATTATTCATTTCATCATTCATCATTCATTTCATCATTCATCCTTCATTTCATCATTTATTTCATCATTCATCATTCATTTTATCATTCATCCTTCATCATGCATCATTCAATTTATCATTCATCATTCATTTCATCATTTAATTCATCATTCATCCTTCTTCATTTATTTCATCATTCATTTCATCATTTCATCATTCTATTCATCATTTATTATTCATTTCATCATTCAATTCATCATTCATCCATCATCTTTCATTTCATCATTCAACTTACATTTCATCATTCATTTCATCATTCAATTTATCATTCATCCTTCATTTCATCATTCATCCTTCATTCATTTTGTCATTCATTTCATCATTCATCCTTCTTCATTTATTTCATCATTCATTTCATCATTCTATTCATCATTTATCATTCATTTCATCATTCATTTCATCATTCATCCTTCATCTTTCATTTCATCATTCATCTTACATTTCATCATTCATTTCATCATTCAATTTATCATTCATCCTTCATTTCATCATTCATCCTTCATTCATTTTGTCATTCATTTCATCATTCAATTTATCATTCATCATTCATTTCATCATTTAATTCATCATTCATCATTTAATTCATCATTCATCATTCATTTCATCATTTAATTCATCATTCATTTCATCATTTATCATTTATTTCATCATTCATCCTTCATCATTCATTTCATCATTCATCATTCATTTCGTCATTCATTTCATCATTCAATTTATCATTCATCATTCATTTCATCATTTAATTCATCATTCATCCTTCTTCATTCATTTCATAATTTATCATTCATTTCATCATTCATCATTCATTTCATCCTTTATTTCATCATTCATTTCATCATTCATCATTCATTTCATCATTCAATTTATCATTCTTCATTCATTTCATCATTCATTATTTATTTCATCATTCATCCATCATTTCATCATTCATCATTTATTTTGTCATTCATCGCATCATTCATTTAATCATTCAATCATTTCATCATTCCTCCTTCATCATTCATCCTTCATTTCATAATTCATCATTTATTTCATCATTCATCGCATCATTCATCCTTAATCATTCATTTCATAATTCATTTCATCATTCATCCTTCATTTCATCATTCATTTCATCATTTATTTTATCATTCATCCTTCATCATTCATTTCATCATTCATTCATTTTATCATTCATCTCATCATTCATCTCATCATTCATCCTTAATCATTCATTTCATCATTCATTATTTATTTCATCATTCATAATTCATTTCATCATTCATCCTTCATTTCATCATTCATTTCATCATTTATTTTATCATTCATCCTTCATCATTCATTCATTTTATCATTCATCTCATCATTCATCTCATCATTCATTTCATCATTCATCATATCATTCATCATTCATTTCATAATTGATCATTCATTATTTATTTCATCATTGAATTCATCATTCATTTCATCATTCATCATTCATTTCATCATTCATTTCATCATTCATTTCATCATTCTTCATTCATTTCATCATTCATCCTTCATTTCATCATTCATCCTTCATTTTATCCTTCATTTCATCATTCATCCTTAATTTCATCATTTATTTCATCATTAATTTTATCAATCATCCTTCATCATTCATTCATTTCATCATTCATCTCATCATTCATCTCATCATTCATTGCATCATTTATCATTTAATTCATCTTTCATTTCATCATTCATCATTCATTATTTATATTCATTACATCATTCATTTCATCATTCATTATTCATTTCATCATTCATTTTATCATTCATCATTCATTTCATCATTCATTATTTATTTTATCATTCATCCTTTATTTCATCATTCATCATTTATTTCGTCATTCATTGCATCATTCATTTAATCATTCATCAATCATTTCATCATTCATCCGTCATCATTCATCCTTCATTTCATAATTCATTTCATCATTAATTTTATCATTCATCCTTCATTTCATCATTCATCATTCATTTCGTCATTCATCGCATCATTCATTTAATCATTCATTTCATCATTCATCCTTCATCATTCATTTTATCATTCATTTAATCATTCATCATTCATTTCATCTTTAATTTCATGATTCATTTCATCATTCATCATTTATTTCATCATTGAATTCATCATTCATCATTCATTTCACCATTAATCATTCATTTCATAATTCATCATACATTATTTATTTCATCATTCATCTCATCATTCATTTCATCATTAATTTAATCATACATAATTCATTTCATCATGCATAATTAATTTCATCATTCATTTCAACATTTATTATTCATTTCATCATTCATTATTTATTTTATCTTTCATTATTCATCATTCATTTCATCATTCATCATTGAATTCATCATTCATTATTTATTTAATCTTTCATTATTCATCATTCTTCAATAATTTCATCATTCATCATTCATTTCATCATTCATTTCATTAATCATTTCATCAGTCATCATTCATTTCATCTTTCATTTAATTATTCATCATTCATCATTCATTTCATCATTGATCATTCATCATTCATTTCATCATTCATCATTCATTTCATCATTCATTTCATCATTTATTTCATCATTCATCCTTCATTTTGTCATTCATTTTATCATTCATTTTATCATTCATTTCATCATTCTTCATTCATTTTATTATTCTTCATTCATTTCATCATTCTTCATTCATTTTATCATTCATCATTCATCATTAATTTCATCTTTCATTTCATCATTTATCATTCAATTCATCATTCATCATATCATTCATCATTCATTTCATAATTCATCATTCATTATTTATTTTATTATTCATTTCATTATTCATCATTCATTTCATCATTCATTATTCATTTTATCATTAATCATATCATTCATTATTGAATTCATCATATCATTTATCATTCATTTTATCATTCATTATTCCTTTCATAATTTAGCATTCATTTCATCATTCATCTTTCATTTCATCATTCATCATTCATCCTTCATTTCATCATTTATCATTCATTTCATCATTCATCATATCATTCATCATTCATTTCATAATTCATCATTCATTGTTTATTTCATCATTCATTTCATTATTCATCATTCATTTCATCATTCATTATTCATTTTATCATTAATCATATCATTCATTATTGAATTCATCATTCATTTCATCATTCAATCATTCATCACATCATTCATTTCATCATTCAGCATTCATTTCATCATTTATCTATCTTTTAATCATTCATTTTGTCATTCATTTCATCATTTATCATTATATTCATTATTCATTTCATTATTCATTTCATCATTCATTTAATCATTCATCATTCATTTCATCATTCAGCATTCATTTAATCATTAATCATTCATTTCATCATTCATTTAATCATTCATCATTCATTTCATCATTGATCATTCATTTCTTCATTCATTTCATCATTCATTATTCAATTCATCATTCATTTCATCATTCATTATTTATTTCATCATTCTTCCTTCATTTCATCATTCATTTCATCTTTCATTCTTCTTCATTCATTTCATCATTTATTTCATCATTCATTTCATCATTCATCATATCATTTATCATTCAGCATTCATTTAATCATTAATCATTCATTTCATCATTCATTTAATCATTCATCATTCATTTCATCATTGATCATTCATTTCTTCATTCATTTCATCATTCATTATTCAATTCATCATTCATTTCATCATTCATTATTTATTTCATCATTCTTCCTTCATTTCATCATTCATTTCATCTTTCATTCTTCTTCATTCATTTCATCATTTATTTCATCATTCATTTCATCATTCATCATATCATTTATCATTCTATCATTCATTATTTATTTCATCATTCATTTCATCATTCATCATATCATTCATCATTCATTTCATCATTTATTTCATCATTCAGCATTCATTTAATCATTTATCATTCATCCTTCATTTCATCATTTATTTCATCATTCTTCATTCGTCTTTCATTTCATCATTCATTTCATCATTCATCATTCATTTCATCATTCATTATTTATTTCATCATTCATTTCATCATTCCTCATTCAATTCATTATTCATCATTTATCATTTAATTCATCATTCATCCTTCATCATTCATCCTTCATTTCTTCATTCATTATTCATTTCATCATTCATCTTATCATTCATCTCATCACTCATCTCATCATTCTCCATTCCTCTCTTGATTCATTAAACATCATTCATTTCATCATGCATCATTCATTTCAACATTTATTTCATCATTTATTATTTATTTCATCTTTCATCATTCTTTATTCATTTCATAATTTATTTCATCATTCACCCTTCATCATTCAATCCATCATTCCATCAATCATTCATCATTCATTTCATCATTTATCTTTCATTTAATCATTCATCATTCATTTCATCATTCATTTTATCATTCATCCTTCATCATTCATTTCATCATTTATTTCATCATTCATTATTTCATCATTCATCATTCATTTCATATTTTATCCTTCATTTCATCATTCATTTCTTCATTTATTTCATCATTCCTTTTATCATTCATCATTCATTTTATCATTCATCATTAATTTCATCATTCATCATTCATTTCATCATGAATCCATTCATTTTATCATTCATTTAAACATTCAGCTTTAATTTCATAATTAATTTCATCATTTATCATTAATTTCATCATTCATTATTTATTTCATCATTCATCATTCATCCTTCATTTCATCTTTCATCGTTCATCATTCAATTAATCATTCATTTTATCATTCATCATTCATTTCATCATTCTTCATTCATCATTATTTTCATCATTCATCCTTCATCATTCATCATTCATTTCATTGTTCATCATTTATTTCATCATTCATTTCATCATTCATCATACCATTCATCATTCATTTCATCATTCACCATTTATCTCAACATTCATCAATCATCATTCATTTCAACATTCATTTCATCATTTATTATATCTTTCATCATTCTTCATTCATTTCATAACTCATTTCATCATTCATCCTTAATCATTCAATATTTATTTCATTATTCCATCAATCATTCATCATTCATCTTTCATTTAATGATTCATCATTCATTTTATCATTCATCTTTCAGCATTCATTTCATCATTCAGCATTTATTTCATAATTCTTCATTCGTCATTCATTTCATCATTCATTTTCTCATTCATCCTTCAACATTCATTTCATCATTCATCATTTATTTCATCATTCATTTCATATTTTATGCTTCATTTCATCATTCATTCCTTCATTCATTTCATCATTCCTTTAATCATTCATCATTAATTTCATCATTAATTTCATCATTCATTTCATCATTAGGCATTCATTTCATCATCAATTTCATCATTCATCATTTATTTCATCATTCAACATTCATCCTTGATTTCATTTTTCATCGTTCATCATTCATTTCATCATTTATTTTATCATTCATCATTCATTTCATCATTCTTCATTCATCATTAATTTCATCATTCATCTTTTATTTCATCATTCATTTAATCATTCATTTATTTCAACATCCATCATTCAATTCATCATTCATTTATTTCATCATTCATTTCATCATTCATTTCATCATTCATCCTTCACTTCATCATTCATCATTCATTTAATCAATTATTTCATCATTCATCATTCAATTCATTATTTATCATTCAATTCATCATTCATTTCATCATTCATCCTTCATTTCACCATTCATTTAATCATTCATCATTCATCTCATCATTCACCATTCATCTCATCATTCATTTCATTATGCATCATTCAATTCAACATTCATTTCATCATTCATTATTTATTTCAATTTTCATCATTCTTCATTCATTTCATAATTAATTTCATCATTCATTATTCATCTTTCATTTCAATATTCATCATTAATTTCATCATTCATTTATCATTCATCATTCATTCATCATTAAATTCATCATTCATCATTGAATTAATCATTAATTTCATAAATCATCATTCATTTCATCATTCATCTCATAATTCATTTTACCATTCATTTCACCATTCATTTCATCATTCATCATTTATTTCATCATTCATTTTATCATTCATCTTTCATTTTATCATTCATCATTTATTTCATTATTCATCATTCATTTCATCATTCAGCATTTATTTCATCATTTATTTCATCATTCATCCTTCATGCTTCATCATTCATTTCATCATTCATTTTATCATTCATCATTCATTTCATCATTCATTTATCATCCATCCTTCATTTAATCATTCATCCCTCATTTCATCATTCATCTTACATTTCATCATTCAATTTATCATTCATCCTTCATTTCATCATTCATCCTTCATTCATTTTGTCATTCATTTCATCATTCATCCTTCTTCATTTATTTCATCATTCATTTCATCATTTCATCATTCTATTCATCATTTATCATTCATTTCATCATTCAATTCATCATTCATCCTTCATCTTTCATTTCATCATTCATCTTACATTTCATCATTCATTTCATCATTCAATTTATCATTCATCCTTCATTTCATCATTCATCCTTCATTCATTTTGTCATTCATTTCATCATTCAATTTATCATTCATCATTCATTTCATCATTTAATTCATCATTCATCATTTAATTCATCATTCATCATTCATTTCATCATTTAATTCATCATTCATTTCATCATTTATCATTTATTTCATCATTCATCCTTCATTTCATCATTCATCATTCATCATTCATTTTATCATTCATCCTTCATCATGCATCATTCCTTTCATCATTCATCATTCATTTCGTCATTCATTTCATCATTCAATTTATCATTCATCATTCATTTCATCATTTAATTCATCATTCATCCTTCTTCATTCATTTCATAATTTATCATTCATTTCATCATTCATCATTCATCTTTCATTTCATCCTTTATTTCATCATTCATCATTCATTTCATCATTCATCATTCATTTCATCATTCAATTTATCATTCTTCATTCATTTCATCATTCATTATTTATTTCATCATTCATCCATCATTTCATCATTCATCATTTATTTTGTCATTCATCGCATCATTCATTTAATCATTCAATCATTTCATCATTCCTCCTTCATCATTCATCCTTCATTTCATAATTCATCATTTATTTCATCATTCATCGCATCATTCATCCTTAATCATTCATTTCATAATTCATTTCATCATTCATCCTTCATTTCATCATTCATTTCATCATTTATTTTATCATTCATCCTTCATCATTCATTCATTTTATCATTCATTTTATCATTCATCTCATCATTCATCTCATCATTCATTTCATCATTCATCATATCATTCATCATTCATTTCATAATTGATCATTCATTATTTATTTCATCATTGAATTCATCATTCATTTCATCATTCATCATTCATTTCATCATTCATTTCATCATTCATTTCATCATTCTTCATTCATTTCATCATTCATCCTTCATTTCATCATTCATCCTTCATTTTATCCTTCATTTCATCATTCATCCTTAATTTCATCATTTATTTCATCATTAATTTTATCAATCATCCTTCATCATTCATTCATTTCATCATTCATTTCATCATTCATCTCATCATTCATCTCATCATTCATCTCATCATTCATTGCATCATTTATCATTTAATTCATCTTTCATTTCATCATTCATCATTCATTATTTATATTCATTTCATCATTCATTTCATCATTCATTATTCATTTCATCATTCATTTTATCATTCATCATTCATTTCATCATTCATTATTTATTTTATCATTCATCCTTTATTTCATCATTCATCATTTATTTCGTCATTCATTGCATCATTCATTTAATCATTCATCAATCATTTCATCATTCATCCTTCATCATTCATCCTTCATTTCATAATTCATTTCATCATTAATTTTATCATTCATCCTTCATTTCATCATTCATCATTCATTTCGTCATTCATCGCATCATTCATTTAATCATTCATTTCATCATTCATCCTTCATCATTCATCCTTCATCATTCATTTTATCATTCATTTAATCATTCATCATTCATTTCATCTTTAATTTCATGATTCATTTCATCATTCATCATTTATTTCATCATTGAATTCATCATTCATCATTCATTTCACCATTAATCATTCATTTCATAATTCATCATACATTATTTATTTCATCATTCATCTCATCATTCATTTCATCATTAATTTAATCATACATAATTCATTTCATCATGCATAATTAATTTCATCATTCATTTCAACATTTATTATTCATTTCATCATTCATTATTTATTTTATCTTTCATTATTCATCATTCATTTCATCATTCATCATTGAATTCATCATTCATCATTGAATTCATCATTCATTATTCATCATTCTTCAATAATTTCATCATTCATTTCATCATTCATTTCATCAATCATTTCACCAGTCATCATTCATTTCATCTTTCATTTAATTATTCATCATTCATCATTCATTTCATCATTGATCATTCATCATTCATTTCATCATTCATTTCATCATTCAATTCATTATTCATTTTATCATTAATTTCATCATTCATCATTCATTATTTATTTCATCATTCATCCTTCATTTTGTCATTCATTTTATCATTCATTTTATCATTCATTTCATCATTCTTCATTCATTTTATTATTCTTCATTCATTTCATCATTCTTCATTCATTTCATCATTCATTTTATCATTCATCATTAATTTCATCTTTCATTTCATCATTTATCATTCAATTCATCATTCATCATATCATTCATCATTCATTTCATAATTCATCATTCATTATTTATTTCATTATTCATTTCATTATTCATCATTCATTTCATCATTCATTATTCATTTTATCATTAATCATATCATTCATTATTGAATTCATCATATCATTTATCATTCATTTTATCATTCATTATTCCTTTCATAATTTAGCATTCATTTCATCATTCATCTTTCATTTCATCATTCATCATTCATCCTTCATTTCATCATTTATCATTCATTTCATCATTCATCATATCATTCATCATTCATTTCATAATTCATCATTCATTATTTATTTCATCATTTATTTCATTATTCATCATTCATTTTATCATTAATCATATCATTCATTATTGAATTCATCATTCATTTCATCATTCAATCATTCATCACATCATTCATTTCATCATTCAGCATTCATTTCATCATTTATCTATCTTTTAATCATTCATTTTGTCATTCATTTCATCATTTATCATTATATTCATTATTCATTTCATTATTCATTTCATCATTCATTTAATCATTCATCATTCATTTCATCATTCAGCATTCATTTAATCATTAATCATTCATTTCATCATTCATTTAATCATTCATCATTCATTTCATCATTGATCATTCATTTCTTCATTCATTTCATCATTCATTATTCAATTCATCATTCATTTCATCATTCATTATTTATTTCATCATTCTTCCTTCATTTCATCATTCATTTCATCTTTCATTCTTCTTCATTCATTTCATCATTTATTTCATCATTCATTTCATCATTCATCATATCATTTATCATTCTATCATTCATTATTTATTTCATCATTCATTTCATCATTCATATCATTCATCATTCATTTC
Organism: Mixophyes australis; assembly: GCA_036250195.1. NCBI lineage: Eukaryota > Metazoa > Chordata > Amphibia > Anura > Limnodynastidae > Mixophyes > Mixophyes australis. Next base: position 221,511,469 of record JAVHZZ010000002.1, read on the forward strand.
ATCATTTATTTCATCATTCAGCATTCATTTAATCATTTATCATTCATCCTTCATTTCATCATTTATTTCATCATTCTTCATTCGTCTTTCATTTCATCATTCATTTCATCATTCATCATTCATTTCATCATTCATTATTTATTTCATCATTCATTTCATCATTCCTCATTCAATTCATTATTCATCATTTATCATTTAATTCATCATTCATCCTTCATCCTTCATTTCTTCATTCATTATTCATTTCATCATTCATCTTATCATTCATCTCATCACTCATCTCATCATTCTCCATTCCTCTCTTGATTCATTAAACATCATTCATTTCATCATGCATCATTCATTTCAACATTTATTTCATCATTTATTATTTATTTCATCTTTCATCATTCTTTATTCATTTCATAATTTATTTCATCATTCAACCTTCATCATTCAATCCATCATTCCATCAATCATTCATCATTCATTTCATCATTTATCTTTCATTTAATCATTCATCATTCATTTCATCATTCATTTTATCATTCATCCTTCATCATTCATTTCATCATTTATTTCATCATTCATTATTTCATCATTCATCATTCATTTCATATTTTATCCTTCATTTCATCATTCATTTCTTCATTTATTTCATCATTCCTTTTATCATTCATCATTCATTTTATCATTCATCATTAATTTCATCATTCATCATTAATTTCATCATTCATCATTCATTTCATCATGAATCCATTCATTTTATCATTCATTTAAACATTCAGCTTTAATTTCATAATTAATTTCATCATTTATCATTAATTTCATCATTCATTATTTATTTCATCATTCATCATTCATCCTTCATTTCATCTTTCATCGTTCATCATTCAATTAATCATTCATTTTATCATTCATCATTCATTTCATCATTCTTCATTCATCATTATTTTCATCATTCATCCTTCATCATTCATTTCATTGTTCATCATTTAGTTCATCATTTATTTCATCATTCATTTCATCATTCATCATACCATTCATCATTCATTTCATCATTCACCATTTATCTCAACATTCATCAATCATCATTCATTTCAACATTCATTTCATCATTTATTATATCTTTCATCATTCTTCATTCATTTCATAACTCATTTCATCATTCATCCTTAATCATTCATTATTTATTTCATTATTCCATCAATCATTCATCATTCATCTTTCATTTAATGATTCATCATTCATTTTATCATTCATCTTTCAGCATTCATTTCATCATTCAGCATTCATTTCATAATTCTTCATTCGTCATTCATTTCATCATTCATTTTCTCATTCATCCTTCATCATTCATTTCATCATTCATCATTTATTTCATCATTCATTTCATATTTTATGCTTCATTTCATCATTCATTCCTTCATTCATTTCATCATTCCTTTAATCATTCATCATTCATTTTATCATTCATCATTAATTTCATCATTAATTTCATCATTCATTTCATCATTAGGCATTCATTTCATCATCAATTTCATCATTCATCCTTAATTTCATCATTCATTATTTATTTCATCATTCATCATTCATCCTTGATTTCATTTTTCATCGTTCATCATTCATTTCATCATTTATTTTATCATTCATCATTCATTTCATCATTCTTCATTCATCATTAATTTCATCATTCATCTTTTATTTCATCATTCATTTAATCATTCATTTATTTCAACATTCATCATTCAATTCATCATTCAATTATTTCATCATTCATTTCATCATTCATTTCATCATTCATCCTTCACTTCATCATTCATCATTCATTTAATCAATTATTTCATCATTCATTTCATTATTTATCATTCAATTCATCATTCATTTCATCATTCATCCTTCATTTCATCATTCATTTAATCATTCATCATTCATCTCATCATTCACCATTCATCTCATCATTCATTTCATTATGCATCATTCAATTCAACATTCATTTCATCATTCATTATTTATTTCAATTTTCATCATTCTTCATTCATTTCATAATTAATTTCATCATTCATTATTCATCTTTCATTTCAATATTCATCATTAATTTCATCATTCATTTATCATTCATCATTCATTCATCATTAAATTCATCATTCATCATTGAATTAATCATTAATTTCATAAATCATCATTCATTTCATCATTCATCTCATAATTCATTTTACCATTCATTTCACCATTCATTTCATCATTCATCATTTATTTCATCATTCATTTTATCATTCATCTTTCATTTTATCATTCATCATTCATTTCATCATTTAATTCATCATTCATCCTTCTTCATTCATTTCATAATTTATCATTCATTTCATCATTCATCTTTCATTTCATCCTTTATTTCATCATTCATCATTCATTTCATCATTCATCATTCATTTCATCATTCAATTTATCATTCTTCATTCATTTCATCATTCATTATTTATTTCATCATTCATCCATCATTTCATCATTCATCATTTATTTTGTCATTCATCGCATCATTCATTTAATCATTCAATCATTTCATCATTCCTCCTTCATCATTCATCCTTCATTTCATAATTCATCATTTATTTCATCATTCATCGCATCATTCATCCTTAATCATTCATTTCATAATTCATTTCATCATTCATCCTTCATTTCATCATTCATTTCATCATTTATTTTATCATTCATCCTTCATCATTCATTTCATCATTCATTCATTTTATCATTCATCTCATCATTCATCTCATCATTCATCCTTAATCATTCATTTCATCATTCATTATTTATTTCATCATTCATAATTCATTTCATCATTCATCCTTCATTTCATCATTCATTTCATCATTTATTTTATCATTCATCCTTCATCATTCATTTCATCATTCATTCATTTTATCATTCATCTCATCATTCATCTCATCATTCATTTCATCATTCATCATATCATTCATCATTCATTTCATAATTGATCATTCATTATTTATTTCATCATTGAATTCATCATTCATTTCATCATTCATCATTCATTTCATCATTCATTTCATCATTCTTCATTCATTTCATCATTCATCCTTCATTTCATCATTCATCCTTCATTTTATCCTTCATTTCATCATTCATCCTTAATTTCATCATTTATTTCATCATTAATTTTATCAATCATCCTTCATCATTCATTCATTTCATCATTCATCTCATCATTCATCTCATCATTCATTGCATCATTTATCATTTAATTCATCTTTCATTTCATCATTCATCATTCATTATTTATATTCATTTCATCATTCATTTCATCATTCATTATTCATTTCATCATTCATTTTATCATTCATCATTCATTTCATCATTCATTATTTATTTTATCATTCATCCTTTATTTCATCATTCATCATTTATTTCGTCATTCATTGCATCATTCATTTAATCATTCATCAATCATTTCATCATTCATCCTTCATCATTCATCCTTCATTTCATAATTCATTTCATCATTAATTTTATCATTCATCCTTCATTTCATCATTCATCATTCATTTCGTCATTCATCGCATCATTCATTTAATCATTCATTTCATCATTCATCCTTCATCATTCATCCTTCATCATTCATTTTATCATTCATTTAATCATTCATCATTCATTTCATCTTTAATTTCATGATTCATTTCATCATTCATCATTTATTTCATCATTGAATTCATCATTCATCATTCATTTCACCATTAATCATTCATTTCATAATTCATCATACATTATTTATTTCATCATTCATCTCATCATTCATTTCATCATTAATTTAATCATACATAATTCATTTCATCATGCATAATTAATTGCATCATTCATTTCAACATTTATTATTCATTTCATCATTCATTATTTATTTTATCTTTCATTATTCATCATTCATTTCATCATTCATCATTGAATTCATCATTCATTATTTATTTAATCTTTCATTATTCATCATTCTTCAATAATTTCATCATTCATCATTCATTTCATCATTCATTTCATCAATCATTTCATCAGTCATCATTCATTTCATCTTTCATTTAATTATTCATCATTCATCATTCATTTCATCATTGATCATTCATCATTCATTTCATCATTCATTTCATCATTCAATTCATTATTCATTTTATCATTAATTTCATCATTCATTATTTATTTCATCATTCATCCTTCATTTTGTCATTCATTTTATCATTCATTTTATCATTCATTTCATCATTCTTCATTCATTTTATTATTCTTCATTCATTTCATCATTCTTCATTCATTTCATCATTCATTTTATCATTCATCATTCATCATTAATTTCATCTTTCATTTCATCATTTATCATTCAATTCATCATTCATCATATCATTCATCATTCATTTCATAATTCATCATTCATTATTCATTTCATTATTCATCATTCATTTCATCATTCATTATTCATTTTATCATTAATCATATCATTCATTATTGAATTCATCATATCATTTATCATTCATTTTATCATTCATTATTCCTTTCATAATTTAGCATTCATTTCATCATTCATCTTTCATTTCATCATTCATCATTCATCCTTCATTTCATCATTTATCATTCATTTCATCATTCATCATATCATTCATTTCATAATTCATCATTCATTATTTATTTCATCATTCATTTCATTATTCATCATTCATTTTATCATTAATCATATCATTCATTACTGAATTCATCATTCATTTCATCATTCAATCATTCATCACATCATTCATTTCATCATTCAGCATTCATTTCATCATTTATCTATCTTTTAATCATTCATTTTGTCATTCATTTCATCATTTATCATTATATTCATTATTCATTTCATTATTCATTTCATCATTCATTTAATCATTCATCATTCATTTCATCATTCAGCATTCATTTAATCATTAATCATTCATTTCATCATTCATTTAATCATTCATCATTCATTTCATCATTGATCATTCATTTCTTCATTCATTTTATCATTCATTATTCAATTCATCATTCATTTCATCATTCATTATTTATTTCATCATTCTTCCTTCATTTCATCATTCATTTCATCTTTCATTCTTCTTCATTCATTTCATCATTTATTTCATCATTCATTTCATCATTCATCATATCATTCATCATTCATTTCATCATTTATTTCATCATTCAGCATTCATTTAATCATTTATCATTCATCCTTCATTTCATCATTTATTTCATCATTCTTCATTCGTCTTTCATTTCATCATTCATTTCATCATTCATCATTCATTTCATCATTCATTATTTATTTCATCATTCATTTCATCATTCCTCATTCAATTCATTATTCATCATTTATCATTTAATTCATCATTCATCCTTCATCATTCATCCTTCATTTCTTCATTCATTATTCATTTCATCATTCATCTTATCATTCATCTCATCACTCATCTCATCATTCTCCATTCCTCTCTTGATTCATTAAACATCATTCATTTCATCATGCATCATTCATTTCAACATTTATTTCATCATTTATTATTTATTTCATCTTTCATCATTCTTTATTCATTTCATAATTTATTTCATCATTCACCCTTCATCATTCAATCCATCATTCCATCAATCATTCATCATTCATTTCATCATTTATCTTTCATTTAATCATTCATCATTCATTTCATCATTCATTTTATCATTCATCCTTCATCATTCATTTCATCATTTATTTCATCATTCATTATTTCATCATTCATCATTCATTTCATATTTTATCCTTCATTTCATCATTCATTTCTTCATTTATTTCATCATTCCTTTTATCATTCATCATTCATTTTATCATTCATCATTAATTTCATCATTCATCATTCATTTCATCATTCATCATTCATTTCATCATGAATCCATTCATTTTATCATTCATTTAAACATTCAGCTTTAATTTCATAATTAATTTCATCATTTATCATTAATTTCATCATTCATTATTTATTTCATCATTCATCATTCATCCTTCATTTCATCTTTCATCGTTCATCATTCAATTAATCATTCATTTTATCATTCATCATTCATTTCATCATTCTTCATTCATCATTATTTTCATCATTCATCATTCATTTCATTGTCCATCATTTATCATTTAGTTCATCATTTATTTCATCATTCATTTCATCATACCATTCATCATTCATTTCATCATTCACCATTTATCTCAACATTCATCAATCATCATTCATTTCAACATTCATTTCATCATTTATTATATCTTTCATCATTCTTCATTCATTTCATAACTCATTTCATCATTCATCCTTAATCATTCATTATTTATTTCATTATTCCATCAATCATTCATCATTCATCTTTCATTTAATGATTCATCATTCATTTTATCATTCATCTTTCAGCATTCATTTCATCATTCAGCATTCATTTCATAATTCTTCATTCGTCATTCATTTCATCATTCATTTTCTCATTCATCCTTCATCATTCATTTCATCATTCATCATTTATTTCATCATTCATTTCATATTTTATGCTTCATTTCATCATTCATTCCTTCATTCATTTCATCATTCCTTTAATCATTCATCATTCATTTTATCATTCATCATTAATTTCATAATTAATTTCATCATTCATTTCATCATTAGGCATTCATTTCATCATCAATTTCATCATTCATCCTTAATTTCATCATTCATTATTTATTTCATCATTCATCATTCATCCTTGATTTCATTTTTCATCGTTCATCATTCATTTCATCATTTATTTTATCATTCATCATTCATTTCATCATTCTTCATTCATCATTAATTTCATCATTCATCTTTTATTTCATCATTCATTTAATCATTCATTTATTTCAACATTCATCATTCAATTCACCATTCATTTATTTCATCATTCATTTCATCATTCATTTCATCATTCATCCTTCACTTCATCATTCATCATTCATTTAATCAATTATTTCATCATTCATCATTCAATTCATTATTTATCATTCAATTCATCATTCATTTCATCATTCATCCTTCATTTCACCATTCATTTAATCATTCATCATTCATCTCATCATTCACCATTCATCTCATCATTCATTTCATTATGCATCATTCAATTCAACATTCATTTCATCATTCATTATTTATTTCAATTTTCATCATTCTTCATTCATTTCATAATTAATTTCATCATTCATTATTCATCTTTCATTTCAATATTCATCATTAATTTCATCATTCATTTATCATTCATCATTCATTCATCATTAAATTCATCATTCATCATTGAATTAATCATTAATTTCATAAATCATCATTCATTTCATCATTCATCTCATAATTCATTTTACCATTCATTTCATCATTCATCATTTATTTCATCATTCATTTTATCATTCATCTTTCATTTTATCATTCATCATTTATTTCATTATTCATCATTCATTTCATCATTCAGCATTTATTTCATCATTTATTTCATCATTCATCCTTCATGCTTCATCATTCATTTCATCATTCATTTTATCATTCATCATTCATTTCATCATTCATTTATCATCCATCCTTCATTTAATCATTCATCCCTCATTTCATCATTCATAATTCATTATTTATTTAATCATTTATTTATCATTCATCCTTCATTTCATCATTCATCATATCATTTATCATTCATTTCATAATTCATCATTCATTTCATCATTCATCATATCATTCATCATTCATTTCATTATTCAGCATTTATTTCATCATTCATCATTCATCATTTATTTCATCAGTCATCATTCATTTTATCATTCATTTCATCATTCATCATTCATTTCATCATTCATTTCATCATTCATCATTCATTTTATCATTCATTTCATCATTCATCATTCATTTCATCATTCATCATTCATTATTTATTTTATCATTCATTTATCATTCATCCTTCATTTCATCAAAAATCCTTCATTTCATCATTCATCTCATCATTCATTTCATCATTCATCATATCATTTATCATTCATTTCATCATTCATCATATCATTCATATCATTCATCATTGAATTCATCATTCATTTCATCATTTATCATTAATTTCATCATTCATTATTTATTTCATCATTCATCATTCATCCTTCATTTCATCTTTCATCGTTCATCATTCAATTAATCATTCATTTTATCATTCATCATTCATTTCATCATTCTTCTTTCATCATTATTTTCATCATTCATCCTTCATCATTCATCATTCATTTCATTGTTCATCATTTAGTTCATCATTTATTTCATCATTCATTTCATCATTCATCATACCATTCATCATTCATTTCATCATTCACCATTTATCTCAACATTCATCAATCATCATTCATTTCAACATTCATTTCATCATTTATTATATCTTTCATCATTCTTCATTCATTTCATAACTCATTTCATCATTCATCCTTAATCATTCATTATTTATTTCATCATTCCATCAATCATTAATCATTCATCTTTCATTTAATGATTCATCATTCATTTTATCATTCATCTTTCAGCATTCATTTCATCATTCAGCATTCATTTCATAATTCTTCATTCGTCATTCATTTCATCATTCATTTTCTCATTCATCCTTCATCATTCATCATTCATTATTTATTTCATCATTCATTTCATATTTTATGCTTCATTTCATCATTCATTCCTTCATTCATTTCATCATTCCTTTAATCATTCATCATTCATTTTATCATTCATCATTAATTTCATCATTCATTAATTTCATCATTCATTTCATCATTAAGCATTCATTTCATCATTAATTTCATCATTCATCCTTAATTTCATCATTCATTATTTATTTCATCATTCATCATTCATTCTTGGTTTCATCTTTTATCGTTCATCATTCATTTCATCATTTATTTTATCATTCATCATTCATTTCATCATTCTTCATTCATCATTAATTTCATCATTCATCTTTTATTTCATCATTCATTTAATCATTCATTTATTTCAACATTCATCATTCAATTCGTCATTCATTTCATCATTCATCCTTCACTTCATCATTCATCATTCATTTAATCAATTATTTCATCATTCATCATTTAATTCATCATTTATCATTCAATTCATCATTCATTTCATCATTCATCCTTCATTTCATCATGCATCCTTCATTTCATAATTCATCCTTCATTTCACCATTCATTTAATCATTCATCATTCATCTCATCATTCACCATTCATCTCATCATTCATTTTTATTATGCATCATTCAATTCAACATTCATTTCATCATTCATTATTTATTTAAATTTTCATCATTCTTCATTCATTTCATAATTCATTTCATCATTCATTATTCATCTTTCATTTCAATATTCATAATTAATTTCATCATTTATTTATCATTCATCATTCATTCATCATTAAATTCATCATTCACCATTGAATTAATCATTAATTTCATAAATCATCATTCATTTCATTATTCATTTCATCATTCATCTCATAAATCATTTTACCATATATTTCACCATTCATTTCATCATTCATCATTTATTTCATCATTCATTTTATCATTCATCTTTCATTTTATCATTCATCATTTATTTCATTATTCATCATTCATTTCATCATTCAGCATTTATTTCATCATTTATTTCATCATTCATCCTTCATGCTTCATCATTCATTTTATCATTCATCATTCATTTCATCATTCATCAATAATTTATCATCCATCCTTCATTTAATCATTCATCCCTCATTTCATCATTCATAATTCATTATTTATTTAATCATTTATTTATCATTCATCCTTCATTTCATCATTCATTTCATCATTCATCATATCATTTATCATTCATTTCATAATTCATCATTCATCATATCATTCATCATTCATTTCATTATTCAGCATTTATTTCATCATTCATGCTTCATTATTCATCATTCATCATTCATTTCATCAGTCATCATTCATTTTATCATTCATTTCATCATTCATCATTCATTTCATCAGTCATCATTCATTTTATCATTCATTTCATCATTCATTTCATCATTCATCATTCATTATTTATTTTATCATTCATTTACCATTCATCCTTCATTTCATCAAAAATCCTTCATTTCATCATTCATCATTCATTATTTATTTCATCATTCATTTATCATTCATCCTTCATTTCATCATTAATTTCATCATTCATTTCATCATTCATCTCATCATTCATTTCATCATTCATCATATCATTTATCATTCATTTCATCATTCATCATATCATTCATATCATTCATCATTGAATTCATCATTAATTTCATCATTCATTTCATTATTCATCTCATCATTCATTTCATTATTCATCATATCATGCATCATGCATCATTCATTTCATCATTCATTATTTATTTCATCTTTCATCATTCTTTATTCATTTCCTAATTCATTTCATCATTTATCCTTCATCATTCATTTCATCATTCAGTATTCATTTCATCCTTCTTCATTTGTCATTCATTTCATCATTCATTTAATCATTCATTTCATCATTCATCATTAAATTCATCATTCATTTATTTCATCATTCATCCTTCATTTCATCATTCATTTTATCATTCATCTCATAATTCATCCTTTCATTTCATCATTCATCTCATCATTCATCCTTCATTTCATCTTTCATCCTTCATCATTCATCATTCATCTTTCATGTCATCATTCATTTAATCATTCAGTTATTTCATCATTCAATTCATCATTCATTTATTTCATCCTTCATTTCATCATTCATCCTTCATTTCATCATTGATTTATCATTCATCATTCATTTCATCCTTCATCATTGAATTCATCATTCATCTCATAATTCATCATTCATTTCATCATTCATCTCATAATTCATCATTCTTTTAATCATTCATCTCATAATTTATCATTCATTTCATCATTCATCATTTATATTATCATTCATCATTTATCATTCATTTCATCATTCATCATTGAATTCATCATTCATTTCATCATGCATTATTCATTTCATCATTCATCACTCAGTTCATCATTCATTTCATCATTCATCATTGAATTCATCATTTATTTCATCATGCATTATTCATTTCATCATTCATCACTTAGTTCATCATTCATTTCATCATTCATTTCATCATTCATCACATCATTCATTTCATCATTTATCTTTCATTTAATCATTCATTTTATCATTCATCATTCATTTCATCATTCATCATTAAATTATCATTCATTTTTTCATTCATCATTCATTTCTTCATTTAGCATTCATTTCATCATTCATTTCACCATTCATCATTCATGTTATCATTTATTTTATCATTCATCATTCATTTTATCATTCATCATTCATTTCATTATTCATTTTATCATGCATCCTTCATTTCATCATTCATCCTTCATTTCATCCCTTATTTCATCATTCATCTCATCATTCATTTCATCATTCAACATTTATTTCATAATTCATCATTCATTTCATCATTCATCATTTATTTCATCATTCATCATTGAATTCATCATTCATTTCATCATTCATCACATCATTCATCTCATCATTCATTTCATCATTCATCATATCATCTAATCATTCATTTCATCATTCATATCATTCATCATTGAATTCATCATTCATTTCATAATTCATCATTCATTATTTATTTCATCATTCATTTCATCATTCACTATTCATTTCATCATTCATCAATCATCATTCATTTCATCATGCATCATTTATTTCATCATTCACTTCATCATTCATTATTTATTTTATCGTTCATCATTCTTTATTCATTTCCTAATTTATTTCATCATTCATGATTAATTTCATCATTCATCCTTCATCATTCATTTCATCATTGAATTCATCATTCATTTCATCATTCATCTCATAATTCATCATTCATTTAATCATTCATCATTCATCATTCATTTCGTCATTCATTTCATCATTCATTTCGTCATTCATTTCATCATTCATCATTCATTTCATCATTCATCATTCATTTCATCATTCATTTCATCATTATTTCATCATTCATCATTCATCATTCATTTCATCATTCAATTCATCAGTAATTTCATCATTCATTTCATCATTCATCTGTCATCATCCATTTGATTATTCATCCTTCATCATTCATTATTTATTTTATCATTCATCAATTAATTCATCATTCATCATTCAATTCATCATTCATAATTCATTTCATCATTCATTTCACAATTCATCATTCATTTCATCATTCATCATTCAATTCATCATTCATTTCACTATTCATCATTCATTATTTATTTCATCATTCATCTCATCATTCATCTCATCATATCATTCATCATTCATGTCATCATTCATCTCATCATTCATTTGATCATGCATCATTCATTTCAGCATTCATCATTCATTTCATCATTCATCATTGAAATCATCATTCATTTTATCATTCATTTCACCGTTCATCCTTTATTTCACCATTCATTTCATCATTAATCATTGAATTCATCATTCATTTCATAATTCATCATTCACTATTTATTTCATCATTCATCTCATCTTTCATCATTTATCTCATCTTTCATCTCCTCATTTATCATTCACCTCATCATTCATTTCATCATGCATCATTCATTTCATCATGTATCATTTATTTCATCATTCATTTCATCATGCATCATTTATTTCATCATTGAATTCATCATTCATTATTCATCATTCTTCATTCATTTCATCACTCATTATTCATTTCATCATTCATTATTTATTTCATCATTCATTTTATTATTTGTTTTGTCATTCATTTTATTATTCATTATTCATTTCATCATTCTTCATTCATCTTTCATTTAATCATTCATTTATTCATCATTCATTTATTTCATCATTCATTTCATAATTCAGCATTAATTTCATCATTTATTTATTTCAACATTCATTTCATCTTTCATTTCATCATTAATTTAATTATTCTTCATTAATTTCATCATTCATCATTAATTTCATCATTCATTATTTATTTCATCATTCATCCTTCATTTCATCTTTCATTCTTTATCATTCATTTCATCATTCATCCTTCATCATTCATTTCATCCTTCATTTCGTCATTTATTTCATTATTCATTTCATCATTCATCATTCATTTCATCATTCATCCTTCATTTCATCATTTATTTCATCATTCATCATTCATTTTATCATTCCTCCTTCATCATGCATCATTCAATTTATCATTCATCATTCATTTCATCATTTAATTCATCATTCATCCTTCTTCATTTATTTCATCATTCATTTCATCATTTCATCATTCTATTCATCATTTATTATTCATTTCATCATTCAATTCATCATTCATCCATCATCTTTCATTTCATCATTCATCTTACATTTCATCATTCATTTCATCATTCAATTTATAATTCATCCTTCATTTCATCATTCATCCTTCATTCATTTTGTCATTCATTTCATCATTCATCCTTCTTCATTTATTTCATCATTCATTTCATCATTTCATCATTCTATTCATCATTTATCATTCATTTCATCATTCAATTCATCATTCATCCTTCATCTTTCATTTCATCATTCATCTTACATTTCATCATTCATTTCATCATTCAATTTATCATTCATCCTTCATTTCATCATTCATCCTTCATTCATTTTGTCATTCATTTCATCATTCAATTTATCATTCATCATTCATTTCATCATTTAATTCATCATTCATCATTTAATTCATCATTCATCATTCATTTCATCATTTAATTCATCATTCATTTCATCATTTATCATTTATTTCATCATTCATCCTTCATCATTCATTTCATCATTCATCATTCATCATTCATTTTATCATTCATCCTTCATCATGCATCATTCCTTTCATCATTCATCATTCATTTCGTCATTCATTTCATCATTCAATTTATCATTCATCATTCATTTCATCATTTAATTCATCATTCATCCTTCTTCATTCATTTCATAATTTATCATTCATTTCATCATTCATCATTCATCTTTCATTTCATCCTTTATTTCATCATTCATCATTCATTTCATCATTCATCATTCATTTCATCATTCAATTTATCATTCTTCATTCATTTCATCATTCATTATTTATTTCATCATTCATCCATCATTTCATCATTCATCATTTATTTTGTCATTCATCGCATCATTCATTTAATCATTCAATCATTTCATCATTCCTCCTTCATCATTCATCCTTCATTTCATAATTCATCATTTATTTCATCATTCATCGCATCATTCATCCTTAATCATTCATTTCATAATTCATTTCATCATTCATCCTTCATTTCATCATTCATTTCATCATTTATTTTATCATTCATCCTTCATCATTCATTTATTCATTCATTAATTTTATCATTCATCTCATCATTCATCTCATCATTCATCCTTAATCATTCATTTCATCATTCATTATTTATTTCATCATTCATAATTCATTTCATCATTCATCCTTCATTTCATCATTCATTTCATCATTTATTTTATCATTCATCCTTCATCATTCATTTCATCATTCATTCATTTTATCATTCATCTCATCATTCATCTCATCATTCATTTCATCATTCATCATATCATTCATCATTCATTTCATAATTGATCATTCATTATTTATTTCATCATTGAATTCATCATTCATTTCATCATTCATTTCATCATTCATTTCATCATTCTTCATTCATTTCATCATTCATCCTTCATTTCATCATTCATCCTTCATTTTATCCTTCATTTCATCATTCATCCTTAATTTCATCATTTATTTCATCATTAATTTTATCAATCATCCTTCATCATTCATTCATTTCATCATTCATTTCATAATTCATCTCATCATTCATTTCATCATTCATCATTTAATTCATCTTTCATTTCATCATTCATCATTCATTATTTATATTCATTTCATCATTCATTTCATCATTCATTATTCATTTCATCATTCATTTTATCATTCATCATTCATTTCATCATTCATTATTTATTTTATCATTCATCCTTTATTTCATCATTCATCATTTATTTCGTCATTCATTGCATCATTCATTTAATCATTCATCAATCATTTCATCATTCATCCTTCATCATTCATCCTTCATTTCATAATTCATTTCATCATTAATTTTATCATTCATCCTTCATTTCATCATTCATCATTCATTTTGTCATTCATCGCATCATTCATTTAATCATTCATTTCATCATTCATCCTTCATCATTCATCCTTCATCATTCATTTTATCATTCATTTAATCATTCATTTCATCTTTAATTTCATGATTCATTTCATCATTCATCATTTATTTCATCATTGAATTCATCATTCATCATTCATTTCACCATTAATCATTCATTTCATAATTCATCATACATTATTCATTTCATCATTCATTATTTATTTTATCTTTCATTATTCATCATTCATTTCATCATTCATCATTGAATTCATCATTCATTATTTATTTAATCTTTCATTATTCATCATTCTTCAATAATTTCATCATTCATCATTCATTTCATCATTCATTTCATCAATCATTTCATCAGTCATCATTCATTTCATCTTTCATTTTATCATTCATCATTCATTTCATCATTCATTATTTATTTTATCATTCATCCTTTATTTCATCATTCATCATTTATTTCGTCATTCATTGCATCATTCATTTAATCATTCATCAATCATTTCATCCTTCATCATTCATCCTTCATTTCATAATTCATTTCATCATTAATTTTATCATTCATCCTTCATTTCATCATTCATCATTCATTTTGTCATTCATCGCATCATTCATTTAATCATTCATTTCATCATTCATCCTTCATCATTCATCCTTCATCATTCATTTTATCATTCATTTAATCATTCATCATTCATTTCATCTTTAATTTCATGATTCATTTCATCATTCATCATTTATTTCATCATTGAATTCATCATTCATCATTCATTTCACCATTAATCATTCATTTCATAATTCATCATACATTATTTATTTCATCATTCATCTCATCATTCATTTCATCATTAATTTAATCATACATAATTCATTTCATCATGCATAATTAATTTCATCATTCATTATTTATTTTATCTTTCATTATTCATCATTCATTTTATCATTCATCATTGAATTCATCATTCATTATTTATTTAATCTTTCATTATTCATCATTCTTCAATAATTTCATCATTCATCATTCATTTCATCATTCATTTCATCAATCATTTCATCAGTCATCATTCATTTCATCTTTCATTTAATTATTCATCATTCATCATTCATTTCATCATTCATTTCATCATTCAATTCATTATTCATTTTATCATTAATTTCATCATTCATCATTCATTATTTATTTCATCATTCATCCTTCATTTTGTCATTCATTTTATCATTCATTTTATCATTCATTTCATCATTCTTCATTCATTTTATTATTCTTCATTCATTTCATCATTCTTCATTCATTTCATCATTCATCATTCATCATTAATTTCATCTTTCATTTCATCATTTATCATTCAATTCATCATTCATCATATCATTCATCATTCATTTCATAATTCATCATTCATTATTTATTTCATTATTCATTTCATTATTCATCATTCATTTCATCATTCATTATTCATTTTATCATTAATCATATCATTCATTATTGAATTCATCATATCATTTATCATTCATTTTATCATTCATTATTCCTTTCATAATTTAGCATTCATTTCATCATTCATCTTTCATTTCATCATTCATCATTCATCCTTCATTTCATCATTTATCATTCATTTCATCATTCATCATATCATTCATCATTCATTTCATAATTCATCATTCATTATTTATTTCATCATTCATTTCATTATTCATCATTCATTTCATCATTCATTATTCATTTTATCATTAATCATATCATTCATTATTGAATTCATCATTCATTTCATCATTCAATCATTCATCACATCATTCATTTCATCATTCAGCATTCATTTCATCATTTATCTATCTTTTAATCATTCATTTTGTCATTCATTTCATCATTTATCATTATATTCATTATTCATTTCATTATTCATTTCATCATTCATTTAATCATTCATCATTCATTTCATCATTCAGCATTCATTTAATCATTAATCATTCATTTCATCATTCATTTAATCATTCATCATTCATTTCATCATTGATCATTCATTTCTTCATTCATTTCATCATTCATTATTCAATTCATCATTCATTTCATCATTCATTATTTATTTCATCATTCTTCCTTCATTTCATCATTCATTTCATCTTTCATTCTTCTTCATTCATTTCATCATTTATTTCATCATTCATTTCATCATTCATCATATCATTTATCATTCTATCATTCATTATTTATTTCATCATTCATTTCATCATTCATCATATCATTCATCATTCATTTCATCATTTATTTCATCATTCAGCATTCATTTAATCATTTATCATTCATCCTTCATTTCATCATTTATTTCATCATTCTTCATTCGTCTTTCATTTCATCATTCATTTCATCATTCATCATTCATTTCATCATTCATTATTTATTTCATCATTCATTTCATCATTCCTCATGTCAATTCATTATTCAGCATTTATCATTTAATTCATCATTCATCCTTCATCATTCATCCTTCATTTCTTCATTCATTATTCATTTCATCATTCATCTTATTCATCTCATCACTCATCTCATCATTCTCCATTCCTCTCTTGATTCATTAAACATCATTCATTTCATCATGCATCATTCATTTCAACATTTATTTCATCATTTATTATTTATTTCATCTTTCATCATTCTTTATTCATTTCATAATTTATTTCATCATTCACCCTTCATCATTCAATCCATCATTCCATCAATCATTCATCATTCATTTCATCATTTATCTTTCATTTAATCATTCATCATTCATTTCATCATTCATTTTATCATTCATCCTTCATCATTCATTTCATCATTTATTTCATCATTCATTATTTCATCATTCATCATTCATTTCATATTTTATCCTTCATTTCATCATTCATTTCTTCATTTATTTCATCATTCCTTTTATCATTCATCATTCATTTTATCATTCATCATTAATTTCATCATTCATCATTCATTTCATCATGAATCCATTCATTTTATCATTCATTTAAACATTCAGCTTTAATTTCATAATTAATTTCATCATTTATCATTAATTTCATCATTCATTATTTATTTCATCATTCATCATTCATCCTTCATTTCATCTTTCATCGTTCATCATTCAATTAATCATTCATTTATCATTCATCATTCATTTCATCATTCTTCATTCATCATTATTTTCATCATTCATCCTTCATCATTCATCATTCATTTCATTGTTCATCATTTATCATTTAGTTCATCATTTATTTCATCATTCATTTCATCATTCATCATACCATTCATCATTCATTTCATCATTCACCATTTATCTCAACATTCATCAATCATCATTCATTTCAACATTCATTTCATCATTTATTATATCTTTCATCATTCTTCATTCATTTCATAACTCATTTCATCATTCATCCTTAATCATTCATTATTTATTTCATTATTCCATCAATCATTCATCATTCATCTTTCATTTAATGATTCATCATTCATTTTATCATTCATCTTTCAGCATTCATTTCATCATTCAGCATTCATTTCATAATTCTTCATTCGTCATTCATTTCATCATTCATTTTCTCATTCATCCTTCATCATTCATTTCATCATTCATCATTTATTTCATCATTCATTTCATATTTTATGCTTCATTTCATCATTCATTCCTTCATTCATTTCATCATTCCTTTAATCATTCATCATTCATTTTATCATTCATCATTAATTTCATCATTAATTTCATCATTCATTTCATCATTAGGCATTCATTTCATCATCAATTTCATCATTCATCCTTAATTTCATCATTCATTATTTATTTCATCATTCATCATTCATCCTTGATTTCATTTTTCATCGTTCATCATTCATTTCATCATTTATTTTATCATTCATCATTCATTTCATCATTCTTCATTCATCATTAATTTCATCATTCATCTTTTATTTCATCATTCATTTAATCATTCATTTATTTCAACATTCATCATTCAATTCATCATTCATTTATTTCATCATTCATTTCATCATTCATTTCATCATTCATCCTTCACTTCATCATTCATCATTCATTTAATCAATTATTTCATCATTCATCATTCAATTCATTATTTATCATTCAATTCATCATTCATTTCACCATTCATTTAATCATTCATCATTCATCTCATCATTCACCATTCATCTCATCATTCATTTCATTATGCATCATTCAATTTAACATTCATTTCATCATTCATCATTTATTTCAATTTTCATCATTCTTCATTCATTTCATAATTAATTTCATCATTCATTATTCATCTTTCATTTCAATATTCATCATTAATTTCATCATTCATTTATCATTCATCATTCATTCATCATTAAATTCATCATTCATCATTGAATTAATCATTAATTTCATAAATCATCATTCATTTCATCATTCATCTCATAATTCCATTTTACCATTCATTTCACCATTCATTTCATCATTCATCATTTATTTCATCATTCATTTTATCATTCATCTTTCATTTTATCATTCATCATTTATTTCATTATTCATCATTCATTTCATCATTCAGCATTTATTTCATCATTCATCCTTCATGCTTCATCATTCATTTCATCATTCATTTTATCATTCATCATTCATTTCATCATTCATTTATCATCCATCCTTCATTTAATCATTCATCCCTCATTTCATCATTCATAATTCATTATTTATTTAATCATTTATTTATCATTCATCCTTCATTTCATCATTCATCATATCATTTATCATTCATTTCATAATTCATCATTTATCATATCATTCATCATTCATTTCATTATTCAGCATTTATTTCATCATTCATCATTCATCATTTATTTCATCAGTCATCATTCATTTTATCATTCATTTCATCATTCATCATTCATTTCATCATTCATCATTCATCATTCATTTTATCATTCATTTCATCATTCATCATTCATTTCATCATTCATCATTCATTATTTATTTTATCATTCATTTATCATTCATCCTTCATTTCATCAAAAATCCTTCATTTCTTCATTCATCATTCATTTATCATTCATCCTTCATTTCATCATTAATTTCATCATTCATTTCATCATTCATCTCATCATTCATTTCATCATTCATCATATCATTTATCATTCATTTCATCATTCATCATATCATTCATATCATTCATCATTGAATTCATCATTCATTTCATCATTTATCATTAATTTCATCATTCATTATTTATTTCATCATTCATCATTCATCCTTCATTTCATCTTTCATCGTTCATCATTCAATTAATCATTCATTTTATCATTCATTTCATCATTCTTCATTCATCATTATTTTCATCATTCATCCTTCATCATTCATCATTCATTTCATTGTTCATCATTTATCATTTAGTTCATCATTTATTTCATCATTCATTTCATCATTCATCATACCAATCATCATTCATTTCAACATTTATTATATCTTTCATCATTCTTCATTCATTTCATAACTCATTTCATCATTCATCCTTAATCATTCATTATTTATTTCATCATTCCATCAATCATTCATCATTCATCTTTCATTTAATGATTCATCATTCATTTTATCATTCATCTTTCAGCATTCATTTCATCATTCAGCATTCATTTCATAATTCTTCATTCGTCATTCATTTCATCATTCATTTTCTCATTCATCCTTCATCATTCATTATTTATTTCATCATTCATTTCATATTTTATGCTTCATTTCATCATTCATTCCTTCATTCATTTCATCATTCCTTTAATCATTCATCATTCATTTTATCATTCATCATTAATTTCATCATTAATTTCATCATTCATTAATTTCATCATTCATTTCATCATTAAGCATTCATTTCATCATTAATTTCATCATTCATCCTTAATTTCATCATTCATTATTTATTTCATCATTCATCATTCATCCTTGATTTCATCTTTTATCGTTCATCATTCATTTCATCATTTATTTTATCATTCATCATTCATTTCATCATTCTTCATTCATCATTCATTTCATCATTCATCTTTTATTTCATCATTCATTTAATCATTCATTTATTTCAACATTCATCATTCAATTCGTCATTCATTTCATCATTCATCATTCACTTCATCATTCATCATTCATTTAATCAATTATTTCATCATTCATCATTCAATTCATCATTTATCATTCAATTCATCATTCATTTCATCATTCATCCTTCATTTCATCATGCATCCTTCATTTCATAATTCATCCTTCATTTCACCATTCATTTAATCATTCATCATTCATCTCATCATTCACCATTCATCTCATCATTCATTTCATTATGCATCATTCAATTCAACATTCATTTCATCATTCATTATTTATTTAAATTTTCATCATTCTTCATTCATTTCATAATTCATTTCATCATTCATTATTCATCTTTCATTTCAATATTCATCATTAATTTCATCATTTATTTATCATTCATCATTCATTCATCATTAAATTCATCATTCATCATTGAATTAATCATTAATTTCATAAATCATCATTCATTTCATTATTCATTTCATCATTCATCTCATAAATCATTTTACCATATATTTCACCATTCATTTCATCATTCATCATTTATTTCATCATTCATTTCATCATTCAGCGTTTATTTCATCATTTATTTCATCATTCATCCTTCATGCTTCATCATTCATTTCATCATTCATTTTATCATTCATCATTCATTTCATCATTCATCATT
Source organism: Mixophyes australis (assembly GCA_036250195.1). Lineage (NCBI taxonomy): Eukaryota > Metazoa > Chordata > Amphibia > Anura > Limnodynastidae > Mixophyes > Mixophyes australis. The sequence goes on from JAVHZZ010000002.1 coordinate 221,533,513, forward strand.
CATTTATCATCCATCCTTCATTTAATCATTCATCCCTCATTTCATCATTCATAATTCATTATTTATTTAATCATTTATTTATCATTCATCCTTCATTTCATCATTCATTTCATCATTCATCATATCATTTATCATTCATTTCATAATTCATCATTCATCATATCATTCATCATTCATTTCATTATTCAGCATTTATTTCATCATTCATGCTTCATCATTCATCATTCATTTCATCAGTCATCATTCATTTTATCATTCATTTCATCATTCATCATTCATTTCATCAGTCATCATTCATTTTATCATTCATTTCATCATTCATCATTCATTTCATCATTCATCATTCATTATTTATTTTATCATTCATTTACCATTCATCCTTCATTTCATCAAAAATCCTTCATTTCATCATTCATCATTCATTATTTATTTCATCATTCATTTATCATTCATCCTTCATTTCATCATTAATTTCATCATTCATTTCATCATTCATCTCATCATTCATTTCATCATTATCATATCATTTATCATTCATTTCATCATTCATCATATCATTCATATCATTCATCATTGAATTCATCATTAATTTCATCATTCATTTCATTATTCATCTCATCATTCATTTCATTATTCATCATATCATGCATCATTCATTTCATCATTCATTATTTATTTCATCTTTCATCATTCTTTATTCATTTCCTAATTCATTTCATCATTTATCCTTTATCATTCATTTCATCATTCAGTATTCATTTCATCCTTCTTCATTTGTCATTCATTTCATCATTCATTTAATCATTCATTTCATCATTCATCATTAAATTCATCATTCATTTATTTCATCATTCATCCTTCATTTCATCATTCATTTTATCATTCATCTCATAAATCATCCTTCATTTCATCATTCATCTCATCATTCATCCTTCATTTCATCTTTCATCCTTCATCATTCATCATTCATCTTTCATGTCATCATTCATTTAATCATTCAGTTATTTCATCATTCAATTCATCATTCATTTATTTCATCCTTCATTTCATCATTCATCCTTCATTTCATCATTGATTTATCATTCATCATTCATTTCATCCTTCATCATTGAATTCATCATTCATCTCATAATTCATCATTCATTTCATCATTCATCTCATAATTCATCATTCTTTTAATCATTCATCTCATAATTTATCATTCATTTCATCATTCATCATTTATATTATCATTCATCATTTATCATTCATTTCATCATTCATCATTGAATTCATCATTCATTTCATCATGGATTATTCATTTCATCATTCATCACTCAGTTCATCATTCATTTCATCATTCATCATTGAATTCATCATTTATTTCATCATGCATTATTCATTTCATCATTCATCACTTAGTTCATCATTCATTTCATCATTCATTTCATCATTCATCACATCATTCATTTCATCATTTATCTTTCATTTAATCATTCATTTTATCATTCATCATTCATTTCATCATTCATCATTAAATTATCATTCATTTTTTCATTCATCATTCATTTCTTCATTTAGCATTCATTTCATCATTCATTTCACCATTCATTTCATCAGTCATCATTCATTTTATCATTTATTTTATCATTCATCATTCATTTTATCATTCATCATTCATTTCATTATTCATTTTATCATGCATCCTTCATTTCATCATTCATCCTTCATTTCATCCCTTATTTCATCATTCATCTCATCATTCATTTCATCATTCAACATTTATTTCATAATTCATCATTCATTTCATCATTCATCATTTATTTCATCATTCATCATTGAATTCATCATTCATTTCATCATTCATCACATCATTCATCTCATCATTCATTTCATCATTCATCAAATCATCTCATCATTCATTTCATCATTCATATCATTCATCATTGAATTCATCATTCATTTCATAATTCATCATTCATTATTTATTTCATCATTCATTTCATCATTCACTATTCATCTCATCATTCATCAATCATCATTCATTTCATCATGCATCATTTATTTCATCATTCACTTCATCATTCATTATTTATTTTATTGTTCATCATTCTTTATTCATTTCCTAATTTATTTCATCATTCATTATTAATTTCATCATTCATCCTTCATCATTCATTTCATCATTCATTTCATCATTGAGTTCATCATTCATTTCATCATTCATCTCATAATTCATCATTCATTTAATCATTCATCATTCATTTCATCATTCATTTCATCATTCTTCATTCGTCATTCATTTCATTATTCATCATTAATTTCATCATTCATTATTTATTTCATCATTCATCCTTCATTTCATCTTTCATTCTTCATCATTCATTTTATCATTCATCCTCCAGAATTCATCCTTCATTTCATCATTTATTTATCATTCATCATTGAATTCATCATTCATTTCATCATTCATCTCATAATTCATCATTCATTTCATCATTCATCTCATAATTCATCATTCATTTCATCATTCATCCTTCATCATTCAATTCATCATTTCATCAATTATTCATCATTCATCTTTCATTTATTCATTCATCATTCATTTTTCAGCATTAATTTTATCATTTTTCATTCGTCATTCATTTCATCATTCATTTCATCATTCATCATTCATTTCATCATTGATCATTCATCATTAATTTCATCATTCATTTCATCATTCATTATTTATTTCATTTTTTATCTTTCATTTCATCATTCATTTCATCATTCATATATCATTCATCATTCATTTCATCCTTCATCATTGAATTCATCATTCATCATTGAATTCATCATTCATCTCATAATTCATCATTCATTTCATCAATTATCTCATAATTCATCATTTATTTCATCATTCATCTCATAATTTATCATTCATTTCATCATTCATCATTTATATTATCATTCATCATTTATCATTCATTTCATCATTCATCTTTGAATTCATCATTCATTTCATCATGCATTATTTATTTTATCATTCATCACTCAGTTCATCATTCATTTCATCATACATTTCATCATTCATTACTGAATTCATCATTTATTTCATCATTCATTATATCATTCATCACTCAGTTCATCATTCATTACATCATTCATTTCATCATTCATCAAATCATTCATCACATCATTCATTTCATCATTTATCTTTCATTTAATCATTCATTTTATTATTCATCATTCATTTCATCATTCATCATTAAATTATCATTCATTTCTTCATTTAGCATTCATTTCATCATTCATCATTCATTTCATCATTCATTTCATCAGTAATCATTCATTTTATCATTCATCTTTCATTTTATCATTCATTTTATCATGCATCCTTCATTTCATCCCTTATTTCATCATTCATTTCATCGTTCATCTCATCATTCATTTCATCATTTATTTCATAATTCATCATTCATTTCATCATTCATCATTCATTTCATCTTTCATCATTGAATTCATCATTCATTGCATCATTCATCTCATCATATCATCTCATCATTCATTTCATCATTCATATCATTCATTATTGAATTCATCATTCATTTTATAATTCATCATTCATTATTTATTTTATCATTCATTTCATAATTCATAATTTATTATTTATTTCATCATTCATTTCATCATTCACTATTCATCTTATCATTCATCATTCATTTCATCATGCATCATTTATTTTATTATGCATCATTCATTTCATCATTCACTTCATCATTCATTATTTATTTCATCGTTCATCATTCTTCATTCATTTCCTAATTTATTTCATCATTCATCATTCATCTCATAATTCATCATTCATTTAATCATTCATCCTTCATCATTCATTTCATCATTCTTCATTCATTTCATCATTCATCATTAATTTCATCATTCTTTATTTATTTCATCATTCATCTCATCTTTCATTCTTCATCATTCATTTTATCATTCTTCATTCATTTCATCATTCTTCATTCATTTCATCATTCATTTCATCATTTATTTAATCATTCATTTCATCATTCATCATTCATTTATTTCATCAATAATTTCATCATTCATCCTCCAGAATTCATCCTTCATTTCATCATTTATTTATCATTCATCATTGAATTCATCATTCATTTCATCATTCATCTCATAATTCATCATTCATCCTTCATAATTCATTTCATCATTCATCATTGAATTTATCATTCATCATTCATTATTTATTCCATCTTTAATTATCTTCATTCATTTCATCATTCAATTTATCATTCCATCAATTATTCATCATTCATTTAATCATTCATCATTCATTTCATCATTCTTCATTCGTCATTCATTTCATCATTCATTTTATCATTGATCATTCATCATTTATTTCATCATTCATCCTTCATTTCATCATTCATTATTCATTTCATATTTCATCATTCTTTTTGTCATTCATTTCATCATTCATTTTATCATTCAACATTCATTTTATCATTCATGATTATTTTCATCATTCATCATTCATTTAATCATTGATCATTCATCATTAATTTCATCATTCATCATTCATTTCATCATTCATTTCATCATTCATCATTCATTTCATCAAATATCTCATAATTCATCATTCATTTCATCATTCATCTCATAATCTATCATTCATTTCATTATTCATCATTTATATTATCATTCATCATTCATTTCATCATTCATTTCATCATTCATCATTGAATTCATCATTCATTTCATCATGCATTATTCATTTCATCATTCATCACTCAGTTCAACATTCATTTCATCATTCATCACTCAGTTCATCATTCATTACATCATTCATTTCATCATTCATCAAATCATTCATCACATCATTCATCATTCATTTCATCATTTATCTTTCATTTAATTATTCATTTTATCATTCATCATTCATTTCATCATTAAATTATCATTCATTTTATCATTCATCATTCATTTCTTCATTTAGCATTCATTTCATCATTCATTTCATCATTCATTTTATCATTCACTATTCATTCCATCAGTCATCATTCATTTTATCATTCATCTTTCATTTTATCATTCATTTCATCATTCATTTTATCATTCATTTTATCATGCATCCTTCATTTCATCATTCATCATTTATTTCATCGTTCATCTCATCATTCATTTCATCATTTATTTCATAATTCATCATTCATTTCATCATTCATCATTCATTTCATCATTCATCATTGAATTCATCATTCATTTCATCATTCATCATATCATTTCATCATTCATTTCATCATTCATATCATTCATCATTGAATTGATCATTCATTTTATAATTCATCATTTATTATTTATTTCATCATTCATAATTCATTATTTATTTCATCATTCATTTCATCATTCACTTTTCATCTCATCATTCATTTCATCATGCATCATTTATTTTATTATGCATCATTCATTTCATCATTCACTTCATCATTATTTATTTCATCGTTCATCATTCTTCATTCATTTTCTAATTTATTTCATCATTCATTATTAATTTCATCATTCATCCTTCATCATTCATTTCATCATTGAATTCATCATTCATTTCATCATTCATCTCCTAATTCATCATTCATTTAATCATTCATCCTTCATCATTCATTTCATCATTCGTCATTCATTTCATTATTCATCTTTAATTTCATCATTCATTATTTATTTCATCATTCATCCTTCATTTCATCTTTCATTCTTCATCATTCATTTTATCATTCATCATTCATTTCATCATTCTTCATTCATTTCATCATTCATTTTTCATTTCATCATTTATTTAATCATTCATTTCATCATTCATCATTCATTTCATCATTCATCCTCCAGAATTCATCCTTCATTTCATCATTTATTTATTATTCATCATTGAATTCATCATTCATCTCATAATTCATCATTCATTTCATCATTGATCTCATAATTCATCATTCATCCTTCATAATTCATTTCATCATTCATCATTGAATTCATCATTCATCATTCATTATTTATTCCATCTTTAATCATTCTTCATTCATTTCATCATTCACCCTTCATCATTTTTAATTTATCATTCCATCAATTATTCATCATTCATTTAATCATTCATCATTCATTTCATCATTCATTTTTCAGCATTCATTTCATCATTCTTCATTCATCATTTATTTCATCATTCATCCTTCATCTCATCATTCATTATTTATTTCATCATTCATTTTGTCATTCATTTCATCATTCGTTTTATCATTCAACATTCATTTTATCATTCATGATTAATTTCATCATTCATCATTCATTTCATCATTCATCATTCATTTCATCATTCATTCATTTCATCTTTTATTTCATCATTAATTTCATTATTCATCATTCATTTCATCATTCATCATTAATTTCTTCATTCATTATTTATTTCATCATTCATCCTTCATTTCATCATTCATTTTATCAATCATCATTCTTCATTCATCATTAATTTCTTCATTCATCTAATCATTCATTTATTTCATAATTCATCATTCACTTAGTTCATCATTCATTTAATCATTCATCATTCATTTAAATCATCATTCATTTTTCAGCATTCATTTCATCATGCTTCATCATTGATCATTCATCATTTATTTCATCATTCATCATTCATTATTTATTTCATATTTTATCTTTCATTTCATCAATTTCGTCATTCATTTCATCATTCATTTTATCATTCAACATTCATTTTATCATTCATGATTAATTTCATCATTCATCATTCATTTAATCATTCATTCATTCATCATTCATTTATTTCATCATTCATTTCATCATTCATTTCATCATTCAGCATTAATTTCATCATTCAATTTTTATTTCATCATTCATCCTTCATTTCATCATTCATTTTATCATTCATCATTCTTCATTCATCATTCATTTCTTCATTCATCTTTCATCTCATTCAATCATTCATTTATTTCATAATTCATCATTCATTTATCATTCATCATTCGTTTCATCCTTCATCATTGAATTCATCATTCATTTCATAATTCATCATTCATTTGATCATTCATTTGATCATTTATCTCATGATTAATCATTCATTTCATCATTCATCATTCATTTCATCATTCATCTCATAATTAATCATTCATTTCTTCATTCATCTCATAATTAATCATTCATTTCATCATTCATCTCATAATTCATCATTTATTTCATCATTCATTTCATTATTCTTCCTTCATTTTATCATTCATCATTGAATTCATCATTCATTTCATCATTCATCACATCATTCATCATTCATTTCATCATTGAACATTCATTTCATCATTCTTCATTCATTTCATCATTCATCATTCATATCATCAGTCATCATTCATTTTATCATTCATCATCCATTTTGTCATGCATCTTTCATTTTATCCTTCATTTCATCATTCATTTCATCATTCATCATTGAATTTATCATTGAATTCATCATTCATCATTCATCATTCATCATATCATTTATCACTCATTTCATCATTCATCATATCATTCATCATTGAATTCATCATTCATTTCATCATTCATTATTTATTTCATCATTCATTTCATAATTCATTTTTTTCATCATTCATCTCATTATTCATTTCATCATGCATTATTCATTTCATCATGCATCATTCATTTCATCATTGATTTCATCATTCATTATTTATTTCATCATTCATTTCATAATTCATAATTCATTATTTTTTTCATCATTCATCATTCATCTCATCACTTATCTCATCATTCATCATTTATCTCATTATTCATTTCATCATGCATTATTCATTTCATCATGCATCATTCATTTCATCATTGATTTCATCATTCATTATTTATTTCATCTTTCATCATTCTTCATTCATTTCCTAATTTATTTCATCATTCATCTCATAATTCATCATTCATTTAATCATTCAGCATTCATTTCATCATTCATCATTCATTTCATCATTCATCATTCATCATTTATTTCATCATTCATTTTATCATTCATCCTTCATAATTCATTTCATCATTCAAACTTCATTTCATCATTCATCCTTTATTTCGTCATTCATCATTAATTTCATCATTCATCATATCATTAATTTCATCATTCATTATTTATTATTTATTTCATCGTTCATTTCATATTTCATCATTCATTTAATCATTCATTTCATCATTCTTCATTCATTTCATCATTCATTTCATCATCATTTATCTTTCATTTCATCATTCATTTAATAATTCATCATTAATTTCATCATTCATTTATTTTAACATTCATTTCATCTTTTACTTCATCTTTCATTCTTCATCATTCATTTATTCCATCATTTATCATTCATTTCATCATTCATCATTGAATTCATCATTCATTTAATAATTCATCATTCATTTCATCATTCATCTCATAATTCATCATTCATTTCATCATTCATTTATTTCAACATTCATTTCATCTTTCATTTCATCATTAATTTCATTATTCAACATTAATTTCATCATTCATTATTTATTTTATCATTCATCCTTCATTTCATCTTTCATTCTTCATCATTCATTTATCATTCATCATTCTTTTCATCATTCATCATTGAATTCATCATTAATTTCATCATTCATTATTCATTTCATCATTCATCTCATAATTCATCATTCATTTCATCATTTATTTCATCATTCATTTAATTATTTATCATTCAGTTCATCATTCATCATTTATTTCATCATACATTTCATCATTCATTTCATCAGTCATCATTCATTTCATCAGTCATCATTCATTTCATCAGTCATCATTCATTTTATTATTCATCATTTATTTTATCATTCAATTCATCATTCATTTCATCATTCATTATTTGTTTCATCATTCATCCTTCATTTCTTCATTCATTTCATCATTAATTTTATCATTCATTCTTCATCATTTATTTCATCATTCCTTCTTTTTCATTCATTTCATCATTCATTTCATCATTATTATTATTAATTTTTATTTATAGGGCTCCACAAAGTATCCGTAGCGCTGTACAAGGACAAACAATGGCACAGTACAAGGTGAAACAGCACAGTACAAGTAACAGTAAGCACTATAACTCTGGGGGCTCAGGCACAGCATGAAAGAGAGGGAGGGAGGGGAAAAGTGAGTACAGGCAGGTAACTATGGCCCAAGAGGGTAGGCACGGATGACAGGTTGAGAGTCACTGAGGGGAGCGGAAAGAAGCGAGAGGAGACAGAGGGCAGAGGGACTGAGAGGAGGTGAGCTGAGTAGCTGGAGAGCGCAGTTAAAAGTGATGGAAACAGAAGGTAGGAGAGCCCTGCTCAAAGGAGCGAACAATCTAAAGGGAGGGGAAGACACACAGACACATGGATGAGACGGAGAGATGGGAGGAAGGGGGAGAAGGGAAGAAGGGATGAGAAAGAGAGGTAACCGACCGATGGGAGTTTAGGCATGAGACTGGAAGGCTTTAAGGAAAAGGTGGGTTTTTAATGTTCGTTTGAAAGAGGACAGATTAGGGGAAGTTCTGATGGAGCGGGGGAGCTTGTTCCAATGGAGGGGTGCGGCGCGGGAGAAGTCTTGGATACGTGTGTGAGAGGAGGTAATCAGAGGGGAAGAGAGGCGACGATCATTGGACGATCGCAGTGAGCGGGAGGGAGTGTCAATAGAGATAAGGTTAGAGATGTAGGGAGCAGTGGAGTTGGCGAGGGCCTTGTAAGTCAGAGTGAGGAGCTTGAAAAGGATTCTGTAGGGGAAGGGGAGCCAGTGAAGGGCTTGGTAGAGTGGGGATACAGAGGTGGAACGGCAAGAGAGGAAAATAAGCCTAGCAGCGGCGTTAAGTACAGATCTAAGGGGAGCGAGATGAGAGAGGGGGAGGCCGATAAGGAGAAGGTTGCAGTAGTCCAAGCGGGAGATAATCAGAGAGTGGACGAGAGATTTGGTGGCATCCTGGGAGAGGAAGGGCCGAATGCGGGCAATGTTGCGAAGCTGGAAACGGCAGGATTTGGTGAGAGAGTGAATGTGAGGGGCAAAGGAGAGAGAGGAGTCGAGGATGACACCTAGGCAGTGGAGTTGGGGAACAGGGGAGATAGATGAGTTGTCAACAGTAAAGGAGAAGTCAGTGGGGAAGGAGGTACGAGAGGGAGGAAAGACAATGAGTTCAGTTTTAGCAAGATTGAGTTTAAGAAATCTAGAGGACATCCAGGAGGAGATGGCAGAGAGGCATGCGGATACCCTGGAAAGAAGGGAGGGAGAGAGATCAGGAGAGGAAAGGTAGAGTTGAGTGTCATCAGGATAAAGGTGGTACTTGAGGCCGAAGGAGCTGATGAGTGCACCCAGAGAAGAGGTGTATAGTGAGAATAGTAAGGGTCCAAGGACAGAGCCCTGAGGGACCCCGACTGGAAGGGAGGAAGAAGGGGAGAGAGAATCAGAGGTGGAAACAGAGAAGGAACGGTCGGCAAGGTAAGAGGTGAACCAGGAGAGGACGGTACCGGAGAGGCCAATGGACTGAAGGGTGTGAAGCAGGAGGGGGTGGTCAACGGTGTCAAAGGCCGCTGAGAGGTCGAGGAGAATCAGGAGGGAGTAGTGGCCCATGGCTTTAGCCGAGAGGAGATCGTAAGTAACTTGAGCCAGGGCAGTTTCAGTGGAATGGAGGGGGCGGAAGCCTGATTGGAGAGGGTCAAGGAGGGAGTGTTCAGAGAGGTAGGTGGAGAGACGGGTGCAGACAAGTCTCTCGAGTATTTTGGAGGCAAATGGGAGAAGGGAAATAGGGCGGTAATTAGAGAGTGAGGTGGGCTCAAGATTGGCTTTCTTGAGAATGGGTGAGACGAGAGCATGTTTAAAGGTGGAGGGGAAGATGCCGGTGGAGAGGGACAGATTAAAGAGGTGAGCGAGGTGGGAGCAGGTGGAGGTGGGAAGGGAGCGAAGAAGGTGAGAAGGGATGGGGTCCTGGGGGCAGGTAAAAGGGGAGGAAGAAGAAATGAGAGAGTGGACTTCCTCACCCGGGGTGGGGCGGAAGGAGAGGAGTTGGTGGCTGGGGGGAGAGGGGGGGGGAGAGTGGAGGGGGGAGGAAGGGCGAGAGGGGGGGTGGCGGAAGAGTGGGTGGAGGAGGAGATTTCAAGTCTGATGGCCGCGATTTTAGGAGAAAAAAGAGGTGAAGTCAGTGGCAGATAAGGAGGAAGGGAGGGGGGAGGTGGGGGAGACAGGAGAGTGTTAAAGGTAGCGAAGAGGCGGCGGGGGTTGGAGGACTGGGAGGAGATGAGGGATTTAAAGAAGGATTACTTAGCGAGCGAGAGGGCAGAGCTGTAGGAGGAAAGGATAAACTTGAAGTGGAGGAAATCAGCCAGGGAGCGAGATTTTCTCCAGTGGCGTTCGGCAGTACGAGCATTTTTGGAGGAAACGGGTAAGTTTGGAGTGCCAGGGTTGGGGATTGGAGCAGCGAAGGTGGATGGGCTGGGCAGGGGCAACCGCATCAAGGGCGGAGGAGAGGATTTGGTTATAGAGGGAGGCCACCTGATTAGGGCAGGACAGGGTGGAAAGGGGAGAGAGGAGAGTTTCGAGAGAAGAGGATAGAATAGCAGGATCAAGGGTGTCGAGATCGCGCCTGGACCGGGTAGATTTGGGTGGGGGGGAGGGGTGCAGGAGTAGAGGAGAGAGAATGAGAGGAGATGGTGGTCCGAGAGTGGAAAGGGGGAGATAAGAGAAGTCGGACAGACTGCAATGGTGGGAGAAGACAAGGTCAAGGGAGTGACCAAGGCAGTGGGTAGAAGAGGAGGTCCATTGGGAGAGGCCAAGGGAGGAAGAAAGGGCAAGGAGTTTGACGGAAGCAGGGTCGGTGGGGTTATCAATAGGGATATTGAAGTCGCCGAGGATAATGGAAGGGATGTCAGAGGAGAGGTGGTGTGGGAGCCAGGCAGCAAAGTTGTTAAGGAAAAGGGAGGAGGGCCCAGGGGGGCGGTATATGACAGAGACGCGGAGATGGATGGGGTAGAAGAGACGGATAGAGTGGACTTCAAAAGAGGAGAGGGAGGGTTCAGGAGGAATGAGTCTGAAAGTACAGGTGGAGGATAGGAGAATGCCCACTCCTCCGCCTGGGCAGTCTCCAGGTCTGGCGGAGTGGGTGAAGGAGAGGCCGCCATAGGAGAGAGCGGCAGGGGAGGCAATGTCGGAATCGGTGAGCCAGGTTTCGGTATTGGCAAGAAGGTTAAGAGTTAGATAAGAAGAGGTCATGGATAAAGGGGAGTTTGTTGCGGACGGATCTAGCATTCCAGAGGGCACAGGAGAAAGGGAGGGAGGGAGGGGAGAGGGGAGATGGGGATAAGGTTGGCAAGGTTAGCGGTGCGCGAAGGAGTGCGGGGACAGGAGCGTGAAATTGGGCGAGGTGAGAGTATGGGTATGGCAAGTGAACAGGGAGGCATGGTGAGGGAGGGGTGGGGGAGGAGTGGAAGTAGGGGGGACCGAAGAATCGTCTGAAGCAAAGGGGAGGAGGACAGGGGGAGTCAGAAGGTAGACAAGAGGAAATGAGATAAGTGAGTTAAATAAAGTAATAGCCAACAATGACAATGACGGTGGGGAGAGGTGTTGCAAAGAGGCTAGGCAAGGCAAGCCGTGTTAAATGAGACAGAGAGGCGTGAACGGGGAACAAAGAGACAAGAAAGGCCAATAGACGGAGAGCAGAGGAGTACCAAGGGAAAAATAAAATGCTGTTGGAATAGATTAAGAAATGCAAATAGAAATAATTAAATTATAATTAAATACAGTAAATAAGAGAAGCAAATAGAAATAATTAAATACAGTAAATAAGTAAATAAGAAATGCAAATAGAGATAAATACAGTAAATGCAATAAAAACAGAGAGCGAAAAATAAAAATAAGTACAGTAAATGCAATAAAAATAGAGAGCGAAAAATAAAAATAAAGAATGGAGAAAATAAATATAAAAATATAATAAATAAAGAAATACAAGTGGAAAAAAATAAAAATAAGGCCTACAAAGGAAGCCGAGAACAATAAATACAGTACAATATGGACTAGGGTGAAAACAGGAGAATGAGAATGAGAACAAACCCGGGAGATGAGACAAAGTCACTGGGAGAAAGTCTGTGAAGTCTGAGATGAGACAAAGTCGCTGGAAGAAAGTCTGTGACGTCTGTGATTGCCAGGAGACTAAGAAGCAGGAGCTTCAGGCAGCGGGTGTCCAGAGGAGTGCAGGGCCTATTACCACAGGTCGCTGTAGTCCTCAGGAGGGCCAGAGATCAGGAACGGCAGCGGGCAGCAGGCAGCGTGGAAGGCAGGCCAAGGCTGTGGGTGTCCAGGGGAACTTGTCAGGAAGGCCAGGCGGCGGTGACCAGGAGACACAGGCAGCTCAGGCGGCAGGAGACAGCGGACGAATAAGGGTGAGCAGGAAGCGGTACCAGAGACGGCGGCGGCGGTCAGAGAGGAGCCACATGTAGAGGACAGATGGGGAAGACGGCAGGAGACAGCAGGCGAGTCCAGGCAGTGGGAGACAAGAGGCGACCCAGGCGGGTCCGAGTCAGCAGATATATACCCTATATACACATATATATGTGTATATAGGGTATATATGGAGTGTGTGTATATAGGGTATATATGGAATGATATTACTAGGCAGAGGGGTGTCCAGGACGGGAAGGATTAAATATGATTATCATTCATTTCATCATTCATCCTTCATCTTTCATTCCGCCATTCATCATTCATTATTTATTTCTTCATTCATCATTAATTTCATCATTAATTTCATCATTCATTTCATCATTCATCTCACTATTCATCTCATCATTCATCAATCATCATTCATTTCATCATACATCATTCATTTCATCATTTAATAATTTATTTCATCTTTCATCATTCTTCATTCCTTTTATCATTCATTATTAATTTCATCCTTTATCATTCATTTCATCATTCATTTCATCATTGATCATTCATTAATTATTTCATCATTCCTTTTATCATTCATCCTTCATTTCATCATTCATCCTTCATTTCATATTTTATCCTTCAGTTCATCATTCATGTCATCATTCAATTTATCATTCATTTATTTCATCATTCATTTCATCATTCATCCTTCAACCTTCATTTCATAATTCTTTTATCATTCATCATTCATTTCATAATTCATCATTTATCATTCTATTCATAATTCATCATTTATCATTCATTTCATCATTCATCATTGAATTTATCATTCATTTCATCATTCAATTCATCATTCAATTCATCATTCATTTCATCATTCAATTCATCATTCAATTCATCATTCATTTCATCATTCATTTCATCATTCATCACTCAGTTCATCATTCATTTCATCATTCAATTCATCATTCATTATTTATTCCATCATTTATTTCGTCATTCATCTTTCATTATATCATTCATCATTTATTTCCTCATTCATATCATTCATTTCATCATTCATCACTCATTTCATCATGCATCATTCATTTCATCATTAATTTCATCATTCATTATTTATTTCATCATTCATCCTTCATTTCATCTTTCATCCTTCATCATTCATTTTATCATTCATTTCATCATTCATTTTATCATTCTTCATTCATCATTCATTTCATCATTCATTTAATCATTCATTCATTTCATCATTCATCCTTCAACCTTCATTTCATCATTCTTTTATCATTCATCATTTATCATTCATTTCATCATTCATCATTGAATTTATCATTCATTTCATCATTCATCCTTTATCCTTCATTTTGCCATTCATCATTCATTTCATCATTATTTTCATCTTTCATCCTTCATTTCATCACTCATCTCACCATTCACCATTCATCAATCATCATTCATTTCATCATGCATCATTCATTTCATCATTCATAATTTATTTCATCTTTCATCATTCTTCATTCATTTCATCATTCGTCATTCATTTCATCATTCATTTCATTATTGATCATTCATCAATTTCATCATTCATTTTATTATTCATCCTTCATTTCATATTTTATCCTTCAAGTTCATCATTCATTTCGTCATTCATTTCATCAATCATTTTATCATTCATTCATTTATCATTCATTTATTTAATCATTCATTTCATCATTCATTATTTATTTCATCATTCATCCTTCATTTCATCCTTCATCATTCATTTTATCATTCTTCATTCATCATTCATTTAATCATTCATTCATTTCATCATTCATCCTTCAACCTTCATTTCATCATTCTTTTATCATTCATCATTTATCATTCATTTCATCATTCATCATTGAATTTATCATTCATTTCATCATTCATCCTTCATCATTCATTTCGCCATTCATCATTCATTTTATCATTCATCATTCATTTCATCATTCATTATTTTCATCTTTCATCCTTCATTTCATCACTCATCTCACCATTCACCATTCATCAATCATTTCATCATGCATCATTCATTTCATCATTCATAATTTATTTCATCTTTCATCATTCTTCATTCACTTTATCATTCATCATTGAATTCATCATTCCATCAATCATTCGTCTTTCATTTAATCATTCATCTTTCATTTAATCATTTATCATTCATTTCATCATTCAGCATTCATTTCATCATTCTTAATTCAGCATTCATTTCATCATTCTTCATTCATTTCATCATTCGTCATTCATTTCATCATTCATTTCATTATTGATCATTCATCAATTTCATCATTCATTTTATTATTCATCCTTCATTTCATATTTTATCCTTCAAGTTCATCATTCATTTCGTCATTCATTTCATCAATCATTTTATCATTCATTCATTTATCATTCATTTATTTAATCATTCATTTCATCATTCATTATTTATTTCATCATTCATCCTTCATTTCATCTTTCATCCTTCATCATTCATTTTATCATTCTTCATTCATCATTAATTTCATCATTCATTTAATCATTCATTCATTTCATCATTCATCCTTCAACCTTCATTTCATCATTCTTTTATCATTCATCATTTATCATTCATTTCATCATTCATCATTGAATTTATCATTCATTTCATCATTCATCCTTCATCATTCATTTCGCCATTCATCATTCATTTTATCATTCATCATTCATTTCATCATTCATTATTTTCATCTTTCATCCTTCATTTCATCACTCATCTCACCATTCACCATTCATCAATCATTTCATCATGCATCATTCATTTCATCATTCATAATTTATTTCATCTTTCATCATTCTTCATTCACTTTATCATTCATCATTGAATTCATCATTCCATCAATCATTCGTCTCTCATTTAATCATTCATCTTTCATTTATCATTCATTTCATCATTCAGCATTCATTTCATCATTCTTAATTCAGCATTCATTTCATCATTCTTCATTCATTTTATCATTCATCCTTCATTTCATCATTCATCTTTCATTTTATCATTCATCTTTCATTTAATCATTCATTTTATCATTCATCATTAAATTCATCATTCATTTCATCAGTCATCATTCATTTCATCATTCATTTTTTATTTCATCATTCATTTCATCATTCATTTAATTATTCATTTCATCATTCATCATTAAATTCATCATTCATCTCATCATTGATCATTCATCATTCATTTCATAATTCATTTTATCATTCATCCTTCATTTCATCATTCATTCCGCCATTCATCATTCATTTCATCATTCATCCTTCATTCCGCCATTCTTCATTCATTTTATAATTCATTTCATCAATCATTTATCTCATCATTCATTTCATCATGCATCATTCATTTCATCATGCATCATATATTTCATCATGCATCATTCATTCCATCATGCATCATTCATTTCATCATGCATCATTCATTTCATCATGCATCATTCATTTCATTATTTATTTCATCTTTCATCATTCTTCATTCATTTCATCATTCATCTTTCATTTAATCATTCAGCATTCATTCTTAATTCATCATTCTTCATTCGTCATTCATTTCATCATTGATCATTTCATCATTCATTTCATCAATCATTTTATCATTCATCATTCATTAATTTCATCATCATTCATTTCATCATTAATTTTATCATTCATCATTTATCATTCAATTCATCATTCATCACTCAGTTAATGATTCAATCATTCATTTCATCACTCAGTTCATCATTCATTATTTATTTCATTATTTATTTCATTTGTTTCATCATTAATTTTATAATTTATCCTTTATCATTCATTCTTCATTCATTTCATCATTCATTTATTTTATCATTCATCATTTATTTCCTCATTCATTTCGCCATTCATCATTCCATCATTCATTTTATCATTCATCCTTCATTTCATCATTCATCATTTAATTCATCATTCATTTCATCATTCATTTCATCATTTATCACATAATTCAATCATTCATCATTCATTTTATCATTCATTTCATCATTCATCATTCAATTCATCATTCATTCTTCTTCATTCCTTTCATCATTCATCATATCATTCATCATTAAATTCATTATTCATCATTCTTTTCATCATTCATCATTAAATTCATCATTCATTTCATCATTGATCATTCATTTCATCATTCATCTCATCATTGATCATTCATCATTCATTTCATAATTTATTTCATCATTCATCCTTCATTTCATCATTCATCCTTCATTTCATCATTCATCATTCATGTCATCATTCATCATTCATTTTATCATTCATTTCCTCATTCATCATATCATTCATCCTTCATGATTCATCCTTCATTCCGCCATTCATCATTCATCCTTCATTTCGCCATTCATCATTCATTTCATCATGCATCATTCATTTCATCATTCATTATTTATTTCATCTTTCATCATTCACCCTTCATAATTCAATTCATCATTCCATCAATCATTCATCTTTCATTTAATCATTCATCTTTCATTTAATTATTCATCATTCATTTCATCATTCAGCATTCATTCTCATTTCATCATTCTTCATTCGCCATTCATTTCATCATTTCATCATTGATCATTTCATCATTCATTTTATCATTCGTCATTCATTTTTTTCATTCATCATTGAATTTATTATTCATTTCATCATTCATCACATCATTTAATCATTCATCATTCATTTCATCATTCGTTTAGTCATTTATTCTTCTTCATTCATCTTTCATTTCATCATTCATTTCATCATTCATCATATCATTCATCATTCATTTCATCATTCATAATTTATCATTCATCCTTCATTTCACCATTCATCATTCTTCATCATTCATCCTTCATTTCATATTTTATCCTTCATGTCATCATTCATTTCGTCATTCATTTCATCATTAATTTCATTATTCATCATTCATTTCATCACTCATTTCATCATTCATCCTTCATTTCATCATTAATTTATCATTCATCATATGAATTCATCATTCATCATTCATTTCATAAATTATTTCATCATTCATCTCATAATTCATCATTCATTTCATCATTCATCATATGAATTCATCATTCATCATTCATTTCATAATTCATTTCATCAATCATCATTTATCTCATCATTCATTTCATCATGCATCATTCATTTCATCATTCATTATTTATTTCATCTTTCACCCTTCATCATTCAATTCATCATTCCATCAATCATTCATCATTCCTCTTTCATTTAATCATTCATCATTCATTTCATCATTCAGCATTCATTCTTAATTCAGCATTCATTTCATCATTCTTCATTCATTTCACCCTTCATCATTCCATCAATCATTCATCTTTCTTTTAATTATTCATTTCATCATTAATTTCATCATTCATCCTTCAATTAATCTTTTATCCTTCATCATTCATTTATTTCATCATTCATCATTAATTTCATCATTCATCATTCATCCTTCATCATTTATTTCATCATTCAATTCATCATTCAATTCATAATTTCAGCATTCATCATTCAATCATTCATTTCATCATTCTTCATTTCATCATTCCGTTCATCATTCAGTTCCTCATGCATCATTCATTATTTATTTCCTCATTGAATTCATCATTTATCATTGAATTCATCATTCATTTCATCATGCATTATTCATTTCATAATTCATCATTCATTTCATCATTCATCATTGAATTCATCATTCATTATTTATTTCAGCCTTCATTTCATCATTATTCATTTCATTATCCATTTCATATCCTTCATTTCATCATCCTTTTCCTCATTCATCATGTCATCATTCATTTAATCATTCATCATTCATTATTGGTCATTCATTTCATCATTCCTTTCATCATCCATGTCATCATTCATTTCATCATTCAGGGGAGCAGGGGAAGCAAGCTGCGGCGTTGGTGTTGCATGCGTTTACGCAACTTCTTCTATTCATAGGGATACTGTGTATCTTAATAAACATTAGATGGACATTACCAAAGGTTGATAGAATTTAGGATGGATACAAACCATCTTCCCCCCCTCCATTGTTTTTTACTTTGCTTCCGATTTGTTTATTCTCAGTTTTGCCTAGTGTTCTCCTGATTCTCCTGATCTCATCATTGTGATAAATTTACTAGCCATTTCAACTGCATGAGCCAGCAACTCTAGTTATTCAACTCACTGACCAAGCGTTCCAATTTGAATTTAAACACTTTTCAATGAGACGGACTGAAAATGTAGAACTCCTCATGCAGTTCAGAAAGCAAATACATTGGGTATCCATACAGAAGCAAGGGGATTGTTAACAAATAAATAAATCTTGGTAAAATGGCACTGCAGGACACCTACAACTTATTAGTCTGCTATACAATGAGAGTGTATTAGGCTATGGCTCATATTATAATATGCTAGGCACAACATAAGTTAGCCATTGTGTTTGTCTCAAAAGATCACTTTTTTTTTTAATCTCAGTAAACAGCCTTAAATGTATCATGAATATTTTTTACTTTACCACCATAATATCTGCAGTATAGATGGAACTTTTATTGCTTTACTCTTCCCCCCCATTGCAATATTATTTTCTTATTAAATCTCACTTTATCTTGAATCATTTAAAGAACTCAACCCAAAGCAACATTTATGCTAAAAACACCATCCCATCCCCACCACTAGCAAAATGTACATTTTCAACAAATGAATGTTCTATTTGAACAAAAACACATAGTGGATATTGTAGTAGTCCTACATTATGCAGAATATTTTCTCATAGAATCCACCTGTCTACTGACCAATAGGAAAGAAAATATACAGCATTACGTGTTTTTTAACTTAACCTGTTCCATTCAACAATTGATGTTAAGGGAAGGAAAAAAAGCTGAGTCACTCCCAATTCAGATTTATTTAGAAGAAAATAGATAAACAAAGTCATTGAATGTTTGTGCATATACTTGGCTGAACGCAGTAGGTTACACAAAATCTTAAGACATGCATTTATTTATTTTTTTATTTAAAATTAGTGATTTCATTCTTGTATTTTTAAAAAAATGGAAAGCTAAATCACAGAGGACCATCCAATATTTCATATATGTTTACTACAGTTGCAGCATAGGTGAGAACATAATTTTTTTTCTAATGATTCAGCTTGAACAGCTCATGAAGATAAAATGTTTCCAGCATTATAAAGATTTACTTTTCCGTGTGCAGGTCTAACAAAGGCTCCCCCTTCCCCCTTGTGTTCCTTCACCATCACGCAGATATTTTGATTATAATCACTATATGTATTCTTAGCTTTTCTCCTGTCTGTTGCAATAAAGAACAGCTTTAGGTTTAAATTCCAACTTTTCCTTCAAACTGATGACCTTAGTAGGATCACATCCTGCTGCCTCCTGTAAGGCTCTTTCTTCTCTCTTTTCTAGAATGCTCTGTTCTTCTACAGTCTGTTGTGGGCTTCCACGGATAAACCTCTCCAGGTGGTATCCTACAGCACCCACCACAAATGCCACTGGAAGAGTGATATATGGAGCGTAGGTCCTTGTGAGAGCCCATAGTATAGGCAACATTTTAAATCAGATATCTGTAATGCTAACCTGATGTGGGGGTACAAATCCAGGTGACAACCTACAGTGATGAAGATAAAGACAATTATTACTTGTAGTTATTAAGCTGTATACATTTAAGTTTGTTTAAACATCAAACATGTTACTTTTATTCTAAAACTACTCCATAAAATGATCAAAACGCCTTCCTCTGTAACAATCTATCCTCAGATTTGCATACACTAAACACTTTGCTATGTAGCAAAGTGCAAATTTATCCATAAACTGTAATGAAACAATGTCCTCAGCAGCCTAATGATTATAAGTAGCTGAATTCTTCTACAATACGGTTACCCAAAAGTTTTTGAACAAAACCATATCAGGAAGTTCTTGTTTAACTCAGGGAGCCTGATCTGGGCCTTCCATTGAAGGATTTGAATGACATAATCTAAAAAAAAGAAAAAAAAAAAAAAAGAAGGACAAGCAACCTTATGGTTGTGTTGGAAAAGCTGCCAATTATTTTTAAAAGGTTGACAGTTACAGCCAACACATTGATAACTTAACTTGAAGATTTAAACCCAGGCAACGGCAGGTACTTCAGCCAATATTATATATATCTATTAAAGCCAATATAAAATATATTTTGTTTTCTACTATATTTAGATACTGAAACAGAGTGCTTCTAGTAGGCAGTAGAAAAAAAATTCCATTATACACACACACACACACACACACACACACACACACACAGACTCTGGAGATTAAAAGTGCCGACAGGTACTTCTAACAGCCCAACATATTTTAAAGTTTCTAACTAGTTGTCTGGGGGTACAGTATATCAGTACTCCTCGCAAAGCGCCTTCAGACGTCTCCCATGTCTGAGCACTGAGGCAGTGGAGGGAACGGGATCCAACTCCTAACAATAATGGACATACCCCCGATACAAAACTCTCATAAGTAATATACCGAGAAGCATGGCTTGGGCAGAGAGAAAATTGACAGACTGTTAATCCAACTATGACCCCAGAAACTGAGCAATAATGAATGAGTCAATAGAAAACTTCAAACTTATGCTCAACAGACCACAAAAGGTGAGCAGCATCACTTGACCATGTCAATGTGCGGATTTCAGAAACAAGACTATCTTCAGGCCTCCTTGTGCACAGAGCTCCTTAGACATCGGAATATGAAAATGGTCACAGACGTAACACCAGTAATTAAATTATATCCGAAGCCTCTATCCATAAGAACAGAGCCATTTATATTCATTCTTTGTTACCTCACAAGATCTTTCTATCAACTTCTGATCCATGAGTGATAGATAATGTGTTCTGCAGTACCCAGTGGCCTCCACCTTTTATAAAATGGTGGCACAAATGCTCTTTAACATTTTGACCATTATTGTCCCCTCCCAAGCCTAAAATGATCAAGTATTCTATGCTTTTTATGTATATGATTTTATGGTACATTCATTTTGTGGTTTTAAAGATTGTTTATTTATGATGTTTCATATGACCGTTATACTGCTTAGAAGAAACATGCACAGATTTCATTAGTCCCGGATATTTTGTAGCGACAAGTTATTTGTTGTTCCATTATGAAGTGTATGTATAAAGTTTTTCCCTGTCAACTTCCGTCATCGGAAGTAACAACATGCTAGTCAAGCCTCTATCTCACGGCGGACGAAATTGTGAGACTGTTCCTCCGTTTTTCTGCGGCAAATGTGAGTACAAATAGAAGCATTAGGAGACAGTTAATTTACCTTGAAAAAGACTCTTGTTCGAGTCGAAATGCGTTGGTATCCTAGATGCAAGCAGGTCCGTCATATCAGCTGGATCGTCTTACATCGTTAATTGATTTGTGACATGCGAATATCCTTGTTCAATCTGGTAGGAGTTTATACATTACTATTTGTCAGATTGGAGATTTGGTATACTCTTACTTTTATCAGCATTTTTGTCCGTGTGACAGAATTTTATGGAATAAACCTGGTGTTTTTGATAATGCAAAGAGAAAAAGCAATCCCATCTCACTCTAAGATTTGGATTTCCTTATTATTTTTACCTTAGAAAAAAATATATATTGGTAATTAAATATGAGGGGGTGCTCTCCCAACCAAAAATTATATTCAAAAAGCACAAGTGGTGAAAAAGATCACCTGAGAGGGGTTGGTTACTAAGGCTCTCCAGTCCATTAGAGAGTATAAAAACAAAAATTTATTAGAGGTCATCTTTAAAATCAAATAACCAGGAATCACTATGGTTGGCAAATTTTAAAATAAAGAAAGTGATAAAGAATGAAAAAAGGTGATAAAAGGTAAATAAGAAAAACCTTCCGGGAGGCCGGTAATCACATAATTATAGTTGTAACAATTGGTTTGGTTATTAAATGGGAAAAATATCCATTAGTATGGACACTGTATCACTTTATTCAAAATAGCAAACGTTTATTGATTCCACATATTCATGGATACTCTGGGTCAACTCTCATATTGTTACACTGTGTCCACTCTATGGTAAGAGTAAAAGCAGTCCCTATAATGATATGCGCTATTCAAATTCAGGATTATGGGATCATTGAAGTACCAATATGAAACAAAGATGTTCCTTGATAATGAGGTCTATTAATATGACATTTATTGTGTTGTCAAATGACCTGACACTTATATGTGTAGTACCCTCAAGTCCTATTAGGATTAGGTATGCTGCATAGAAAGAGATAGAAACATTATTTCCACAGGGGGATTTCTGCAAAATAGCGTTTATTAGTGTCAGATTTCCACCAGTACTTAGCACTAAATAGTCTCACTTGTACTAGTGCCAATTTAATAGTCTGGCTAGTGATAGCGTTTGCAAACAGGAAAATCTCTTTCAAAGCACCACCCTGTAATTGGTCTACACCGGTACTGGTAGTCTCACCTATATCAGTGCTATTTCAATAGTCTGGCTAGGTCTCTTTCAAAGCACCACCCTATATTTTGTCTATACTGGTACTGAAACACACAGTAGTCCCCTAGGATTTGATTCCCCTGAAATAGTATTCCAAATATAGCGTCTTGATATTTAACAAAAGGTATCTAATGAGACTGCATTTCTCAAAGAGTGTGGCAGGATCGTGGCTAAACTCCGCTAACCGGCTTCACACTTCTGGGTGTGTGACGTCACGCGTCACACATGACCCGACGTACGTTTCGCCGTATCAGGCTTAGTCATGGGAAATTGTTTTTGATAATGCACCAGAATTTGTTTATTATTTCTCTCACTACATGTATTGTGGAATGGATCCTGTGATTGAATCTGGTGGAGACATCCATGGATGATACCTATAATGCTCTACACTATTTAAAGTCCTGTAAGCATACATCTTTTGGGGATCTGATGGTGTTTTAACACAAGATTGTTTTGGTGCAACTTTTATCCATAATCACGAGGTGGTAGAAAGAACTTCTTTATGGGAATTTATTGGACTTTTGATATCTGTGTTATGAAACGTATTGCACCATCATTTTCTCTATTTTTCCTATGAGCCTGGATTCTATGTGTATTGAGAAAGAAGGATAAAGATCACCATTCTGGTTAAAGGATGGTAATATCATGTAATCCAAGAGTAAGTTACCATCATATGTGAAAAGGTGTGCGCCAAGTGTACATGTGTGTTTTATATTGTATAATCTGTATTTGTTTGTGGAGGGAGTGTAACAGGCTGCATATTTAGTGAAGTGCTACTTTTATCAATTACTTTTTTAGAATTGTCCCCTCCCAAGCCTAAAATGATCAAGTATTAAAGCATATTAGAAAAGGCATTTGTGCCTAGTATTATTATGATGCAGTGCCAAGCACAAGGGATTGAACAAACAAAATTACAGAACTACAAAAGTCAAAATATACATGGAATACTGTCTGCAAAACTAAATAATTACATTAAGAAAACACTAGTAGACAGGCTACAGTAAAAACTTTTTACTCAGCCGCAGGATAGACACTAAAAGCTGTAACTACATCTACAAATTCAAATCTATTTGTACCAATAGTAAATAAAAAAACTACTGAAAAAAAATAAAATTGAGGGAAACACTAATATAGAATATACAGGGTAGAGTTTTTGAAATAAAAGGGTGTACTGCGACTTTTGAATCACCCTGTAGAGCGCTCTAGTTCTATATTTCAGGATACCTAAAATACAGAGGGCAGACTCAGATAAAACAGACAAATCTGCACCTCAGGTAAAATAGTAATTTAACTAGTAGAAACGGCCCTGCTCATGAGATCTTACATTCTCTAGGGAAGGGGCAAGCACAAAGAGGGAGAAGCTGAATGGGGGCAAAGGTTAGGGTTGTAGAGGTGGCAGAGTTAGGAGGAGGGCTGATATACTTGAATAAAGAGGTGACTTTTTAGGACACAGTTAAAGCCTCAGAGATATGTGGATAGCCTAATTGGTTGTGGGGGTCCATTCAAAAGCTTGGGAGCAGCGCTGGATAAATCCTGAAGGATGGGAGTTGCAAGGGTAATCAGGGGGGTGGTGAAGCATCAGACTTGGGAGAGGGACTGAATGTGGGGGCGGTGAAGGAGGAGTCAGAATGACACCCAGGCAGGAGTGGGTGGTATTGTCAATGGGGAAAGCAGCGAGACATTAAAGAGAATATGACAGAAAACAAGGCGACACAAGAGGATGGAAGTGTAGAGGTGGAGAGGTCAGGGGAGGAGAGGAAAATGTGTGTGTTGTCAGCATAGAGGGAAGAAGTGTAATAGCGAAATGAGCTTGAGCTGGTGCCTGAAAGCATTCCGAGTGTCCATCTCTGAGAACTTCACAAAAATATAAATTATCACTTTGGCACTCGATTTGCACTACCAAATTGCTACTAACATTTTGCTTTGGCATGAGTGTAATATCATACGGCTTTTCAAAGACACCTCTGGTCTACAGATGAGGCATTTGCATTGTATTTTTACTTTTGGAGCTCTTATATTACCTAACAGCAGTTCAAAACCTAGTAAGGCATATGGCAATTATGATTTAATGGGAGTCGTGTTGCCCAATTCCCAGCCACATCCGCTGCTCTATATACAGTAACAGGTGTGGGCAATGAGATTCGTGATCACACTGACGAAGAGACGAAAATGGGTATGTCCTGGGTGTAATATCATAATGCTTTTCAAAGACAAGTGCAAACTTGGTTCACATTAAATAGGTTTACAAGGAAATTAGTCAGAGCTATAACTAGCAATATTGGGTTTTCTATTTTGTGTTTCAATATCCCTATTTTTGTGTGTCCTGGGGAGGTGTCTCTGGAAATGTAGGTTATTACTTACTTTCCCATTTTGATTTTGTGTTTCCCTCTGATGTTGCTTTAATGGATACTAATAACTGTACATAAGGCTCTAATTCAGCCATTTGTGCAAAAAACATCCAAACTTAAAAAAATTTCAGAAGGTAATGATAGCAAAAAATAATACAGATATGTTGAATTGATAAACTTTTCCCTGTCCTATTGGTACAACCTTTAGCAATTTAACTGGAAATAAAAGACACTGTCAACAGCTTTGCTAGTAGCAAAGGTTATCCTGGGCTAGGAAGTACTTGGGCACCTCGTAACCCAAGCCATATGGAGCAGGTTTGAAATAAAAATAATAGTGGCGCATAACAAGCCACAGTAACATAGTAACATAGTTGATGAGGTTGAAAAAAGACACCAGTCCATCAAGTTCAACCTATTTTGGATCTCCTGCGATCCTGCACTTATATTTGAAATTAATCCAGAGTAGGCAACCTCCCATCTGTTTCAATTTTGAAAATCCCCCCAGACTCAATATTGCAATCCAATTTTACCCTATATCCACTACTATCCTTTATTTTAAATTAACGGTCGTATCCCTGGATACACCTTTCCACTAAAAATTTGTCTAACCCTTTCTTAAACATATCTATTGAATCTGCCATCACAACCTTCCCTGGCAATGAATTCCATATCTTGACTGCCCTTACTGTAAAGAACCCCTTCCTTTGCTGGTTGTGAAATTTCCTCTCCTCTAACCTTAGGGGATGACCACGTGTCCTGTGTATGGTCCTTGGGGTAAAAAGTTCCCATGAAAGCTCTCTGTATTGACCCCTAATGTATTTGTACATAGTAATCATATCTCCCCTTAGACGCCTCTTTTCTAAAGTAAACATGCCTAAACTGGCTAACCTTTCCTCATAACTTAATGACTCCATACCCTTTATCAATTTTGTCGCCCTTCTCTGAACCCTTTCTAGTTCCAAATTATCTTTTTTATAGAGTGGTGCCCAGAACTGTACTGCATATTCAAGATGAGGTCTTACCAATGATTTATACAGTGGCAAAATTACACTGTCTTCCCTTGCATCTATGCCCCTTTTTATGCATGCCAATACTTTGTTTGCCCTTGCAGCTGCTGCTTGACATTGAGCACTATTGCTAAGTCTACTGTCTACGAGCACTCCCAAATCCTTTTCCATTATAGATTCTCCCAAACTAATTCCATTTAATTTATAGATTGCGTTCTTGTTTTTGATCCCTGAATGCATAACCTTACATTTATCTGTGTTAAACCTCATATTCCATTTAGCCGCCCAATCCTCCAGTTTATTTAAGTCCCTCTGTAGAGAAGCTACATCTTGCTCTGATTTTATTACCTTACAGAGTTTAGTGTCATCTGCAAAAATAGAAACTTTACTCTCTAAACCATCACCAAGGTCATTAATAAATATATTAAAAAGGAGTGGTCCCAGCACGGAACCTTGAGGTACTCCACTGAAGACTTTTGACCAATTAGAAAATGTTCCATTTATCACAACTCTCTGTTCCCTATTCTCTAACCAGTTTTCGATCCAAGTACAAATTTTGATTTCTAGACCCAGTTCCCTTATTTTGTAAACAAACCTCTTGTGTGGCACTGTATCAAAGGCCTTTGCAAAATCTAAGTAGACCACATCTACTGTCCTGCCCTGGTCTAAGTTCCCACTAACTTCCTCGTAGAAACAGTAAATCTTCAATATACTGGCTACTCAATAAAAAGGAATATGACTTGACTAATACTGGTATCTGGGCATGGGAATTAAACATGGTATTGGCAATAGCTTTGTTAATACAACTTAAACAATCATTAAACCAGGGCTATTAGAACAATGTTGGCCAAATCTGTCCAACTTTGCACATATGTATAAGGAAAAAAGTGTCGTTTTAGATACTGGGTGAAAAAGGTATGTTCTTGCCTATGTGGTGGGGCTGCGCTAGATTCATGAATTACACCTTGAATAATAGTTCCGAAACAGTGTCCTTGATACAGAGGTCACAATCTCGGACAAGTCAATGAACCTGCTCTCACACACAGACCTCAACAAGCCACTCAACAGCTGACCACAAAATAAGATGTTTCGCAAGACCACAGTAGAAGTATGAAACACTAAACGGAGAGTCAATGACAGCATATAAACAAAATTTTCTCTCCAAAAACACTTTTCCATAGACATCACAAGCTAAATGATATATGGTGCCTATGTCTGACAGGACAGGAAAAGAAAAAAAACAAAAAACCTGACATGTATAAAGCCATTTCGGAGAGCTTAAACCTCTGCATACTGCCATACACTTCTAGATGGAGCAAGTATTAACTGAAAAGTATTTTTCTTCCCATGTAACTGATGTTCAGTTAAACAGGCTTGACAGTAACCAAGCAAGTTTAACATGCAGATTTAGGTAGTTGTTTGGAACTAAGCCTGCTCAGCCACCATCACGTTTACCCTTTATTAGGTAGAAATACTGTGAGAAAGTCACCAGCACTTTACCAGATGAGATTATCCACCTTAGATTGGAGTCTCCAACCCCCCCCCCCCCCCCCCCAAAAAAAAAACCTCAAGATAACTACAGTCAACACATGTTAAGAACACTGCAAACTTGCTATAGCTCTGCTGTTGAATACATATTTAGAAAAAAACAAGTTATAATTTGTGTGGGTACTGCGCAGAAAATCTTGAACAGTTACTAAAGCTAATATTTGATGTGCCAAAAAAGGCTCAGTAGAGGGGTTGAAAAAAAATGCCCTAGCAGCATAGGGGTTAAACAATACTGTGTGTGGAATACATAAGTTTTTTTTAAAAAAAAGAGAGAGAATTCCATTGAGTGGGTGCAGCCCGAAAAAAGTCCTTTAACCGGGAATGGGAGGATGTAATGAGGGTGGATGAGAGACGCAGCCCTTGTGCAGAACAGAGTTGCCGAGTTGGGAGATATTTTGAGACAAGAGAGAAGATGTATATTGGTGCAGCTTTGCTGATGGCCTTCTAGGTTAGTAAAAGTATTTTATATTGGATTTGGTAGATAACAGGCAGCCAGTGTAAAGACATACAGAGTGAGTCAGCAGAGAAATAACGATTTGCAAGGGAAAAATCAATCTAGCCGCTGCGTGCAAAATAGATTGTAGGGGTTTGAGTCTGTGTTGGGAAAGACCAGTAAGGAGGGAATTGCAATAGTCAACGCAGGAGAGGAGTGCATGAATTAAGGTTTTTGCAGTGTCTTGTGTAAGATATGTATGTATTCTGGAAAGGTTTTTTTAGATGTACATAACATGATTTAGATATACAGTTGATATGGGAAACAAAGGATAGTTCTGAGTCAAAGATCACACCTAGGCAGGGAGCTTGAAAGGTGTGGTTTTAAGTCATGTTATCAACAGAGATAGAAATGTCAGGTATGCTCTTGCTGATGGGTGGGAATATTATTAACTGTTTTAGAAAGATTTGAGTTCGAGTTGGTGAGAGGACATCCAAGATGGATGAAATCCAAGATTAAAGCACTACATAAACAATGATAATGATGAAATGACAGAAAGACAGTCAGTAACACGGGACAACACAGATGTCGAGAGATCAGGAGAGGATAGATAAATTTGTGCATCATCCGCATAGAGATGATACTGAAATCCAAAGATAATTAGATTTCCAAGAGAAGCGGTATAGAGAACAGCAGAGAACCTAGCACTGAGCCTTGCTGTACTCCAACTGATAAAGGAAGCGGAGCTGAGGTGGATCCAGAGAAATTAATACTGAATTGGATGAGAACCAGGACAGAGAAGTGTCCTGAAAACCTAGGGATTGCAGTGTTTGTATGAGAAGAGAGTGGTCAATGGTGTCAAATGCAGCAGAGAGATCCAGGAGAATTAGAAGAGAGTAATGGCGTTTAGTTTTAGTAGTGATCAGATCATTGACAACCTTAGTCAATGCAGTTTCTGTGGACTGTTGAGAACGAACACCAGACTAATGAGGATCCAATAGGTTGTTTATGGAAAGGAAGCCTACGAGACAAGTGTAGGCAAGTCTCTCTAGAAGCTTGGAAAGGCAGGGGAGCTGAGACAGTAATTTGAGAGAGTTTGGGTGTCAATTTTGTTTTTTCAGAATAGGAGTAATCACTGCGTGCTTGTACAGTGATGGAAAGATGCCAGTAGAGAGTGAGAGATTACAGATCTTAGTTAGAGGTGGAAAGAGCACAGGAGACAGGGATCTACCAATTTGTGAGGGAATAGGATCAAGAAGACAGGAGGTAGAGTAGGAAGATAAGAAGAGAATAGATACTTTCTCTTCATTTGTGGGGTCAAATGAAGAGAAGGTGTCAGAGGGTGGTGGGAAGGAATTAAGACGATTGCTTGTCAAGGAAGACGATACCATTTCTAGTCTGATTTTATCAATCTTTTCCTTAAAGTAGGAAGCAAGATCATGGGCACTGATAGTAGACGGAGGGTTTGGGGTTGGAGGATTTAGAAGAGATTTAAATGTGTTAAAAAGGCGTTTGGGGTTAGAAGCCTGAGCATAGATGAGAGATTGGAAGCATGTTTGTTTTGCAGTGTCCAGAGCATTTCGATAGGAGCGGTAGATAGAAGTATATGTGAAGGTCATTAGAGGTACGAGATTTACGCCAGTGACGTTCTGCTTTACGGGAAAGTTTTTGAAGCTTTTTCGTTGCTGTAGTGTGCCACAGCTGACATCAAAGTCACATGTAGTATGAAGAGTCGCTGGAGCCACTTGATCAAGGGCTGTTGCTAAGGTTTGGTGAAAATGAGGTACTGACATCTCAGGGTAGGAGAATGTAAACATAGGGGAGAGAAGGTGTTGGAGACAGGTGGAAAATTGTTGAAGATTAACAGAGTCAAGATTTCTGCGAGTATGAGGAGACTTGGCGGAGTTAGAGAGGATAGAACAGTGGGGGTGAGCGCGTAGCTAATAAGATGATTATCTGCGAGGGTGAAGGGTGTGTTAAGATCAAGGTAATGGCCATCCTGATGTGTAGATGATTCAATCCACTGGGAGAGGTCAAGTGAGGTTAGAAAAAGTAGCTCGGAAGCAGCTTTGGAAGGTGGGTTATCAATAGGGATGTTGAATTCACCCAGGATGAGGGTGGGGATATCTGAAGATTAGAAATGAGGGAGCCATGCAGAGAAATCCTCAATAAATTTTTGGTATGTTCCAGGGGGGCGATAGATCACTGCAACACATAGAGAGAATGGATTAAAAATGTGAAGGTGACAATATCCTAGAGTCATTCCCTGAGGGGGAGGGAAGGGGGCTGCCAGAAGGTAACACTGACCCTGAATCAGTCTCTTCAACCCCCCTTCCTCCAGCTCCTGCAATGATAGATGTGTCTGATTACAATATGGTAAACTGTGTTGTGATGCAATCTAACCCTGTCCCTTTAGACTCCCTGTCCTAAGATAAGGGAAGCGGGCAATAGTGTTGTCAATGTTGTACATGATACGGACTTGGGTTAAATGCATGTGCAATCTGTGCTAGCTGTTTTGAAGTCTGATGCGTTCAGAATTAACAGGGCATGTCTAGAGGTAATGTGTACTGAAGTAAGGGTAACGTGTGACTGGGTGGGAGGGAGGACAGAGGAAAATTGTGTATCCATCTGTGCTTGAACCAGCATGGCCCAACCCTGTAGTGGACACAGGGGGTACAGCTTACCGGAGTTTAACGGGGAGAAGCTCAGCTAGTTCTCCAGAGGTTCTGGTAAAGACAGATGTCAGAGGATCACAGGCAGATTGGGCCCACCTTGAACCTATGTATGCTAAGCCAGGTGAAAAAGAATGAGTAGAGTCGCAGAATGTGGAGGAACAGCTGAACAGGGAGGTAGTACTAGGGATTAGTATGTACCCGTCTGTACCAAGATGAGTGGGTTCCCCAATATCTGAGTCTAGGGGAAAATGTGCTTTCTCACTTAGACCGAAAGAAGAGACCCAGCTAGGGATAGAGAAGAGATTATTGCAGGAGCTTACCTCCAGACTTTACCCTGTTCCTACAAAGGAAAGTCAAAAACAGGTATTGTGTCACAGGGATAAGAGTCAGATTGATTGGGAGGCAGAACAATAAGACGGCATGTCGTGTGTTGTCCCTGATTTCCCAGAGACCACTGCTGCAGTGCTCGATAACAGTGTGGCCGCAGGGAGCTTTCAGGAAGGGGGGGGGGGGAGGAATGCAGGGATCTATGGGTAAAGGGACAGGCTGAATCTATACCCCAATTCACACCCCTAAACAGGTAGACCCCAATCCCAGACTATTTTTCCTAGACACTGGACCCAATGTGAGAGGTTTCAGCCTGTACCATGGACTGTCCTTTGTGCCAAGACCCTGAGAGGTCTAACAGAAGAAGCCTTGCCTGTGTCTCACAAGAAAAGCGGAAGCTGGGATTGGGATAGGCATGTACAATTGGTCCCTACAGGGTCCATGGAAAGAGTGCAGCGTTGTGGGTGTGGCCATCTTTGTACTGTCTCTCAGACCACAGAAAAGTAAAGTTACCCAGGCGGAATCTGCCCCCCCAATGTCACTTTACTGTGCAGCATAAGAAAGAGAGCAACATGGTAACAGACAGACTGTCACAATGGAAGCATTGTGTTAGGCGAGTAGGGATAATCACATAGGTAACAATGTCCCTGCCACCCTCTAGAACGGGGAGGTGTCATGTGCAAATAAGTGTTTTTTATTTAATTCCTATACATAGCATGACATGGCTCAGAGGAGCTGTTTAAATCAATGTGTTTGATTATGTTAAATTCCCCAGAGGGTGCTGGTAGATAAGAGCCTAGATCCATTGTAGCACCTTGTTTAATTTATGGTAGGTCGCAAAAGTGAAA
This sequence comes from Mixophyes australis, assembly GCA_036250195.1. NCBI lineage: Eukaryota > Metazoa > Chordata > Amphibia > Anura > Limnodynastidae > Mixophyes > Mixophyes australis. Next base: position 221,566,608 of record JAVHZZ010000002.1, read on the forward strand.
TCTAACACACCTCTGGGAAGCCACAGACATGCCGACTGAGAAGACAGGGTTATATGTTAATGGCAAATTCAAGCTGAATAGGGTCATGGGAAAATATCATAATTTTCTCCAATATCATACTTATCAGAGGCATGTGTGGTATGCAGATGAAGGGGAACATATGACCTGTTGTGTGGAGGTAAAATCATGTTTGTAAGCCATTCTGGTAAAAAGTTGGGACCAGGGTATTTAAATCCCGACTAGAGAAGGTTTTTGTCAACAAGGGTTTTATGACTCCAATTTGAATTTACATAGACCTTTCAGTTCGGACATCACAGGTGTTAAAGTGAAATTGTAGGATTATTGATTTCATATCATTCTTATATTAAGCTTTAGAAACTAATATGTTATGCTATAACCTTAAGAGAAATTAGCAGATATTATGTTCAGTTTAAAAGACAAATTATTCAAGGTTGTGAAACTACATAGCAGTATGTTCCCATGAACAGAAACAGACCAAGGACGCGCAGCAAAGCGAAACGTTCTTCACAGAGCAGCACAAGAATATTGGCAGAAAACCTGGAAAGAGATAACGCATAAAGAAGAAAGAATTGTTTGAACTTTGTTGGAAAACTGCAATATATATATAATTGTTGATTGACTTTCTTTCATAATTTACTGTCTTATAATTGGTTGTTCAGCATCTATACCCCCCCTAGACTTACATATATAAAAATAGACACTGAAGCGGTCTCAAATTGGAACAGAATAAAAGCTGTTTAGCATTATATCATACAGGTGTTGAGTACTTTTCTGTTCACCAGTCGACTGAAAATAAAAGGAAGATCTGACTGACATTGAAGGTGATTGGTAGATCGGTGAACCCCGATACCCCAACACAGGCAAGGGGGCTGTGGGCACTCCTGCAGTCTTTAACACTGTAGTATACCTCTAAGAAATTGTTCGCTTTTGGAAGTCAATCTGATATTGAAGAGTGTCCCACTTTTCCACTTCTCCCAGCACCAGAAATTTGATTATACGCGAGTTATCATATCTGTGTTTTATCCCTTTCATATTATAAGAAATATTGCATTATATTTGTATGTCATGTACTAATTATTTTATCTTAAGCATAGTGGATGTATTTTCCATATTAAATTACCCTTAATAAGTTAAAGTCTCTGTGTTCTTACGAATTCATGCTAAAGTTTAGTCAAAACGCTACATAACTGAAAACCGAGGAGAACATTGTGGTCCATATTAACTCTGATTAAAGTAAATTGTGATAGGTTACTTCTAAGGGAGAACCGAAGGCTTCCTAAATAAGAGCATCAGCTCTTCAGAAAAAACCTTGGTGGTGGCATAGTTGGTACAGCAAAGTTAGTGTGTGCTATAGATAGGGAAGGATTTAATCATTTTATACAAACCCGTTGGTTGTTTTTGATTAACCCTTTGTCACACACACAATGCAGGCTCAGGTGAGTGCTGTTTGTGACAAATTGGAATAGATAGCACCTTTTTCACATACAAATTAATTGATTTCTGAAATCTTTGCATAGGGAAAATACAAGGACAATATTTTGTATGAAAGTGAGGGGAGGATACCTTTTATGGGTTTGTGGAATATCTGAAAAGAATTGTCCGACGTTTACTGCAGAATTTGGAGGAGCATCTATACATGTTTTGGTTTTGAATATAAGTTCAGATAAATGGGTAACAGTCACATCTATTTTTCAGAATGGTACAGCATGTAACAAACTTTGAGAAAGGAGCATTTTCATCCACCACCAGCAGTGGCAGGGATTCCATAGAAGCAATAGATATGACTAAGGAGGGATGCTACTAGCAACAAATTGTTTGAGGTACAAGTCCAGGATCTATAAGTATGATTTAAGGATTGGAGAAGGTCCATAAGGAAGAATACATTGCTTAAATTATACTTGCCCACTTCAAAACTCCCAGAGAAGAGGTCAAGTGGCAAGATCAGGGGGAGTGAAAACACACATCATTGAGGCCCCTGGGACAACTACATGAAATTTGGGAGAGTAGGCATGTATGGTCTAAATCCAGAAATAAGGGATAGATATATATTTTGGTTTTTTTTGTCTGAGAGGCATGTTGGTGTCAGTAGCTGAGGGGGGAGTGCCGGCATTGGATTGCTGTTTGGAGAATTTTGGGGTTCCTCCTCGAAAATACCTCTGATGTTCTTCCCTGCTTACATTACTAACATAGCCACAGCCAACAGCCACCCACAGCTGACACACTAGCACACAGATGGAAACTGGGAGTCTTATGGTTAAGCATATGTGAAAACCTGCTATCAACAAACTGCTTGATATGTGAGATCTACTTTGTTGTCTGGTACGCAGATTGCTTATTTATTTTTGCACTTTAAAGGGTGTTCCCTTCTATGTGTCTTTGTGATCTAGGTCCCACACACCCCATAATACATCGGTGTCTAGAGGTGCGATACCCTCATTAGGAATATTATCTATAGCGTTGTTATACTATGTTTGTTCTCTTTATATCGCTGTGCTGATTCTTTGGAGATTTGGAGGAATCAGGCCAGAACAGAGGTTATCCCCATCTCCGTTGTGACATTCACTGCTGCTTACCTTAAGCATACTATTACCTTTTTCAACCTGTACATCTTGATAATACACTATGAGGCACCCTGCCTGTTTTCTGTTATGGATATATATATATATATATATATATATATATATATATATATATATATATATATATATATATTAATTTTATCTTTATGACAAAAGACAGATGACAAGCAGTATACAGGAAATGGAGTATCTTAAGTAGGGACCCTACTTTGGGGGTTATGCAAAAAACACAGTTTATCTTTAGGAGGTTGCCCCACTATTAGGAACAAGGCAATCACAACGCATACTCTGAAATTAAAAGTAGTACATTTTCCATAAATTCCTTTCAGTGCAAATGGCATGTAGCCTTTGTTGAAAAGAGAATTTTAAGATGCAATCCACTGTAAAAATTAAGTGTGTTTCTATAACATAACACACTTTGGTTACCTGTAAGGCAAATTGAGTTGTTCAGTTTTCTTTAATGTTTTGATTCAAGTTGCTATTAATGATTGACAGATTTAAAGTGTTATGCAATTACCATGACAATGTAGTGGGCAAGAAGGTTTGGAACTTGGGATTGGTCCTCCTGTTCACTCCACTCCTCCCACTCCCTAGTTTTCAGCTGCTTCTAAGAGGAACAGGAAAAAAGAAAAGGAGGTGCTGCATGGTGGTCATAGTTTATCTATATTGAATGCATATAAACACCTGCTTTTAGCGGTTAACAACAAAGGAAGTTTTATTATGGAAGCATTATGCGTTCATTTTTTTCAATACATTAAATAGTGCGATTACTGTATTTAACTCATTATTCAGCTCCACACCAAATACGCAGTTCTCTAATCAATTCAGTGATTGCTCAACGAAAACTGATGAAATAATAATACATGGCTGCCAACGTGAATCAAATTCCCAAGGTCATTTCTCTGCTGGACAGACACACGTATAGTTAAAGCGTCATGTAAGTAAGAAACTGACAGCATGTATCAGCCTTTACAATCAGAATAGAACAAAATTAAGAAAACGTGAACCATTCTGCAGTATAAGTCAAGGTTTTACTTGTACAACGTGAAACCCGACTTTCCAAACCATATCACTTTCCGCTTACCTGATCAGCCATAGAAGTATGTGTATGAACTTACTTACATAAATGACGTTGAACACACGATACACACAGCGGCGCTGCGTGTATTCTACTTCCTTGACGTAAAGGGTGAACCAATATAGAGGACTGCCGACTTCTGTTCCCTATTGGCTACTGTGACCATCACTCACGGTGTCATCTAGAACATGCGCTGTCTTTAAGGCCTTTTAAATGCGGACTCTGCCGTCTGCTGGCTATTGCGTGTAACATTACATAATGCATATACATACGTAATACCTATTGTAAATACAACCAATAATTCTCTTATGGGCTGAGAAAGGCGTTAATATGAAAACGGAGCACCTGCGCTAATCTCCATAGGTACTGGATGAAATAGTGTCACTTTAAAAGATTTAAAAGACAATCGGTTTTAGTGCAGGGACTACTGTAAAGACAAAAAGCAGAAATCAATTTAAGTGGGTAAAACTACAATCAAAACGAACAAATTAATCAATTATCTTCAGTAATTAAATACAATAATGGTAAGTTGCTTAGATTTCTAATATTCAAGTTAAGTTTACCTGTTACACTTGGAAAACCCTTTCTTCTCTTAAACAGAACCGTAACTTAGAATTCTAGCGCCCGTGGCGAGAAAGACAAATGCCGCTCCCCTAGCCCTCAATTTTAACTAAATTAACCTGAAAATTTCCTAAATTGCGCCCCCCTTCAGCGTTGCACCCTGGGCGGTCGCCCCTGTCGCACAGCCCTAGTAACGGCCCTGCTTTTCAATAGACTTATTTGTTGTGTGTGTTTTGGGTTTGTAGAAAGGCAACAAAGGCCGGGTCCAATGGCTACAGAGTTGCAGCATTGTGGTCACTTTGTACATATAAAGATGTATTTTGAGTATTGCTAACGTATTATTTATGTTCTAAACTTTTAACACATGACTCAGGGGGGGGGGGGGGGGGGGGTGTAGAACTGCATACACTTTTATTTACAAAGCATAAAATAACCAAAACACAGAACAGAATTCTCCTTGGTGGTTTCACATCGGCCGCATTATTTTGTGACCATGACAGGTGAAGTCTCCAGGGGGATAATAGAATTGATGAGACCTCGTGATCGACGAGACAATGTGTGGCTTCAATTGCAGCATGAGAGCACAATGTGATTGGTACACCAAGTCACGTGGGGACCCAAGTCTTTGAAGACTAATTTTTCCTGATCTTGAGGAGAGTCTATAAAGATTGGTTTCCCTGTGTTTAGGGAGCAGCCATTCTTTTTCGATCCAGGACATGGGGAGGAGGAGGGTGGCCCCAGGTCCCCCACAAAGGGGGTGCGTGGCGATTGCCGCTAGTGACATTTGTTAAAAGCCCGTGTAAGGGGAAGAGAACCCCACTTGATGTAATAGCCGCAAGGGAACAGAAACAGCTCCAGTGTGATAAAAGAGGGGTAGATAGAGAGAGCTGGTGGCAGTCGGAAGTCAAAAGCCCACATTATGCCAAAGATCCACCATTTATTCGGAGCCCCATAGAGAGGGTTGCTGAAGGGGGTCCTCACCTTTAGGGGTATCCTTGGGTTTAGGGGTATCCCAGAAGAGGCCCCAGTGCAGGGGAGAGCATGAAGAAGTGCAGGACTGCATGAGAGGTGCACCTGGATTACAATGAACAAGAAGACAAGAGGGGGAGAGTCCCCAGCAGCAAAAGTCTTAAGGCGGAAAGCCTTTGGATGACAGTGCTAGGAGAAAGGCATGGATGAACAGAAAGGAACTCTTGGAAGGGGTGTGCGTGATTGGTTAAAGCCACGTGTGATCTGAGAGAAGACCCTGTGTAGAGCCAGTAGATGTCCCCCTGCCCCCCAGCCCAGCCTGCCCCTGCTCAAGTGAGACAGAGTTCCTGGCCATTGAGATGTTTAAGAGGTCTGTCTGGATATTTAATGCCCCTGAATTGCATAGTACTGCAGTGTAGGTCCCAAGCATGGAAGGGTCTCTGGATATTGGGATGGCATCTGAAATGGGCAGTGTGAGATGCAGTAGTAGGGCTGAAGTAAGAGGCTCCCTGTGAGGGATGGGGTTCACCGTGGCAAGGAGAATCCCTGGGTAGTGGGATGTCATTTATTCCTTGTTGGAGCGTAAGCATAAAACTCTGAAGTATGCCAATTGTGTGCTGACACCTCTCATAGAGAGAGCAAAGTATTCTTAGTGTGTGTCGGGCTACTGCACCCTGCAACTCCAGGTTTACATCTGTATAACTATACTTGATGGACTTAAACAAGTCAAATGCATTTGGATTAAAGGTGTAGAGCATATTCATCTGCTGTTTATGTGCTGGAGGTGTTTTGAGAAATTGTGCTTGTAACCGCTATGATCAGTCTTGGAGGAGTTTGGCATTTAAATCTTTGTCCTTTGCAAGCGTTATGATATGTGCAGAAGGAGAAGACATTTGAAAATAAAAACTGTTTCTATTTGCTATGAGATGGTCTGGTGCCCAACATTTATTTGACTTTGCACTGCAAAAAACTAGTGACCACTCCATGTTCATTGTGTTTAAACACCTGAGTATTCAGGGGACCCGTTGGTCATGGATGCCACACCCACACCATAGAAAAAGAGGAGGGTGACAGCGAGTGGGATACCATGCAACAGGATACCCCAAGTAATTGACTGTACAACACCAGTACCAAAGAGCTTTCACAGTGCCATAGAGAATAAACTGACAATACTACTACTACTGCAAGTCTACTGAACATTAATAACGCAAGGTATATGGCAGTAGGATTACGTGGAAAGTCTACGGATATTTCTCTTAGGAAGTAAATGTATTTGACTAAAACATAAGAATGCACTGCTATGAATGTTGAGACTCTAATTGATTTTACAAAATAAAACTGACAGCATGCTAAACTGATCTAAATACTTTAAGCATGTCAACTGGCCAGCCCAATAGATCTACACTATAGTATATTATATTATATTATATTACATTACATTACAGGGCAGCACGTTGGCTTAGTGGTTAGCACCTCTGCAGTACAGCCCATGAGTTCAATTTCTGACCATGTGGCGTTTGTATGTTCTCCCTGTGTATGCATGGGTTTCCTCTCACACTCTAAAAACACACAGGTATGTTAATTGGCTGCTATTAAATTGACCCTAGTCTCTGTGTGTGTGTGTGTGTGTGTGTGTGTGTGTTTTATTATTATTATTAATTTTTATTTATAGGGTGCCACTAGGTGTTCGTAGCGCTGTACAGAGACAAACAAGTACAATACTAGGTGGGACGGCACGGTACAGTAAACAATAAGCACAGTAACTTAGTAAGCTCAAAGTACAGCTAGAGAGAGGGGGGAGGGAAGACCAGCAAGTGCCGGAGCCCAAGAGGAAGGGCGCGGATGACGGGGAACAAAGGTAGCTGGAGAGCAGAGTTAGAAGTGTAGGAAACAGGAGGAGAGACGGCCCTGCTCAAGGGAGCGTACAATCTAAGGGGAGGGGTAGACAGACAGAGAGACACGGGTGAGAGGGAGAGAAGGGGGAACGGAGGCAGATTCAGGAGAGGGGGGAGAGGCAGAAAAAAAGGTAGAAAGTTAAGTGGGAGACTGGAAGGCTTTGAGAAAGAGGTGGGTTTTTAGAGCCCGTTTGAAACTGGACAGATTAGGGGATGTTCTGATGGAGGGAGGGAGCTTGTTCCAGTGGAGGGGGGCAGCGCGGGAGAAGTCTTGGATATGCACGTGGGAGGAGGTAATCAGAGGGGAGGAGAGGAGACGGTCATTGGCAGATCGGAGAGGGCAGGATGGAGGAATTTAGATTGTAAGCTGCAATGGGGTAGGTACTGATGTAAGTAAGTTCTCTGTACAGCACTGCAAAATTAGTGGTGTTATATAAATAGATGATGATGATATTATAGCTGAAGGTATAAATGAACAACTTACCTGTCAAAGAATAGATAAGAGAATTCATTTGGTAAACTGATGTCTGTTATACTTGTACTGTTATGATATGTCAAATGTACTTATTGTCATGAGCCGCTGCGGCTCCGGGCGCCGCAACTCTCTGCCCTCATGACGACCGGGACGTCACTTCCGGGTTGTCCCGGCCTTTGCCAAGGCAGCGGTCGGGACGCTTTCACTGTGCAGCGCTGCACTCCGTCATTCAGGACAGCCGGGCGTGCACGCAAATAGAGAAGGGGCCAGCTGGTTAATTTATTCCTCCTGTGGCTGCTTCACTCCCATTGGGCCATGCTGGTATTTTAGGCAGGAAGGGGCAAAGCCTTCCTGCCGGTTATAGTTCCTGCTTTGCTGCATACTAGCCTGCTGTATCCCTTGCTCTCTGTTAACCATTAGGACTTTGATTATTGTTGCCGACCCTTGCCTGGATTTCTGACTTCGATTGATTGCCTGTGTCCCTTGATCTTTTGCCTGGACTCTTACGCTGCTGTTTTGCCTGTGACCTCTGACCTCGCCTTGTTTGTTGGATTCGCTGTCTGCTGCCGGCCCTCGACCCTTGCCTGGACTTCACTCTGCTTTCCTGGGTTCTCCCCAGCGAGTGCACATCTCACGACCCTCTGTTAGTCTGCGGCCAAGTCTGTCCCCACCACTAGGGGCAACAGTGAACACCAGACTTTCAGAACAGACTCCGGGTTTTGCTGTACTGGTTGGAGGGGTTCCTAACACTTATATTATATTGTGTTTAGTATCCCTTTAAGTTATTACTAAAAAAAAAGAAATGTTATACCTTGTTTACTTTGTGGAAGTAAACAAGGTATACTGAAGTATTGATTTCTAAGTACAATTATTTTTTGTTTTTGAATGTTAAAGTACTAAGAGGTGATAACCTAATTAAGAATGTTCTTCACTGGTTAAACATTGCCCTATAGTCATAACCCAATATTTTCTTATTAACAGCTTTACTGTATTAATAATGTCATTGTACAGCACAGCGAGAAAAAATATTACTAATTCTGTTTAGGGGAATCCTTGTCTTTCTGCTAAGTGTGTGCCTCTGCAGAAGCCATACCAGACAGCATAAGAGGATGGCACTTCAAATTATGGTCACCACACCTGCCACAATGGTTAAGAGCCCCTGTATTAGGTAACACATAGAGGTTCAGCGCCCTGGGAGAGGATTCATGTCTAAATGCCATGTGGGAGTATTATTGTGCCCTTAAATAGTAAGATGTTTTGATTGCCAGCAACAGGGTTGGACCCTGCAATTTGGAGAGTGATGTGAGAGACTTTAAGACTGTAGTAAGAGCATCCCTGGCAACTGGGACACATTATTGGGAAGCAGTCCAGAAGCGTTCATCAAAAAGTAATTGTCGCACATCAGACCCGCTGATCGACGGGCTCCCCACTGTCACTTACCTCTTCCCCGGCAGCTGAACTCCTCCAGGACTGACGCTGAGGCTCTCGTGACAGGGCGCCATCTTGCCGCGTGAACTGCGCATGTGTGAACCAGAATTTCTCCCCATTCATTCCTCCAGCCAATTGGCTGGTGGCTTCCCCTATTTAACACACCTTTACCCTTGTATGTTGCCAGATCTTCAGGTCTCATCTCCTATTCAGACGTCCTGTACCTTGGCTCATGTTTGCATACCTGTCTCCAGCATACTGGTCCGCACCGTGCTTGGGACTCTTCTATAGAGCTCCTCTCAGGCAAGATTCCTCCCATAGGCCGGGTGTGCCTGTTATCCATACCTGAGACCCAAGCTATGGCAGCAGAGTATGTTCAAGAAAATCTCCAGCGCGGGTTTATTTGACCTTCCACTTCTCCAGCACGTACAGAAATTTTCTTTGTGAAAAAGAAAGAAGGGTCACTGCGCCCTTGCATTCATTATAGAGGTTTAAATGTTATTATAGTCAAGAATCTGTACCCTATTCCACTCGAGACTGAACTCTACGACCGTATCAAAGGCGCACAGATATTCACCAGTTTAGACCTTTGTGAGGCCTTAAATTTAATCTGCATTCGTAAGGGTGACGAGTGAAAGACCGATTTTAATACCAAGGATGGCCACTATGAGTATCTGGTGATGCCCTTTGGGCTCTGTAATGCCCCAGTGGTATTTCAGGGCTTTGTGAATAAGATCTTTAGAGACTTACTTTACTCTTGTGTAGTGGTGTACTTGGACAACATCTTGATTTTCTCTCGGGATCTAACTACTCATCGTAACCAAGTGGCTGAGGCACTTGCCCGTTTGCGAAGGAACAGATTATTTTGCAAACTCAAGAAATGTTCTATTGAGACCTCTCAGGCGACGTTTTTGGGATACATCGTTTCTGGCTCCGGCTTGCAGATGGACCCAGATAAGGTCCGTGTTATCCTGGATTGGACCCTTCCAACTGGACTCAAAGGCTTCCAATGCTTTCTGGGTTTCGCCAACTATTACAGACAGTTTACACAAGGACATTTCACTCTAATGGCTCCCATTGTGGCTCTCACTTGGAAAGGAGCTGAAACTAAAACTTGGCCTCCAGAAGCTAAAGAAACATTTAACATCCTCAAGAAAGCTTTCTCTACAGCTTCTATTCTCAAACAACCCAACCCCTCTCTACCCTTCTTTGTAGAGGTTGATGTCTCAGCCATTGGAGTAGGAGCGGTCCATTCACAGTATTTTCCACCGAAGAAAAAATCCCATCCTTGTGCCTTGTTTTCCTGTAAATTTCTACCACCAGAAAGAAACTATGCACTCGGAGATAAAGAGCTTCTAACTATGAAACTAGCACTTTTGGAATGGAGATACCTTTTGGAAGGATCACAGTTCCCTGTTAACATTACCACCGACCACAAGAATTTGCTTTACCTCCAATCGGCTCAGTACTTAAATCCTCGTCAGGCATGCTGGTCCCTTTTTTTCTCCTGGTTCAACCTGCACATCACTTTCAAACCAGGCTCTAAAAATAAGAAGGCTGATGCCCTCTCTCAAGCTTTTCTCCACAAACCTAAACCAACTGAACTCCTTTCACAACCTATTCTGGATCTTAACTCTCTGTTGGCAACGTCGGTGTCCTCTTCTCCTACGACTCCAAAAGGGAAAATCTTTGTTCCTCTGGCTCTCCAGAAAAAAATACTTCAATGGTGTCACGCCTCAAGTTTTGCTGGTCATGCTGGAATCCGGAGAACTTATGAGCTTATCTCCAGAAGTTATTGGTGGCCTACTCTTCGTACCGATACAAAATAATTTGTGGCGGCCTGTAATGTCTGTGCACAGCATAAGACTCCTGCAGGACCACTTGTTTCATTACATCTTCCAACCAGACCCTGGTTATACATCTCCATGGATTTTATTACTGACCTTCCGTTAAGCAAAGGTTTTAACACCGTCTGGATGGTCATAGACCGCTTCTCTAAAATGTCCCACTTTGTGCCTCTATCTGGTCTACCTTCCGCCGCCCATCTTGGCCGTTTATTTGTGAAGGAGATCTTCCGGCTACACGGTTGTCCTTTTCAGATTGTATCAGACCGAGGGGTTCAATTTACGTCTAGATTCTGGAGATCCTTGTGCAAGCTTCTCAACATCCAACTGTCACACACCGGACCTTCGGTTTCTACAACCGTCATCCGACACACTTACCCGCTTCCCGCTTACCTCCACGCTCCGGCCATCGGCGTCCTCTGCTCGGGTCTGCGCATGCGCAGTCTCGATCTTCTATGTTCTCTGATTGCTTCCTATTGGACACTCAATCTCGGCTCCAAACTTTAAAAGGCACTTCCCCCTGCAGCTCAGTGCCTGTTTATCGTGTTACCTGCCTGGTATCAGACGTTGCTCCGGTTCTCTCTGTGTATACCTGTTGTCTGCTGTATCGCTTGTCTACATAGCTTACGCTCCACCACTCTGCTGTACCGCTTGGCTACAGAGCTTACGCTCCACCACTCCGCTGTACCGCTTGTCTGCAGAGCTTACGCTCCACCACTTTGCTGTACCGCTTGTCTACAGAGCTTACGCTCTACCACTCCGCTGTGCTGCTTGTCCACAGTGCTTACGCTCCATTCAGCTGTACCACTTGTCTACAGAGCTTAGGCTCCACCACTCCTACTATGCCACTTGTCTACAGAGCTTGCACTCCATCTCTCCTGCCATCACCCGCTGTCTGCTGAGTTCCTCCCTTTTACATTCCCCTAAATGGTCTCGCCTGATACTCCTAGTAAGGGCTGCGACCTGCTTGCGGACGCAGCTAAGACCAAACCACCTTGCGGCGGTTCCTGGTAAATACCGTCCGATTGTTAGACTCCGCGTCTTGCTAGGAGTAGTGCCAAATTGGGCAGATCTTGGATCCGATCCTTTTGAACTGCGACACCAACTCAAATTCTCATCGGCCTATCATCTACAGTGTACCGGACAAACAGAGATAATGAATCAGGAACTGGAAACCTTTATTTGGATTCATTCTTCGGTCTATCAAGACAATTGGCCCGACCTCCTGCCATGGTAAGAATTTGCTCACAATATCTCTATCACAAATCAACCTTGTCTACTCCATTCCTTATTGTTCATGGTCAACATCCAAACATTCCTAGGTTTTCTACCCGCCCACCGACCCATATACCTGCAAACAACAGCCATCATTAGGATTCTGTCTCCATTTGGGCCTAAACCCTTAAATGTCTCAAGAAGTCCTCCTCCTCCCGTTGCCGATAAAAATTGCTATTCCCCCGTTGATAATTGGAGATAAAGTATGGGTGTCCACAAAGAATATGTATGAAGTTTGCACCTTAATTTATTGGTCCCCTCAAAGTACTCCAGATCATCAATCCTGTTTCTGTAAAATTGAAGTTGCCTGCTTCTCTCCGTATCTCCAACACTTTTCATGTATCATTACTCAAAATTCTCATCATTAATCTCTTTTCATCCACCAGGGTACCTCTTCCACCTCTACCTGCTACGCATGGTGAAGAATTCAAAACTAGTCAAATTTTGGACAGTAACATCTCTCGTGGTAAGCTCAAATATCTTGTGGATTGGAAAGACTTTGGTCCTGAGGAACACACTTGAATTGAATCTTCTGATGTCCATGCTCCTCTCCTGGTGAAGAAGTTTAATTCTAGAAACACTAAGAAACCTACTCTTAGGTGTCCAGTGCCCACCTTTAAAAGGGAGGGGTACTGTCACACATCAGACCCGCTGATCGATGGGCTCCCCGCTGTCACCTCTTCCCCGGCTCTCCTCCTCCAGGACAGAAACCGCGGCTCTCGTGACTGGGCGCCATCTTGCTGGGTGAACTGCACATGCGCAAACCGGCATTTATCCCCATTTATTCCTTCCAGCCAATTGGCTGGCGGATTCCCCTATTTAACACTCCTCTTGCCCTTGTATGCTGCCAGATCTTCAAGTCTCATCTCCTATTCAGACGTCCTGTACCATGTCTCCTATTTGCATACCTGTCTCCAGAGTCTCCAGCATACTGGTCCACAGACTATCTCACTCTCTGTGTCTACTCCACTGTCTACGTGCTAACGATTTCCAAGGTTCTCTGTCATTGGCTTATCTGTGATACTCCCTTTGGTGTCTTCTGTTCTCATCTTGATCTCGCTTGTGACCTCCTAAGAGAACTGCGACCTGCAGTTTGGGAGCCGCAAAGTCCAAACTCCCTTGCAAGAGTTCCTGGTGAAAACTTCCCTCTCTGTTAGACTCCACGCCTCTTGGGAGTAATAGCAATTTGAGCAGATCTTACTGGTATCCTTCAGACATTTCTGAACGTGACACTAGTTACCAGCATCATCATAGCTATGAAGGAAAGTCCCTGGATATTTGGTATTATGATACGTACTGTTAGGAACCCCTCGGCCAGTACAGCAATTCCCGGAATCTGCTCCGAAAGTCTGGTGTTCACTGTTGACCCTAGTGGTGGGGACAGACTTGGCTGCAGACAAACAGAGGGTAGTGAGATGTGCACTGGCTGGGGAGAACCCAGGAATAGAGTTACCGAGGCCGTAGAGTAGGAAGTGCAGGAGGGAGTCAGGAGAGACATTGAGTGGATGGTGTCAAAACTATATATAACGATATATCACTCGTGACCACTGGAATAAATAAAGGAACAGTTGATGGAGAGGTCCACTAATACACAGCAGCTTCTGTACCGGTGCTTGTCCAGAAAGGAACGGAACTTGGAGAGATAGGTAAAGATGAAGGAACTGAATGTAGACAGTAGCCAAGGGTAACTACAACCTACAGTACCGGTGAGAGTCCGGAGATTTTAGGGAAATAGTTCTTAGGCGGTTGCCAGGGGTAACTGCAACCCACAGTAACAGTGAGAGTCCGGAGATTTAGGGTAACAGTTCTTAGGCAGTTGCCAGGGGTAACTACAACTCACAGTACCAGTGAGAGTCCAGAGATTGGAGGAAAACAGTTCCAAGGCGGTTGCCCGTGGTAACTACAATAATAGGCACATGGTGATATATGTAAACAGTCAGTAGTACCTGTGGCAAGGTTTAGTCCGGAGCCAAAGAAAGATTGTTGAAATCTGAGCGCCGAGATGCTGCAGGGGCTGCGTCTCCATATAAGGTTAGGATGAGCAAAAGAGCTGCAGATCAGGCTGGAGCCATGCCTGGGAGCACGACTTTACTGAGGTCTAGAAGATAGCTGACTGGAACTGGTGAGTAGATAGTAGAATCGTCAGGAATAGAATCAGGTCTGGTACACGGGATATCAACACAGGAGAAGAGTCAAAGCAGAGCCGAGTCGGTACACAGAGAAATCCAATGAAGAGTAGACAGGAACGCAAACGGTCTGGTACACGGGGATACACTAAGCCCGCATGAAACAGCAGGAATAGGTAACTGGGAAAACACAAGGGAGCAGAACACTATGGTAAACGTATTACCGGCAATCCTGCAGAGGATTAGCCGGCTATTCAAGGAGAGCAGAACCAATAGGCTGCAGATGATAATGAGGAAGCCAGGTGAGTGAGCTCAGAGAAACAGGCTGGCCAGGTGAAGCATTAAATAGAAATGACAGCATGAATAATGGCAGATTCTGACAGAGAACAGACCTAACTGACCCTATCTAATACCTATCTAATCTATCTAGCTAATATATCTGCCTATCTGACCTACCTAAACTAATCTATCTAAGAACTAAGCTAACTACCTATCTAAACACCCAGTGGCTATCTACACTTACCTAACTACCTACCTATCCCTAACTAACTCTCTGTCTATCTATCTATCTATCTATCTATCTTTCTAGTTACTCTGACAGAGAGCCCGGCGAGTCATACACCAGGGGTCGGGTCTTTCCTCTATCTGTTCCTGAAACGCAAGCCATGTCAGATTATATTAAAGAAAACCTTGCTCGAGGCTTTATTCGACCATCTACCTCTCCAGCGGGTGCAGGATTTTTTTTTTCTTTTTAAAAGGATGGGACATTACGTCCTTGTATTGACTACAGAGGTCTCAATGCTATCACCTTAAAAAATCGGTATCCCATTCCTCTGGTCACCGAATTGTTCGACCGAATAAAGGGGGCACAGATATTTATCAAATGAGACCTGAGGGGCACCTATAATCTTATCAGGATATGTGACGGAGATGAGTGGAAAACGGCATTTAATACTAGAGATGGCCATTGCGAATACCTGGTTATGCCGTTTGGACTCAGCAATGCACCCAGCAGTGTTCAAAAGTTTTGTGAACTAAATTTTCAGAGACCTTATGTATTCTTCCGTTGTCGTCTACTTGGATGATATTTTGATTTTCTCGCAGGATTCAAAGTCTTATCGGGCTCATGTAGCGGAGATGCTGTCTAGGCTTAGAGCTAACCAGCTCTTTTGTAAACTAGAAAAATGTGTTTTCGAAATATCGGAAACTACTTTTTTGGGTTACATTGTCTCGGGACAAGGATTATGCATGGATCCCGAGAAAGTCAAAGCTATTATCAACTTGCCTATTTCCTCCTGCCTGAAAGCCATCCAACGTTTTTTGGGATTCGCCAACTTTTACAGGCAGTTTATCCAGAATTATTCCTTGATTGTAGCACAGCTTGTTGCCCTCACTAAGAAAGGGGCAGATACCAAGACATAGCCAGCTTCAGCATTATCTGCATTC
The DNA here is from genome assembly GCA_036250195.1 of Mixophyes australis. Taxonomy (NCBI): domain Eukaryota; kingdom Metazoa; phylum Chordata; class Amphibia; order Anura; family Limnodynastidae; genus Mixophyes; species Mixophyes australis. The sequence continues at coordinate 221,582,305 of JAVHZZ010000002.1, forward strand.
CATGCCCTCAAAGAGGCTTTTTCCACAGCTCCAGTTTTAAGACAAATTAATACTTCGTTACCATTTTTTCTTGAAGTGGATGCTTCAGCGGTTGGAGTTGGCGCAGTATTATCCCAGAGGTTTCCTCCAGAGAAACAACTTCACCCATGTGCCCTCTTCTCTCGTAAATTTATACCAGTCGAGAAGAATTATTCAATTCGGGATAAGGAACTTTTAGCTATGAAGTTGGCTTTGACAGAATGGAGATATCTGTTGAAAGGGGCATTGTTCCCTGTGACGGTTTTTACTGTGCACAAAAATATACCTTCAGACAGCTCAATGCATGAATCCCAGACAGGGTCGTTGTTCGCTCTTCTTTTCACTTTTAACTTATATGTTACATTTCGGTCAGGATCAGAAAGCAGATGCATTGCCCAGAGCTTTTTCATGTGAACCAGAACTGTCGGATATCACTAATCGTCCCATCTTGGAACCCAAATTTTTACAAGCTTCATCAGTATCTCCTCCCCCGACACCTCCGGGGAAAAGCTTTGTACCTCATAACCAGCGCAAAAAACTTCTAGGCTGGTATTGTTCCTGGTTTATGGGTCATGCTGGCACGGCCAAAGTCTTTGAAATAGTTTACCGAAACTATTGGTGGCCTACTATTTCATTCCACTGACTGGTCTGCCTTCAGTTCAGATGCTTGCTCAATTATTTATCAAAGAGATATTCCGCCTGCATGGATGCCCTCTGGAGATTGTCTCTGATCAAGAAGTTCAATTCACGGCGAAATTCTGGAGATCATTGTGTAAACTGTTGGATATGCAGTTAAAGTTTTCCTTATCCTATCATCCTCAGTCCAACGGGTAAATCAGGATCTAGAGACTTTTATTCGGTTATACTCATCTGCTTCACAAGACAATTGGGTGGACCTTTTACCATGGGTTAAGTTTGCCCATAACAATATTTATCATGAATCCACCCCATTTTCTATTGTGTACGGATTACATCCTAATCTACTCAGCTTCAAGACTGTTTCACCAACTCAAGTTCCAGCTGCCAACGAACAACACAAAGATTTCTTGTCCATATGGGATCGGACTCTCAAATGTCTTAGGAAGGCATCTCATCGATATAAACGGTTTGCAGATAGAAGACGCAAAGCCGTACCTCCACTGAAAGTGGGAGACAAAGTTTGGTTGTCAAACAAGAACATTCGTCTTCAAGTCCCATCCATGAAATTTGCACCCCGTTATATCGGTCCTCATAAGATCCTCCGAGTGTATAATCCTGTGTCAGTCAAGCTGAAATTACCAGATACACTACGGATTGCTAATTAGTTCCATGTGTCTCTCATTAAACCTCTTAGTATTAATCGGTTTTCCTCTACTCTGGCAACTTCGGCTTCCCTGGTGGTGCAGCATTCAAATGAATTTGAGATTTCACAGATGTTGGATTCTAAGATCTCACGAGGCAAAATAAAATATCTTTACTATGTCTACTCCAATTGATGTCAGGGATTTTCATTGTGAGAAAGCATTTTCAGCGGTTTCTACTATCACGTCTTTGGACTTTCAGCAATCCTATTGCCCTCTGCTCCGGGATTCCATGATGTGGTCACCTGTCCAGATGTAGGCTGATATGTGGATCTGCTGTAGTTTAGAAGATTGAGACAAGAAGTTTTAAGTCTGCATGGGAAGTTTGCCTGAAAGCGTTGCAAATGTGTAAAGCAAAGAGAGAAGATGGAGGGAAAGTACGAGAGGAACTCTTTATTATCATCTGCCAAACTCATGTGCACTGGATTCTTAAGCAGTCATCAAGAAGGGTTAAACATCTTTAGATTAATGCTTGTGTTTTTAAGGAATTGCTTCAAGCTAACTTAATTTCTCATCCCTCATGCTTGAAGTTTGTCAAAACTTGTAAAAATCATTGGAGCACCCTTACATTTCTCTTCAGGCTTACAAAGGGAAACATTTTAATGCAACCTGTTATCATTTGGCAAATTGTTCATGTGCAGTGAAGCAATCTGAATCCCCTATTTTTGGCTAAAATTGCACTGGGTGAAGATGGAGAGGTCAGGAACTTTAGTTTGAGAAAAGATTTCCATTGACATTTTCTCTCATGACTTTGCAGATCCTCACATTCCTTTTCCAGCTTTAAGGGACAAAGGTTTTAGTAAAAGCTGGTAAAATTTCAGGAGACTGGCTACTTCAACTAAATCCAATTCTCATGCCTAAACAGTTAAGTGAAATGCAACTTAGCACTTTTTGCTGTTTCTTTGATATTAATGGAATGAACATTAGTTAAATCTATAACAAGCAGACAAGCAAACTGCTTCACTGTTCTTTCTGTAATGGTGCTGTGTATATCAACTAGAGATCGGCGGGCTCGGTTCCCCGAGATCCGAATCCTACTGAATTTAGGGTATCCGAGTACCGAGTCGAGCAGGCTCGGTACTCTCCTGCCCGTTCGGTTTGGAAATCGAGGCAAAACGTCATTGTGACGTATTCGTTTTTCTGAGCTCGGTTCTCGAGAGATTTGAAAAGCATAAATACCAGCCTCCACAGCAATCCATCGCCATTTGACAGAGGGAGAAATCAGGGTTAGGTCACACTAGCTATATCAGCACTGGGACAGTGATTGATTGTATTCAATACCATTGAAAGCTTAATATCAGTTGTTACAGCAGTAAGAGGAGAAGAGAGGAGGGTTTTTGTTCAGTTTCTGGCACTCCAAGTGCTGTTGGGGTGTCCCCCATTCTTTTGCAGAAATTTATCTGGCTGTGAAAAAAGTACTATTTAGCAGCACTGTAAAAACAATAAATTTAGCACTTCCATTTGCTTTTGGGGTGTCCCCCATTCTTTTGCAGAAATTTATCTGGCTGTGAAAAAAGTACTATTTTGCAGCACTGTAAAACAAATATATTTCGCACTTCCATTTGCTTTTGGGGTGTCCCCCATTCTTTTGCAGAAATTTATCTGGCTGTGAAAAAAGTACTATTTAGCAGCATTGTAAAAACAATAAATTTAGCACTTCCATTTGCTTTTGGGGTGTCCCCCATTCTTTTGCAGAAATTTATCTGGCTGTGAAAAAAGTACTATTTAGCAGCACTGTAAGAACAATACATTTAGCACTTCAATTTGTTTTTGGGGTGTCCCCCATTCTTTTGCAGAAATTTATCTTTGTGTGCAAGAAGTCCTATTTTGCAGCAGTGTCAAAAACAATTTGTAGCACTACAAGTGCTTTGGGCTCAGAGTGGATTCAAAGCAGTCCACATATGAGCAAAAGAAGCAACCAGGTTCTGTCACCAGTCCTGATGGTAATGTTCCCAGTACGTCATCTAGGAAAGGCGATGTCAAACTACACCGTCTTTTGAAATCAGCCAAAAAAACACACATCAATTTTTTTTTAGAGAGAATGAGGCCTTTGCCTTTCTCTATTAGTGGCAGATCCAAAAATGTTACCGAGCCTACAAGTGGTGCACAACTACTGTTACGCGTCAAAGCTGAGCTGCAAGATAACAGTAAGGCATTAGAGGATAATGTTTGCTCTGAATCAGAAATGACACCAATTCCTGTGGAGAGTCCATCCAACAGTGGGATGTCTAATCGTGAGCATTCTGTTAGTCTACCCATAAAGAGGGGCCCTTTCAGCAGTTCTGCTGATGTGTGCCTGAACAGCCCGAGTGTACCTGGTGATACACAAATTGAGGATGCCACTTTGGAAAAAGAAGAGGATGAGAGGGAGATTTGTGTAGGCAACTAGGGTGCTAATGAGGATGTTGATGAGGATGAGGTTGTTTGTGTAAGTCCTGCACCAGTGGCAGCAGTTCTGGCACGTGACAAGAAAAAGGCCATTGTCATGCCTGGCCATAAAACAAAAAAATCCACTTCTTATGTGTGGAATTATTTCTACCCAAATCCAGACAACAATTGTATAGCCACAGTCAGTCGAGGGAGGGACCTTAACCATCTTGGAACCTCGTCTATGTTAAGCCATTTAACTAGAGTTTATGGCAAAGTGTTGGGAAAAGCTGAAAGTTCTTCCAAAAAAAATAACAGCACTCCATCATCAGCTAAGACCCTCCGGTCACCGACATCCCAACAGCTACAAAATACACCCACCACACCATCCTTATCAATATCCTCAGTAGCGCTCGGAGTAAGCCATGCATCCCACTTATTAAGACTGGATGACTCCTGCACTCTAATTGATTCCTCTGAAGAAAGCGTTAGTCCCACTGTTGCTGCTGTTGCTGCTGCTGGGGGTGAATCTTCAGCCCAGAGGCAGGTCAAGGAAATGAGCAGTCCTACATTTCAGCAATTAACTGTGAAACAATCATTTGCTAGGGGAAGTAAATATGACAGCAGTCACCCAGTCGCCAAGCGAATCACAGATGCCATGGCTGCCATGTTAGTGTTAGATCTGCGTACAATCTCCACAATAAACGCAGCTGGTTTTTCAAAGTTAATTGAGGTTTTGTGTCCGCGTTACAGAATTCCATCGCAACACCATTTTTCTTGTAAAGCTATTCCACAACTATACCAAAAAGTGTGTAAAAATGTAGATTGCGCTGAAAAATGCCATTCTGCCCACTTAACCACAATATGTAGACAAGTGGAAGTGGCCAAACCAAAGATTATATGACTGTGACAGCCCACTGGGTTGGTCATTCACCTTCACCAGCAGGAACAGCAGCAGCATGTACACCACTATGTAACATTTGTCACAGGCAGGCCACTCTTTGTGTCACTGGCTTGACTAACAGGCATATAGCTGACAATTTGTTACGCAAACTAAGAGATGTGATTGATACATGGCTTATACTACTTGGACTCTCCCCAGGGTATTTCATTTCTGATAACGCCAACAATATAGTTTGAGCATTACAGCTGGGTGATTTCCAGCACATTCCCTGTTTTACTCACACCATCAACTTGGTGGTGCAGAGCTTCCTACAAAATAACCGTGAGGTGCAGAAGATGCTTTCGGTGGCCCGTAAAATTTCAGGCCATTTCAGGCATTCAGCCACAGCATGTAGGAGATTACAGCAGCTCCAAGAGCAGTTTAACTTGCCTGTCAGCAGGTATAGCGTACCTGCTATCGTTGGCACTACTCGGAGGAAGGTGCAGAGTCTAACGTGCCCCTGGTGTTCACCAGGGACCCCCGCAAGGAGGTATGGGCTTAGCTGCAGGAAACACGCAGGTCGCGGTCCTTCCACGAGTCAGATAGCGAAGTACGAGAGGAATGTCAGACAGGCCTGGTCGGCAACGGTGCGGGCAATGCAGGTACACAAGGAGAATCCGAAGGGGTAGTGAGTCAAGCCGGGTCGATAACGTTCTGACAGCGAGGTACAAAAGGGAGATCCAAAAGGGTAGTTAAGGCAATCCGGGTCACAATGGTCACAGGCAAACGACAATAAACTGGAGGAAGGAAAAGGTCAGGAAAAAGATAATCACAGGAACGCTGGAGGACAGGAAAGGACCTGAAACTCTGGCACAGGAAGTGGGGTCAGAGAGGCTTAAATAGTGCTGCTAGCCAATGCCCTCAGCACTAGTAGTGCTGTCATACTCCAGCGCCGTAGCGCTAGTCATCTTTTAGCGCCGTAGCGCTATCTTCATGCAGCGTCCCGTTGCCTAGCAACGGGAACGCTTTCAAGTCTGTAGCTGGCCGGGCGGAAGGGGAAGTGACGCGTCTGGTTGCTAGGCAACCAGACGTGCTATGCAGACGGGCGGGCGGCCGCCGAGCGGCGCCTGACATTGCCCTGCCACCAAGTTAAGCAAGAGGTGGTAACTAGGTGGAATTCCACCCTGTACATGCTTCAGAGGATGGATTAACAGCGCAAAGCCATCCAAGCGTATTGCACAAGCCATGACATTGAGAAAGGAGGGGGGATGTATTTCAGTCTTGCACAGTGGGGAATCCTTTCAGTGCTGTGCAAGGTGCTGAAACCATTTGAAGTTGTGACGTGTGAAGTGAGTGCAGACTCTGCTAGTTTGAGCCAAGTCATTTCTTTAATTAGACTATTGGAAAAGCAGCTTGAGAAACTGAAAGAGGAGATGAAAGCAAGCAATTCAACAACGTATGTTGGCCTTGTCGATCAAGTACTTAATTCGCTTCACAATGATCCTTGAGTTATTAAGATCTTGAACTCGGATCAGTACGTTTTGGCCACTGTGCTTGATCCAAGGTTTAAGACCTACATTGAGTCCTTACTTGTAAATGAGCGAGATGTGAACTTTTGCAAGGAGCTATTGCTCAACAAGTTGGCCGCTGAACTGGGCCTCGGCTTGACGACGTGTCCTCCTTCACTGTTTCAAGCTGCTGCTGCTCGTAAAAAATTAAATTTCCCAAAAAGAAGCAGGGGGCAGACCAGAACAATTTAACATCTGGGCTTGTTTGAAGGAGTTTTCTAAAAAATGTGTCACCTTGCCCATAACTCCATCCAATACAAGTATAAACATGCAAAGGATGGTGGAGGATTATTTTCAAGAGGTAATTGATATGGAAATGTCAGACAGTCCCTTTCCTTACTGGGAGGAAAAGCAGGCCATTTGGAAACCCATGTACAAACTTGCTTTGCAATACCTAAGCTGCCCACCCTCCAGTGTGTACTCTGAACGAGTATTCAGTACAGCCGAGAACTTAGTCAGTGATCGCCGTAGAAGGTTACTTCCAAAAAATGTGGAGAAAATGATGTTTATAAAAATGAACTACATCTTCCACGAGGAAGGCTTTTATCATCAAAGACATCCAAGCACTGACTGTTCTATAATGGCGGATTCAAGCGGCGATGAATTGATAGTCTATAATGATGATGTACACACTGATGAGGGTGAGGATGAAGCTCCAGATGATGACGATAACATCTTTTTAAAACTTTCTATTTAAGTCTAGGGTGCAATCTACCCCCAAAGAGGAAAGGGACTTGGGGCATTTCCATATCACATACCATCTTGAAAGGTTGCTGTTTTGGCAATTTCTCATTATAGGTATGGTGTCATACACAGACTGACCCCAAACTGCCTTTGTCCATTTCAAATAATGTTGTACAGTCTATAACGGCTGATTTTTTTTGTATTTTCTACATGTGAAGGGGGGCCTATAGAGACAGAAACCAAACTGCCTTTGTCCATTTCTTTACATATTTAACTATAAGTGTAGGGTGTAATATACACCCAAACACAATGGCTGCATTGCCAATATGCATAGATGGAAAGGAAGACAATCTGGTTTGTGTGTAGAATTAATAAAGGCCTACCTACCAGAAATAAAACTGTTTTTTTGATAATTTATTAGCTTTACAAATACAACACTTATCCAAGAAACAGGTGAAGCACTAAATTTAGTTATTTTAGGCCCAAAAAACATTGATTTTCCAACAAAATAGCAAAACAAAACCAAAACACAAAGGTAATCCAGATCCAAAACCAAAACATGGGGGTCAGTGACCATCTCTGATATCAACACATACAGCCATGACTTCTAATTTATATTCTTTGATGGTTTTTCACAATGTATCCACGAAGTAGACAGTCTGGATAACCTTAAAATGTTTGGTCCATACGGGGATCGAATCCACGACCTTGGCGTTATTAGCATCACACTCTAACCAGCTGAGCTAACCAGCCCATGTTTTACTACTGGTTACATGTTCTGCTGAGCAGGGTTTTATTCACATCATGGTGATCGCTAAGATATGTTCTCCAGTGAGTGAAAATCTCAGAAGGATCTTTTGAGTGTAAACAGACAAAAATGAGAAATCCAACACTCACCATCAGGGAATCTAACCCTGCATGCTGTCCCTATGCTAAAGAGGACTGGCCTTCACTATGTCTACTCCAATTGATGTCAGGGATTTTCATTGTGAGACAGCATTTTCAGCGGTTTCTACTATCACGTCTTTGGACTTTCAGCAATCCCATTGCCCTCTGCTCCGGGATCCCATGGTGTGGTCACCTGTCCAGATGTAGGCTGATATGTGGATCTGCTGTAGTTTAGAAGATTGAGACAAGAAGTTTTAAGTCTGCATGGGAAGTTTGCCTGAAAGCGTTGCAACCAAGTAAAGCAAAGAGAGAAGATGGAGGGAAAGTATGAGAGGAACTCTTTATTATCATCTGCCAAACTCATGTGCACTGGATCCTTAAGTAGTCATCAAGCAGGGTTAAATATCTTTAGATTAATGCTTGTGTTTTTAAGGAATTGCTTCAAGCTAATTTAATTTCTCATCCCGCATCCTTGAAGTTTGTCAAAACTTGTAAAAATCGTTTGAGCACCCTTACATTTCTCTTCAGGCTTGCAAAAGGAAACATTTTAATGCAACCTGTTATCATTTGGCAAATTGTTCATGTGCAGTGACGCAATCTGCATCCCCTATTTTTGGCTAAAATTGCACTGTGTGAGGATGGAGAGGTCAGGAATTTTAGTTTGAGAAAAGATTTCCATTGACATTTTCTCTCATGACTTTGCAGATCCTCACATTCCTTTTCCAGCTTGAAGGGACAAAGGTTTTTTTTTTTAACAAATAAAAATTTTATTGATTTTTAAAGTTTTTCAAAAGGTGTACAGAAGAAAAAAAAGGGGGAAAGGTACATAAAGGGGATGGAACAGAAACACAATGCACCTGAAAGCATCCAGAATCAAAAGTATCTGCCTATTTGCTGTATACATTAGGCTTGACTAATACATCACATACCAACAAACAAAAGATCATTCACCAGCGCCATTAGAGGACGAGGGTAGGAAACGTGATTGGGCTCCCTCCCCCTCTGTCACATAATTGTGCCAAGCTCTCCACTTAATCAGCGGGGACGGTGTTAACGTGGAGTATGGGACACCCAGGGTTTCCATTTCAAAATTGAAGTTGATTTTAGAGATCACCTTGGCCAGAGGAGGGGGGAAAGGCTGCTTCCATGCCTGAGCTATAGCTGCTTTGGTTGCTATCAGTATTTGGCCTGTCATGTATCTATCCCAACTGGGAAGAGTAGGGGGATAGTATTGCAATAAAGCTAATTCTGGTGTGGGGAGGACTGAGTGACCAATGATTGAGCTTATTAATTGAAAGACCTTATTCCATAGAGGCCTTACTACAGAGCATGACCAGAATATATGGAAAATATCACCACGCTCAGAACAGTTGCGCCAACATAGCGGAGATATGGAAGGCCAGATTTTATGAAGCTTGTCTGGGGTGGCGTATTTTCTATTCAATAATTTTACCAGCATCTCAGTATGGTTAAGGCACTTGGACATTTTAAAGGAGTTGACAAAAATATGTTCCCAGTCTTCTGACAATATTAACTGGAGGTCTGATTCCCATTGGATCTGAGGCTTAGACTTAGATGTGGTATTGAGACTCAGTAAGGTTTTATACCAGAGGGTAATGCTGGCTCTACTACTACCTTTAGTTAACGGGTAGTAATACCTGACCAGTGGAGGACCTATTGCCAGATTTGAACACCCCTACTGATCCATCCAGAAAGATTCAAGTCTGGTATTTGTTTGGCGATCACCTGTAGAGACACACCCGTCGTGGGATGCAGCAGCCCCTCAGTACACTGGCATAACCGATCCCACACAGTCAAGGTATCTCTAATAAGGGCCGGCAAGGTCTCCCCAGGAGGTCTCCACTGATCAGGTACCCACAAAATATCCGTCAAAGGGAACTCTGGGTTACATGCTAATTCCAAGTCTACCCAAGGTTTCACCCCCCTTGGAAGGTACCAATCTCGAACCTGGGACAAAATACAAGACTCATGGTATTTTGTCAAGTGAGGGAGGGCCAGCCCCCCTTGCCATTTCCCGCTAGTCATACGTTTCATAGCAATACGGGGGGGGGGGGGGGTTTGGACTTCCAGACATATGTTTTCAACAGGGAGGACAATTTGGCTAGCAACCCCGGGGGAAGACAAAATGGAAGCATGCGGAATAGGTACATTAATTTAGGGAGAAGCATCATTTTAAACGCTGAGATCCTGCCTAACCAAGAGACCTCAAAGCACATCCATGACCCTATAAGCTTCAATAGTTGTTGATGTAATATAGAGAAATTATGTTCTATAATTAAGTCCAGATGGGGGGTTATTTGGATCCCAAGATAGGTAAGTCCAGTAGTTTTCCAAGAATAACTAAATTTACCTTTTAAAGCCTGTAAAGTGTCCACAGGGACATTTATAGGGAGAACTTCCGTCTTTGAGGTATTCAGTTTATAAAGGGAGGCTTTCCCAAACTAAAGCAGCTGGTCCTGGATCGCTGGCAATGAGTTCTCTGGGTCACAAATAGGAGCACGTCATCAGCGAATAGACACACTTTATGGGATGTCCCTTTTACCTCTAATCCTGTGCATCTTTGGTCAAGTCTTATCCGTGCTGCCAACGGTTTAATCGCCATCAGATATGATATGGGGGACATGGGGCAGCCCTGTCGGATCCCGTTAGTAATTAAAAAGTTTAGAGAGAGAAATCCATCACTATATACTCGAGCTGAAGGGTTCGAATATAGGGATAATATGGCATTTAGGATATTACCGGCAAACCCGGAGGTTTGAAGGACCTGAGTCATGTAAGACCAGTGTAACCTATCGAACGCCTTTTCAGCATCCAGAGATAGCAGTAACATACTATCGTTATTTTTATGGCATTGTTCTATTAGATGGAGTATACGTCTCGAATTGTCAGGGCCCTGTCTACCTCTCACAAAACCCACTTGTTCTTGGTGGATCAATTTCGGGATGATAGGAGCGAGTCTTTTGGCAATCAGTTTCGCGAATATCTTGACATCAGTATTTAGGAGGGCTATGCGACGATAGTTCTTACAGTCAGTAGGGTCCTTTCCAGGTTTGGGGATGACCACTATATGGGATTCAAACATCTCTGATGGGAAGGTACCAGAGTGGGTCCCGGCCTCATATAATTGAAGAATGATAGGTGTCGGTACATCTTGAAATGTGGAAAAGAATGAGTTACTATATCCATCAGGGCCAGGTGCCTTATTCTTAGGGAGTTGTTTAATGACTCTATCTATCTCATCTAAGGACCAAGGGGCATTTAGTTCTTCCCTGAGAGAGGGGGATATAGCTGGCAGGGGAAGATCCCTCAGGAAGGTGGCAATATTGTGTTCTGTTGGCTGATGGGTAGAGGTGTCGGTACGTAAATTATATAAGTCTGTGTAGAAGGCTGCAAAAGAGTCTGCAATAGCTTTAGGGTTAGTAATCTTAGTGCCCTTGTAGGTCGTAATGGTTCTAATACGATTTCGGGCCTGCAGACCCCTGAGTTTACGTGTCAGCAATCCGCCCGCTCTGTTACCCGCTACGTAATATTTTTGACGTAGCTTAGATAGTGCCATTTGGGTACGCTGCATAAGTAGTTTTTGCAATTCGGCTTTAACCTGTGTTCTCTCGAGATTTAATGCTTTGGACGGGTGTGTTTTGTTCTGGGTGTCTAAAAGTTTAAGTTTCGCCTCCAGTTTCGTCTGTAAGTACATGTTCACCTTATGTAATCTAGAGGCTAATTGAATAATCTTGCCCTGAACTACCACCTTAAGGGCGCACCAGTAAGTGAAGACCGAAGTATTGGCTGGGTCATTAGTTTGTGTGAAGGAGTGAATAGCATCTGTTATCTCTAATTTCGCCTCAAGCGAGAGTAACAGGTGTTCGGGCAGCCGCCATGGCCATACCACGGGAGCGTGGTCAGACCACGACATAGGGAGAATCTGCATTTTGTGCGTGTTTTGTAAGGACAATTTGTCCTAGAGGATGAGATCAATCCTAGAGTAGGTATTGTGTACTGTAGAAAAGTAGGTGTAATCTCTATCTTTAGGGTTAGCTGTTCTCCAGACGTCATATAATCCAAATTCGGCTAAAAGCCTACCCAGGGCCATATCCGAGGTGGTAGAGGGTTGCGGCTGTTTAGATCCTGGTTTTAGAGATCTGTCTAATTTAGGCTCTACTACTAGGTTAAAATCGCCCATTATCACCAAACTACCTCTTTTAACCTTTTCAATCAGAGCTAAAGTATTTTTCAGGAAATGGAGTTGTCTGGAGTTAGGGGCATAAAGTGACACTAAAGTTATCCATTTCTCATTCAATTGTCCTGTAACTATCAGGTATCTACCCATCTTGTCTTCCACTGTAGTGGAAAGTTTAAAGGAACATTTCGAGCTAAGTAAAATAGCAACACCGCATTTATTTTATGGGGCCCTTTAGCAGTGTAGCATATGGGAAAACGCCGGTCCCTAAAGCCAGGTGGGGCTTTGGCAGCAAAATGTGTCTCCTGAAGTGCTATTATGTCAGCTTTCAATTTATGAAATGATGTTAACGTCAGCCTTCATTTAGCAGGGGAGTTAAGCCCTCTGGCGTTTTGAGACAGAAATGTAACCATCACTTAGAGGGAGGGGTTGGAGGCATTTCAACTAGGAAGCAATCTATGCGGCACAGGTCAAAGTTAACCCGGCCTCTTAATGGAGTCAATGTAATTGTCTTCAGGTGCTGTGTTCCAAAAGGTAAGTAAAAGGGCAAAAGAGGGGGGGTTATATATCCCCTCTGGGGGTGGGGAAACAAAAATCCCAAATATAGGATTAACATTTTTGCCAGAGAGGGGAAATACCGGCAAAATAACAAACTTGGGGTGCCCTGCCTGGACCAGTCGGCACCACCACCTGCATGTATATCCCAAACCTAAATCTGTCTAAAGTCGAGTAGGTAAATAGATATGAGCACACATCAGAATCTATCACAGAGTAAGCATATCATAACAAGCAAATATATTGTTTTTCTACACTCCCTAAGTACGAGGAAGTACCATATATTAGGTTATCAAAAGGGAGATTATTTATATCAGGTCCCATACAATTAGGTATGTATATATATATATATATATATATATATATATATACCTAGAGAGAGGCAAGCGTCTCCTCCCCTATATGAAATAACCATATAACTATCTCGGTGAGCGGAAATATAAGTGGTAGTCAAACTTTATAGAAACTAACTTTGTATTCAATTAAAGCTCCCTCTAGCAATATTATAACAAATATACAAAATACAGATTAAAGCAAAGGAGAATCAAATAGAACCGTGACCGAAAAGTGGGACGGCACAGAATTCTCCCTCCATTATAAATCAGCCCCTGGAGTCCGTAGAGTCACTGCACCCGTGTGTTAGACTGTACCTGCAGAGAAAAGCATTAACCAATACAAATACACATAGAAATGGAGGGGTATCTAACAATGAGCAACAGCTCAACTTTACAACTGAGGAATCCGCTCAATGAACTGTAGAAGAACCTGGAGACGTTCGTCTGAGTCTCCAGAGTTATTGAATAAGATTTAAAAACACTCATCTGAGGACCAGAGATATTTAGATGGTCTTGATAAGTGTTTGCTCCAACGGATCTCTCTGTATTGTCCTTAAGGTGAGGAAATAGAGTCCCAAAAGGGTTTGTAGAAATCTGACCGACAGCTACGTTCGATACTAAAGGAAGAATGTGTACCTGGGTCTCAGCCCAAACGAGAAGGAACTCAAGTTGAACTAGGGAGCTCCTCCTGAGTCGGAGAGTCTCTGCATCTTGATCCCCCCTGAGTAGACCAGTCATTAGAAATGTGGGTTCTGCCTTTGGGGTCAGGCTGCGATAACGGAAGGTTCCAGGACGTTAGGAGCTTTGTCCCTTCTTCAACTGAGTTTATGATATGTAGCACGTTGTGTCTGTGGATCAGCAATTTCACTGGGAACCCCCATCTGTATGAAATATCATTGCCTCTTAGGGCTCTTGTGACTGATTGGAAAGCTCTTCGCTTCGCCACCGTGTGTTGGGAAAAATCTGGGAACACTTGAATGTCTTGAAGGAGATCTGTGCCTTCTGCTTCACTGGCCACCCGCAGGATGCGTTCCTTAATATGGAAGAAGTGAACGCATAATAGGGTATCTCTGGGAACGGTGTCCGGCGCTCTCTTATTTTTAGGGAGCTGGTGAATGAGGTCAATAGTTAGGTCTAGTATGGAAGCCGAAGGGAGAAGTTTCTGGAACAGATTTGTGGCAAAGGATGGTAACTCTGCGTTAGAGCTCTGATCTGGTATTCCCCGAAAATTGAGGTTGTTGCGACGAGATCTGTCTTCCATATCCGCCATCTTATCTCTCATAGTAATAACTTCTGCCTCCAACTGCTCATGAGATGTAATTAGCTCATTGTGTGAAGAGACCAATTCTTCTGATTTGTTCTCCAGATGCACCGTCCTGGAGCCTAATGCCGCAACCTCTGCCTGGATGGCTTTCATAGAGGCTCTCAGTTCCGTTGATAAGTCGGCTTTCAAAGAAGCTAATAAAGATTGCATTGACTCAAGCGAAATCGGAGCCCCAGGATCGGTCATGCGAGTAGGGGACTCAGTAGGCGGGATAGATGTCGAGGCAATATCCAGCTGCTCAGAGTCGTCTCCCCGTCCACTCCCCGTTTCCCAGAGGGGGGACATAGATCGCTGATTGTTCTGTCTAAAGAAGGGGAGCTGCGCAGTTGCGCTAGGTGGGTTAAGCTTTTTAATCTTTTTGATCCTTCTCGGAGCCATCTGAGTAGGTTATCAGGGCTCTTAGTTTAATGAGCATATCAGACAGATAGGCGGTTTCAACTTGGCAGAAGCTCTACAAGGAAGCAGGAAGAAATATCCAGACGGAGCTCTATATTATTATAGATAAAGAGGTCAGTTAATTTCAGGTTGATCCTTCAGCACTATAACATTGACACAACATGGAGCTTGATCCCATGAACTAGTCGTGCTCAATCTCGCAGAATAGGACACATGCGGGTGGTGGTCAGAACATCATGTACGTTACATGGAATTATTAGCTGAAACTGGGTTCCCTGTTTTTCGGGAGCTGTCACCCAGCCAATACATTGCAAAAAATCATATGTCCACTAGATGGCAACAAACCCCTGTGGCTGGGGCTGAGCGTGGATCTATAGAGAAGTTACAGCTTGGGCACTGGAAGTGTTGATGTAACTGACTAAAGTAGGTGACTTTAGCTGGTCAGGATCAGCAGCAGGCAGTTGATGGAGGATGAGGTGAGTAAGTTATAGCCTCAGTTTAGTATAAAGCTATACAGGCATGCATCAAACTGCTCATCTGTGGTCATTCACGAAATCAGGCATTCTTCAGACCCCTCTCAGAAAGCCCCAGACTGACCTGGTGTATAGCGATGGCAAGGTGACCAGTCAATTCTGCCCATAGATCTCACTTGAGACCCGATCTCCTGCTGCCGTTTTTTTCCGCTGGTCTCTGCTATCAATCAGCCTCCAAGTTGCTCCCAGGGTGCCCTTCTTCTGTCTTCAAATCAGAAATGAAGCCTGCAATGGCGCCCCGTGACTTCCGGTCCAGCGTGCCCCGGATCAAAGCCTCGGATCAGGCCAGGCAGAGAGATTCCCAGCGGGGGACCAGCCCACCTGGTATGTTCCCCGCCTTAGCGCTCTATATGCAGCCACGAAATGAGTGTCCCGGCACCTCTCCAGTGTTAGTGGTTGATTGCCGCTCTTACGGGAATATGACTGGTGCGACTATCCAGCTGGCGGGTCTGCAGCACTCCCCTCACTTATCTCAGTCCGTCTGGACAATTAAGTTGGCCACAGAGTGTAAATCAGGGACAAATGTTTTAATAAAAGCTGGTAAACTTTCAGGACTTAGCACTTTTTGCTGTTTCTTTGATATTACTGGAATGAACATTAGTTAAATCTGTAACAAGCAGACTGCTTCACAGTTTTTTCTGTAATGGTGCTGTGTATATCAAAACATACAGCCATGACTTCTAATTTATACAATTTGATGGTTTTTCACAATGTGTCCACGAAGTAGACAGTCTGAATAACCATAAAATGTTTGGCCCGTACGGGGATTGAACCAGTGACCTTAGTGTTATTGGCATGACGCTCTAACCAGCTGAGCTAACCGGCCCATGTTTTACTACTGCTTACATGTTCTGCTGAGCAGGGTTTCATACACATCATTGTGATCGCTAAGATATATTCTCCAGTAAGTGAAAATCTCAGAAGGATCTTTTGAGCGTAAACAGACAAAAATGAGAAATCCAACACTGACCATCAGGGAATATAACCCTGGATGCTGTCCCTATGCTAAAGAGGACTTGCCTTCACTATGTTTACTCCAATTGATGTCAGGGATTTTCATTGTGAGAAAGCATTTTCAGCGATTTCTACTATCACGTTTTTGGACTTTCAGCAATCCCATTGCCCTCTGCTCCGGGATCCCATGGTGTGGTCACCTGTCCAGATGTAGGCTGATAGGTGGATCTGCTGTAGTTTAGAAGATTGAGACAAGAAGTTTTAAGTCTGCATGGAAAGTTTGCCTGAAAGCGTTACAACCGAATAAAGCAAAGAGAGAAGATGGAGGGAAAGTATGAGAGGAACTCTTTATTATCATCTGCCAAACTCATGTGCACTGGATCCTTAAGCAGTCATCAAGAAGGGTTAAATATCTTTAGATTAATGCTTGTGTTTTTAAGGAATTGCTTCAAGCTAATTTCATTTCTCATCCCGCATCCTTGAAGTTTGTCAAAACTTGTAAAAATCATTGGAGCACCCATACATTTCTCTTCAGGCTTAGAAAAGGAAACATTTTAATGCAACCTGTTATCATTTGGCAAATTGTTCATGTGCAGTGATGCAATCTGCATCCCCTATTTTTGGCTGAAATTGCACTGGGTGAGGATGGAAAAGTCAGGAATTTTAGTTCGAGAAAAGATTTCCATTGACATTTTCTCTCATGACTTTGCAGATCCTCACATTCCTTTTCCAGCTTGAAGGGACAAATGTTTTAATAAAAGCTAGTAAACTTTCAGGAGACTGGTTACTTGAACTCTAGGAATAAGTCAACTAAATCCAATTCTCATGCCTAAACAGTTAAGTGAAACACAACTTTTGCTGTTTCTTTGATATTACTGGAATGAACATTAGTTAAATCTATAACAAGCAGACAAGCAAACTGCTTCACTGGTTTTTCTGTAATGGTGCTGTGTATATAAACACATACAGCCATGACTTCTAATTTATACTCTTTGACGGTTTTTCACAATGTGTCCACGAAGTAGACAGTCTGAATAACCTTAAAATGTTTGGCATGTACGGGGATCGAAACCACGACCTTGGTGTTATTAGCACCACACTCTAACCAGCTGAGCTAACCGGCCCATGTTTTACTCTTGGTTACATGTTCTGCTGAGCAGGGTTTAATACACATCATGGTGATCGCTAAGATATGTTCTCCAGTGAGTGAAAATTTCAAAAGGATCTTTGGAGCGTAAACAGACAAAAATGAGAAATCCAACACTGACCATCAGGGAATATAACCCTGGATGCTGTCCCTATGCTAAAGAGTACTGGCCTTCACTATGTTTACTCCAATTGATGTCAGGGATTTTTATTGTGAGAAATCATTTTCAGCGATTACTACTATCACGTCTTTGGACTTTCAGCAATCCCATTGCCCTCTGCTCCGGGATCCCATGGTGTCGTCACCTGTCCAGATGTAGGCTGATATGTGGATCTGCTGTAGTTTAGAAGATTGAGACAAGAAGTTTTAAGTCTGCATGGGAAGTTTGCCTGAAAGCGTTGCAACCGAGTAAAGCAAAGAGAGAAGATGGAGGTAAAGTATGAGAGGAACTCTTTATCATCATCTGCCAAACTCATGTGCACTGGATCCGTAAGCAGTCATCAAGAAGGGTTAAATATGTTTAGATTAATGCTTGTGTTTTTAAGGAATTGCTTCAAGCTAATTTCATTTCTCATCCCGCATCCTTGAAGTTTGTCAAAACTTGTAAAAATTGTTATGTGCGTATTGTCGCTAACCAATAACGATTGTCGAACCTCAATTTGTGTTTCCAAAGCACAAAGATTTATTCGCAAATAAGTAGAATAATATGCTCAAGCGAAGTAATAGTAAATACAGCCGTTACTTATCGCAGGCGCTCTGGATCCAGTGCAGTCATTCAATCCTGAAATCTGGGGACAAGATGTCTGCACTCTGGATCACAAGCTGCTGCTTTTATACACAATCAAATACAGTAATACAATGAAGATGGTATAGCTTGCATCTATTGGTCCGGGTCTCAGGAATGTCCAAGGGGTCGTCAATCATTGGCTGGTTCATCCTAAGGAATCCAAAGGAGGGGGTCATCTCTGCAGGGGGTATGCTCTGCTCTTCCCACCAGGATTCCTTAGTCTTAAGTAGTTCATAATTCCCTATCATTCATAACTTGCGTATGCACTCTGCGATTCCCTCGCAGAGTGAACCAAACAGTAGGATATGTAATAAGGTTCATTATGATACCACTCATGATGTTATTCCTTTAACCCGTTCCGTGTATTTCACTAATATGCATGTAACTCTGATATAACATATAAATACTACTATGTTTCGACATAACTGACTATGTGTTGCAACTACCATTAATGTGTACTATTTTATAAGTATGCGTGTTTGTGCGAATGTATGGTAAAAGACCAATTACTGTTGTTGCCAAGTGTAGTGGATGCGTACGCCCTTTCACGCCGTAGCGTGCCCTCGTACGTCGATGCGTACCGTACGCATCTTTTCAGACAAAGACAACCAAGTTTGCTAGACTTTAATTGAAATGACTTTATCCAAGTTGCTGACTTCGACAGCTCCACCCTTTGATAGTGTAATAAACTATCACCCAATCACCGTTTCAAGTTCAGGATTATACAATACTTCTTCACAGACTATGATCTCAGTATCTGGTACCACCCTTTCAGTCTCTTTCTCAGTGTTACTCCCATGAGACCGTTTTCCACACTTCAACACAGTAGGAACACATTTGACAACTAAACCAATTGCTAAGATGACACCCAGTATAAGGAGAAGGAGCTTACCTACACTAGCAACCATTTCCTGTACCCACTCCCCCAGACCGGAGAACCATTTTGCTGGGTTCAACCATGATAACCAACCTGCCACCTTTTCCCCGACCTCATATAACGAAGAATTATGGCTCTTTCGAAATTCCCATTTCAGCTGCAAAATTTCATCCATCTTCCGGTCTATAACCTCTTTAGGGTCATCCGTATTATTAGTAATGTACGTGCAACATTTGACACCGAACTGGGTGGCCAGTGTCACACAGTACCCACCAGTAATAGAGGTGAGATAATTTAGTACCAGTCTATGTTGCACCAACTCCTTCTTGTACGCTTGTAGCTCCCTTCCAGTATACCTGAAAGTGTCATCATACATCTCGGTGATATTATCTATTAATTTGGCTAGGTCTTGGATATATTTAAAGTTTAATGTTCCCCGAGCGGTCCTGGTGAGATCTAGAGCAACCATAACTTGGAAACCAGCAGTTTCACTAATCAATTTTGTAGCTATGGGTTCCTCACCAGGAATCATATTTCTCTTGCCACGGTGTTCATACTGTGTGTGTATGTATGGTGGTGATGTAGTCTTGTGAATATCAACCATTTCTTCATGAGTAATAGTCATGATTTCAGGAACCAGTTTAGCTAAGAAACACAAGCCCTTGGAACTCGGAGTCACCCAGGAATAAGCTTTTCTTCCACAAACAAAATACACATCCTCAGGGAGAACATAAGGGACGGTATGCCCATGAATTATGTCACACAGAGTTTTGATAAAACTACCCATGCCTAGTGTCTCCATCTGCTCTAGACATGTGTCGGCATTAATGACATTTTCACATTTATCTGTAGAGACTTTTCCAATGGATACCTTCTTATGTTTGGTTATACGCCCTAACTTGTGACTTCCATCCACATTCCTGCCTAGTAGTGACCTTGTGAGTCTCTCTCTAAAATGAGTGTGGCGAGCCATTGTCTGATCTGATAGGTCAGCCTCCCAATTCTCCAGGCGCTTTGCATGAGATATGTTTAGGCACAGCAAAGATCTGCCTATGGAGTATTGTCGAAGCGTCAGACTAGGGGACCTAGTGTTATTGTACCTCCCTTCTATGGGCCTCCCACTCCTTAATTCGAGTACTTCGGATATGTTTAGAGGGAATGGCACTAGTCCTATGTTATGCTGCCCTTGAGGCACGTGAGAGCACACACAACACTCGGTTTGGTTTAGCACCTTACCCACCAGGGAGTGATAATCCTCCAAAGGATGCCCGCCTATATTCAGAGTACTGGGGGACTGGCATCGTTGGATGCATCTCTCTTCAACTAGGGAGTTGCAGAACTTGCAGATACAATACTCATCAGACAATAGCCCCTCACACTGCCTCCGAGTTCCTGAGCTAGCAGACCTTTTCATAACCCCTGGACCAAGTTTGATAATGGGCTGCTCAGGATATCCTATTAACTTTTCTTCGGCCTCCATTTCATCCGTATCACTCCCAGAACTCTCCTCCGTCCTCCATCCTCCTTCACAAAAATAGAATGTCCTAGAAAAAGTAAAAACAAGGAAAATCCTGGAACAAAAGAAAAACAAAAACCGCCACTCCATCGCTGGAAAGATAGTTCTGAGGCAACGTCTCTGGTTCAGGTGTCTCAACTGCAGGCTTTAGGTCTCCCGGAACAGGCTCACAAGTGACAGCTCTATGTCGTCGGTCTGAGTCTTGTCTTGCACTTTCTCCGGATTATGGACTCTCCTGCAGTGGGTGGAATGGACCCAAGTGTCTCTCTCTGCAACCTTCAGTGATGTAGTACTGGTCAGCAGCACTTGGTACGGGCCTTCCCAACGGTCTGTTAAACAACCTGAACGTAAGAAATTGCGGATCATAACATAGTCTCCAGGTTCAACATCATGACAGTTCGTCTCTGGCATACCAGGTGACAGCATTTTTAGTTTTTGTTGTTGTTGTTTCAGCTGTCTACTCATTCTTATAAGATATTGTACAGTCACTTCATTATTACACTTTAAGTCGTCTTGTGGACTCACGATCAAATGAGGTTGTCGTCCGAACAGTATCTCAAAGGGGGACAGATTAAGAGGAGGTCTAGGAGTGGTTCGAATGCTGTGGAGGACCAACGGCAAAGCCTCAGGCCATGCCAACCCAGTTTCAGCCATTATCTTACCTAGTTTGTTCTTGATAGTACCGTTTACTCTCTCCACCTTACCACTGGCTTGTGGTCGGTAAGGGGTGTGAAGTCTGCTACTGATTCCCATGAGTTTACACATATTTTGGAAGATATCACCAGTAAAATGGGTACCCCTATCACTTTCAATGATTCTAGGGATACCGAACCTACACACAAAGTCTTGTACAATTTTCTTTGCAGTGAACACAGCAGTATTAGTGGCTGCCGGATATGCTTCTACCCAACCGGAAAACACATCAATACACACTAACACATACTTTAGATTCCTGCACGGTGGTAATTGTGTCACGAATCAGAGTAGAAATACAGCTGAGGAGTCATGGATAGGTGGAGAAAACAAACAATGTTTATTGCTGGTGAACAGTTGATGAGATAATATCTTGCAGAGTTTACCAGATATACAGCTGATGCAGGTAAATAGGAGGTGAGGTAATATTCCAGACAGCATGCACAGGGAAATACACGGATAAGTCCCAGGTACAAATAAGGAACAGGTCAGCAGATAGTATGCTGAGATAGATCCCAATGCAGCATACAATCACAGGAGCAGGGTAGGAGAAAGAATCACAAGGTGGAACCACAGGATATGACATCAGGATGACAACAATAACCAGCAATGACTGCTGGGAGGAACAGGAATATATAAGGGGAATGAGACACACCCAGGTGCATGAGATAATTAGTGAACATACAGGTTAACTCCTTAAGCACAAGAATAATGCACAATAGCAGCACCTCTGGGGAAAAGAGGTACTGCTGGAACACAAAATAGAAATACAAATAATAGAATGACAAAAAGGCAGGAGCTGCCATGCAAAGCAGCATGTAATGCATACGCTGTAGGCAGATCATGACAAATTGGATATAGTCAATTTGTATTACCTGAAAAGGTCCGTCTGTAGGAGGGATGTGGGATGGCTCAGTTGGAATAGTTTTCCCAACATTTTTCCTCAAACAAGTAAGACATGACATTGCTTTCTTACCAGCTTGAGAGGAAAATCCGGGAGCACACCAGTATGCTCTCACCAGTTTGCACATACCTTCTTTACCCAGGTGAGTCAGGCCGTGTGCTGCTTCAGCCAGGCTTGGATAGTATGTTCGGGGAGCTACAGGCTTACCTTGTCCATCCCTCCAGAGTCCTGAGGACTCTTGACCACATCCCTTCGCCTTCCAGACCGCCTTCTCCTGCAGGGAACACAAATCTTGCATTTCAATTAATTTCTGCGTGTCTAATGTCTGAAAAACCATCATAGTCTCGGTCGATACAGTCATAGGTTGCCCTGCTGCCCATTTAGCCGCTTCGTCTGCCCTGTTGTTGCCCAATGACACTGGGTCTTCTTCAAAGGTATGGGCTTTGCACTTTATGACGGCTACTGTTCTGGGTAACTGTATCGCTGTCAGAAGTCCTTTTATGTGTTGTGAGTGTGCCACTGGTGTACCTGCTGCTGTCGTAAAGTTTCTAAGACGCCAAAGGGCCCCAAAATCGTGCACTACCCCGAAGGCGTACCTAGAGTCAGTATATATATTGGCTGATTTACCCTCTGCCAATTCACACGCTCTCCTTAGTGCTACTAGTTCCGCCACCTGGGCTGAGTGAGGTGGACCAAGGGGTTCAGCTTCTACCACATCCTGATCATCTACAACAGCGTAACCAGTACATAGCTCTCCTGTGTCTGTCTATGGCAACTTCCGTCTGTATAAAACGTAAAATCTACATTTTCTAAGGGGGTGTCACGTATGTCGGGCCTTGCAGCAAAGGTCTGATTCAGGTGTTCCATACAGTCATGCGTGTCAGTATTCTTGCCTAACTCATCATCAACCAGGGTCTCCTCACCTCCCACCCTTTGTGTCTCTTGAGACACATACGGAAGGTATGTAGCTGGATTTAAGGTGTTACATCATTTGATGGTGATGTTTGAGGGTGCCATCAGGGCTAGTTCCCATTTTGTGAATCTAGCTGAAGAAACATGTCTGGTTTGGGCTGAATTTAACAGAGCTGATACAGCATGGGGTGTATAGATGGTTGAATTATGACCTAATACTACATCCTCGCTCTTACTTACTAAAAGGGCCGTTGCTGCTACACTTCTGAGACATGTTGGGAGTGACCTTGCCACATTGTCTAATTGTGCACTGTAGTATGCTACCGGTCTGCTAGCGTCACCATGTTTCTGTGCGAGGACACCTGCTGCACAGCCATCAGCTTCTGTCCAAAATAGCTCAAAAGGCTTTTCATAATCAGGTATTCCCAATGCAGGTGCTCTTGTCAGACTATCTTTAAGGTTAAAGAACGCTTGCTCTGACTCTTCTGTGTGTACAACACGTTCTGGTTTTGAGGAAGAGACTAGCTCCTGCAATGGTAATGCCAGAATAGAAAAACCTGGGATCCAGGACCTACAGTATCCACACATCCCCAAGAAAGTACGAATCTGCTGCTGGCTCTGCGGCAGGGTCATGTGTTGTATGGCCTCAATTCTGTCGGTTGTCAGGTGTCTTAGCCCCTTAGTGAGGCAGTGTCCTAGGTATTTGACCTTAGTCTGACATGGCTGTAATTTATCCTTTGCCACCTTGTGCCCTGTTTGTGAAAGATGAAGCAACAACAATTTAGTATCATGCAAACATGACATAAAAGAATCAGAGCACAACAACAAATCGTCCACATATTGAATTAGAACAGACCCATTGTGGGGTTGAAAGGATTGCAAACAGTCATGTAAGGCTTGGGAGAAATAACTGGGGCTGTCAATGAACCCCTGGGGTAGTCTGGTTCATGTGTATTGCACTCCCCTGTAGGAGAATGCAAAAAGGTATTGGCAGTCAGGGTGAAGAGGGACTGAGAAGAAAGCAGAACATAGATCAATGACAGTAAAATGACTGGCAGACGGTGGAATCTGCATGAGGATGACAGCTGGATTCGGCACTACGGGGAATTGGCTCTCAACAACTTTGTTAATTCCCCTTAAGTCCTGGACTAATCTATAGCCCCTCCCCCCACTCTTCTTCACAGGGAAAATGGGACTATTTGCTGTACTGGCTGTACGAATTAAAATCCCTTGTTGTAACAGCCTCTCAATAACAGGATATACCCCTAGTTCCACCTCCGGTTTTAATGGATACTGTGGGATTTTTGGAGCTATCCTACCACTTTTTAGATTGACCATGACAGGGGCTACGTTTGCCATCAGTCCAGTGTCCTGTCCATCTCTGGTCCATAGGGAACCTGGTATTCCCAGCAACATTCCCTTTACTTGAGATGGACTTTGTTCTATAACAGGAGAGTGTAACATTAACCTTTGAGGGGTGTCCAATATATCCTGTACCTCATGTGCGACCTTCTCCGGTATATCTAAGAACACACCATCAGAAGTACAGTATATGACACATCCCATTTTACATAACAAGTCTCTCCCTAGCAAGTTAGTAGGAGCCGCTGCAGCCAAGAGAAACGAATGCTTACTATGCAGAGGCCCGATAGTAACTTCGGCGGGTTTAGTTAGAGGATAATGTAACACTTTTCCCGTTACCCCCATAGCTGGAATAGTTTTACTGGTCACCTGTAGGTTGAAAGGAGAGGTTATAACAGATCGGGCCGCCCCTGTATCTACAAGAAAAGTTTGTTTCCTACCAGCTATGTCAACTATCATTGTTGGTTCTTCACTCTGACTCTCAGTTAACCTCACTGGCTGTAGACTACAGGTATGACCTGACCCCTACCGCTGACTATTGATTTACCGCGCAACATTTGCTGCCGTAATATGCGCGGGTAGATGTGAGTCTTCTAGTCTATGTGAATCCCTCCTTGGAGGATATCTATGTGACCCACCTTTCTGTGTATTGAGTCTTTCCTTTTTACACTCTCTAGCGTAATGTCCTTCCTCGTTACAGTTGAAACACCTGATCACTTTAGGTTTCCTGTTATATGGGTTGTATGCTGGTGGTCGTGTATGCACCCTTTCTAGAGCCTGTATACTTACCATCATTAACCTATCACTTTTCTCCTCCCTTTTTCTAAAAAGGTTTTTGTCATGCTCCACAGCAGACTCCCTAAGAGAGTCTACCGTGACGCCTCTCCAATTAGGTAATGTGGTTTGTACTCTCGTCTTTAAATTTTCTCTAAGGCCATCCATCAGTACCCCTACAGCTACCTCTCTGTGATGTGGGTCCTCACTTATGTTGGATATCCCAGTAAATCGTGTGATCGCTGTTATAGCTCTAGCAAAGTAATCTGAGGCAGTTTCACTATCCTTTTGTTTAATGGTGAAAATCTTACTCCAATTTACTACTACTGGAAAACAGATGGCTAAGTGTTTGACAATTTGTTCTATATTCCGTTGGTTAATCTCATCAGTCAAGGTGTCACCTTCCTCCAACAAACAATCTTCAATAAATTTTTCTATGCTAGTATTGGGAGGAAGACATGCCCTCAACACTACCCGCCAATCCTTACTGGTTGGTTCGTGAGCATTTCCTAAGTCTTAAACAAATTTCTGACATTTAGCTAACTCCTTTCTAGGGTCCGGGAATTCAGTCATAATGGAACGTAATTCTGATCTAGTCCAGGGACAATGCACTGTAACATTTCTTAAAGGAACTACACCATCCTTATCCGGTTTCCCATTGGGAACTGATATTGTGCGGACCGGGAACGTACCCTCTGGTACACTGACTTCAGGAGACACTACAGGATTTACTGGTCCTAGATTTAGAACGCTTTCACTCCTAGTGATCACGCTACTCTCACCTATCTCAGCCATTTTCTCATACTTGCGCTGAGCCTCTAGTACACTAACAGCATGGGCAATGGCCAAAATCACAGTGGGTTCATCTTCACTTTCAGATACACTTGATTTAAACTGGTTTAAAACAGGATACAACTTAGCAATTTTTCTATTTTCAGTTTTAACAATGGCTGTACTTACCCCTCCCGCCACATAAGGTGGCGGGGGCGCGCCTGCGCTGAGTTCGCCACGCTTCGCAATGGTTACATCCGCCTTACGCGCGTTTTTCGTCACGCCTACTTCCGGTTTGCATTCGCTGCTCTGCCACGTGTTACTTTCCATTTGCCACAATTTTAAACAATCATTATGTTTATTCCTCACTTTCGTTGAGGTAATCAACCATACTTTATCTTTTACGGTATTTAGTACCTCTGCATTAAAACTTCCTATTGTTGGGAAAGGCCTATCACAAGCTTTGGTCATCTCGACCCACGTGTCACAATACACAGTTGCGTATGCACCATATTTCTTACACATGAGAAACCTCGCTGAACCAATAGGACCTTCCTTAGGCAGTACACTGACCATCTCTAGCGTATGCTTAGCACCCATGTTAAACAATATACCTTCTACCCGGAACACAGACACACCGCAATGCTCTGTTCCTTCCGGCCAAATGTGAAATACAGACACACCGAAATGCTCGGTTCTTTCCACCTAATAATTTCAACTCTGTTGCTATACTCACCGCTAGAGATCTATAATGCTCGGTGAACGTATTTCCTTTAGCCGCGTTCACTCGCTTTTCTCGCACCAGGCGAGGATCCCAAATACAGAAATATCACTGTGGGCCCCAAGGGCTATCAGCTCCTCGATACCCTGGCTCAACCACAAAAATCTGCTGAGTTTATTATCGCTGGGAGCGCAAGTTAATACAATCAACCTGCCTTTCCAGTATAATTCCTCATAGCTGCTTCACCAATTCGCACTAACGGTGCGATCGGATCGCACTGCCTACCAATACTAATTATTAGCAAACCTTGCAATCTATTGGTAGCGCTTTGCGAAAACCCGGTTTTCGCATTCGGTAAACCTGCCCTGTATACCGTCCTTCAGTTGAGCAATCCGCCTCGTCAGACAGCAACTGAGCACAATGAATAATGAACAGTGTATCTACGTTACAACATCACACACTATACACCTTTTCTGCGCAGAAAATCAAAAGTTCCCAACAATAGTAATAATGTCTCAGAGGCTTTCACAAGTAATTATACTATGCATGTATAATAACTATCAAAACGATTGTTTAACCACGTGGCAAGTTTACCGGAAGTTCGCGTACGCACAGCAGGAAGTACACATACGCTAAGCAAGGTAATGCAGTTAAAACGCACAATGACAGAAAAAAGAAACAGTTTTCTCTTTTGTCCCTAGGTTCTAGTTAGCGTGCCCTAGATAATGCAAAACGGACATTCGGTTTCACAACACAGAGTTAAATTCAGGTTTTGAACACCATGCGTTCTTACCCGTTTATGACGCGTCTCCACCCTTTGTTGAGGAACCGAAATCTGTTGGTCTTGCGTATCATCGGCAACGAAACCTCCAAAGCTCACGAGCCCCCAAATTGTTATGTGCGTATTGTCGCTAACCAATAACGATTGTCGAACCTCGATTTGTGTTTCCAAAGCACAAAGATTTATTCGCAAATAAGTAGAATAATATGCTCAAGCGAAGTAATAGTAAATACAGCCGTTACTTATCGCAGGCGCTCTGGATCCAGTGCAGTCATTCAATCCTGAAGTCTGGGGACAAGATGTCTGCACTCTGGATCACAAGCTGCTGCTTTTATACACAATCAAATACAGTAATACAATGAAGATGGTATAGCTTGCATCTATTGGTCCGGGTCTCAGGAATGTCCAAGGGGTCGTCAATCATTGGCTGGTTCATCCTAAGGAATCCAAAGGAGGGGGTCATCTCTGCAGGGGGTATGCTCTGCTCTTCCCGCCAGGATTCCTTAGTCTTAAGTAGTTCATAATTCCCTATCACTCATAACTTGCGTATGCACTCTGCGATTCCCTCGCAGAGTGAACCAAACAGTAGGATATGTAATAAGGTTCATTATGATACCACTCATGATGTTATTCCTTTAACCCGTTCCGTGTATTTCACTAATATGCATGTAACTCTGATATAACATATAAATACTACTATGTTTCGACATAACTGACTATGTGTTGCAACTACCATTAATGTGTACTATTTTATAAGTATGCGTGTTTGTGCGAATGTATGGTAAAAGACCAATTACTGTTGTTGCCACATGTAGTGGATGCGTACGCCCTTTCACGCCGTAGCGTGCCCTCGTACGTCGATGCGTACCGTACGCATCTTTTCAGACATAGACAACCAAGTTTGCTAGACTTTAATTGAAATGACTTTATACAATTTGCTGACTTCGACAAAATCATTGGAGCACCCTTACATTTCTCTTCAGGCTTAGAAAAGGAAACATTTTAATGCAACCTGTTATCATTTGGCAAATTATTCCTGTGCAGTGACGCAATCTGCATCCCCTATTTTTGGCTTAAATTGCAGTGGATGAGGATGGAAAAGTCAAGAATTTTAGTTTGAGAAAAGATTTCCATTGACATTTTCTCTCATGACTTTGCAGATCCTCACATTCCTTTTGCAGCTTGAAGGGACAAATGTTTTAATAAAAGCTGGTAAACTTTCAGGAGACTGGCTACTTGAACTCTAGGAATAAGTCAACTAAATCCAATTCTCATGCCTAAACAGTTAAGTGAAATGCATTTTTTGCGGTTTCTTTGATATTACTGGAATGAACAAGCAGACAAGCAAACTGCTTCACTGGTTTTTCTGTAATGGTGCTGTGTATATAAACACATACAGCCATGACTTCTAATTTATACTCTTTGACGGTTTTTCACAATGTGTCCACGAAGTAGACAGTCTGAATAACCTTAAAATGTTTGGCCCGTATGGGGATCAAAAATGCGACCTTGGCATTATTAGCACCACGCTCTAACCAGCTGAGCTAACCGGCCCATGTTTTACTATTGGTTACATGTTCTGCTGAGCAGGGTTTTATACACATTATGGTGATCGCTAAGATATGTTCTTCAGTGAGTGAAAATCTCAAAAGGATCTTTGGAGCGTAAACAGACAAAAACGAGAAATCCAACACTGACCATCAGGGAATATAACCCTGGATGCTGTCCCTATGCTAAAGAGGACTGGCCTTCACTATGTTTACTCCAATTGATGTCAGGGATTTTTATTGTGAGAAAGCATTTTCAGCGATTTCTACTATCACGTCTTTGGACTTTCAGCAATCCCATTGCCCTCTGCTCCGGGATCCCATGGTGTGGTCACCTGTCCAGATGTAGGCTGATATGTGGATCTGCTGTAGTTTAGAAGATTGAGACAAGAAGTTTTAAGTCTGCATGGGAAGTTTGCCTGAAAGCGTTGCAACCGAGTAAAGCAAAGAGAGAAGATGGAGGTAAAGTACGAGAGGAACTCTTTATCATCATCTGCCAAACTCATGTGCACTGGATCCTTAAGCAGTCATCAAGAAGGGTTAAATATCTTTAGATTAATGCTTGTGTTTTTAAGGAATTGCTTCAAGCTAACTTCATTTCTCATCCCGCATCCTTGAAGTTTGTCAAAACTTGTAAAAATCATTGGAGCACCCTTACATTTCTCTTCAGGCTTAGAAAAGGAAACATTTTAATGCAACCTGTTATCATTTGGCAAATTGTTCATGTGCAGTGACGCAATCTGCATCCCCTATTTTTGGCTAAAATTGCACTGGATGAGGATGGAAAAGTCAAGAATTTTAGTTCGAGAAAAGATTTCCATTGACATTTTCTCTCATGACTTTGCAGATCCTCACATTCCTTTTGCAGCTTGAAGGGACAAATGTTTTAATAAAAGCTGGTAAACTTTCAGGAGACTGGTTACTTGAACTCTAGGAATAAGTCAACTAAATCCAATTCTCATGCCTAAACAGTTAAGTGAAACGCAACTTTTGCTGTTTATTTGATATTACTGGAATGAACATTAGTTAAATCTATAACAAGCAGACAAGCAAACTGCTTCACTGGTTTTTCTGTAATGGTGCTGTGTATATAAACACATACAGCCATGACTTCTAATTTATACTCTTTGACGGTTTTTCACAATGTGTCCACGAAGTAGTCAGTCTGAATAACCTTAAAATTTTTGGCCTGTACGGGGATCGAGCCCACGACCTTGGTGTTATTAGCACCACGTTCTAACCAGCTGAGCTAACCGGCCCATGTTTTACTATTGTTTACATGTTCTGCTGAGCAGGGTTTCATACACATCATGGTGATCACTAAGATATGTTCTTCAGTGAGTGAAAATCTCAAAAGGATCTTTGGAGCGTAAACAGACAAAAACGAGAAATCCAACACTGACCATCAGGGAATATAACCCTGGATGCTGTCCCTATGCTAAAGAGGACTGGCCTTCACTATGTTTACTCCAATTGATGTCAGGGATTTTTATTGTGAGAAAGCATTTTCAGCGATTTCTACTATCACGCCTTTGGACTTTCAGCAATCCCATTGCCCTCTGCTCCGGGATCCCATGGTGTGGTCACCTGTCCAGATGTAGGCTGATATGTGGATCTGCTGTAGTTTAGAAGATTGAGACAAGAAGTTTTAAGTCTGCATGGGAAGTTTGCCTGAAAGCATTGCAACCGAGTAAAGCAAAGAGAGAAGATGGAGGTAAAGTACGAGAGGAACTCTTTATCATCATCTGCCAAACTCATTTGCACTGGATCCTTAAGCAGTCATCAAGAAGGGTTAAATATCTTTAGATTAATGGTTGTGTTTTTAAGGAATTGCTTCAAGCTAACTTCATTTCTCATCCCGCATCCTTGAAGTTTGTCAAAACTTGTAAAAATCATTGGAGCACCCTTACATTTCTCTTCAGGCTTAGAAAAGGAAACATTTTAATGCAACCTGTTATCATTTGGCAAATTGTTCATGTGCAGTGACGCAATCTGCATCCCCTATTTTTGGCTGAAATTGCACTGGATGAGGATGGAAAAGTCAAGAATTTTAGTTTGAGAAAAGATTTCCATTGACATTTTCTCTCATGACTTTGCAGATCCTCACATTCCTTTTGCAGCTTGAAGGGACAAATGTTTTAATAAAAGCTGGTAAACTTTTAGGAGACTGGCTACTTGAACTCTAGGAATAAGTCAACTAAATCCAATTCTCATGCCTAAACAGTTAAGTGAAACGCAACTTTTGCTGTTTCTTTGATATTACTGGAATGAACATTAGTTAAATCTATAACAAGCAGACAAGCAAACTGCTTCTCTGGTTTTTCTGTAATGGTGCTGTGTATATAAACACAAACAGCCATGACTTCTAATTTATACTCTTTGACGGTTTTTTACAATGTGTTCACGAAGTAGACAGTCTGAATAACCTTAAAATGTTTGGCCTGTACGGGGATCGAACCCGCGACCGTGGCGTTATTAGCACCACGCTCTAACCAGCTGAGCTAACCGGCCCATGTTTTACTATTGGTTACATGTTCTGCTGAGCAGGGTTTCATACACATCATGGTGATCGCTAAGTTATGTTCTAAAGTGAGTGAAAATCTCAAAAGGATCTTTGGAGCGTAAACAGACAAAAACGAGAAATCCAACACTGACCATCAGGGAATATAACCCTGGATGCTGTCCCTATGCTAAAGAGGACTGGACTTCACTATGTTTACTCCAATTAATGTCAGGGATTTTTATTGTGAGAAAGCATTTTCAGCGATTTCTACTATCACGTCTTTGGACTTTCAGCAATCCCATTGCCCTCTGCTCCGGGATCCCATGGTGTGGTCACCTGTCCAGATGTAGGCTGATATGTGGATCTGCTGTAGTTTAGAAGATTGAGACAAGAAGTTTTAAGTCTGCATGGGAAGTTTGCCTGAAAGCGTTGCAACCGAGTAAAGCAAAGAGAGAAGATGGAGGTAAAGTACGAGAGGAACTCTTTATCATCATCTGCCAAACTCATGTGCACTGGATCCTTAAGCAGTCATCAAGAAGGGTTAAATATCTTTAGATTAATGCTTGTGTTTTTAAGGAATTGCTTGAAGCTAATTTCATTTCTCATCCCGCATCCTTGAAGTTTGTCAAAACTTGTAAAAATCATTGGAGCACCCTTACATTTCTCTTAAGGCTTAGAAAAGGTAATATTTTAATGCAACCTGTTATCATTTTGCAAATTGTTCATGTGCAGTGACGTAATCTGCATCCCCTATTTTTGGCTGAAATTGCACTGGATGAGGATGGAAAAGTCAAGAATTTTAGTTCGAGAAAAGATTTCCATTGACATTTTCTCTCATGACTTTGCAGATCCTCACATTCCTTTTCCAGCTTGAAGGGACAAATGTTTTAATAAGAGCTAGTAAACTTTCAGGAGACTGGCTACTTGAACTCTAGGAATAAGTCAACTAAATCCAATTCTCATGCCTAAACAGTTAAGTGAAACGCAACTTTTGCTTTTTCTTTGATATTACTGGAATGAACATTAGTTAAATCTATAACAAGCAAACTGCTTCACTGGTTTTTCTGTAATGGTGCTGTGTATATAAACACATACAGCCATGACTTCTAATTTATACTCTTTGACGGTTTTTCACAATGTGTCCACAAAGTAGACAGTCTGAATAACCTTAAAATTTTTGGCCCGTATGGGGATCGAACCCGCAACCTTGGTGTTATTAGCACCACGCTCTAACCAGCTGAGCTAACCAGCCCATGTTTTACTATTGGTTACATGTTCTGCTGAGCAGGGTTTCATACACATCAAGGTGATCGCTAAGAAATGTTCTTCAGTGAGTGAAAATCTCAAAAGGATCTTTGGAGCGTAAACAGACAAAAACGAGAAATCCAACACTGACCATCAGGGAATATAACCCTGGATGCTTTCCCTATGCTAAAGAGGACTGGCCTTCACTATGTTTACTCCAATTGATGTCAGGGATTTTTATTGTGAGAAATCATTTTCAGCGATTTCTACTATCACGTCTTTGGACTTTCAGCAATCCCATTGCCCTCTGCTCCGGGATCCCATGGTGTGGTCTCCTGTCCAGATGTAGGCTGATATGTGGATCTGCTGTAGTTTAGAAGATTGAGACAAGAAGTTTTAAGTCTGCATGGGAAGTTTGCCTGAAAGCGTTGCAACCGAGTAAAGCAAAGAGAGAAGATGGAGGTAAAGTACGAGAGGAACTCTTTATCATCATCTGCCAAACTCATGTGCACTGGATCCTTAAGCAGTCATCAAGAAGGGTTAAATATCTTTAGATTAATGCTTGTGTTTTTAAGGAATTGCTTCAAGCTAACTTCATTTCTCATCCCGCATCCTTGAAGTTTGTCAAAACTTGTAAAAATCATTGGAGCACCCTTACATTTCTCTTCAGGCTTAGAAAAGGAAACATTTTCATGCAACCTGTTATCATTTATCAAATTGTTCATGTGCAGTGACGCAATCTGCATCCCCTATTTTTGGCTGAAATTGCACTGGATGAGGATGGAAAAGTCAGGAATTTTAGTTCGAGAAAAGATTTCCATTGACATTTTCTCTCATGACTTTGCAGATCCTCACATTCCTTTTGCAGCTTGAAGGGACAAATGTTTTAATAAGAGCTGGTAAACTTTCAGGAGACTGGCTACTTGAACTCTAGGAATAAGTCAACTAAATCCAATTCTCATCCCTAAACAGTTAAGTGAAACGCAACTTTTACTTTTTCTTTGATATTACTAGAATGAACATTAGTTAAATCTATAACAAGTAGACAAGTAAACTGCTTCACTGGTTTTTCTGTAATGGTGCTGTGTATATAAACACATACAGCCATGACTTCTAATTTATACTCTTTGACGGTTTTTCACAATCTGTCCACGAAGTAGACAGTCTGAATAACCTTAAAATGTTTGGCCCGTACGCAGATCGAACCTGC
This sequence comes from Mixophyes australis, assembly GCA_036250195.1. Classification (NCBI taxonomy): domain Eukaryota; kingdom Metazoa; phylum Chordata; class Amphibia; order Anura; family Limnodynastidae; genus Mixophyes; species Mixophyes australis. The sequence continues at coordinate 221,616,098 of JAVHZZ010000002.1, forward strand.
GACCTTGGTGTTATTAGCACCACGCTCTAACCAGCTTAGCTAACTGGCCCATGTTTTACTCTTGGTTACATGTTCTGCTGAGCAGGGTTTCATACACATCATGGTGATCGCTTAGATATGTTCTCCAGTGAGTGAAAATCTCAAAAGGATCTTTGGAGTCTAAACAGACAAAAACGAGAAATCCAACACTGACCATCAGGGAATATAAGACTGGATACTGTCCCTATGCTAAAGAGGACTGGCCTTCACTATGTTTACTCCAATTGATGTCAGGGATTTTTATTGTGAGAAAGCATTTTCAGCGATTTCTACTATCACGTCTTTGGACTTTCAGCAATCCCATTGACCTCTGCTCCGGGATCCCATGGTGTGGTCACCTTTTCCAGATGTAGGCTGATATGTGGATCTGCTGTAGTTTAGAAGATTGAGACAAGAAGTTTTAAGTCTGCATGGGAAGTTTGCCTGAAAGCGTTGCAACCGAGTAAAGCAAAGAGAGAAGATGGAGGTAAAGTACGAGAGGAACTCTTTATCATCATCTGCCAAACTCATGTGCACTGGATCCTTAAGCAGTCATCAAGAAGGGTTAAATATCTTTAGATTAATGCTTGTGTTTTTAAGGAATTGCTTCAAGCTAACTTCATTTCTCATCCCGCATCCTTGAAGTTTGTCAAAACTTGTAAAAATCATTGGAGCACCCTTACATTTCTCTTCAGGCTTAGAAAAGGAAACATTTTAATGCAACCTGTTATCATTTGGCAAATTGTTCATGTGCAGTGACGCAATCTGCATCCCCTATTTTTGGCTGAAATTGCACTGGATGAGGATGGAAAAGTCAAGAATTTTAGTTTGAGAAAAGATTTCCATTGACATTTTCTCTCATGACTTTGCAGATCCTCACATTCCTTTTGCAGCTTGAAGGGACAAATGTTTTAATAAAAGCTGGTAAACTTTCAGGAGACTGGCTACTTGAACTCTAGGAATAAGTCAACTAAATCCAATTCTCATCCCTAAACAGTTAAGTGAAACGCAACTTTTGCTGTTTCTTTGATATTACTGGAATGAACATCAGTTAAATCTATAACAAGCAGACAAGTAAACTGCTTCACTGGTTTTTCTGTAATGGTGTTGTGTATATAAACACATACAGCCATGACTTCTAATTTATACTCTTTGACGGTTTTTCACAATGTGTCCACGAAGTAGACAGTCTGAAAAACCTTAAAATGTTTGGCCTGTACGGGGATCAAACCCGCGACCTTGGCGTTATTAGCACCACGCTCTAACCAGCTGAGCTAACCGGCCCATGTTTTACTATTGGTTACATGTTCTGCTGAGCAGGGTTTCATACACATCATGGTGATCGCTAAGATATGTTCTCCAGTGAGTGAAAATCTCAAAAGGATCTTTGGAGTGTAAACAGACAACAACGAGAAATCCAACACTGACCATCAGGGAATATAACCCTGGATACTGTCCCTATGCTAAAGAGGACTGGCCTTCACTATGTTTACTCCAATTGATGTCAGGGATTTTTATTGTGAGAAAGCATTTTCAGCGATTTCTACTATCACGTCTTTGGACTTTCAGCAATCCCATTGCCCTCTGCTCCGGGATCCCATGGTGTGGTTACCTGTCCAGATGTAGGCTGATATGTGGATCTGCTGTAGTTTAGAAGATTGAGACAAGAAGTTTTAAGTCTGCATGGGAAGTTTGCCTGAAAGCGTTGCAACCGAGTAAAGCAAAGAGAGAAGATGGAGGTAAAGTACGAGAGGAACTCTTTATCATCATCTGCCAAACTCATGTGCACTGGATCCGTAAGCAGTCATCAAGAAGGGTTAAATATCTTTAGATTAATGCTTGTGTTTTTAAGGAATTGCTTCAAGCTAATTTCATTTCTCATCCCGCATCCTTGAAGTTTGTCAAAACTTGTAAAAATCATTGGAGCACCCTTACATTTCTCTTCAGGCTTAGAAAAGGAAACATTTTCATGCAACCTGTTATCATTTGGCAAATTGTTCATGTGCAGTGACGCAATCTGCATCCCCTATTTTTGGCTGAAATTGCACTGGATGAGGATGGAAAAGTCAGGAATTTTAGTTCGAGAAAAGATTTCCATTGACATTTTCTCTCATGACTTTGCAGATCCTCACATTCCTTTTGCAGCTTGAAGGGACAAATGTTTTAATAAGAGCTAGTCAACTTTCAGGAGACTGGCTACTTGAACTCTAGGAATAAGTCAACTAAATCCAATTCTCATCCCTAAACAGTTAAGTGAAACGTAACTTTTACTTTTTCTTTGATATAACTAGAATGAACATTAGTTAAATCTATAACAAGTAGACAAGTAAACTGCTTCACTGGTTTTTCTGTAATGGTGCTGTGTATATAAACACATACAGCCATGACTTCTAATTTATACTCTTTGACGGTTTTTCACAATCTGTCCACGAAGTAGACAGTCTGAATAACCTTAAAATGTTTGGCCCGTACGCAGATCGAACCTGCGACCTTGGTGTTATTAGCACCACGCTCTAACCAGCTTAGCTAACTGGCCCATGTTTTACTCTTGGTTACATGTTCTGCTGAGCAGGGTTTCATACACATCATGGTGATCGCTAAGATATGTTCTCCAGTGAGTGAAAATCTCAAAAGGATCTTTGGAGTCTAAACAGACAAAAACGAGAAATCCAACACTGACCATCAGGGAATATAACCCTGGATACTGTCCCTATGCTAAAGAGGACTGGCCTTCACTATGTTTACTCCAATTGATGTCAGGGATTTTTATTGTGAGAAAGCATTTTCAGCGATTTCTACTATCACGTCTTTGGACTTTCAGCAATCCCATTGCCCTCTGCTCCGGGATCCCATGGTGTGGTCACCTGTCCAGATGTAGGCTGATATGTGGATCTGCAGTAGTTTAGAAGATTGAGACAAGAAGTTTTAAGTCTGCATGGGAAGTTTGCCTGAAAGCGTTGCAACCGAGTAAAGCAAAGAGAGAAGATGGAGGTAAAGTACGAGAGGAACTCTTTATCATCATCTGCCAAACTCATGTGCACTGGATCCTTAAGCAGTCATCAAGAAGGGTTAAATATCTTTAGATTAATGGTTGTGTTTTTAAGGAATTGCTTCAAGCTAACTTCATTTCTCATCCCGCATCCTTGAAGTTTGTCAAAACTTGTAAAAATCATTGGAGCACCCTTACATTTCTCTTCAGGCTTAGAAAAGGAAACATTTTAATGCAACCTGTTATCATTTGGCAAATTGTTCATGTGCAGTGACGCAATCTGCATCCCCTATTTTTGGCTGAAATTGCACTGGATGAGGATGGAAAAGTCAAGAATTTTAGTTTGAGAAAAGATTTCCATTGACATTTTCTCTCATGACTTTGCAGATCCTCACATTCCTTTTGCAGCTTGAAGGGACAAATGTTTTAATAAAAGCTGGTAAACTTTTAGGAGACTGGCTACTTGAACTCTAGGAATAAGTCAACTAAATCCAATTCTCATGCCTAAACAGTTAAGTGAAACGCAACTTTTGCTGTTTCTTTGATATTACTGGAATGAACATTAGTTAAATCTATAACAAGCAGACAAGCAAACTGCTTCTCTGGTTTTTCTGTAATGGTGCTGTGTATATAAACACAAACAGCCATGACTTCTAATTTATACTCTTTGACGGTTTTTTACAATGTGTTCACGAAGTAGACAGTCTGAATAACCTTAAAATGTTTGGCCTGTACGGGGATCGAACCCGCGACCGTGGCGTTATTAGCACCACGCTCTAACCAGCTGAATTAACCGGCCCATGTTTTACTATTGGTTACATGTTCTGCTGAGCAGGGTTTCATACACATCATGGTGATCGCTAAGTTATGTTCTAAAGTGAGTGAAAATCTCAAAAGGATCTTTGGAGCGTAAACAGACAAAAACGAGAAATCCAACACTGACCATCAGGGAATATAACCCTGGATGCTGTCCCTATGCTAAAGAGGACTGGACTTCACTATGTTTACTCCAATTAATGTCAGGGATTTTTATTGTGAGAAAGCATTTTCAGCGATTTCTACTATCACGTCTTTGGACTTTCAGCAATCCCATTGCCCTCTGCTCCGGGATCCCATGGTGTGGTCACCTGTCCAGATGTAGGCTGATATGTGGATCTGCTGTAGTTTAGAAGATTGAGACAAGAAGTTTTAAGTCTGCATGGGAAGTTTGCCTGAAAGCGTTGCAACCGAGTAAAGCAAAGAGAGAAGATGGAGGTAAAGTACGAGAGGAACTCTTTATCATCATCTGCCAAACTCATGTGCACTGGATCCTTAAGCAGTCATCAAGAAGGGTTAAATATCTTTAGATTAATGCTTGTGTTTTTAAGGAATTGCTTGAAGCTAATTTCATTTCTCATCCCGCATCCTTGAAGTTTGTCAAAACTTGTAAAAATCATTGGAGCACCCTTACATTTCTCTTAAGGCTTAGAAAAGGTAATATTTTAATGCAACCTGTTATCATTTCGCAAATTGTTCATGTGCAGTGATGTAATCTGCATCCCCTATTTTTGGCTGAAATTGCACTGGATGAGGATGGAAAAGTCAAGAATTTTAGTTCGAGAAAAGATTTCCATTGACATTTTCTCTCATGACTTTGCAGATCCTCACATTCCTTTTCCAGCTTGAAGGGACAAATGTTTTAATAAAAGCTGGTAAACTTTTAGGAGACTGGCTACTTGAACTCTAGGAATAAGTCAACTTAATCCAATTCTCATGCCTAAACAGTTAAGTGAAACGCAACTTTTGCTGTTTCTTTAATATTACTGGAATGAACATTAGTTAAATCTATAACAAGCAGACAAGCAAACTGCTTCACTGGTTTTTCTGTAATGGTGCTGTGTATATAAACACATACAGCCATGACTTTTAATTTATACTCTTTGACGGTTTTTCACAATGTGTCCACGAAGTAGACAGTCTGAATAACCTTAAAATGTTTGGCCCGTACGGGGATCGAACCCGCGACCTTGGCGTTATTAGCACCACGCTCTAACCAGCTGAGCTAACCGGCCCATGTTTTACTCTTGGTTACATGTTCTGCTGAGCAGGGTTTCATACACATCATGGTGATCGCTAAGTTATGTTCTCCAGTGAGTGAAAATCTCAAAAGGATCTTTGGAGCGTAAACAGACAAAAACGAGAAATCCAACACTGACCATCAGGGAATATAACCCTGGATGCTGTCCCTATGCTAAAGAGGACTGGACTTCACTATGTTTACTCCAATTGATGTCAGGGATTTTTATTGTGAGAAAGCATTTTCAGCGATTTCTACTATCACGTCTTTGGACTTTCAGCAATCCCATTGCCCTCTGCTCCGGGATCCCATGGTGTGGTCACCTGTCCAGATGTAGGCTGATATGTGGATCTGCTGTAGTTTAGAAGATTGAGACAAGAAGTTTTAAGTCTGCATGGGAAGTTTGCCTGAAAGCGTTGCAACCGAGTAAAGCAAAGAGAGAAGATGGAGGTAAAGTACGAGAGGAACTCTTTATCATCATCTGCCAAACTCATGTGCACTGGATCCTTAAGCAGTCATCAAGAAGGGTTAAATATCTTTAGATTAATGCTTGTGTTTTTAAGGAATTGCTTGAAGCTAATTTCATTTCTCATCCCGCATCCTTGAAGTTTGTCAAAACTTGTAAAAATCATTATAGCACCCTTACATTTCTCTTCAGGCTTAGAAAAGGAAACATTTTAATGCAACCTGTTATCATTTGGCAAATTGTTCATGTGCAGTGATGCAATCTGCATCCCCTATTTTTGGCTGAAATTGCACTGGATGAGGATGGAAAAGTCAAGAATTTTAGTTCGAGAAAAGATTTCCATTGACATTTTCTCTCATGACTTTGCAGATCCTCACATTCCTTTTGCAGCTTGAAGGGACAAATGTTTTAATAAAAGCTGGTAAACTTTCAGGAGACTGGCTACTTGAACTCTAGGAATAAGTCAACTAAATCCAATTCTCATGCCTAAACAGTTAAATGAAACGCAACTTTTGCTGTTTCTTTGATATTACTGGAATGAACATTAGTTAAATCTATAACAAGCAGACAAGCAAACTGCTTCACTGGTTTTTCTGTAATGGTGCTGTGTATATAAACACATACAGCCATGACTTCTAATTTATACTCTTTGACGGTTTTTCACAATGTGTCCACGAAGTAGACAGTCTGAGTAACCTTAAAATGTTTGACCCGTACAGGGATCGAACCCGCGACCTTGGCGTTATTAGCACCACGCTCTAAACAGCTGAGCTAACTGGCCCATGTTTTACTCTTGGTTACATGTTCTGCTGAGCAGGGTTTCATACACATCATGGTGACCGCTAAGATATGTTCTCCAGTGAGTGAAAATCTCAAAAGGATCTTTGGAGCATAAACAGACAAAAACGAGAAATCCAACACTGACCATCAGGGAATATAACCCTGGATACTGTCCCTATGCTAAAGAGGACTGGCCTTCACTATGTTTACTCCAATTGATGTCAGGGATTTTTATTGTGAGAAAGCATTTTCAGCGATTTCTACTATCACGTCTTTGGACTTTCAGCAATCCCATTGCCCTCTGCTCCGGGATCCCATGGTGTGGTCACCTGTCCAGATGTAGGCTTATATGTGGATCTGCTGTAGTTTAGAATATTGAGACAAGAAGTTTTAAGTCTGCATGGGAAGTTTGCCTGAAAGCGTTGCAACCGAGTAAAGCAAAGAGAGAAGATGGAGGTAAAGTACGAGAGGAACTCTTTATCATCATCTGCCAAACTCATGTGCACTGGATCCGTAAGCAGTCATCAAGAAGGGTTAAATATCTTTTGATTAATGCTTGTGTTTTTAAGGAATTGCTTCAAGCTAATTTCATTTCTCATCCCGCATCCTTGAAGTTTGTCAAAACTTGTAAAAATCATTGGAGCACCCTTACATTTCTCTTCAGGCTTAGAAAAGGAAACATTTTAATGCAACCTGTTATCATTTCGCAAATTGTTCATGTGCAGTGACGTAATCTGCATCCCCTATTTTTGGCTGAAATTGCACTGGGTGAGGATGGAAAATTCAGGAATTTTAGTTCGAGAAAAGATTTCCATTGACATTTTCTCTCATGACTTTGCAGATCCTCACATTCCTTTTCCAGCTTGAAGGGACAAATGTTTTAATAAAAGCTGGTAAACTTTTAGGAGACTGGCTACTTGAACTCTAGGAATAAGTCAACTAAATCCAATTCTCATGCCTAAACAGTTAAGTGAAACGCAACTTTTGCTGTTTCTTTCATATTACTGGAATGAACTATAGTTAAATCTATAACAAGCAGACAAGCAAACTGCTTCACTGGTTTTTCTGTAATGGTGCTGTGTATATAAACACATACAGCCATGACTTCTAATTTATACTCTTTGACGGTTTTTCACAATGTGTTCACGAAGTAGACAGTCTGAATAACCTTAAAATGTTTGGCCTGTACCGGGATCGAACCCGCGACCTTGGCGTTATTAGCACCACGCTCTAACCAGCTGAGCTAACCGGCCCATGTTTTACTATTGGTTACATGTTCTGCTGAGCAGGGTTTCATACACATCATGGTGATCGCTAAGTTATGTTCTCCAGTGAGTGAAAATCTCAAAAGGATCTTTGGAGCGTAAACAGACAAAAACGAGAAATCCAACACTGACCATCAGGGAATATAACCCTGGATGCTGTCCCATTGCTAAAGAGGACTGGACTTCACTATGTTTACTCCAAAAGTCAAGAATTTTAGTTCAAGAAAAGATTTCCATTGACATTTTCTCTCATGACTTTGCAGATCCTCACATTCCTTTTCCAGCTTGAAGGGACAAATGTTTTAATAAAAGCTGGTAAACTTTTAGGAGACTGGCTACTTGAACTCTAGGAATAAGTCAACTTAATCCAATTCTCATGCCTAAACAGTTAAGTGAAACGCAACTTTTGCTGTTTCTTTAATATTACTGGAATGAACATTAGTTAAATCTATAACAAGCAGACAAGCAAACTGCTTCACTGGTTTTTCTGTAATGGTGCTGTGTATATAAACACATACAGCCATGACTTTTAATTTATACTCTTTGACGGTTTTTCACAATGTGTCCACGAAGTAGACAGTCTGAATAACCTTAAAATGTTTGGCCCGTACGTGGATCGAAGCCGCGACCTTGGCGTTATTAGCACCACGCTCTAACCAGCTGAGCTAACCGGCCCATGTTTTACTATTGGTTACATGTTCTGCTGAGCAGGGTTTCATACACATCATGGTGATCGCTAAGTTATGTTCTCCAGTGAGTGAAAATCTCAAAAGGATCTTTGGAGCGTAAACAGACAAAAACGAGAAATCCAACACTGACCATCAGGGAATATAACCCTGGATGCTGTCCCTATGCTAAAGAGGACTGGACTTCACTATGTTTACTCCAATTGATGTCAGGGATTTTTATTGTGAGAAAGCATTTTCAGCGATTTCTACTATCACGTCTTTGGACTTTCAGCAATCCCATTGCCCTCTGCTCCGGGATCCCATGGTGTGGTCACCTGTCCAGATGTAGGCTGATATGTGGATCTGCTGTAGTTTAGAAGATTGAGACAAGAAGTTTTAAGTCTGCATGGGAAGTTTGCCTGAAAGCGTTGCAACCGAGTAAAGCAAAGAGAGAAGATGGAGGTAAAGTACGAGAGGAACTCTTTATCATCATCTGCCAAACTCATGTGCACTGGATCCTTAAGCAGTCATCAAGAAGGGTTAAATATCTTTAGATTAATGCTTGTGTTTTTAAGGAATTGCTTGAAGCTAATTTCATTTCTCATCCCGCATCCTTGAAGTTTGTCAAAACTTGTAAAAATCATTATAGCACCCTTACATTTCTCTTCAGGCTTAGAAAAGGAAACATTTTAATGCAACCTGTTATCATTTGGCAAATTGTTCATGTGCAGTGATGCAATCTGCATCCCCTATTTTTGGCTGAAATTGCACTGGATGAGGATGGAAAAGTCAAGAATTTTAGTTCGAGAAAAGATTTCCATTGACATTTTCTCTCATGACTTTGCAGATCCTCACATTCCTTTTGCAGCTTGAAGGGACAAATGTTTTAATAAAGCTGGTAAACTTTCAGGAGACTGGCTACTTGAACTCTAGGAATAAGTCAACTAAATCCAATTCTCATGCCTAAACAGTTAAATGAAACGCAACTTTTGCTGTTTCTTTGATATTACTGGAATGAACATTAGTTAAATCTATAACAAACAGACAAGCAAACTGCTTCACTGGTTTTTCTGTAATGGTGCTGTGTATATAAACACATACAGCCATGACTTCTAATTTATACTCTTTGACGGTTTTTCACAATGTGTCCACGAAGTAGACAGTCTGAGTAACCTTAAAATGTTTGACCCGTACAGGGATCGAACCCGCGACCTTGGCGTTATTAGCACCACGCTCTAAACAGCTGAGCTAACTGGCCCATGTTTTACTCTTGGTTACATGTTCTGCTGAGCAGGGTTTCATACACATCATGGTGATCGCTAAGATATGTTCTCCAGTGAGTGAAAATCTCAAAAGGATCTTTGGAGCATAAACAGACAAAAACGAGAAATCCAACACTGACCATCAGGGAATATAACCCTGGATACTGTCCCTATGCTAAAGAGGACTGGCCTTTACTATGTTTACTCCAATTGATGTCAGGGATTTTTATTGTGAGAAAGCATTTTCAGCGATTTCTACTATCACGTCTTTGGACTTTCAGCAATCCCATTGCCCTCTGCTCCGGGATCCCATGGTGTGGTCACCTGTCCAGATGTAGGCTTATATGTGGATCTGCTGTAGTTTAGAATATTGAGACAAGAAGTTTTAAGTCTGCATGGGAAGTTTGCCTGAAAGCGTTGCAACCGAGTAAAGCAAAGAGAGAAGATGGAGGTAAAGTACGAGAGGAACTCTTTATCATCATCTGCCAAACTCATGTGCACTGGATCCGTAAGCAGTCATCAAGAAGGGTTAAATATCTTTTGATTAATGCTTGTGTTTTTAAGGAATTGCTTCAAGCTAATTTCATTTCTCATCCCGCATCCTTGAAGTTTGTCAAAACTTGTAAAAATCATTGGAGCACCCTTACATTTCTCTTCAGGCTTAGAAAAGGAAACATTTTAATGCAACCTGTTACCCATGTTTTACTCTTGGTTACATGTTCTGCTGAGCAGGGTTTCATACACATCATGGTGATCGCTAAGATATGTTCTCCAGTGAGTGAAAATCTCAAAAGGATCTTTGGAGCATAAACAGACAAAAACGAGAAATCCAACACTGACCATCAGGGAATATAACCCTGGATACTGTCCCTATGCTAAAGAGGACTGGCCTTTACTATGTTTACTCCAATTGATGTCAGGGATTTTTATTGTGAGAAAGCATTTTCAGCGATTTCTACTATCACGTCTTTGGACTTTCAGCAATCCCATTGCCCTCTGCTCCGGGATCCCATGGTGTGGTCACCTGTCCAGATGTAGGCTTATATGTGGATCTGCTGTAGTTTAGAATATTGAGACAAGAAGTTTTAAGTCTGCATGGGAAGTTTGCCTGAAAGCGTTGCAACCGAGTAAAGCAAAGAGAGAAGATGGAGGTAAAGTACGAGAGGAACTCTTTATCATCATCTGCCAAACTCATGTGCACTGGATCCGTAAGCAGTCATCAAGAAGGGTTAAATATCTTTTGATTAATGCTTGTGTTTTTAAGGAATTGCTTCAAGCTAATTTCATTTCTCATCCCGCATCCTTGAAGTTTGTCAAAACTTGTAAAAATCATTGGAGCACCCTTACATTTCTCTTCAGGCTTAGAAAAGGAAACATTTTAATGCAACCTGTTATCATTTCGCAAATTGTTCATGTGCAGTGACGTAATCTGCATCCCCTATTTTTGGCTGAAATTGCACTGGGTGAGGATGGAAAATTCAGGAATTTTAGTTCGAGAAAAGATTTCCATTGACATTTTCTCTCATGACTTTGCAGATCCTCACATTCCTTTTCCAGCTTGAAGGGACAAATGTTTTAATAAAAGCTGGTAAACTTTTAGGAGACTGGCTACTTGAACTCTAGGAATAAGTCAACTAAATCCAATTCTCATGCCTAAACAGTTAAGTGAAACGCAACTTTTGCTGTTTCTTTGATATTACTGGAATGAACATTAGTTAAATCTATAACAAGCAGACAAGCAAACTGCTTCACTGGTTTTTCTGTAATGGTGCTGTGTATATAAACACAAACAGCCATGACTATTAATTTATACTCTTTGACGGTTTTTTACAATGTGTTCACGAAGTAGACAGTCTGAATAACCTTAAAATGTTTGGCCTGTACGGGGATCGAACCCGCGACCTTGGCGTTATTAACACCACGCTCTAACCAGCTGAGCTAACCGGCCCATGTTTAACTATTGGTTACATGTTCTGCTGAGCAGGGTTTCATACACATCATGGTGATCGCTAAGTTATGTTCTCCAGTGAGTGAAAATCTCAAAAGGATCTTTGGAGCATAAACAGACAAAAACGAGAAATCCAACACTGACCATCAGGGAATATAACCCTGGATGCTGTCCCTATGCTAAAGAGGACTGGACTTCACTATGTTTACTCCAATTGATGTCAGGGATTTTTATTGTGAGAAAGCATTTTCAGCGATTTCTACTATCACGTCTTTGGACTTTCAGCAATCCCATTGCCCTCTGCTCCGGGATCCCATGGTGTGGTCACCTGTCCAGATGTAGGCTGATATGTGGATCTGCTGTAGTTTAGAAGATTGAGACAAGAAGTTTTAAGTCTGCATGGGAAGTTTGCCTGAAAGCGTTGCAACCGAGTAAAGCAAAGAGAGAAGATGGAGGTAAAGTACGAGAGGAACTCTTTATCATCATCTGCCAAACTCATGTGCACTGGATCCTTAAGCAGTCATCAAGAAGGGTTAAATATCTTTAGATTAATGCTTGTGTTTTTAAGGAATTGCTTGAAGCTAATTTCATTTCTCATCCCGCATCCTTGAAGTTTGTCAAAACTTGTAAAAATCATTGGAGCACCCTTACATTTCTCTTCAGGCTTAGAAAAGGAAACATTTTAATGCAACCTGTTATCATTTGGCAAATTGTTCATGTGCAGTGACGCAATCTGCATCCCCTATTTTTGGCTGAAATTGCACTGGGTGAGGATGGAAAAGTCAGGAATTTTAGTTCGAGAAAAGATTTCCATTGACATTTTCTCTCATGACTTTGCAGATCCTCACATTCCTTTTCCAGCTTGAAGGGACAAATGTTTTAATAAAAGCTAGTAAACTTTCAGGAGACTGGCTACTTCAATTCTAGGAATAAGTCAACTAAATCCAATTCTCATGCCTATACAGTTAAGTGAAACGCAACTTTTGCTTTTTCTTTGATATTACTGGAATGAACATTAGTTAAATCTATAACAAGCAAACTGCTTCACTGGTTTTTTTGTAATGGTGCTGTGTATATAAACACATACAGCCATGACTTCTAATTTATACTCTTTGACAGTTTTTCACAATGTGTCCACGAAGTAGACAGTCTGAATAACCTTAAAATGATTGGCCCGTACGGGGATCGAACCCGCGACCTTGGCGTTATTAGCACCACGCTCTAACCAGCTGAGCTAACCGGCCCATGTTTTACTATTGGTTACATGTTCTGCTGAGCAGGGTTTCATACACATCATGGTGATCGCTAAGTTATGTTCTCCAGTGAGTGAAAATCTGAAAAGGATCTTTGGAGCGTAAACAGACAAAAACGAGAAATCCAACACTGACCAAGAGAATGAACATTAGTTAAATCTATAACAAGCAAACTGCTTCACTGGTTTTTCTGTAAATGTTGCTGTGTATATAAACACATACAGCCATGACTTCTAATTTATACTCTTTGACAGTTTTTCACAATGTGTCCACGAAGTAGACAGTCTGAATAACCTTAAAATGTTTGGCCCGTACGGGGATCGAACCCGCGACCTTGGTGTTATTAGCACCACGCTCTAACCAGCTGAGCTAACCGGCCCATGTTTTACTATTGGTTACATGTTCTGCTGAGCAGGGTTTCATACACATCATGGTGATCGCTAAGATATGTTCTCCAGTGAGTGAAAATCTCAAAAGGATCTTTGGAGCGTAAACAGACAAAAACGAGAAATCCAACACTGACCATCAGGGAATATAACCCTGGATGCTGTCCCTATGCTAAAGAGGACTGGCCTTCACTATGTTTACTCCAATTGATGTCAGGGATTTTTATTGTGAGAAAGCATTTTCAGCGATTTCTACTATCACGTCTTTGGACTTTCAGCAATCCCATTGCCCTCTGCTCCGGGATCCCATGGTGTGGTCACCTGTCCAGATGTAGGCTGATATGTGGATCTGCTGTAGTTTAGAAGATTGAGACAAGAAGTTTTAAGTCTGCATGGGAAGTTTGCCTGAAAGCGTTGCAACCAAGTAAAGCAAAGAGAGAAGATGGAGGGAAAGTACGAGAGGAACTCTTTATCATCATCTGCCAAACTCATGTGCACTGGATCCTTAAGCAGTCATCAAGAAGGGTTAAATATCTTTAGATTAATGCTTGTGTTTTTAAGGAATTGCTTGAAGCTAATTTCATTTCTCATCCCGCATTCTTGAAGTTTGTCAAAACTTGTAAAAATCATTGGAGCACCCTTACATTTCTCTTCAGGCTTAGAAAAGGAAACATTTTAATGCAACCTGTTATCATTTGGCAAATTGTTCATGTGCAGTGACGCAATCTGCATCCCCTATTTTTGACTGAAATTGCACTGGGTGAGGATGGAAAAGTCAGGAATTTTAGTTCGAGAAAAGATTTCCATTGACATTTTCTCTCATGACTTTGCAGTTCCTCACATTCCTTTTCCAGCTTGAAGGGACAAATGTTTTAATAAAAGCTAGTAAACTTTCAGGAGACTGGCTACTTGAGTTCTAGGAATAAGTCAACTAAATCCAATTCTCATGCCTATACAGTTAAGTGAAACGCAACTTTTGCTTTTTCTTTGATATTACTGGAATGAACATTAGTTAAATCTATAACAAGCAAACTGCTTCACTGGTTTTTCTGTAATGGTGCTGTGTATATAAACACATACAGCCATGACTTCTAATTTATACTCTTTGATGGTTTTTCACAATGTGTCCACGAAGTAGACAGTCTGAATAACCTTAAAATGTTTGGCCCGTACGGGGATCGAACCCGCGACCTTGGCGTTATTAGCACCACGCTCTAACCAGCTGAGCTAACCGGCCCATGTTTTACTATTGGTTACATGTTCTGCTGAGCAGGGTTTCATACACATCATGGTGATCGCTAAGATATGTTCTCCAGTGAGTGAAAATCTCAAAAGGATCTTTGGAGCGTAAACAGACAAAAACGAGAAATCCAACACTGACCATCAGGGAATATAACCCTGGATACTGTCCCTATGCTAAAGAGGACTGGCCTTCACTATGTTTACTCCAATTGATGTCAGGGATTTTTATTGTGAGAAAGCATTTTCAGCGATTTCTACTATCACGTCTTTGGACTTTCAGCAATCCCATATCCCTCTGCTCCGGGATCCCATGGTGTGGTCACCTGTCCAGATGTAGGCTGATATGTGGATCTGCTGTAGTTTAGAAGATTGAGACAAGAAGTTTTAAGTCTGCATTGGAAGTTTGCCTGAAAGCGTTGCAACCGAGTAAAGCAAAGAGAGAAGATGGAGGGAAAGTACGAGAGGAACTCTTTATCATCATCTGCCAAACTCATGTGCACTGGATCCTTAAGCAGTCATCAAGAAGGGTTAAATATCTTTAGATTAATGGTTGTGTTTTTAAGGAATTGCTTCAAGCTAACTTCATTTCTCATCCCGCATCCTTGAAGTTTGTCAAAACTTGTAAAAATCATTGGAGCACCCTTACATTTCTCTTCAGGCTTAGAAAAGGAAACATTTTAATGCAACCTGTTATCATTTGGCAAATTGTTCATGTGCAGTGACGCAATCTGCATCCCATATTTTTGGCTGAAATTGCACTGGGTGAGGATGGAAAAGTCAGGAATTTTAGTTCGAGAAAAGATTTCCATTGACATTTTCTCTCATGACTTTGCAGATCCTCACATTCCTTTTCCAGCTTGAAGGGACAAATGTTTTAATAAAAGCTAGTAAACTTTCAGGAGACTGGCTACTTGAACTCTTGGAATAAGTCAACTAAATCCAATTCTCATGCCTAAACAGTTTAGTGAAACGCAACTTTTGCTTTTTCTTTGATATTACTGGAATGAACATTAGTTAAATCTATAACAAGCAAACTGCTTCACTGGTTTTTCTGTAATGGTGCTGTGTATATAAACACATACAGCCATGACTTCTAATTTATACTCTTTGACGGTTTTTCACAATGTGTCCACGAAGTAGACAGTCTGAATAACCTTAAAATGTTTGGCCCGTACGGGGATCGAACCCGCGACCTTGGCGTTATTAGCACCACGCTCTAACCAGCTGTTTTACTCTTGGTTACATCTTCTGCTGAGCAGGGTTTCATACACATCATGGTGATCGCTAAGATACGTTCTCCAGTGAGTGAAAATCTCAAAAGGATCTTTGGAGCGTAAACAGACAAAAACGAGAAATCCAACACTGACCATCAGGGAATATAACCCTGGATGCTGTCCCTATGCTAAAGAGGACTGGCCTTCACTATGTTTACTCCAATTGATGTCAGGGATTTTTATTGTGAGAAAGCATTTTCGGCTATTTCTACTATCATGTCTTTGGACTTTCAGCAATCCCATATCCCTCTGCTCCGGGATCCCATGGTGTGGTCACCTGTCCAGATGTAGGCTGATATGTGGATCTGCTGTAGTTTAGAAGATTGAGACAAGAAGTTTTAAGTCTGCATGGGAAGTTTGCCTGAAAGCGTTGCAACCGAGTAAAGCAAAGAGAGAAGATGGAGGTAAAGTACGAGAGGAACTCTTTATCATCATCTGCCAAACTCATGTGCACTGGATCCGTAAGCAGTCATCAAGAAGGGTTAAATATCTTTAGATTAATGGTTGTGTTTTTAAGGAATTGCTTCAAGCTAACTTCATTTCTCATCCCGCATCCTTGAAGTTTGTCAAAACTTGTAAAAATCATTGGAGCACCCTTACATTTCTCTTCAGGCTTAGAAAAGGAAACATTTTAATGCAACCTGTTATCATTTATCAAATTGTTCATGTGCAGTGACGCAATCTGCATCCCCTATTTTTGGCTGAAATTGCACTGGGTGAGGATGGAAAAGTCAGGAATTTTAGTTCGAGAAAAGATTTCCATTGACATTTTCTCTCATGACTTTGCAGATCCTCACATTCCTTTTCCAGCTTGAAGGGACAAATGTTTTAATAATAGCTAGTAAACTTTCAGGAGACTGGCTACTTGAATTCTAGGAATAAGTCAACTAAATCCAATTCTCATGCCTATACAGTTAAGTGAAACGCAACTTTTGCTTTTTCTTTGATATTACTGGAATGAACATTAGTTAAATCTATAACAAGCAAACTGCTTCACTGGTTTTTCTGTAATGGTGCTGTGTATATAAACACATACAGCCATGACTTCTAATTTATACTCTTTGATGGTTTTTCACAATGTGTCCACGAAGTAGACAGTCTGAATAACCTTAAAATGTTTGGCACATACAGGGATCGAACCCGTGATACGGGGATAGCACCACGCTCTAACCAGCTGAGCTAACCAGCCCATGGTTTACTACTGGTTACTTGTTCTGCTGAGCAGGGTTTCATACACATCATGGTGACCGCTAAGATATGTTCTCCAGTGAATGAAAATCTCAAAAGGATCTTTGGAGTGTAAACAGACAAAAACGAGAAATCCAACACTGACCATCAGGGAATATAACCCTGGATGCTGTCCCTATGCTAAAGAGGACTGGCCTTCACTATGTTTACTCCAATTGATGTCAGGGATTTTTATTGTGAGAAAGCATTTTCAGCGATTTCTACTATCACGTCTTTGGACTTTCAGCAATCCCATTGCCCTCTGCTCCGGGATCCCATGGTGTGGTCACCTGTCCAGATGTAGGCTGATATGTGGATCTGCTGTAGTTTAGAAGATTGAGACAAGAAGTTTTAAATCTGCATGGGAAGTTTGCCTGAAAGCGTTGCAACCGAGTAAAGCAAAGAGAGAAGATGGAGGTAAAGTACGAGAGGAACTCTTTATCATCATCTGCCAAACTCATGTGCACTGGATCCTTAAGCAGTCATCAAGAAGGGTTAATTATCTTTAGATTAATGCTTGTGTTTTTAAGGAGTTGCTTCAAGCTAATTTCATTTCTCATCCCGCAACCTTGAAGTTTGTCAAAACTTGTAAAAATCATTGGAGCACCCTTACATTTCTCTTCAGGCTTAGAAAAGGAAACATTTTAATGCAACCTGTTATCATTTGGCAAATTGTTCATGTGCAGTGACGCAATCTGCATCCCCTATTTTTGGCTGAAATTGCACTGGGTGAGGATGTAAAAGTCAGGAATTTTAGTTCGAGAAAAGATTTCCATTGACATTTTCTCTCATGACTTTGCAGATCCTCACATTCCTTTTCCAGCTTGAAGGGACAAATGTTTTAATAAAAGCTAGTAAACTTTCAGGAGACTGGCTACTTGAATTCTAGGAATAAGTCAACTAAATCCAATTCTCATGCCTATACAGTTAAGTGAAACGCAACCTTTGCTTTTTCTTTGATATTACTGGAATGAACATTAGTTAAATCTATAACAAGCAAACTGCTTCACTGGTTTTTCTGTAATGGTGCTGTGTATATAAACACATACAGCCATGACTTCTAATTTATACTCTTTGATGGTTTTTCACAATGTGTCCACGAAGTAGACAGTCTGAATAACCTTAAAATGTTTGGCACATACGGGGATCGAACCCGTGATACGGGGATAGCACCACGCTCTAACCAGCTGAGCTAACCAGCCCATGGTTTACTACTGGTTACTTGTTCTGCTGAGCAGGGTTTCATACACATCATGGTGACCGCTAAGATATGTTCTCCAGTGAATGAAAATCTCAAAAGGATCTTTGGAGTGTAAACAGACAAAAACGAGAAATCCAACACTGACCATCAGGGAATATAACCCTGGATGCTGTCCCTATGCTAAAGAGGACTGGCCTTCACTATGTTTACTCCAATTGATGTCAGGGATTTTTATTGTGAGAAAGCATTTTCAGCGATTTCTACTATCACGTCTTTGGACTTTCAGCAACCCCATTGCCCTCTGCTCCGGGATCCCATGGTGTGGTCACCTGCCTAGATGTAGGCTGATATGTGGATGTGCTGTAGTTTAGAAGATTGAGACAAGAAGTTTTAAATCTGCATGGGAAGTTTGCCTGAAAGCGTTGCAACCGAGTAAAGCAAAGAGAGAAGATGGAGGTAAAGTACGAGAGGAACTCTTTATCATCATCTGCCAAACTCATGTGCACTGGATCCTTAAGCAGTCATCAAGAAGGGTTAAATATCTTTAGATTAATGCTTGTGTTTTTAAGGAGTTGCTTCAAGCTAACTTCATTTCTCATCCCGCAACCTTGAAGTTTGTCAAAACTTGTAAAAATCATTGGAGCACCCTTACATTTCTCTTCAGGCTTAGAAAAGGAAACATTTTAATGCAACCTGTTATCATTTGGCAAATTGTTCATGTGCAGTGACGCAATCTGCATCCCCTATTTTTGGCTGAAATTGCACTGGGTGAGGATGGAAAAGTCAGGAATTTTAGTTCGAGAAAAGATTTCCATTGACATTTTCTCTCATGACTTTGCAGATCCTCACATTCCTTTTCCAGCTTGAAGGGACAAATGTTTTAATAAAAGCTAGTAAACTTTCAGGAGACTGGCTACTTGAATTCTAGGAATAAGTCAACTAAATCCAATTCTCATGCCTATACAGTTAAGTGAAACGCAACTTTTGCTTTTTCTTTGATATTACTGGAATGAACATTAGTTAAATCTATAACAAGCAAACTGCTTCACTGGTTTTTCTGTAATGGTGCTGTGTATATAAACACATATAGCCATGACTTCTAATTTATACTCTTTGACGGTTTTTCACAATGTGTCCACGAAGTAGACAGTCTGAATAACCTTAAAATGTTTGGCCCGTACGGGGATCGAACCCGCGACCTTGGTGTTATTAGCACCACGCTCTAACCAGCTGAGCTAACCGGCCCATGTTTTATTCTTGGTTACATGTTCTGCTGAGCAGGGTTTCATACACATCATGGTGATCGCTAAGTTATGTTCTCCAGTGAGTGAAAATCTCAAAAGGATCTTTGGAGCGTAAACAGACAAAAACGAGAAATCCAACACTGACCATCAGGGAATATAACCCTGGATGCTGTCCCTATGCTAAAGAGGACTGGCCTTCACTATGTTTACTCCATTTGATGTCAGGGATTTTTATTGTGAGAAAGCATTTTCAGCGATTTCTACTATCACGTCTTTGGACTTTCAGCAATCCCATTGCCCTCTGCTCCGGGATCCCATGGTGTGGTCACCTGTCCAGATGTAGGCTGATATGTGGATCTGCTGTAGTTTAGAAGATTGAGACAAGAAGTTTTAAATCTGCATGGGAAGTTTGCCTGAAAGCGTTGCAACCGAGTAAAGCAAAGAGAGAAGATGGAGGTAAAGTACGAGAGGAACTCTTTATCATCATCTGCCAAACTCATGTGCACTGGATCCTTAAGCAGTCATCAAGAAGGGTTAAATATCTTTAGATTAATGCTTGTGTTTTTAAGGAGTTGCTTCAAGCTAATTTCATTTCTCATCCCGCAACCTTGAAGTTTGTCAAAACTTGTAAAAATCATTGGAGCACCCTTACATTTCTCTTCAGGCTTAGAAAAGGAAACATTTTAATGCAACCTGTTATCATTTGGCAAATTGTTCATGTGCAGTGACGCAATCTGCATCCCCTATTTTTGGCTGAAATTGCACTGGGTGAGGATGGAAAAGTCAGGAATTTTAGTTCGAGAAAAGATTTCCATTGACATTTTCTCTCATGACTTTGCAGATCCTCACATTCCTTTTCCAGCTTGAAGGGACAAATGTTTTAATAAAAGCTAGTAAACTTTCAGGAGACTGGCTACTTGAATTCTAGGAATAAGTCAACTAAATCCAATTCTCATGCCTATACAGTTAAGTGAAACACAACTTTTGCTTTTTCTTTGATATTACTGGAATGAACATTAGTTAAATCTATAACAAGCAAACTGCTTCACTGGTTTTTCTGTAATGGTGCTGTGTATATAAACACATACAGCCATGACTTCTAATTTATACTCTTTGATGGTTTTTCACAATGTGTCCACGAAGTAGACAGTCTGAATAACCTTAAAATGTTTGGCACATACGGGGATCGAACCCGTGATACGGGGATAGCACCACGCTCTAACCAGCTGAGCTAACCAGCCCATGGTTTACTACTGGTTACTTGTTCTGCTGAGCAGGGTTTCATACACATCATGGTGACCGCTAAGATATGTTCTCCAGTGAATGAAAATCTCAAAAGGATCTTTGGAGTGTAAACAGACAAAAACGAGAAATCCAACACTGACCATCAGGGAATATAACCCTGGATGCTGTCCCTATGCTAAAGAGGACTGGCCTTCACTATGTTTACTCCAATTGATGTCAGGGATTTTTATTGTGAGAAAGCATTTTCAGCGATTTCTACTATCACGTCTTTGGACTTTCAGCAACCCCATTGCCCTCTGCTCCGGGATCCCATGGTGTGGTCACCTGCCTAGATGTAGGCTGATATGTGGATGTGCTGTAGTTTAGAAGATTGAGACAAGAAGTTTTAAATCTGCATGGGAAGTTTGCCTGAAAGCGTTGCAACCGAGTAAAGCAAAGAGAGAAGATGGAGGTAAAGTACGAGAGGAACTCTTTATCATCATCTGCCAAACTCATGTGCACTGGATCCTTAAGCAGTCATCAAGAAGGGTTAAATATCTTTAGATTAATGTATGTGTTTTTAAGGAATTGCTTCAAGCTAACTTCATTTCTCATCCCGCATCCTTGAAGTTTGTCAAAACTTGTAAAAATCATTGGAGCACCCTTACATTTCTCTTCAGGCTTAGAAAAGGAAACATTTTAATGCAACTTGTTATCATTTGGCAAATTGTTCATGTGCAGTGACGTAATCTGCATCCCCTATTTTTGGCTGAAATTGCACTGGATGAGGATGGAAAAGTCAAGAATTTTAGTTCAAGAAAAGATTTCCATTGACATTTTCTCTCATGACTTTGCAGATCCTCACATTCCTTTTCCAGCTTGAAGGGACAAATGTTTTAATAAAAGCTGGTAAACTTTTAGGAGACTGGCTACTTGAACTCTAGGAATAAGTCAACTAAATCCAATTCTCATGCCTAAACAGTTGAGTGAAACGCAACTTTTGCTGTTTCTTTGATATTACTGGAATGAACATTAGTTAAATCTATAACAAGCAGACAAGCAAACTGCTTCACTGGTTTTTCTGTAATGGTGCTGTGTATATAAACACATACAGCTATGACTTCTAATTTATACTCTTTGACGGTTCTTCACAATCTGTCCACGAAGTAGACAGTCTGAATAACCTTAAAATGTTTGGCCCGTAAGAGGATCGAACCCGCGACCGTGGCGTTATTAGCACCACGCTCTAACCAGCTGAGCTAACCGGCCCATGTTTTACTCTTGGTTACATCTTCTGATGAGCAGGGTTTCATACACATCATGGTGATCGCTAAGATATGTTCTCCAGTGAGTGAAAATCTCAAAAGGATCTTTGTAGCGTAAACAGACAAAAACGAGAAATCCAACACTGACCATCAGGGAATATAACCCTGGATGCTGTCCCTATGCTAAAGAGGACTGGCCTTCACTATGTTTACTCCAATTGATGTCAGGGATTTTTATTGTGAGAAAGCATTCACAGCGATTTCTACTATCACGTCTTTGGACTTTCAGCAATCCCATTGCCCTCTGCTCCGGGATCCCATGGTGTGGTCACCTGTCCAGATGTAGGCTGATATGTGGATCTGCTGTAGTTTAGAAGTTTGAGACAAGAAGTTTTAAGTCTGCATGGGAAGTTTGCCTGAAAGCGTTGCAACCGAGTAAAGCAAAGAGAGAAGATGGAGG
This sequence comes from Mixophyes australis, assembly GCA_036250195.1. Classification (NCBI taxonomy): domain Eukaryota; kingdom Metazoa; phylum Chordata; class Amphibia; order Anura; family Limnodynastidae; genus Mixophyes; species Mixophyes australis. The sequence goes on from JAVHZZ010000002.1 coordinate 221,638,326, forward strand.
TAAAGTACGAGAGGAACTCTTTATCATCATCTGCCAAACTCATGTGCACTGGATCCTTAAGCAGTCATCAAGAAGGGTTAAATATCTTTAGATTAATGCTTGTGTTTTTAAGGAGTTGCTTCAAGCTAACTTCATTTCTCATCCCGCATCCTTGAAGTTTGTCAAAACTTGTAAAAATCATTGGAGCACCCTTACATTTCTCTTCAGGCTTAGAAAAGCAAACATTTTAATGCAACCTGTTATCATTTGGCAAATTGTTCATGTGCAGTGACGCAATCTGCATCCCCAATTTTTGGCTGAAATTGCACTGGATGAGGATGGAAAAGTCAAGAATTTTAGTTCGAGAAAAGATTTCCATTGACATTTTCTCTCATGACTTTGCAGATCCTCACATTCCTTTTCCAGCTTGAAGGGACAAATGTTTTAATAAAAGCTGGTAAACTTTTAGGAGACTGGCTACTTGAACTCTAGGAATAAGTCAACTAAATCCAATTCTCATGCCTAAACAGTTAAGTGAAACACAACTTTTGCTGTTTCTTTGATATTACTGGAATGAACATTAGTTAAATCTATAACAAGCAGACAAGCAAACTGCTTCACTGGTTTTTCTGTAATGGTGCTGTGTATATAAACACATACAGCCATGACTTTTAATTTATACTCTTTGACGGTTTTTCACAATGTGTCCACGAAGTAGACAGTCTGAATAACCTTAAAATGTTTGGCCCGTACGGGGATCGAACCCGCGACCTTGGCGTTATTAGCACCACGCTCTAACCAGCTGAGCTAACCGGCCCATGTTTTACTCTTGGTTACATCTTCTGATGAGCAGGGTTTCATACACATCATGGTGATCGCTAAGATATGTTCTCCAGTGAGTGAAAATCTCAAAAGGATCTTTGTAGCGTAAACAGACAAAAACGAGAAATCCAACACTGACCATCAGGGAATATAACCCTGGATGCTGTCCCTATGCTAAAGAGGACTGGCCTTCACTATGTTTACTCCAATTGATGTCAGGGATTTTTATTGTGAGAAAGCATTCACAGCGATTTCTACTATCACGTCTTTGGACTTTCAGCAATCCCATTGCCCTCTGCTCCGGGATCCCATGGTGTGGTCACCTGTCCAGATGTAGGCTGATATGTGGAGCTGCTGTAGTTTAGAAGTTTGAGACAAGAAGTTTTAAGTCTGCATGGGAAGTTTGCCTGAAAGCGTTGCAACCGAGTAAAGCAAAGAGAGAAGATGGAGGTAAAGTACGAGAGGAACTCTTTATCATCATCTGCCAAACTCATGTGCACTGGATCCTTAAGCAGTCATCAAGAAGGGTTAAATATCTTTAGATTAATGCTTGTGTTTTTAAGGAGTTGCTTCAAGCTAACTTCATTTCTCATCCCGCATCCTTGAAGTTTGTCAAAACTTGTAAAAATCATTGGAGCACCCTTACATTTCTCTTCAGGCTTAGAAAAGCAAACATTTTAATGCAACCTGTTATCATTTGGCAAATTGTTCATGTGCAGTGACGCAATCTGCATCCCCAATTTTTGGCTGAAATTGCACTGGATGAGGATGGAAAAGTCAAGAATTTTAGTTCGAGAAAAGATTTCCATTGACATTTTCTCTCATGACTTTGCAGATCCTCACATTCCTTTTCCAGCTTGAAGGGACAAATGTTTTAATAAAAGCTGGTAAACTTTTAGGAGACTGGCTACTTGAACTCTAGGAATAAGTCAACTAAATCCAATTCTCATGCCTAAACAGTTAAGTGAAACACAACTTTTGCTGTTTCTTTGATATTACTGGAATGAACATTAGTTAAATCTATAACAAGCAGACAAGCAAACTGCTTCACTGGTTTTTCTGTAATGGTGCTGTGTATATAAACACATACAGCCATGACTTTTAATTTATACTCTTTGACGGTTTTTCACAATGTGTCCACGAAGTAGACAGTCTGAATAACCTTAAAATGTTTGGCCCGTACGGGGATCGAACCCGCGACCTTGGCGTTATTAGCACCACGCTCTAACCAGCTGAGCTAACCGGCCCATGTTTTACTATTGGTTACATGTTCTGCTGAGCAGGGTTTCATACACATCATGGTGATCGCTAAGTTATGTTCTCCAGTGAGTGAAAATCTCAAAAGGATCTTTGGAGCGTAAACAGACAAAAACGAGAAATCCAACACTGACCATCAGGGAATATAACCCTGGATGCTGTCCCTATGCTAAAGAGGACTGGACTTCACTATGTTTACTCCAATTGATGTCAGGGATTTTTATTGTGAGAAAGCATTTTCAGCGATTTCTACTATCACGTCTTTGGACTTTCAGCAATCCCATTGCCCTCTGCTCCGGGATCCCATGGTGTGGTCACCTGTCCAGATGTAGGCTGATATGTGGATCTGCTGTAGTTTAGAAGATTGAGACAAGAAGTTTTAAGTCTGCATGGGAAGTTTGCCTGAAAGCGTTGCAACCGAGTAAAGCAAAGAGAGAAGATGGAGGTAAAGTACGAGAGGAACTCTTTATCATCATCTGCCAAACTCATGTGCACTGGATCCTTAAGCAGTCATCAAGAAGGGTTAAATATCTTTAGATTAATGCTTGTGTTTTTAAGGAATTGCTTGAAGCTAATTTCATTTCTCATCCCGCATCCTTGAAGTTTGTCAAAACTTGTAAAAATCATTATAGCACTCTTACATTTCTCTTCAGGCTTAGAAAAGGAAACATTTTAATGCAACCTGTTATCATTTGGCAAATTGTTCATGTGCAGTGATGCAATCTGCATCCCCTATTTTTGGCTGAAATTGCACTGGATGAGGATGGAAAAGTCAAGAATTTTAGTTCGAGAAAAGATTTCCATTGACATTTTCTCTCATGACTTTGCAGATCCTCACATTCCTTTTGCAGCTTGAAGGGACAAATGTTTTAATAAAAGCTGGTAAACTTTCAGGAGACTGGCTACTTGAACTCTAGGAATAAGTCAACTAAATCCAATTCTCATGCCTAAACAGTTAAATGAAACGCAACTTTTGCTGTTTCTTTGATATTACTGGAATGAACATTAGTTAAATCTATAACAAGCAGACAAGCAAACTGCTTCACTGGTTTTTCTGTAATGGTGCTGTGTATATAAACACATACAGCCATGACTTCTAATTTATACTCTTTGACGGTTTTTCACAATGTGTCCACGAAGTAGACAGTCTGAGTAACCTTAAAATGTTTGACCCGTACAGGGATCGAACCCGCGACCTTGGCGTTATTAGCACCACGCTCTAAACAGCTGAGCTAACTGGCCCATGTTTTACTCTTGGTTACATGTTCTGCTGAGCAGGGTTTCATACACATCATGGTGACCGCTAAGATATGTTCTCCAGTGAGTGAAAATCTCAAAAGGATCTTTGGAGCATAAACAGACAAAAACGAGAAATCCAACACTGACCATCAGGGAATATAACCCTGGATACTGTCCCTATGCTAAAGAGGACTGGCCTTTACTATGTTTACTCCAATTGATGTCAGGGATTTTTATTGTGAGAAAGCATTTTCAGCGATTTCTACTATCACGTCTTTGGACTTTCAGCAATCCCATTGCCCTCTGCTCCGGGATCCCATGGTGTGGTCACCTGTCCAGATGTAGGCTTATATGTGGATCTGCTGTAGTTTAGAATATTGAGACAAGAAGTTTTAAGTCTGCATGGGAAGTTTGCCTGAAAGCGTTGCAACCGAGTAAAGCAAAGAGAGAAGATGGAGGTAAAGTACGAGAGGAACTCTTTATCATCATCTGCCAAACTCATGTGCACTGGATCCGTAAGCAGTCATCAAGAAGGGTTAAATATCTTTTGATTAATGCTTGTGTTTTTAAGGAATTGCTTCAAGCTAATTTCATTTCTCATCCCGCATCCTTGAAGTTTGTCAAAACTTGTAAAAATCATTGGAGCACCCTTACATTTCTCTTCAGGCTTAGAAAAGGAAACATTTTAATGCAACCTGTTATCATTTCGCAAATTGTTCATGTGCAGTGACGTAATCTGCATCCCCTATTTTTGGCTGAAATTGCACTGGGTGAGGATGGAAAATTCAGGAATTTTAGTTCGAGAAAAGATTTCCATTGACATTTTCTCTCATGACTTTGCAGATCCTCACATTCCTTTTCCAGCTTGAAGGGACAAATGTTTTAATAAAAGCTGGTAAACTTTTAGGAGACTGGCTACTTGAACTCTAGGAATAAGTCAACTAAATCCAATTCTCATGCCTAAACAGTTAAGTGAAACGCAACTTTTGCTGTTTCTTTGATATTACTGGAATGAACTATAGTTAAATCTATAACAAGCAGACAAGCAAACTGCTTCACTGGTTTTTCTGTAATGGTGCTGTGTATATAAACACATACAGCCATGACTTCTAATTTATACTCTTTGACGGTTTTTCACAATGTGTTCACGAAGTAGACAGTCTGAATAACCTTAAAATGTTTGGCCTGTACCGGGATCGAACCCGCGACCTTGGCGTTATTAGCACCACGCTCTAACCAGCTGAGCTAACCGGCCCATGTTTTACTATTGGTTACATGTTCTGCTGAGCAGGGTTTCATACACATCATGGTGATCGCTAAGTTATGTTCTCCAGTGAGTGAAAATCTCAAAAGGATCTTTGGAGCATAAACAGACAAAAACGAGAAATCCAACACTGACCATCAGGGAATATAACCCTGGATGCTGTCCCATTGCTAAAGAGGACTGGACTTCACTATGTTTACTCCAAAAGTCAAGAATTTTAGTTCAAGAAAAGATTTCCATTGACATTTTCTCTCATGACTTTGCAGATCCTCACATTCCTTTTCCAGCTTGAAGGGACAAATGTTTTAATAAAAGCTGGTAAACTTTTAGGAGACTGGCTACTTGAACTCTAGGAATAAGTCAACTTAATCCAATTCTCATGCCTAAACAGTTAAGTGAAACGCAACTTTTGCTGTTTCTTTAATATTACTGGAATGAACATTAGTTAAATCTATAACAAGCAGACAAGCAAACTGCTTCACTGGTTTTTCTGTAATGGTGCTGTGTATATAAACACATACAGCCATGACTTTTAATTTATACTCTTTGACGGTTTTTCACAATGTGTCCACGAAGTAGACAGTCTGAATAACCTTAAAATGTTTGGCCCGTACGGGGATCGAAGCCGCGACCTTGGCGTTATTAGCACCACGCTCTAACCAGCTGAGCTAACCGGCCCATGTTTTACTATTGGTTACATGTTCTGCTGAGCAGGGTTTCATACACATCATGGTGATCGCTAAGTTATGTTCTCCAGTGAGTGAAAATCTCAAAAGGATCTTTGGAGCGTAAACAGACAAAAACGAGAAATCCAACACTGACCATCAGGGAATATAACCCTGGATGCTGTCCCTATGCTAAAGAGGACTGGACTTCTTTATGTTTACTCCAATTGATGTCAGGGATTTTTATTGTGAGAAAGCATTTTCAGCGATTTCTACTATCACGTCTTTGGACTTTCAGCAATCCCATTGCCCTCTGCTCCGGGATCCCATGGTGTGGTCACCTGTCCAGATGTAGGCTGATATGTGGATCTGCTGTAGTTTAGAAGATTGAGACAAGAAGTTTTAAGTCTGCATGGGAAGTTTGCCTGAAAGCGTTGCAACCGAGTAAAGCAAAGAGAGAAGATGGAGGTAAAGTACGAGAGGAACTCTTTATCATCATCTGCCAAACTCATGTGCACTGGATCCTTAAGCAGTCATCAAGAAGGGTTAAATATCTTTAGATTAATGCTTGTGTTTTTAAGGAATTGCTTGAAGCTAATTTCATTTCTCATCCCGCATCCTTGAAGTTTGTCAAAACTTGTAAAAATCATTATAGCACCCTTACATTTCTCTTCAGGCTTAGAAAAGGAAACATTTTAATGCAACCTGTTATCATTTGGCAAATTGTTCATGTGCAGTGATGCAATCTGCATCCCCTATTTTTGGCTGAAATTGCACTGGATGAGGATGGAAAAGTCAAGAATTTTAGTTCGAGAAAAGATTTCCATTGACATTTTCTCTCATGACTTTGCAGATCCTCACATTCCTTTTGCAGCTTGAAGGGACAAATGTTTTAATAAAGCTGGTAAACTTTCAGGAGACTGGCTACTTGAACTCTAGGAATAAGTCAACTAAATCCAATTCTCATGCCTAAACAGTTAAATGAAACGCAACTTTTGCTGTTTCTTTGATATTACTGGAATGAACATTAGTTAAATCTATAACAAACAGACAAGCAAACTGCTTCACTGGTTTTTCTGTAATGGTGCTGTGTATATAAACACATACAGCCATGACTTCTAATTTATACTCTTTGACGGTTTTTCACAATGTGTCCACGAAGTAGACAGTCTGAGTAACCTTAAAATGTTTGACCCGTACAGGGATCGAACCCGCGACCTTGGCGTTATTAGCACCACGCTCTAAACAGCTGAGCTAACTGGCCCATGTTTTACTCTTGGTTACATGTTCTGCTGAGCAGGGTTTCATACACATCATGGTGATCGCTAAGATATGTTCTCCAGTGAGTGAAAATCTCAAAAGGATCTTTGGAGCATAAACAGACAAAAACGAGAAATCCAACACTGACCATCAGGGAATATAACCCTGGATACTGTCCCTATGCTAAAGAGGACTGGCCTTTACTATGTTTACTCCAATTGATGTCAGGGATTTTTATTGTGAGAAAGCATTTTCAGCGATTTCTACTATCACGTCTTTGGACTTTCAGCAATCCCATTGCCCTCTGCTCCGGGATCCCATGGTGTGGTCACCTGTCCAGATGTAGGCTTATATGTGGATCTGCTGTAGTTTAGAATATTGAGACAAGAAGTTTTAAGTCTGCATGGGAAGTTTGCCTGAAAGCGTTGCAACCGAGTAAAGCAAAGAGAGAAGATGGAGGTAAAGTACGAGAGGAACTCTTTATCATCATCTGCCAAACTCATGTGCACTGGATCCGTAAGCAGTCATCAAGAAGGGTTAAATATCTTTTGATTAATGCTTGTGTTTTTAAGGAATTGCTTCAAGCTAATTTAATTTCTCATCCCGCATCCTTGAAGTTTGTCAAAACTTGTAAAAATCATTGGAGCACCCTTACATTTCTCTTCAGGCTTAGAAAAGGAAACATTTTAATGCAACCTGTTATCATTTCGCAAATTGTTCATGTGCAGTGACGTAATCTGCATCCCCTATTTTTGGCTGAAATTGCACTGGGTGAGGATGGAAAATTCAGGAATTTTAGTTCGAGAAAAGATTTCCATTGACATTTTCTCTCATGACTTTGCAGATCCTCACATTCCTTTTCCAGCTTGAAGGGACAAATGTTTTAATAAAAGCTGGTAAACTTTTAGGAGACTGGCTACTTGAACTCTAGGAATAAGTCAACTAAATCCAATTCTCATGCCTAAACAGTTAAGTGAAACGCAACTTTTGCTGTTTCTTTGATATTACTGGAATGAACATTAGTTAAATCTATAACAAGCAGACAAGCAAACTGCTTCACTGGTTTTTCTGTAATGGTGCTGTGTATATAAACACAAACAGCCATGACTATTAATTTATACTCTTTGACGGTTTTTTACAATGTGTTCACGAAGTAGACAGTCTGAATAACCTTAAAATGTTTAGCCTGTACGGGGATCGAACCCGCGACCTTGGCGTTATTAGCACCACGCTCTAACCAGCTGAGCTAACCGGCCCATGTTTAACTATTGGTTACATGTTCTGCTGAGCAGGGTTTCATACACATCATGGTGATCGCTAAGTTATGTTCTCCAGTGAGTGAAAATCTCAAAAGGATCTTTGGAGCGTAAACAGACAAAAACGAGAAATCCAACACTGACCATCAGGGAATATAACCCTGGATGCTGTCCCTATGCTAAAGAGGACTGGACTTCACTATGTTTACTCCAATTGATGTCAGGGATTTTTATTGTGAGAAAGCATTTTCAGCGATTTCTACTATCACGTCTTTGGACTTTCAGCAATCCCATTGCCCTCTGCTCCGGGATCCCATGGTGTGGTCACCTGTCCAGATGTAGGCTGATATGTGGATCTGCTGTAGTTTAGAAGATTGAGACAAGAAGTTTTAAGTCTGCATGGGAAGTTTGCCTGAAAGCGTTGCAACCGAGTAAAGCAAAGAGAGAAGATGGAGGTAAAGTACGAGAGGAACTCTTTATCATCATCTGCCAAACTCATGTGCACTGGATCCTTAAGCAGTCATCAAGAAGGGTTAAATATCTTTTGATTAATGCTTGTGTTTTTAAGGAATTGCTTCAAGCTAATTTCATTTCTCATCCCGCATCCTTGAAGTTTGTCAAAACTTGTAAAAATCATTGGAGCACCCTTACATTTCTCTTCAGGCTTAGAAAAGGAAACATTTTAATGCAACCTGTTATCATTTCGCAAATTGTTCATGTGCAGTGACGTAATCTGCATCCCCTATTTTTGGCTGAAATTGCACTGGGTGAGGATGGAAAATTCAGGAATTTTAGTTCGAGAAAAGATTTCCATTGACATTTTCTCTCATGACTTTGCAGATCCTCACATTCCTTTTCCAGCTTGAAGGGACAAATGTTTTAATAAAAGCTGGTAAACTTTTAGGAGACTGGCTACTTGAACTCTAGGAATAAGTCAACTAAATCCAATTCTCATGCCTAAACAGTTAAGTGAAACGCAACTTTTGCTTTTTCTTTGATATTACTGGAATGAACATTAGTTAAATCTATAACAAGCAAACTGCTTCACTGGTTTTTCTGTAATGGTGCTGTGTATATAAACACATACAGCCATGACTTCTAATTTATACTCTTTGACGGTTTTTCACAATGTGTCCACGAAGTAGACAGTCTGAATAACCTTAAAATGTTTGGCCCGTACGGGGATCGAACCCGCGACCTTGGCGTTATTAGCACCACGCTCTAACCAGCTGTTTTACTCTTGGTTACATCTTCTGCTGAGCAGGGTTTCATACACATCATGGTGATCGCTAAGATACGTTCTCCAGTGAGTGAAAATCTCAAAAGGATCTTTGGAGCGTAAACAGACAAAAACGAGAAATCCAACACTGACCATCAGGGAATATAACCCTGGATGCTGTCCCTATGCTAAAGAGGACTGGCCTTCACTATGTTTACTCCAATTGATGTCAGGGATTTTTATTGTGAGAAAGCATTTTCGGCTATTTCTACTATCACGTCTTTGGACTTTCAGCAATCCCATATCCCTCTGCTCCGGGATCCCATGGTGTGGTCACCTGTCCAGATGTAGGCTGATATGTGGATCTGCTGTAGTTTAGAAGATTGAGACAAGAAGTTTTAAGTCTGCATGGGAAGTTTGCCTGAAAGCGTTGCAACCGAGTAAAGCAAAGAGAGAAGATGGAGGTAAAGTACGAGAGGAACTCTTTATCATCATCTGCCAAACTCATGTGCACTGGATCCGTAAGCAGTCATCAAGAAGGGTTAAATATCTTTAGATTAATGGTTGTGTTTTTAAGGAATTGCTTCAAGCTAACTTCATTTCTCATCCCGCATCCTTGAAGTTTGTCAAAACTTGTAAAAATCATTGGAGCACCCTTACATTTCTCTTCAGGCTTAGAAAAGGAAACATTTTAATGCAACCTGTTATCATTTATCAAATTGTTCATGTGCAGTGACGCAATCTGCATCCCCTATTTTTGGCTGAAATTGCACTGGGTGAGGATGGAAAAGTCAGGAATTTTAGTTCGAGAAAAGATTTCCATTGACATTTTCTCTCATGACTTTGCAGATCCTCACATTCCTTTTCCAGCTTGAAGGGACAAATGTTTTAATAATAGCTAGTAAACTTTCAGGAGACTGGCTACTTGAATTCTAGGAATAAGTCAACTAAATCCAATTCTCATGCCTATACAGTTAAGTGAAACGCAACTTTTGCTTTTTCTTTGATATTACTGGAATGAACATTAGTTAAATCTATAACAAGCAAACTGCTTCACTGGTTTTTCTGTAATGGTGCTGTGTATATAAACACATACAGCCATGACTTCTAATTTATACTCTTTGATGGTTTTTCACAATGTGTCCACGAAGTAGACAGTCTGAATAACCTTAAAATGTTTGGCACATACAGGGATCGAACCCGTGATACGGGGATAGCACCACGCTCTAACCAGCTGAGCTAACCAGCCCATGGTTTACTACTGGTTACTTGTTCTGCTGAGCAGGGTTTCATACACATCATGGTGACCGCTAAGATATGTTCTCCAGTGAATGAAAATCTCAAAAGGATCTTTGGAGTGTAAACAGACAAAAACGAGAAATCCAACACTGACCATCAGGGAATATAACCCTGGATGCTGTCCCTATGCTAAAGAGGACTGGCCTTCACTATGTTTACTCCAATTGATGTCAGGGATTTTTATTGTGAGAAAGCATTTTCAGCGATTTCTACTATCACGTCTTTGGACTTTCAGCAATCCCATTGCCCTCTGCTCCGGGATCCCATGGTGTGGTCACCTGTCCAGATGTAGGCTGATATGTGGATCTGCTGTAGTTTAGAAGATTGAGACAAGAAGTTTTAAATCTGCATGGGAAGTTTGCCTGAAAGCGTTGCAACCGAGTAAAGCAAAGAGAGAAGATGGAGGTAAAGTACGAGAGGAACTCTTTATCATCATCTGCCAAACTCATGTGCACTGGATCCTTAAGCAGTCATCAAGAAGGGTTAAATATCTTTAGATTAATGCTTGTGTTTTTAAGGAGTTGCTTCAAGCTAATTTCATTTCTCATCCCGCAACCTTGAAGTTTGTCAAAACTTGTAAAAATCATTGGAGCACCCTTACATTTCTCTTCAGGCTTAGAAAAGGAAACATTTTAATGCAACCTGTTATCATTTGGCAAATTGTTCATGTGCAGTGACGCAATCTGCATCCCCTATTTTTGGCTGAAATTGCACTGGGTGAGGATGTAAAAGTCAGGAATTTTAGTTCGAGAAAAGATTTCCATTGACATTTTCTCTCATGACTTTGCAGATCCTCACATTCCTTTTCCAGCTTGAAGGGACAAATGTTTTAATAAAAGCTAGTAAACTTTCAGGAGACTGGCTACTTGAATTCTAGGAATAAGTCAACTAAATCCAATTCTCATGCCTATACAGTTAAGTGAAACGCAACCTTTGCTTTTTCTTTGATATTACTGGAATGAACATTAGTTAAATCTATAACAAGCAAACTGCTTCACTGGTTTTTCTGTAATGGTGCTGTGTATATAAACACATACAGCCATGACTTCTAATTTATACTCTTTGATGGTTTTTCACAATGTGTCCACGAAGTAGACAGTCTGAATAACCTTAAAATGTTTGGCACATACGGGGATCGAACCCGTGATACGGGGATAGCACCACGCTCTAACCAGCTGAGCTAACCAGCCCATGGTTTACTACTGGTTACTTGTTCTGCTGAGCAGGGTTTCATACACATCATGGTGACCGCTAAGATATGTTCTCCAGTGAATGAAAATCTCAAAAGGATCTTTGGAGTGTAAACAGACAAAAACGAGAAATCCAACACTGACCATCAGGGAATATAACCCTGGATGCTGTCCCTATGCTAAAGAGGACTGGCCTTCACTATGTTTACTCCAATTGATGTCAGGGATTTTTATTGTGAGAAAGCATTTTCAGCTATTTCTACTATCACGTCTTTGGACTTTCAGCAATCCCATATCCCTCTGCTCCGGGATCCCATGGTGTGGTCACCTGTCCAGATGTAGGCTGATATGTGGATCTGCTGTAGTTTAGAAGATTGAGACAAGAAGTTTTAAGTCTGCATGGGAAGTTTGCCTGAAAGCGTTGCAACCGAGTAAAGCAAAGAGAGAAGATGGAGGTAAAGTACGAGAGGAACTCTTTATCATCATCTGCCAAACTCATGTGCACTGGATCCGTAAGCAGTCATCAAGAAGGGTTAAATATCTTTAGATTAATGCTTGTGTTTTTAAGGAATTGCTTCAAGCTAATTTCATTTCTCATCCCGCATCCTTGAAGTTTGTCAAAACTTGTAAAAATCATTTGAGCACCCTTACATTTCTCTTCAGGCTTAGAAAAGGAAACATTTTAATGCAACCTGTTATCATTTGGCAAATTGTTCATGTGCAGTGACGCAATCTGCATCCCCTATTTTTGGCTGAAATTGCACTGGGTGAGGATGGAAAAGTCAGGAATTTTAGTTCGAGAAAAGATTTCCATTGACATTTTCTCTCATGACTTTGCAGATCCTCACATTCCTTTTCCAGCTTGAAGGGACAAATGTTTTAATAAAAGCTAGTAAACTTTCAGGAGACTGGCTACTTGAATTCTAGAAATAAGTCAACTAAATCCAGATCTCATGCCTATACAGTTAAGTGAAACGCAACTTTTGCTTTTTCTTTGATATAACTGGAATGAACATTAGTTAAATCTATAACAAGCAAACTGCTTCACTGGTTTTTCTGTAATGGTGCTGTGTATATAAACACATACAGCCATGACTTCTAATTTATACTCTTTAACAGTTTTCCACAATGTGTCCACGAAGTAGACAGTCTAAATAACCTTAAAATGTTTGGCCCGTACGGGGATCGAACCCGTGATACGGGGATAGCACCACGCTCTAACCAGCTGAGCTAACCAGCCCATGGTTTACTACTGGTTACTTGTTCTGCTGAGCAGGGTTTCATACACATCATGGTGACCGCTAAGATATGTTCTCCAGTGAATGAAAATCTCAAAAGGATCTTTGGAGTGTAAACAGACAAAAACGAGAAATCCAACACTGACCATCAGGGAATATAACCCTGGATGCTGTCCCTATGCTAAAGAGGACTGGCCTTCACTATGTTTACTCCAATTGATGTCAGGGATTTTTATTGTGAGAAAGCATTTTCAGCGATTTCTACTATCACGTCTTTGGACTTTCAGCAACCCCATTGCCCTCTGCTCCGGGATCCCATGGTGTGGTCACCTGTCCAGATGTAGGCTGATATGTGGATGTGCTGTAGTTTAGATGATTGAGACAAGAAGTTTTAAGTCTGCATGGGAAGTTTGCCTGAAAGCGTTGCAACCGAGTAAAGCAAAGAGAGAAGATGGAGGTAAAGTACGAGAGGAACTCTTTATCATCATCTGCCAAACTCATGTGCACTGGATCCTTAAGCAGTCATCAAGAAGGGTTAAATATCTTTAGATTAATGTATGTGTTTTTAAGGAATTGCTTCAAGCTAACTTCATTTCTCATCCCGCATCCTTGAAGTTTGTCAAAACTTGTAAAAATCATTGGAGCACCCTTACATTTCTCTTCAGGCTTAGAAAAGGAAACATTTTAATGCAACTTGTTATCATTTGGCAAATTGTTCATGTGCAGTGACGTAATCTGCATCCCCTATTTTTGGCTGAAATTGCACTGGATGAGGATGGAAAAGTCAAGAATTTTAGTTCGAGAAAAGATTTCCATTGACATTTTCTCTCATGACTTTGCAGATCCTCACATTCCTTTTCCAGCTTGAAGGGACAAATGTTTTAATAAAAGCTGGTAAACTTTTAGGAGACTGGCTACTTGAACTCTAGGAATAAGTCAACTAAATCCAATTCTCATGCCTAAACAGTTGAGTGAAACGCAACTTTTGCTGTTTCTTTGATATTACTGGAATGAACATTAGTTAAATCTATAACAAGCAGACAAGCAAACTGCTTCACTGGTTTTTCTGTAATGGTGCTGTGTATATAAACACATACAGCTATGACTTCTAATTTATACTCTTTGACGGTTCTTCACAATCTGTCCACAAAGTAGACAGTCTGAATAACCTTAAAATGTTTGGCCCGTAAGAGGATCGAACCTGCGACCGTGGCGTTATTAGCACCACGCTCTAACCAGCTGAGCTAACCGGCCCATGTTTTACTCTTGGTTACATCTTCTGATGAGCAGGGTTTCATACACATCATGGTGATCGCTAAGATACGTTCTCCAGTGAGTGAAAATCTCAAAAGGATCTTTGGAGCGTAAACAGACAAAAACGAGAAATCCAACACTGACCATCAGGGAATATAACCCTGGATGCTGTCCCTATGCTAAAGAGGACTGGCCTTCACTATGTTTACTCCAATTGATGTCAGGGATTTTTATTGTGAGAAAGCATTTTCAGCTATTTCTACTATCACGTCTTTGGACTTTCAGCAATCCCATATCCCTCTGCTCCAGGATCCCATGGTGTGGTCACCTGTCCAGATGTAGGCTGATATGTGGATCTGCTGTAGTTTAGAAGATTGAGACAAGAAGTTTTAAGTCTGCATGGGAAGTTTGCCTGAAAGCGTTGCAACCGAGTAAAGCAAAGAGAGAAGATGGAGGTAAAGTACGAGAGGAACTCTTTATCATCATCTGCCAAACTCATGTGCACTGGATCCGTAAGCAGTCATCAAGAAGGGTTAAATATCTTTAGATTAATGCTTGTGTTTTTAAGGAATTGCTTCAAGCTAATTTCATTTCTCATCCCGCATCCTTGAAGTTTGTCAAAACTTGTAAAAATCATTTGAGCACCCTTACACTTCTCTTCAGGCTTAGAAAAGGAAACATTTTAATGCAACCTGTTATCATTTGGCAAATTGTTCATGTGCAGTGACGCAATCTGCATCCCCTATTTTTGGCTGAAATTGCACTGGGTAAGGATGGAAAAGTCAGGAATTTTAGTTCGAGAAAAGATTTCCATTGACATTTTCTCTCATGACTTTGCAGATCCTCACATTCCTTTTCCAGCTTGAAGGGACAAATGTTTTAATAAAAGCTAGTAAACTTTCAGGAGACTGGCTACTTGAATTCTAGAAATAAGTCAACTAAATCCAGATCTCATGCCTATACAGTTAAGTGAAACGCAACTTTTGCTTTTTCTTTGATATTACTGGAATGAACATTAGTTAAATCTATAACAAGCAAACTGCTTCACTGGTTTTTCTGTAATGGTGCTGTGTATATAGACACATATAGCCATGACTTCTAATTTATACTCTTTGACGGTTTTTCACAATGTGTCCACGAAGTAGACAGTCTGAATAACCTTAAAATGTTTGGCCCATACGGGGATCGAACCCGCGACCTTGGTGTTATTAGCACCACGCTCTAACCAGCTGAGCTAACCGGCCCATGTTTTACTCTTGGTTACATGTTCTGCTGAGCAGGGTTTCATACACATCATGGTGATCGCTAAGTTATGTTCTCCAGTGAGTGAAAATCTCAAAAGAATCTTTGGAGCGTAAACAGACAAAAACGAGAAATTCAACACTGACCATCAGGGAATATAACCCTGGATGCTGTCCCTATGCTAAAGAGGACTGGCCTTCACTATGTTTACTCCAATTGATGTCAGGGATTTTTATTGTGAGAAAGCATTTTCAGCGATTTCTACTATCACTTCTTTGGACTTTCAGCAATCCCATTGCCCTCTGCTCCGGGATCCCATGGTGTGGTCACCTGTCCAGATGTAGGCTGATATGTGGATGTGCTGTAGTTTAGAAGATTGAGACAAGAAGTTTTAAATCTGCATGGGAAGTTTGCCTGAAAGCGTTGCAACCGAGTAAAGCAAAGAGAGAAGATGGAGGTAAAGTACGAGAGGAACTCTTTATCATCATCTGCCAAACTCATGTGCACTGGATCCTTAAGCAGTCATCAAGAAGGGTTAAATATCTTTAGATTAATGCTTGTGTTTTTAAGGAATTGCTTCAAGCTAACTTCATTTCTCATCCCGCATCCTTGAAGTTTGTCAAAACTTGTAAAAATCATTGGAGCACCCTTACATTTCTCTTCAGGCTTAGAAAAGGAAACATTTTAATGCAACCTGTTATCATTTGGCAAATTGTTCATGTGCAATGACGCAATCTGCATCCCCTATTTTTGGCTGAAATTGCACTGGGTGAGGATGGAAAAGTCAAGAATTTTAGTTCGAGAAAAGACTTCCATTGACATTTTCTCTCATGACTTTGCAGATCCTCACATTCCTTTTGCAGCTTGAAGGGACAAATGTTTTAATAAAAGCTGGTAAACTTTCAGGAGACTGGCTACTTGAACTCTAGGAATAAGTCAACTAAATCCAATTCTCATGCCTAAACAGTTAAGTGAAATGCAACTTTTGCTGTTTCTTTGATATAACTGGAATGAACATTAGTTAAATCTATAACAAGCAGACAAGCAAACTGCTTCACTGGTTTTTCTGTAATGGTGCTGTGTATATAAACACAAACAGCCATGACTTCTAATTTATACTCTTTGACGGTTTTTTACAATGTGTTCACGAAGTAGACAGTCTGAATAACCTTAAAATGTTTGGTCAGTACGGGGATCGAACCCGCAACCTTGGCGTTATTAGCACCACGCTCTAACCAGCTGAGGTAACTGGCCCATGTTTTACTATTGGTTACATGTTCTGCTGAGCAGGGTTTCATACACATCATGGTGATCGCTAAGTTATGTTCTCCAGTGAGTGAAAATCTCAAAAGGATCTTTGGAGCGTAAACAGACAAAAACGAGAAATCCAACACTGACCATCAGGGAATATAACCCTGGATGCTGTCCCTATGCTAAAGAGGACTGGACTTCACTATGTTTACTCCAATTGATGTCAGGGATTTTTATTGTGAGAAAGCATTTTCAGCGATTTCTACTATCACGTCTTTGGACTTTCAGCAATCCCATTGCCCTCTGCTCCGGGATCCCATGGTGTGGTCACCTGTCCAGATGTAGGCTGATATGTGGATCTGCTGTAGTTTAGAAGATTGAGACAAGAAGTTTTAAGTCTGCATGGGAAGTTTGCCTGAAAGCGTTGCAACCGAGTAAAGCAAAGAGAGAAGATGGAGGTAAAGTACGAGAGGAACTCTTTATCATCATCTGCCAAACTCATGTGCACTGGATCCTTAAGCAGTCATCAAGAAGGGTTAAATATCTTTAGATTAATGCTTGTGTTTTTAAGGAATTGCTTGAAGCTAATTTCATTTCTCATCCCGCATCCTTGAAGTTTGTCAAAACTTGTAAAAATCATTGGAGCAACCTTACATTTCTCTTAAGGCTTAGAAAAGGTAATATTTTAATGCAACCTGTTATCATTTCGCAAAATTGTTCATGTGCAGTGACGCAATCTGCATCCCTATTTTTGGCTGAAATTGCACTGGATGAGGATGGAAAAGTCAAGAATTTTAGTTCGAGAAAAGATTTCCATTGACATTTTCTCTCATGACTTTGCAGATCCTCACATTCCTTTTCCAGCTTGAAGGGACAAATGTTTTAATAAAAGCTGGTAAACTTTTAGGAGACTGGCTACTTGAACTCTAGGAATAAGTCAACTAAATCCAATTCTCATGCCTAAACAGTTAAGTGAAACGCAACTTTTGCTGTTTCTTTGATATTACTGGAATGAACATTAGTTAAATCTATAACAAGCAGACAAGCAAACTGCTTCACTGGTTTTTCTGTAGTGGTGCTGTGTATATAAACACATACAGCCATGACTTCTAATTTATACTCTTTGACGGTTTTTCACAATGTGTTCACGAAGTAGACAGTCTGAATAACCTTAAAATGTTTGGCCCGTACGGGGATCGGACCTGCGACCTTGGTGTTATTAGCACCACGCTCTAACCAGCTGAGCTAACCGGCCCATGTTTTACTATTGGTTACATGTTCTGCTGAGCAGGGTTTCATACACATCATGGTGATCGCTAAGTTATGTTCTCCAGTGAGTGAAAATCTCAAAAGGATCTTTGGAGCGAAAACAGACAAAAACGAGAAATCCAACACTGACCATCAGGGAATATAACCCTGGATGCTGTCCCTATGCTAAAGAGGACTGGACTTCACTATGTTTACTCCAAAAGTCAAGAATTTTAGTTCGAGAAAAGATTTCCATTGACATTTTCTCTCATGACTTTGCAGATCCTCACATTCCTTTTCCATCTTGAAGGGACAAATGTTTTAATAAAAGCTGGTAAACTTTTAGGAGACTGGCTACTTGAACTCTAGGAATAAGTCAACTAAATCCAATTCTCATGCCTAAACAGTTAAGTGAAACGCAACTTTTGCTGTTTCTTTGATATTACTGGAATGAACATTAGTTAAATCTATAACAAGCAGACAAGCAAACTGCTTCACTGGTTTTTCTGTAATGGTGCTGTGTATATAAACACAAACAGCCATGACTTCTAATTTATACTCTTTGACGGTTTTTTACAATGTGTTCACGAAGTAGACAGTCTGAATAACCTTAAAAAGTTTGGCCCGTACGGGGATCGAACCTGCGACCTTGGCGTTATTAGCACCACGCTCTAACCAGCTGAGCTAACCAGCCCATGTTTTACTATTGGTTACATGTTCTGCTGAGCAGGGTTTCATACACATCATGGTGATCGCTAAGTTATGTTCTTCAGTGAGTGAAAATCTCAAAAGGATCTTTGGAGCGTAAACAGACAAAAACGAGAAATCCAACACTGACCATCAGGGAATATAACCCTGGATGCTGTCCCTATACTAAAGAGGACTGGACTTCACTATGTTTACTCCAATTGATGTCAGGGATTTTTATTGTGAGAAAGCATTTTCAGCGATTTCTACTATCACGTCTTTGGACTTTCAGCAATCCCATTGCCCTCTGCTCCGGGATCCCATGGTGTGGTCACCTGTCCAGATGTAGGCTGATATGTGGATCTGCTGTAGTTTAGAAGATTGAGACAAGAAGTTTTAAGTCTGCATGGGAAGTTTGCCTGAAAGCGTTGCAACCGAGTAAAGCAAAGAGAGAAGATGGAGGTAAAGTACGAGAGGAACTCTTTATCATCATCTGCCAAACTCATGTGCACTGGATCTTTAAGCAGTCATCAAGAAGGGTTAAATATCTTTAGATTAATGCTTGTGTTTTTAAGGAATTGCTTGAAGCTAACTTCATTTCTCATCCCGCATCCTTGAAGTTTGTCAAAACTTGTAAAAATCATTGGAGCACCCTTACATTTCTCTTCAGGCTTAGAAAAGGAAAAATTTTAATGCAACCTGTTATCATTTGGCAAATTGTTCATGTGCAGTGACGCAATCTGCATCCCCTATTTTTGGCTGAAATTGCACTGGATGAGGATGGAAAAGTCAAGAATTTTAGTTCGAGAAAAGATTTCCATTGACATTTTCTCTCATGACTTTGCAGATCCTCACATTCCTTTTCCAGCTTGAAGGGACAAATGTTTTAAAAAATGCTGGTAAACTTTTAGGAGACTGGCTACTTGAACTCTAGGAATAAGTCAACTAAATCCAATTCTCATGCCTAAACAGTTAAGTGAAACGCAACTTTTGCTTTTTCTTTGATATTACTGGAATGAACATTAGTTAAATCTGTAACAAGCAGACAAGCAAACTGCTTCACTGGTTTTTCTGTAATGGTGCTGTGTATATAAACACATACAGCCATGACTTCTAACTCTTTGACGGTTTTTCACAATCTGTCCACGAAGTAGACAGTCTGAATAACCTTAAAATATTTGGCCTGTACAGGGATCGAACCTGCGACCTTGATGTTATTAGCAGCACGCTCTAACCAGCTGAGCTAACCAGCCCATGTTTTACTCTTGGTTACATGTTCTGCTGAGCAGGGTTTCATACACATCATGGTGATCACTAAGATATGTTCTCCAGTGAGTGAAAATCTCAAAAGGATCTTTGGAGCGTAAACAGACAAAAACAAGAAATTCAACACTGACCATCAGGGAATATAACCCTGGATGCTGTCCCTATGCTAAAGAGGACTGGCCTTCACTATGTTTACTCCAATTGATGTCAGGGATTTTTATTGTGAGAAAGCATTTTCAGCGATTTCTACTATCACGTCTTTGGACTTTCAGCAATCCCATTGCCCTCTGCTACGGGATCCCATGGTGTGGTCACCTGTCCAGATGTAGGCTGATATGTGGATCTGCTGTAGTTTAGAAGATTGAGACAAGAAGTTTTAAGTCTGCATGGGAAGTTTGCCTGAAAGCGTTGCAACCGAGTAAAGCAAAGAGAGAAGATGGAGGTAAAGTACGAGAGGAACTCTTTATCATCATCTGCCAAACTCATGTGCACTGGATCTTTAAGCAGTCATCAAGAAGGGTTAAATATCTTTAGATTAATGCTTGTGTTTTTAAGGAATTGTTTCAAGCTAACTTCATTTCTCATCCCGCATCCTTGAAGTTTGTCAAAACTTGTAAAAATCATTGGAGCACCCTTACATTTCTCTTCAGGCTTAGAAAAGGAAACATGTTAATGCAACCTGTTATCATATGGCAAATTGTTCATGTGCAGTGACGCAATCTGCATCCCCTATTTTTGTCTGAAATTGCACTGGATGAGGATGGAAAAGTCAAGAATTTTAGTTCGAGAAAAGATTTCTATTGACATTTTCTCTCATGACTTTGCAGATCCTCACATTCCTTTTGCAGCTTGAAGGGACAAATGTTTTAATAAAAGCTGGTAAACTTTCAGGAGACTGGCTACTTGAACTCTAGGAATAAGTCAACTAAATCCAATTCTCATGCCTAAACAGTTAAGTGAAACGCAACTTTTGCTGTTTCTTTGATATTACTGGAATGAACATTAGTTAAATCTATAACATGCAGACAAGTAAACTGCTTCACTGGTTTTTCTGTAATGGTGCTGTGTATATAAACACATACAGCCATGACTTCTAATTTATACTCTTTGACGGTTTTTCACAATGTGTCCACGAAGTAGACAGTCTGAATAACTTTAAAATGTTTGGCCCGTACGGGGATCGAACCCGCGACCTTGGTGTTATTAGCACCATGCTCTAACCAGCTGAGATAACTGGCCCATGTTTTACTCTTGGTTACATGTTCTGCTGAGCAGGGTTTCATACACATCATGGTGATCGCTAAGATATGTTCTCCAGTGAGTGAAAATCTCAAAAGGATCTTTGGAGTGTAAAAAGACAAAAACGAGAAATCCAACACTGACCATCAGGGAATATAACCCTGGATGCTGTCCCTATGCTAAAGAGGACTGGCCTTCACTATGTTTACTCCAATTGATGTCAGGGATTTTTATTGTGAGAAAGCATTTTCAGCGATTTCTACTATCACGTCTTTGGACTTTCAGCAATCCCGATGCCCTCTGCTCAGGGATCCCATGGTGTGGTCACCTGTCCAGATGTAGGCTGATATGTGGATCTGCTGTAGTTTAGAAGATTGAGACAGGAAGTTTTAAGTCTGCATGGGAAGTTTGCCTGAAAGCGTTGCAACCGAGTAAAGCAAAGAGAGAAGATGGAGGTAAAGTACGAGAGAAACTCTTTATCATCATCTGCTAAACTCATGTGCACTGGATCCTTAAGCAGTCATCAAGAAAGGGTTAAATATCTTTAGATTAATGCTTGTGTTTTTAAGGAATTGCTTCAAGCTAACTTCATTTCTCATCCCGCATCCTTGAAGTTTGTCAAAACTTGTAAAAATCATTATAGCACCCTAACATTTCTCTTCAGGCTTAGAAAAGGAAACATTATAATGCAACCTGTTATCATTTGGCAAATTGTTCATGTGCAGTTATGCAATCTGCATCCCCTATTTTTAGCTGAAATTGCACTGGATGAGGATGGAAAAGTCAAGAATTTTAGTTCGAGAAAAGATTTCCATTGACATTTTCTCTCATGACTTTGCAGATCCTCACATTCCTTTTGCAGCTTGAAGGGACAAATGTTTTAATAAAAGCTGGTAAACTTTCAGGAGACTGGCTACTTGAACTCTAGGAATAAGTCAACTAAATCCAATTCTCATGCCTAAACAGTTAAGTGAAACGCAACTTTTGCTGTTTCTTTGATATTACTGGAATGAACATTAGTTAAATCTATAACAAGCAAACTGCTTCACTGGTTTTTCTGTAATGGTGCTGTGTATATAAACACATACAGCCATGACTTCTAATTTATACTCTTTGACAGTTTTTCACAATCTGTCCACGAAGTAGACAGTCTGAATAACCTTAAAATGTTTGGCCCATACGGGGATTGAACCTGCGACCTTGGCGTTATTAGCACTACTCTCTAACCAGCTGAGCTAACCGGCCCATGTTTTACTCTTGGTTACATGTTCTGCTGAGCAGGGTTTCATACACATCATGGTGATCGCTAAGATATGTTCTCCAGTGAGTGAAAATCTCAAAAGGATCTTTGGAGTGTAAACAGACAAAAACGAGAAATCCAACACTGACCATCAGGGAATATAACCCTTGATGCTGTCCCTATGCTAAAGAGGACTGGCCTTCACTATGTTTACTCCAATTGATGTCAGGGATTTTTATTGTGAGAAAGCATTTTCAGCGATTTCTACTATCACATCTTTGGACTTTCAGCAATCCCATTGCCCTCTGCTCCGGGATCCCTTGGTGTGGTCACCTGTCCAGATGTAGGCTGATTTGTGGATCTGCTGTAGTTTAGAAGATTGAGACAAGAAGTTTTAAGTCTGCATGGGAAGTTTGCCTGAAAGCGTTGCAACCGAGTAAAGCAAAGAGAGAAGATGGAGGTAAAGTACGAGAGGAACTCTTTATCATCATCTGCCAAACTCATGTGCACTGGATCCTTAAGCAGTCATCAAGAAGGGTTAAATATCTTTAGATTAATGCTTGTGTTTTTAAGGAATTGCTTCAAGCTAACTTCATTTCTCATCCCGCATCCTTGAAGTTTGTCAAAACTTGTAAAAATCATTATAGCACCCTTACATTTCTCTTCAGGCTTAGAAAAGGAAACATTTTAATGCAACCTGTTATCATTTGGCAAATTGTTCATGTGCAGTGATGCAATCTGCATCCCCTATTTTTGGCTGAAATTGTACTGGATGAGGATGGAAAAGTCAAGAATTTTAGTTCGAGAAAAGATTTCCATTGACATTTTCTCTCATGACTTTGCAGATCCTCACATTCCTTTTGCAGCTTGAAGGGACAAATGTTTTAATAAAAGCTGGTAAACTTTCAGGAGACTGGCTACTTGAACTCTAGGAATAAGTCAACTAAATCCAATTCTCATGCCTAAACAGTTAAGTGAAACGCAACTTTTGCTGTTTCTTTGATATTACTGGAATGAACATTAGTTAAATCTATAACAAGCAGACAAGCAAACTGCTTCACTGTTTTTTCTGTAATGGTGCTGTGTATATAAACACATACAGCCATGACTTCTAATTTATACTCTTTGACGGTTTTTCACAATGTGTCCACGAAGTAGACAGTCTGAGTAACCTTAAAATGTTTGACCCGTACGGGGATCGAACCCGCGACCTTGGTGTTATTAGCACCACGCTCTAAACAGCTGAGCTAACTGGCCCATGTTTTACTCTTGGTTACATGTTCTGCTGAGCAGGGTTTCATACACATCATGGTGATCGCTAAGATATGTTCTCCAGTGAGTGAAAATCTCAAAAGGATCTTTGGAGCATAAACAGACAAAAACGAGAAATCCAACACTGACCATCAGGGAATATAACCCTGGATACTGTCCCTATGCTAAAGAGGACTGGCCTTTACTATGTTTACTCCAATTGATGTCAGGGATTTTTATTGTGAGAAAGCATTTTCAGCGATTTCTACTATCACGTCTTTGGACTTTCAGCAATCCCATTGCCCTCTGCTCCGGGATCCCATGGTGTGGTCACCTGTCCAGATGTAGGCTTATATGTGGATCTGCTGTAGTTTGGAATATTGAGACAAGAAGTTTTAAGTCTGCATGGGAAGTTTGCCTGAAAGCGTTGCAACCGAGTAAAGCAAAGAGAGAAGATGGAGGTAAAGTACGAGAGGAACTCTTTATCATCATCTGCCAAACTCATGTGCACTGGATCCGTAAGCAGTCATCAAGAAGGGTTAAATATCTTTTGATTAATGCTTGTGTTTTTAAGGAATTGCTTCAAGCTAATTTCATTTCTCATCCCGCATCCTTGAAGTTTGTCAAAACTTGTAAAAATCATTGGAGCACCCTTACATTTCTCTTCAGGCTTAGAAAAGGAAACATTTTAATGCAACCTGTTATCATTTGGCAAATTGTTCATGTGCAGTGACGCAATCTGCATCCCCTATTTTTGGCTGAAATTGCACTGGGTGAGGATGGAAAATTCAGGAATTTTAGTTCGAGAAAAGATTTCCATTGACATTTTCTCTCATGACTTTGCAGATCCTCACATTCCTTTTCCAGCTTGAAGGGACAAATGTTTTAATAAAAGCTAGTAAACTTTTAGGAGACTGGCTACTTGAACTCTAGGAATAAGTCAACTAAATCCAATTCTCATGCCTAAACAGTTAAGTGAAACGCAACTTTTGCTTTTTCTTTGATATTACTGGAATGAACATTAGTTAAATCTATAACAAGCAAACTGCTTCACTGGTTTTTCTGTAATGGTGCTGTGTATATAAACACATACAGCCATGACTTCTAATTTATACTCTTTGACGGTTTTTCACAATGTGTCCACGAATTATACAGTCTGAATAACCTTAAAATGTTTGGCCCTTTTAAAGTAATTCTATTGTTTTAAAATAAGCATTGCCCAATCAATTGAATGTGTGTCCAAAGCACAAAGTGATTTATTTTTAACAGAAGTAAATAGTCAACAATTCAATACATTATTATATCATGATAAAGTACAGTACAGCACAGCCAATACCAAAAGATAAGTACATACCAATGTAATCGCTTGCGCACGCTGCGCACCCACCGGACCCGATGGACAATATTCTGTATAGAATATTGTGTCAGAGTTGACTGAGGCCCCAGTGAAATGCAGCTAATATATATGCAGTCAGTGTTTCATTGTGAACAATAAAGATGACGTAGATTGTTTCTATAGGTCCAGACATTGGGTGGGTCCAGGCCAGACAGGTAATAGGTTGATTCAATCTAAGGAATCCAAAGGTGGGGGTCTTCTCTCCAGGGGGTCTGCTCCTTTTCATAGCCAGTATCATACAAAGGTTTACTCTCTAATATCAATAACTAAAGTATGCAATGTGCGATCTCTTCGCCGACTGCACCGGACAGCTGTTGATGATTAGGGCTTCAATATGATATCAGGCATGACACCTTTCCTATTACCTAAACCTTTAATAACACTACAATGTACATATAATCACTATATATATATATATATATATATATATATATATACATATATATATACATACATATATATATATATATATATATATATATATATATAGACTAATAATAAACCGAATACTATCTGCTCCTGAATTACAGTGTAACAGAACCAATATGAAATTATATAAATAACTAACTGTTGTAATGCCAGTGTGTGCGTGCGTATTTTACCGTGCGAACGCACCACGCCACGTAAAACGTGGCGTACGCTTTGCAATACGCACGGCAAACCAATATTAAACCAATATACTTTCGTTCCTCCAATTATACGACTTCAACAGTCCACCCTTTGATAGTACAATAAACTATCACCTTAAAGATGTTATAAGCAGGATCTCAGTACCACGTTTCATTGTTATGTAATACAAGTCCCCCTTGGTGTATGTCCACGCTGTTTGTAGATCTAAACAAGTTATCATAATAGAGAGTCTTAATCCACTAAACAACTTCTTCTTTTACTATAAACCGTACACTTCTGGAGCTTGGAGATAACCTTTTGTATGCCCTTCAAGGGTGCAATAAAACGCTTAATACATTATTTGGAAAGGTACAAAGTACAGTAGAACGTGTATCAGCTATACAGAATTCTCTACTACAGTTCTTCAAGTTTAACAGGTTCTTCTGTCCAACGCATGTCTTTAAGCTCAGAATACATTTAAACACTTCATTTTCATCAATAGCATCATCCTATGTCTATCAATAATGTCATATGCAATCTCCTTCAGCTTACGTTAATATACACACATCTAATAATGTCACCAGTTCTTTTCATCAACACTTGTGGGCGGGCTATTGTCTGTTCGTTCTTCCCAGTCTCTCAATACTCAGATTTAACAGTGATCGGCTTGCAAAGCATTGGGAGACTTCAGACTAAAGGACCTAGGTGTCCTATTTTTTCCCTTAGTGACCTCCCGCCTATAGTTCGGGTACCTCAAGAATATTTAGTGGAAAGAGAACTAATCCTACTTGATATAATCACTGAGGCATGTGTGAGCATGCCCAGCACTTTGTTTGGTCTAAAACCTTACCCTCCCAAGAATGATAATCATTCTCAAGGATGCCTGCTCAAGTCCGAATATTACTGGACTGGCATCGCTGAGTGTGTCTCTTTTTAACTATGGGGTCGCCGTACTTACGGACGTAATGCTACTCAGACAATAGCCCCTCGCACTTTCTCCAAGCTCCAAGGTTTCCAAATTTTCCTTTACCCCTGAATTGAATAGAGTAATTGGCTGGACTGATTATGCCACTAACTTCTTCCTCCCCAATACCTCCTTATCATTACCTGAACCAGTCTCTGTCACCTGCTAATAATTAAAAGAATTAACCGCCCTGAGAAGAGAATGAAATGAGAGAACACAAAAAAGGAAAAACTACAACTTCATGCTGGACAACAGTCTTAGCCTTTGGCTCAGGTGCTACTAACTGCATTCGAGGCCTTCCAGTACAGACTCATGAGTGCCCTTGGACCCTTCTCTGAGTGTTGGCCCCTCAGCAGTGGGTGGTATGTGCACCAATGTGTCTCTGCTACCCTTGAAGCCGTGAGGCTGGTAGCCTACACCTGGTACCTGTCTGGCACATAACCTAAGCTTAAGAAATTTCTGCTCCACAACTTACTCTCCCGATCCAACATCCTGACAGTTAGTGTGACCTTTCAGGAAACAGTGTTTTGGACGTTCTTGGTTACTGCTTTACTATTTACCTTCTCTCAAGGTCTAACCTAGCCTCCCAGTTACAATCTCATCTCACGAGGGGTCAAGAACATTTAAAAAAACTGACAGGTTAGGAGTCTGCCCAGGGGTGATCTTTTGATAGCGGGAAAGGACTAGTGGCACTTCAATCAAGTTCCAACTCTTATTCTATTCAATTCATTCTACCGAGTACCACTACTTTATGTTCACACTGGTTTATGGCTAACTGAAAGTATGTGATTTGTTACCACTACTCATACATTATACATCTATTATCAATAACATGAATACCCCTATCGTCTATTATAACTCTAGGACTATCACATTAAATAACAAAAGCTTTGAGTATGATACAGTAATACATTAGACACATTTCAATACACCTCTACCCAGACATATTTCATTGGTACACCTGTGTATACTTGAGGATCCTGCATGGTGGTAATTGGATTACGTGTATTTGTTTTACCTGGAGGAAAACCCATCAGCAGGAGGGATATGGGATGGCTCTATTGGTCTACCTTGTCCATCTCTCCAGAGTCCACCAGACTCCTCACCACATCTCTTCACCTTCCAGACAGTTTATCCCTCGGGTAACACAAATCTTCCTATATTAACCAATATGTGTATGCATGCATGTGTGTGTGTGTTCACCTTTTTAAAATTAAAACAATACAACGAAAAACAAAACAAAACATAGATTTGTTAACTGTCACATAAAACCCTGCTGTCTATTTGACAGCTATGTTCTCCCTGGTGTGACAGCCATGTATGGTTGTGCGTGTAAGTGTGGACCTTACTAGCAGCTACTTCAGTTGGTAACTGTGTCACTGTATAAAGTCCTCTATGTAGTGTCCTAATCATGTGCTGGTATTGCTATAAACGATTTCTCAGTCACCTTAACATCGCCTTATAGACTAGAAAAATGCTAAAGACCAATTAATATCAATCGATTTTCCCTCTGCCAACTCACATGTCATTCTCAGTACCTCATATTCAGCTACTTGACTAAGTGGGAAAGGCAAAGAGGTCTCTTTCTATAACACTTTCTTCAAATATAACAGTATCCAGTACATGCCTGTCTAATGGTGAAAATTATAAAACATGAAAATTCTACATTTTCTAGGGTTTCACATTATGTCGTATCTTGTGGTAAAAATCCTACTCCAATGTTCTACACAGAGATGCATATCTGTATGCCTATCCTCTAGCAATCTCCTGTCTCCACCCTTTGTGCATCCATAAAAAGGCACATTTTTGTACAGGAGGCACGAACCAAAACAAAAAAAAACAAAACAGATATGCAATCTATGAAACATGAATCGTATTTCCACAACAGAACCTTTCTGCTTAAAAAAATCAGCAGTTTCTATACACATGAAAACAAAACCCCTGACTGTTTCTGTAACTCATGTCAATCTAGTGTCTGTATCTCTGAATTTGTCTTATGTAAAAACATAAAAAATATGTTTTAGCCCCATTGTTGAGACTGTCTGATTTTATCTCTACCAGAGCAGAGAGAGAGAGAGAGAGTAGAGAGAGAGAGAGAGAGTAGAGAGAGGGAGAGAGAGAGAGAGGAGAGAGAGACTAGCATTTGTGTAAAGAATGGGAAATAGGAAAGCAATGAATGATGGGAATACAAAGGTTTGAATACAAACATACATGTATAAAGGGAGATTTTTACAACAAAATGACAGCTGGATTGGACTCTGACTCTATGGGGAAATGGCTGTATTCATTCCACTGTTCCCCTTAGCTATTTGCTAACTATGACCCCTCCCCATACTTGACTAGGGGGTCTTAACAGTGCAATCCAGTGTCGTCCGTCATTTGTTCATTAAGAACTCGGTATCTCATTGACTACATACCTTTTCAACGGACTTTTCTAATTTATGATAGAGAAATGAAAAAATGTACTCTTAGTGACTCATATTTTCTCTGAAATACATAAAACGATATTTTGGAGCAAAGTATGTACATACTTCATTGTTGGATAATGATTCTCAGTCAAACAAATTATCATGAGACACTGCAGCCTAAAACAAAAGAGTGTTCCAATTGTCTATTGTTAATTTGTCTTTCAAGAGTGATTCTTCTATTTCTCTATCTCCCCTTTTGATCACTAAGTCTATACTCCTTTTGTGTCCCCTTTACCTGTGAGAAGAAAAACAAGATAGTTATCTTAAAACAACAAACATTTCTATTCTTTGCCGTCGGCTAGCAATTTAGGAAAACAAACATTTCACAACATAAATGAACAAACAAAATCAACAAAGGTTACCTTTTAGAAGTCAGTTTCTTGCACACTACTACTTACCACAGTTTAAATCCCACCTGTTTGTAGGACTACAGGTCTGACCTAACCTCCAGGGTTGACTATGGTTCTCCCCCAAGGCATTGGCTGCTATGAGGTGCACAGGAAACTGTTGAGAAGTCTCCGAGACTTGTGTGCGCCGTCTCTGTGGGTGTCTATGTGATTCCCCCTTAGGTGGGCCAAGTCTCTTTGCTTCGTGTCCCATTTTCTTAGCCTTGGCTCTAATATTTTCTTTGCAATCTTTCCTCAAATGTCCCTTTTTAAGACAGTTAAAACACTTCAAAGATTTCTGTTTCTTTCGTCCCTTATAGTGGTTTTTATAATTCTGAGGTTGTGGATGTAGTTTTTCTAATGCCTGGATACTCAACATCATTAACTTATCACTCTGTGCTTTTTCCTTTTTACATATATTTTCATCATGTTCTATAGCATGTCCTCTAATATCAGTTACCGTGAGACCTCTCCAATTAGGAAAAGAGGTTTGTATCCAGGTCCTTAGATCCTCCCGGAGGCCGTCCATTAGTACTGCAACAGTTACCTCCCTGTAATGTGGATTTACCATTATATCCCATATTCCTGTGTACTTAATAATGCCCGCTAGCGCCCTTGAAAAATAATCAGTTGTATTCTCATTACCTTTTTGTTTGATGTTGTATATTTTGCCCCATTCCACAGTCACTGGAAAATATACGGCCAACTCTTTGATTATACGTCCAATATTACGCTGATTGTTATCCTCAGTTAAGGGTTTATCCTTTTCCAAACTACAACCCTCAAGGAACTTCTGTATATCAGTTTCGAGAGGAAGACAAGCTCTAAACAGCACTCGCCAATCTTTATTAGTAGGTTCATGTGCATTACCTAAATGTCTAATAAATTTCTGACACTTGGCCAAATCTTTTCTAGGATCAGGGAAATCAGACATAAATGTAAATAGTTCCGTCTTAGTCTATGGAGAATACACTGCTACCTGTTTCATGGGAACTACACCATCTCTGTCCGCTTTCCCATTGGGAACTGCTGTTCTGCGGATAGGATATAAGCCTACTAAATCACTCTGTTCTGACCTAGTTGCTGGAATTGCTGTTGCAGTACAATGAATGTCTCCCCCTGTGTTAACCTTTTCATTATTCTCACCACTTTCAGCAGCTGCCCCTGCTGGTGGGACCGTTCCTCTTCTTTGTCCTGAAACATTACTTTTAACATTACTTAAAACACCATACAAGTTACTAGTTACCATTTTTACATTTTTGGTATTGGCTGTACTTCCCACCCCAACCGAATTTATCGGGGGCGTGTTTGCGCTCAGTTCGCCAAGCTTTGCAACGCACACTTCCGGAATGCTTGTTTCCGGTACGCTTACTTCCGCTGAACACGTGTTTTTCCTTACACTCACTTCCGCTGTGCGTTCGCTGCTCTGCCACGTGTTACCTTCCATTTGCCACAATTTTAAACAGTCATCATGTTCAATTCTCGTTTTTGTTGATTTAATCAACCGCACTTTATCTCTAACATTATTTAACACCTCTGAGTCAAGAGTACCTATGTTTGGGAAAGGTTTCACACACTCCCTGGTCATCTTGACCCATTTGTCGCAATATGCCGAAGCATACGCACCGTATTTATTATACATAACATATTTTGCCGAACCAACCGGCCATTTATTAGGCAGCACAACATGAACTATCTCTAGCGTTTGCTTCGTATCCATTGTGAAAACAACTTATTTCTCAACGCTACACAAAAAGACTTTTACCTGTTCTCCTTTGAAACAGAACTTACTAGAGATTTTTTTATTCATGGACGTTTTCAACAGGCACGTCCCCTTAAGATATCAATGCCCTTCCTAGTTTGAGTACTTTACCACTGTCAGCACCAGATATCAATCAAGAATATCAGTGGTTGCAGCGTATTTCCTCCCACATCTCTCAAGTCGCAATCACGGCTGTACTAAATCAACCATGCGGTCCGATCGCACGGCTTACGAATACTAACTATCGGTAAGCTTTGCGATTAATATTTGGGAATGCCGCGAAACCCTGTTATTTTTACTTCGAGTATGCCATGCATACTCTGTGGTGTCTCTTTATCACCTGCTCTTATTAGAACAGAACACCACTCACACAAAGGTTTCTTTATATCCTGCTCAGCCCTAGAACAGAACCTTTGTTGTCAGGTCACCTTTTTTAACATGCCCCGTCAGACACACCTGAACTACAGCGCTATGAATTTTTAAATAGTACCACACTGCCCTCCCAATACTCAATCACGGCCTTGCCATGCGGTCGATTTGCACAGCTCAATGATTCATTATGCGGACCACAGATAACACCGCAATGCTCTGTCCCTTCCAGCAAACAATACCCTTTATCAGTGAATGTCGTGATTAGTATTGGGTGCACGTGCGAAAACCTATTTTGCCTATAGTTACCAGTATATTTTTGCCTTTATGTATTTATTCACATACACACACATAACCTTTGTTTTCTGTACAGAAAATAACTTTCCCAAACAATGGCACTATCTTTTCAGAGACTTTACCAAGTGCTTACAGTATGCATATAACAACTATCAAAACTATTGACCATCAGGGAATATAACCCTGGATGCTGTCCCTATGCTAAAGAGGACTGGACTTCACTATGTTTACTCCAAAAGTCAAGAATTTTAGTTCGAGAAAAGATTTCCATTGACATTTTCTCTCATGACTTTGCAGATCCTCACATTCCTTTTCCAGCTTGAAGGGACAAATGTTTTAATAAAAGCTGGTAAACTTTTAGGAGACTGGCTACTTGAACTCTAGGAATAAGTCAACTAAATCCAATTCTCATGCCTAAACAGTTAAGTGAAACGCAACTTTTGCTGTTTCTTTGATATTACTGGAATGAACATTAGTTAAATCTATAACAAGCAGACAAGCAAACTGCTTCACTGGTTTTTCTGTAATGGTGCTGTGTATATAAACACAAACAGCCATGACTTCTAATTTATACTCTTTGACGGTTTTTTACAATGTGTTCACGAAGTAGACAGTCTGAATAACCTTAAAATGTTTGGCCCGTACGTGGATCGAACCCGCGACCTTGGCGTTATTAGCACCACGCTCTAACCAGCTGAGCGAACCGGCCCATGTTTTACTATTGGTTACATGTTCTGCTGAGCAGGGTTTCATACACATCATGGTGATCGCTAAGTTATGTTCTCCAGTGAGTGAAAATCTCAAAAGGATCTTTGGAGCGTAAACAGACAAAAACGAGAAATCCAACACTGACCATCAGGGAATATAACCCTGGATGCTGTCCCTATGCTAAAGAGGACTGGCCTTCACTATGTTTACTCCAATTGATGTCAGGGATTTTTATTGTGAGAAAGCATTTTCAGCGATTTCTACTATCACGTCTTTGGACTTTCAGCAATCCCATTGCCCTGTGCTCCGGGATCCCATGGTGTGGTCACCTGTCCAGATGTAGGCTGATATGTGGATCTGCTGTAGTTTAGAAGATTGAGACAAGAAGTTTTAAGTCTGCATGGGAAGTTTGCCTGAAAGCGTTGCAACCAAGTAAAGCAAAGAGAGAAGATGGAGGGTGTGACGAAATGAGTTTGATAACCCTGTGAGCATGTCTCATTTCTCACATAATGTGGACTATAGTACTTTTTATAGCCTTTGCTTTTTGTTCCCCAGCTCACCAGACTATAACTGCATTGTCCAATAACATGTGGCTATGGGGACATTGTAGTTCAGTGTACATATGCATATGGTTTATTGTATATTGATAACTTGAAGTAAGGTTGCTATTCATTGTCTTTAAAGTAAAGCCAGGGGGATTATGGGTAGGGATCAGGTTGCCATGTGCCTGATTAGGAAAACTAATTAGTGTCCATTGTTCTCACCAGGCTAGTCCAGACAGGCCATCTAACAGGGGAGGTTCTCTGAAAGGACAGCTCATCTTCACTCCCCTGTCCAACCCCCCCCCCCCCCCTAGTCCAGCACTGACCAATGGTTAAGTAGAATAGACGCAGGGGTTTGCCCAGGGAGGGGAAAGACTGGGGAAATTAGACCTGTGATATATAAGGAACAACTCCAGGGGGGAGGGGTGTTCATGCTTGGATTTGATTCAGGAAGGTGCAAGATGGAGTTTTGAATTGTTGTTTTCTAACTCGAGTCTATATATGCAGCTGTGAGGGATCCATGGGTCATGAAGTCTGGACAGCAGGTGACTATATCTCCTTAAGTTATTGGGGTAAGGGACAGATGATGTGGTAAATCTGCCTGGCATTTATTTACTGTGTGTACATAATATTCTAGTGTTGTTTGTATGACAATAAATATACTGTTGTATTTTTATAACTGCATTTTGCCTGAGTGACCATACGAATCCTAGAAGGTACTGGGTAGCACTGGGCCAGATAAACCCGGTATCTTCACATTTTGGTGGCAAGCAGTGGGGTCACTCAGTCCCAGGTCTTCTCTGGGTAGAGCTGCAGGGGAACTGTATCGTGATACATTCCAGGGCTCTGCAAAGCAGTTAGCACTAGAAACCAGTTACCACATTATCCTGAACTTACTCCTAAAGGCTTTAAGGTAGAAAGTGTCACAAAAAGCGTTGTGGGCTTTAGGCGAGGGAAGATGCCGCCTAAGTGCCGATTTGATAAGGGGAAGCGCACCCCGCCAGAGGAGAGCGGAAGATGGATCCGTGTCTCAAAGAGAGGAAATCACAGTGAGGTGATCCCTGGAAGTAAAATGGGTGTGAGCTCTAGGAACAAAAGAGCAGATCACAGCCCAGTGTTGAAAAAGTTCCCAAAGGAAGGGATGAAGCAGTCCAGTACAACCAGGAGAAAGGTGTACTGGGATGAAGGACTGTGGGAGTGTCTGCAGGATGGGGATATGGATGTGTTGCACCACCCCACCACCATGCAGCACATTTTGGATTATTGGGATGAGGAGTGCCCAAAGATTATTATGTGGGAAGGAGCCAGTCTACAGGAGAAATTGGAGAACCTGTTGGATGTGTTCCTAATGTTGAAAGAGGAGGCAAGTGCCTGTAATTTTCAGGATGAACCAGAATGGGATGATTTTACACATGAAGTTATTTGTACTATGCAGAATCTGGCCAAGGGAGAATCTAGATACAACAATAATCAGCAGTACAAACAAGATGGCAATGGACGATTACAGCACAGGGACATGCCTGATGAATCCCCTGCAAATGTACTAATAGAATCTGCCCCATTAGCAGATTCTACAGATCCACTAGAGACAATGAGTATGGAGGAGCTGATAGTGGAATGCCAGATCCGGGGTGTACCTTACCTGTACTGCACGCACAGGGATATCCTCAAACGTCTTTTAAAAGATCAGGAGAATCGCATCAATGCCTTCAGTGTCTATAGGAAATGGATGCTCACTTTAGGTCCCCACATACCTCTCTGGGAACAAATGCAATGTCTGCAACAGAGTTTCGAAGAAGCAGAGGATGAGGTATGGCGGCAAGGATTTACAGACACTGAAATGTGGCAGGATCAGTGTTATCGAGTGAATACTGAAAAATGCCAATTGGAATATCTTTTGTCACACTCTAAAAAGATGGCTGCTCAGTCTGTTAATCAGGGGGAGGTCCATCCCAGTGGATTATACACAGTTGCCCAAGCTACTATCTTGGGGGAGACTGGAGAAGAACTGCTTGGTGAGAATGTTGTACCTCTGACTACTCAGAAAGGATCAGGAGAAATCCTTCCATTTGGTGACTTGGATGGAGAAGAGCTACCAACAGAAATCATGATTACAGACTGTAGGAAAGAATTAATGGGAGAGGATAAAGGAATTGTCATGTCAGAGACCACTACCATGGGGCCCTGGGAAAATTACACTTATGCCTTCCCCTATGCAGAATTGGCAGATGAGGAGATGTTGACTGAGTGGGTGTCTGAGAGGGCACCAGTACAGCAAGATTCACCAGCTTTGATGCAACGTACTCCAGCTCCAAATCTTGGAATCCAGAACCCCATACCAGAGGCCTGCACTGGACCATCCACTTTGTTTTGCTGCCAGGAGGACAAGTCTGTGTCCAGTGAGGATTCACACTACCCTGATGCGCCAGAGGCGAGGGAAGTAGTGCAACAGTTGGATGTGGCAACAGGGGAGGGGAGATGCACACCAACATACTTACAAGGGCACCCACAAGTGGTTTGGGAGGGGGACAGAGGATTCCCCATAAGCAAAGAATTAATGGAGCCCCCACGCTTGCCTGCCACTGGGCAGTTGTCCCTTGAGTGTTTGGGGGAGGTGGGATTGGATCTTTGCCAGAAACAGACAGACAAAGAGCCAGAAAGTTTGCCTGCCACTTGGCAGTTTTCACTCGAATATGTGGGGGAGGGGAGCATGGTCTCCAGAAACAGAGGACAGGCCAAGGTACTATTTGCAGTTGGGCAATTAAGGGTGGATAAGGCACCCAAGGGATGTTGGACTACAATTGTAATACAATGGATGTATGCACCGGAGTGGCCCAGTTTTATTGTTGTCTCCTCTTATGACACAGGGCAGCATAAACCCCCACTACAGCTGGGTGGGAAGATATGCCTGCAGCCATGGGACCCTGGTGGGAGATTGAGGAACTGTATACTGCTATCTACCTTGCCATCAGACCCAGGAGAAACCACAGCAGGCCAGAGATTTTGGACTTGGGGGGAGAAAGGTTTACTTGGAGCAAGGGAGCCACTGGGGAACAAAGGCTAAAAAAGTGGGGGAGGAATGTGACAAAATGAGTTTGATAACCCTGTGAGCATGTCTCATTTCTCACATAATGTGGACTATAGTACTTTTTATAGCCTTTGCTTTTTGTTCCCCAGCTCACCAGACTATAACTGCATTGTCCAATAACATGTGGCTATGGGGACATTGTAGTTCAGTGTACATATGCATATGGTTTATTGTATATTGATAACTTGAAGTAAGGTTGCTATTCATTGTCTTTAAAGTAAAGCCAGGGGGATTATGGGTAGGGATCAGGTTGCCATGTGCCTGATTAGGAAAACTAATTAGTGTCCATTGTTCTCACCAGGCTAGTCCAGACAGGCCATCTAACAGGGGAGGTTCTCTGAAAGGACAGCTCATCTTCACTCCCCTGTCCAACCCCCCCCCCCCCCCTAGTCCAGCACTGACCAATGGTTAAGTAGAATAGACGCAGGGGTTTGCCCAGGGAGGGGAAAGACTGGGGAAATTAGACCTGTGATATATAAGGAACAACTCCAGGGGGGAGGGGTGTTCATGCTTGGATTTGATTCAGGAAGGTGCAAGATGGAGTTTTGAATTGTTGTTTTCTAACTCGAGTCTATATATGCAGCTGTGAGGGATCCATGGGTCATGAAGTCTGGACAGCAGGTGACTATATCTCCTTAAGTTATTGGGGTAAGGGACAGATGATGTGGTAAATCTGCCTGGCATTTATTTACTGTGTGTACATAATATTCTAGTGTTGTTTGTATGACAATAAATATACTGTTGTATTTTTATAACTGCATTTTGCCTGAGTGACCATACGAATCCTAGAAGGTACTGGGTAGCACTGGGCCAGATAAACCCGGTATCTTCACAGAGGGAAAGTACGAGAGTAACTCTTTATCATCATCTGCCAAACTCATGTGCACTGGATCCTTAAGCAGTCATCAAGAAGGGTTAAATATCTTTAGATTAATGCTTGTGTTTTTAAGGAATTGCTTGAAGCTAATTTCATTTCTCATCCCGCATCCTTGAAGTTTGTCAAAACTTGTAAAAATCATTGGAGCACCCTTACATTTCTCTTCAGGCTTAGAAAAGGAAACATTTTAATGCAACCTGTTATCATTTGGCAAATTGTTCATGTGCAGTGACGCAATCTGCATCCCCTATTTTTGGCTGAAATTGCACTGGGTGAGGATGGAAAAGACAGGAATTTTAGTTCGAGAAAAGATTTCCATTGACATTATCTCTCATGACTTTGCAGATCCTCACATTCCTTTTCCAGCTTGAAGGGACAAATGTTTTAATAAAAGCTTGTAAACTTTCAGGAGACTGGCTACTTCAATTCTAGGAATAAGTCAACTAAATCCAATTCTCATGCCTATACAGTTAAGTGAAACGCAACTTTTGCTTTTTCTTTGATATTACTGGAATGAACATTAGTTAAATCTATAACAAGCAAACTGCTTCACTGGTTTTTCTGTAATGGTGCTGTGTATATAAACACATACAGCCATGACTTCTAATTTATACTCTTTGACAGTTTTTCACAATGTGTCCACGAAGTAGACAGTCTGTATAACCTTAAAATGTTTGGCCCATACGGGGATCGAACCCGCGACCTTGGCGTTATTAGCACCACGCTCTAACCAGCTGAGCTAACCGGCCCATGTTTTACTATTGGTTACATGTTCTGCTGAGCAGGGTTTCATACACATCATGGTGATCGCTAAGTTATGTTCTCCAGTGAGTGAAAATCTGAAAAGGATCTTTGGAGCGTAAACAGACAAAAACGAGAAATCCAACACTGACCATCAGGGAATATAACCCTGGATGCTGTCCCTATGCTAAAGAGGACTGGCCTTCACTATGTTTACTCCAATTGATGTCAGGGATTTTTATTGTGAGAAAGCATTTTCAGCTATTTCTACTATCACGTCTTTGGACTTTCAGCAATCCCATATCCCTCTGCTCCGGGATCCCATGGTGTGGTCACCTGTCCAGATGTAGGCTGATATGTGGATCTGCTGTAGTTTAGAAGATTGAGACAAGAAGTTTTAAGTCTGCATGGGAAGTTTGCCTGAAAGCGTTGCAACCGAGTAAAGCAAAGAGAGAAGATGGAGGGAAAGTACGAGAGGAACTCTTTATCATCATCTGCCAAACTTATGTGCACTGGATCCTTAAGCAGTCATCAAGAAGGGTTAAATATCTTTAGATTAATGCTTGTGTTTTTAAGGAATTGCTTGAAGCTAATTTCATTTCTCATCCCGCATCTTTGAAGTTTGTCAAAACTTGTAAAAATCATTGGAGCACCCTTACATTTCTCTTCAGGCTTAGAAAAGGAAACATTTTAATGCAACCTGTTATCATTTGGCAAATTGTTCATGTGCAGTGACGCAATCTGCATCCCCTATTTTTGGCTGAAATTGCACTGGGTGAGGATGGAAAAGTCAGGAATTTTAGTTCGAGAAAAGATTTCGATTGACATTTTCTCTCATGACTTTGCAGATCCTCACATTCCTTTTCCAGCTTGAAGGGACACATGTTTTAATAAAAGCTAGTAAACTTTCAGGAGACTGGCTACTTGAATTCTAGGAATAAGTCAACTAAATCCAATTCTCATGCCTATACAGTTAAGTGAAACGCAACTTTTGCTGTTTCTTTGATATTACTGGAATGAACATTAGTTAAATCTATAACAAGCAAACTGCTTCACTGGTTTTTCTGTAATGGTGCTGTGTATATAAACACATACAGCCATGACTTCTAATTTATACTCTTTGACAGTTTTTCACAATGTGTCCACGAAGTAGACAGTCTGAATAACCTTAAAATGTTTGGCCCGTACGGGGATCGAACCCGTGACCTTGGCGTTATTAGCACCACGCTCTAACCAGCTGAGCTAACTTGCCCATGTTTTACTATTGGTTACATGTTCTGCTGAGCAGGGTTTCATACACATCATGGTGATCGCTAAGTTATGTTCTCCAGTGAGTGAAAATCTGAAAAGGATCTTTGGAGCGTAAACAGACAAAAACGAGAAATCCAACACTGACCATCAGGGAATATAACCCTGGATGCTGTCCCTATGCTAAAGAGGACTGGCCTTCACTATGTTTACTCCAATTGATGTCAGGGATTTTTATTGTGAGAAAGCATTTTCAGCTATTTCTACTATCACGTCTTTGGACTTTCAGCAATCCCATATCCCTCTGCTCCGGGATCCCATGGTGTGGTCACCTGTCCAGATGTAGGCTGATATGTGGATCTGCTGTAGTTTAGAAGATTGAGACAAGAAGTTTTAAGTCTGCATGGGAAGTTTGCCTGAAAGCGTTGCAACCGAGTAAAGCAAAGAGAGAAGATGGAGGTAAAGTACGAGAGGAACTCTTTATCATCATCTGCCAAACTCATGTGCACTGGATCCTTAAGCAGTCATCAAGAAGGGTTAAATATCTTTAGATTAATGCTTGTGTTTTTAAGGAGTTGCTTCAAGCTAACTTCATTTCTCATCCCGCATCCTTGAAGTTTGTCAAAACTTGTAAAAATCATTGGAGCACCCTTACATTTCTCTTCAGGCTTAGAAAAGCAAACATTTTAATGCAACCTGTTATCATTTGGCAAATTGTTCATGTGCAGTGACGCAATCTGCATCCCCAATTTTTGGCTGAAATTGCACTGGATGAGGATGGAAAAGTCAAGAATTTTAGTTCGAGAAAAGATTTCCATTGACATTTTCTCTCATGACTTTGCAGATCCTCACATTCCTTTTGCAGCTTAAAGGGACAAATGTTTTAATAAAAGCTGGTAAACTTTCAGGAGACTGGCTACTTGAACTCTAGGAATAAGTCAACTAAATCCAATTCTCATGCCTAAACAGTTAAGTGAAACACAACTTTTGCTGTTTCTTTGATATTACTGGAATGAACATTAGTTAAATCTATAACAAGCAGACAAGCAAACTGCTTCACTGGTTTTTCTGTAATGGTGCTGTGTATATAAACACATACAGCCATGACTTTTAATTTATACTCTTTGACGGTTTTTCACAATGTGTCCACGAAGTAGACAGTCTGAATAACCTTAAAATGTTTGGCCCGTACGGGGATCGAACCCGCGACCTTGGCGTTATTAGCACCACGCTCTAACCAGCTGAGCTAACCGGCCCATGTTTTACTATTGGTTACATGTTCTGCTGAGCAGGGTTTCATACACATCATGGTGATCGCTAAGTTATGTTCTCCAGTGAGTGAAAATCTCAAAAGGATCTTTGGAGCGTAAACAGACAAAAACGAGAAATCCAACACTGACCATCAGGGAATATAACCCTGGATGCTGTCCCTATGCTAAAGAGGACTGGACTTCACTATGTTTACTCCAATTGATGTCAGGGATTTTTATTGTGAGAAAGCATTTTCAGCGATTTCTACTATCACGTCTTTGGACTTTCAGCAATCCCATTGCCCTCTGCTCCGGGATCCCATGGGGTGGTCACCTGTCCAGATGTAGGCTGATATGTGGATCTGCTGTAGTTTAGAAGATTGAGACAAGAAGTTTTAAGTCTGCATGGGAAGTTTGCCTGAAAGCGTTGCAACCGAGTAAAGCAAAGAGAGAAGATGGAGGTAAAGTACGAGAGGAACTCTTTATCATCATCTGCCAAACTCATGTGCACTGGATCCTTAAGCAGTCATCAAGAAGGGTTAAATATCTTTAGATTAATGCTTGTGTTTTTAAGGAATTGCTTGAAGCTAATTTCATTTCTCATCCCGCATCCTTGAAGTTTGTCAAAACTTGTAAAAATCATTATAGCACCCTTACATTTCTCTTCAGGCTTAGAAAAGGAAACATTTTAATGCAACCTGTTATCATTTGGCAAATTGTTCATGTGCAGTGATGCAATCTGCATCCCCTATTTTTGGCTGAAATTGCACTGGATGAGGATGGAAAAGTCAAGAATTTTAGTTCGAGAAAAGATTTCCATTGACATTTTCTCTCATGACTTTGCAGATCCTCACATTCCTTTTGCAGCTTGAAGGGACAAATGTTTTAATAAAAGCTGGTAAACTTTCAGGAGACTGGCTACTTGAACTCTAGGAATAAGTCAACTAAATCCAATTCTCATGCCTAAACAGTTAAATGAAACGCAACTTTTGCTGTTTCTTTGATATTACTGGAATGAACATTAGTTAAATCTATAACAAGCAGACAAGCAAACTGCTTCACTGGTTTTTCTGTAATGGTGCTGTGTATATAAACACATACAGCCATGACTTCTAATTTATACTCTTTGACGGTTTTTCACAATGTGTCCACGAAGTAGACAGTCTGAGTAACCTTAAAATGTTTGACCCGTACAGGGATCGAACCCGCGACCTTGGCGTTATTAGCACCACGCTCTAAACAGCTGAGCTAACTGGCCCATGTTTTACTCTTGGTTACATGTTCTGCTGAGCAGGGTTTCATACACATCATGGTGACCGCTAAGATATGTTCTCCAGTGAGTGAAAATCTCAAAAGGATCTTTGGAGCATAAACAGACAAAAACGAGAAATCCAACACTGACCATCAGGGAATATAACCCTGGATACTGTCCCTATGCTAAAGAGGACTGGCCTTTACTATGTTTACTCCAATTGATGTCAGGGATTTTTATTGTGAGAAAGCATTTTCAGCGATTTCTACTATCACGTCTTTGGACTTTCAGCAATCCCATTGCCCTCTGCTCCGGGATCCCATGGTGTGGTCACCTGTCCAGATGTAGGCTTATATGTGGATCTGCTGTAGTTTAGAATATTGAGACAAGAAGTTTTAAGTCTGCATGGGAAGTTTGCCTGAAAGCGTTGCAACCGAGTAAAGCAAAGAGAGAAGATGGAGGTAAAGTACGAGAGGAACTCTTTATCATCATCTGCCAAACTCATGTGCACTGGATCCGTAAGCAGTCATCAAGAAGGGTTAAATATCTTTTGATTAATGCTTGTGTTTTTAAGGAATTGCTTCAAGCTAATTTCATTTCTCATCCCGCATCCTTGAAGTTTGTCAAAACTTGTAAAAATCATTGGAGCACCCTTACATTTCTCTTCAGGCTTAGAAAAGGAAACATTTTAATGCAACCTGTTATCATTTCGCAAATTGTTCATGTGCAGTGACGTAATCTGCATCCCCTATTTTTGGCTGAAATTGCACTGGGTGAGGATGGAAAATTCAGGAATTTTAGTTCGAGAAAAGATTTCCATTGACATTTTCTCTCATGAC
This sequence comes from Mixophyes australis, assembly GCA_036250195.1. Taxonomy (NCBI): domain Eukaryota; kingdom Metazoa; phylum Chordata; class Amphibia; order Anura; family Limnodynastidae; genus Mixophyes; species Mixophyes australis. The sequence goes on from JAVHZZ010000002.1 coordinate 221,680,488, forward strand.
TTTGCAGATCCTCACATTCCTTTTCCAGCTTGAAGGGACAAATGTTTTAATAAAAGCTGGTAAACTTTTAGGAGACTGGCTACTTGAACTCTAGGAATAAGTCAACTAAATCCAATTCTCATGCCTAAACAGTTAAGTGAAACGCAACTTTTGCTGTTTCTTTGATATTACTGGAATGTACTATAGTTAAATCTATAACAAGCAGACAAGCAAACTGCTTCACTGGTTTTTCTGTAATGGTGCTGTGTATATAAACACATACAGCCATGACTTCTAATTTATACTCTTTGACGGTTTTTCACAATGTGTTCACGAAGTAGACAGTCTGAATAACCTTAAAATGTTTGGCCTGTACCGGGATCGAACCCGCGACCTTGGCGTTATTAGCACCACGCTCTAACCAGCTGAGCTAACCGGCCCATGTTTTACTATTGGTTACATGTTCTGCTGAGCAGGGTTTCATACACATAATGGTGATCGCTAAGTTATGTTCTCCAGTGAGTGAAAATCTCAAAAGGATCTTTGGAGCGTAAACAGACAAAAACGAGAAATCCAACACTGACCATCAGGGAATATAACCCTGGATGCTGTCCCATTGCTAAAGAGGACTGGACTTCACTATGTTTACTCCAAAAGTCAAGAATTTTAGTTCAAGAAAAGATTTCCATTGACATTTTCTCTCATGACTTTGCAGATCCTCACATTCCTTTTCCAGCTTGAAGGGACAAATGTTTTAATAAAAGCTGGTAAACTTTTAGGAGACTGGCTACTTGAACTCTAGGAATAAGTCAACTTAATCCAATTCTCATGCCTAAACAGTTAAGTGAAACGCAACTTTTGCTGTTTCTTTAATATTACTGGAATGAACATTAGTTAAATCTATAACAAGCAGACAAGCAAACTGCTTCACTGGTTTTTCTGTAATGGTGCTGTGTATATAAACACATACAGCCATGACTTTTAATTTATACTCTTTGACGGTTTTTCACAATGTGTCCACGAAGTAGACAGTCTGAATAACCTTAAAATGTTTGGCCCGTACGGGGATCGAAGCCGCGACCTTGGCGTTATTAGCACCACGCTCTAACCAGCTGAGCTAACCGGCCCATGTTTTACTATTGGTTACATGTTCTGCTGAGCAGGGTTTTATACACATCATGGTGATCGCTAAGTTATGTTCTCCAGTGAGTGAAAATCTCAAAAGGATCTTTGGAGCGTAAACAGACAAAAACGAGAAATCCAACACTGACCATCAGGGAATATAACCCTGGATGCTGTCCCTATGCTAAAGAGGACTGGACTTCTTTATGTTTACTCCAATTGATGTCAGGGATTTTTATTGTGAGAAAGCATTTTCAGCGATTTCTACTATCACGTCTTTGGACTTTCAGCAATCCCATTGCCCTCTGCTCCGGGATCCCATGGTGTGGTCACCTGTCCAGATGTAGGCTGATATGTGGATCTGCTGTAGTTTAGAAGATTGAGACAAGAAGTTTTAAGTCTGCATGGGAAGTTTGCCTGAAAGCGTTGCAACCGAGTAAAGCAAAGAGAGAAGATGGAGGTAAAGTACGAGAGGAACTCTTTATCATCATCTGCCAAACTCATGTGCACTGGATCCTTAAGCAGTCATCAAGAAGGGTTAAATATCTTTAGATTAATGCTTGTGTTTTTAAGGAATTGCTTGAAGCTAATTTCATTTCTCATCCCGCATCCTTGAAGTTTGTCAAAACTTGTAAAAATCATTATAGCACCCTTACATTTCTCTTCAGGCTTAGAAAAGGAAACATTTTAATGCAACCTGTTATCATTTGGCAAATTGTTCATGTGCAGTGATGCAATCTGCATCCCCTATTTTTGGCTGAAATTGCACTGGATGAGGATGGAAAAGTCAAGAATTTTAGTTCGAGAAAAGATTTCCATTGACATTTTCTCTCATGACTTTGCAGATCCTCACATTCCTTTTGCAGCTTGAAGGGACAAATGTTTTAATAAAGCTGGTAAACTTTCAGGAGACTGGCTACTTGAACTCTAGGAATAAGTCAACTAAATCCAATTCTCATGCCTAAACAGTTAAATGAAACGCAACTTTTGCTGTTTCTTTGATATTACTGGAATGAACATTAGTTAAATCTATAACAAACAGACAAGCAAACTGCTTCACTGGTTTTTCTGTAATGGTGCTGTGTATATAAACACATACAGCCATGACTTCTAATTTATACTCTTTGACGGTTTTTCACAATGTGTCCACGAAGTAGACAGTCTGAGTAACCTTAAAATGTTTGACCCGGACAGGGATCGAACCCGCGACCTTGGCGTTATTAGCACCACGCTCTAAACAGCTGAGCTAACTGGCCCATGTTTTACTCTTGGTTACATGTTCTGCTGAGCAGGGTTTCATACACATCATGGTGATCGCTAAGATATGTTCTCCAGTGAGTGAAAATCTCAAAAGGATCTTTGGAGCATAAACAGACAAAAACGAGAAATCCAACACTGACCATCAGGGAATATAACCCTGGATACTGTCCCTATGCTAAAGAGGACTGGCCTTTACTATGTTTACTCCAATTGATGTCAGGGATTTTTATTGTGAGAAAGCATTTTCAGCGATTTCTACTATCACGTCTTTGGACTTTCAGCAATCCCATTGCCCTCTGCTCCGGGATCCCATGGTGTGGTCACCTGTCCAGATGTAGGCTTATATGTGGATCTGCTGTAGTTTAGAATATTGAGACAAGAAGTTTTAAGTCTGCATGGGAAGTTTGCCTGAAAGCGTTGCAACCGAGTAAAGCAAAGAGAGAAGATGGAGGTAAAGTACGAGAGGAACTCTTTATCATCATCTGCCAAACTCATGTGCACTGGATCCGTAAGCAGTCATCAAGAAGGGTTAAATATCTTTTGATTAATGCTTGTGTTTTTAAGGAATTGCTTCAAGCTAATTTAATTTCTCATCCCGCATCCTTGAAGTTTGTCAAAACTTGTAAAAATCATTGGAGCACCCTTACATTTCTCTTCAGGCTTAGAAAAGGAAACATTTTAATGCAACCTGTTATCATTTGGCAAATTGTTCATGTGCAGTGATGCAATCTGCATCCCCTATTTTTGGCTGAAATTGCACTGGATGAGGATGGAAAAGTCAAGAATTTTAGTTCGAGAAAAGATTTCCATTGACATTTTCTCTCATGACTTTGCAGATCCTCACATTCCTTTTGCAGCTTGAAGGGACAAATGTTTTAATAAAAGCTGGTAAACTTTCAGGAGACTGGCTACTTGAACTCTAGGAATAAGTCAACTAAATCCAATTCTCATGCCTAAACAGTTAAATGAAACGCAACTTTTGCTGTTTCTTTGATATTACTGGAATGAACATTAGTTAAATCTATAACAAGCAGACAAGCAAACTGCTTCACTGGTTTTTCTGTAATGGTGCTGTGTATATAAACACATACAGCCATGACTTCTAATTTATACTCTTTGACGGTTTTTCACAATGTGTCCACGAAGTAGACAGTCTGAGTAACCTTAAAATGTTTGACCCGTACAGGGATCGAACCCGCGACCTTGGCGTTATTAGCACCACGCTCTAAACAGCTGAGCTAACTGGCCCATGTTTTACTCTTGGTTACATGTTCTGCTGAGCAGGGTTTCATACACATCATGGTGACCGCTAAGATATGTTCTCCAGTGAGTGAAAATCTCAAAAGGATCTTTGGAGCATAAACAGACAAAAACGAGAAATCCAACACTGACCATCAGGGAATATAACCCTGGATACTGTCCCTATGCTAAAGAGGACTGGCCTTTACTATGTTTACTCCAATTGATGTCAGGGATTTTTATTGTGAGAAAGCATTTTCAGCGATTTCTACTATCACGTCTTTGGACTTTCAGCAATCCCATTGCCCTCTGCTCCGGGATCCCATGGTGTGGTCACCTGTCCAGATGTAGGCTTATATGTGGATCTGCTGTAGTTTAGAATATTGAGACAAGAAGTTTTAAGTCTGCATGGGAAGTTTGCCTGAAAGCGTTGCAACCGAGTAAAGCAAAGAGAGAAGATGGAGGTAAAGTACGAGAGGAACTCTTTATCATCATCTGCCAAACTCATGTGCACTGGATCCGTAAGCAGTCATCAAGAAGGGTTAAATATCTTTTGATTAATGCTTGTGTTTTTAAGGAATTGCTTCAAGCTAATTTCATTTCTCATCCCGCATCCTTGAAGTTTGTCAAAACTTGTAAAAATCATTGGAGCACCCTTACATTTCTCTTCAGGCTTAGAAAAGGAAACATTTTAATGCAACCTGTTATCATTTCGCAAATTGTTCATGTGCAGTGACGTAATCTGCATCCCCTATTTTTGGCTGAAATTGCACTGGGTGAGGATGGAAAATTCAGGAATTTTAGTTCGAGAAAAGATTTCCATTGACATTTTCTCTCATGACTTTGCAGATCCTCACATTCCTTTTCCAGCTTGAAGGGACAAATGTTTTAATAAAAGCTGGTAAACTTTTAGGAGACTGGCTACTTGAACTCTAGGAATAAGTCAACTAAATCCAATTCTCATGCCTAAACAGTTAAGTGAAACGCAACTTTTGCTGTTTCTTTGATATTACTGGAATGAACTATAGTTAAATCTATAACAAGCAGACAAGCAAACTGCTTCACTGGTTTTTCTGTAATGGTGCTGTGTATATAAACACATACAGCCATGACTTCTAATTTATACTCTTTGACGGTTTTTCACAATGTGTTCACGAAGTAGACAGTCTGAATAACCTTAAAATGTTTGGCCTGTACCGGGATCGAACCCGCGACCTTGGCGTTATTAGCACCACGCTCTAACCAGCTGAGCTAACCGGCCCATGTTTTACTATTGGTTACATGTTCTGCTGAGCAGGGTTTCATACACATAATGGTGATCGCTAAGTTATGTTCTCCAGTGAGTGAAAATCTCAAAAGGATCTTTGGAGCGTAAACAGACAAAAACGAGAAATCCAACACTGACCATCAGGGAATATAACCCTGGATGCTGTCCCATTGCTAAAGAGGACTGGACTTCACTATGTTTACTCCAAAAGTCAAGAATTTTAGTTCAAGAAAAGATTTCCATTGACATTTTCTCTCATGACTTTGCAGATCCTCACATTCCTTTTCCAGCTTGAAGGGACAAATGTTTTAATAAAAGCTGGTAAACTTTTAGGAGACTGGCTACTTGAACTCTAGGAATAAGTCAACTTAATCCAATTCTCATGCCTAAACAGTTAAGTGAAACGCAACTTTTGCTGTTTCTTTAATATTACTGGAATGAACATTAGTTAAATCTATAACAAGCAGACAAGCAAACTGCTTCACTGGTTTTTCTGTAATGGTGCTGTGTATATAAACACATACAGCCATGACTTTTAATTTATACTCTTTGACGGTTTTTCACAATGTGTCCACGAAGTAGACAGTCTGAATAACCTTAAAATGTTTGGCCCGTACGGGGATCGAAGCCGCGACCTTGGCGTTATTAGCACCACGCTCTAACCAGCTGAGCTAACCGGCCCATGTTTTACTATTGGTTACATGTTCTGCTGAGCAGGGTTTCATACACATCATGGTGATCGCTAAGTTATGTTCTCCAGTGAGTGAAAATCTCAAAAGGATCTTTGGAGCGTAAACAGACAAAAACGAGAAATCCAACACTGACCATCAGGGAATATAACCCTGGATGCTGTCCCTATGCTAAAGAGGACTGGACTTCTTTATGTTTACTCCAATTGATGTCAGGGATTTTTATTGTGAGAAAGCATTTTCAGCGATTTCTACTATCACGTCTTTGGACTTTCAGCAATCCCATTGCCCTCTGCTCCGGGATCCCATGGTGTGGTCACCTGTCCAGATGTAGGCTGATATGTGGATCTGCTGTAGTTTAGAAGATTGAGACAAGAAGTTTTAAGTCTGCATGGGAAGTTTGCCTGAAAGCGTTGCAACCTAGTAAAGCAAAGAGAGAAGATGGAGGTAAAGTACGAGAGGAACTCTTTATCATCATCTGCCAAACTCATGTGCACTGGATCCTTAAGCAGTCATCAAGAAGGGTTAAATATCTTTAGATTAATGCTTGTGTTTTTAAGGAATTGCTTGAAGCTAATTTCATTTCTCATCCCGCATCCTTGAAGTTTGTCAAAACTTGTAAAAATCATTATAGCACCCTTACATTTCTCTTCAGGCTTAGAAAAGGAAACATTTTAATGCAACCTGTTATCATTTGGCAAATTGTTCATGTGCAGTGATGCAATCTGCATCCCCTATTTTTGGCTGAAATTGCACTGGATGAGGATGGAAAAGTCAAGAATTTTAGTTCGAGAAAAGATTTCCATTGACATTTTCTCTCATGACTTTGCAGATCCTCACATTCCTTTTGCAGCTTGAAGGGACAAATGTTTTAATAAAGCTGGTAAACTTTCAGGAGACTGGCTACTTGAACTCTAGGAATAAGTCAACTAAATCCAATTCTCATGCCTAAACAGTTAAATGAAACGCAACTTTTGCTGTTTCTTTGATATTACTGGAATGAACATTAGTTAAATCTATAACAAACAGACAAGCAAACTGCTTCACTGGTTTTTCTGTAATGGTGCTGTGTATATAAACACATACAGCCATGACTTCTAATTTATACTCTTTGACGGTTTTTCACAATGTGTCCACGAAGTAGACAGTCTGAGTAACCTTAAAATGTTTGACCCGTACAGGGATCGAACCCGCGACCTTGGCGTTATTAGCACCACGCTCTAAACAGCTGAGCTAACTGGCCCATGTTTTACTCTTGGTTACATGTTCTGCTGAGCAGGGTTTCATACACATCATGGTGATCGCTAAGATATGTTCTCCAGTGAGTGAAAATCTCAAAAGGATCTTTGGAGCATAAACAGACAAAAACGAGAAATCCAACACTGACCATCAGGGAATATAACCCTGGATACTGTCCCTATGCTAAAGAGGACTGGCCTTTACTATGTTTACTCCAATTGATGTCAGGGATTTTTATTGTGAGAAAGCATTTTCAGCGATTTCTACTATCACGTCTTTGGACTTTCAGCAATCCCATTGCCCTCTGCTCCGGGATCCCATGGTGTGGTCACCTGTCCAGATGTAGGCTTATATGTGGATCTGCTGTAGTTTAGAATATTGAGACAAGAAGTTTTAAGTCTGCATGGGAAGTTTGCCTGAAAGCGTTGCAACCGAGTAAAGCAAAGAGAGAAGATGGAGGTAAAGTACGAGAGGAACTCTTTATCATCATCTGCCAAACTCATGTGCACTGGATCCGTAAGCAGTCATCAAGAAGGGTTAAATATCTTTTGATTAATGCTTGTGTTTTTAAGGAATTGCTTCAAGCTAATTTAATTTCTCATCCCGCATCCTTGAAGTTTGTCAAAACTTGTAAAAATCATTGGAGCACCCTTACATTTCTCTTCAGGCTTAGAAAAGGAAACATTTTAATGCAACCTGTTATCATTTCGCAAATTGTTCATGTGCAGTGACGTAATCTGCATCCCCTATTTTTGGCTGAAATTGCACTGGGTGAGGATGGAAAATTCAGGAATTTTAGTTCGAGAAAAGATTTCCATTGACATTTTCTCTCATGACTTTGCAGATCCTCACATTCCTTTTCCAGCTTGAAGGGACAAATGTTTTAATAAAAGCTGGTAAACTTTTAGGAGACTGGCTACTTGAACTCTAGGAATAAGTCAACTAAATCCAATTCTCATGCCTAAACAGTTAAGTGAAACGCAACTTTTGCTGTTTCTTTGATATTACTGGAATGAACATTAGTTAAATCTATAACAAGCAGACAAGCAAACTGCTTCACTGGTTTTTCTGTAATGGTGCTGTGTATATAAACACAAACAGCCATGACTATTAATTTATACTCTTTGACGGTTTTTTACAATGTGTTCACGAAGTAGACAGTCTGAATAACCTTAAAATGTTTAGCCTGTACGGGGATCGAACCCGCGACCTTGGCGTTATTAGCACCACGCTCTAACCAGCTGAGCTAACCGGCCCATGTTTAACTATTGGTTACATGTTCTGCTGAGCAGGGTTTCATACACATCATGGTGATCGCTAAGTTATGTTCTCCAGTGAGTGAAAATCTCAAAAGGATCTTTGGAGCGTAAACAGACAAAAACGAGAAATCCAACACTGACCATCAGGGAATATAACCCTGGATGCTGTCCCTATGCTAAAGAGGACTGGACTTCACTATGTTTACTCCAATTGATGTCAGGGATTTTTATTGTGAGAAAGCATTTTCAGCGATTTCTACTATCACGTCTTTGGACTTTCAGCAATCCCATTGCCCTCTGCTCCGGGATCCCATGGTGTGGTCACCTGTCCAGATGTAGGCTGATATGTGGATCTGCTGTAGTTTAGAAGATTGAGACAAGAAGTTTTAAGTCTGCATGGGAAGTTTGCCTGAAAGCGTTGCAACCGAGTAAAGCAAAGAGAGAAGATGGAGGTAAAGTACGAGAGGAACTCTTTATCATCATCTGCCAAACTCATGTGCACTGGATCCTTAAGCAGTCATCAAGAAGGGTTAAATATCTTTAGATTAATGCTTGTGTTTTTAAGGAGTTGCTTCAAGCTAATTTCATTTCTCATCCCGCATCCTTGAAGTTTGTCAAAACTTGTAAAAATCATTGGAGCACCCTTACATTTCTCTTCAGGCTTAGAAAAGGAAACATTTTAATGCAACCTGTTATCATTTCGCAAATTGTTCATGTGCAGTGACGTAATCTGCATCCCCTATTTTTGGCTGAAATTGCACTGGGTGAGGATGGAAAATTCAGGAATTTTAGTTCGAGAAAAGATTTCCATTGACATTTTCTCTCATGACTTTGCAGATCCTCACATTCCTTTTCCAGCTTGAAGGGACAAATGTTTTAATAAAAGCTGGTAAACTTTTAGGAGACTGGCTACTTGAACTCTAGGAATAAGTCAACTAAATCCAATTCTCATGCCTAAACAGTTAAGTGAAACGCAACTTTTGCTTTTTCTTTGATATTACTGGAATGAACATTAGTTAAATCTATAACAAGCAAACTGCTTCACTGGTTTTTCTGTAATGGTGCTGTGTATATAAACACATACAGCCATAACTTCTAATTTATACTCTTTGACGGTTTTTCACAATGTGTCCACGAAGTAGACAGTCTGAATAACCTTAAAATGTTTGGCCCGTACGGGGATCGAACCCGCGACCTTGGCGTTATTAGCACCACGCTCTAACCAGCTGTTTTACTCTTGGTTACATCTTCTGCTGAGCAGGGTTTCATACACATCATGGTGATCGCTAAGATACGTTCTCCAGTGAGTGAAAATCTCAAAAGGATCTTTGGAGCGTAAACAGACAAAAACGAGAAATCCAACACTGACCATCAGGGAATATAACCCTGGATGCTGTCCCTATGCTAAAGAGGACTGGCCTTCACTATGTTTACTCCAATTGATGTCAGGGATTTTTATTGTGAGAAAGCATTTTCGGCTATTTCTACTATCACGTCTTTGGACTTTCAGCAATCCCATATCCCTCTGCTCCGGGATCCCATGGTGTGGTCACCTGTCCAGATGTAGGCTGATATGTGGATCTGCTGTAGTTTAGAAGATTGAGACAAGAAGTTTTAAGTCTGCATGGGAAGTTTGCCTGAAAGCGTTGCAACCGAGTAAAGCAAAGAGAGAAGATGGAGGTAAAGTACGAGAGGAACTCTTTATCATCATCTGCCAAACTCATGTGCACTGGATCCGTAAGCAGTCATCAAGAAGGGTTAAATATCTTTAGATTAATGGTTGTGTTTTTAAGGAATTGCTTCAAGCTAACTTCATTTCTCATCCCGCATCCTTGAAGTTTGTCAAAACTTGTAAAAATCATTGGAGCACCCTTACATTTCTCTTCAGGCTTAGAAAAGGAAACATTTTAATGCAACCTGTTATCATTTATCAAATTGTTCATGTGCAGTGACGCAATCTGCATCCCCTATTTTTGGCTGAAATTGCACTGGGTGAGGATGGAAAAGTCAGGAATTTTAGTTCGAGAAAAGATTTCCATTGACATTTTCTCTCATGACTTTGCAGATCCTCACATTCCTTTTCCAGCTTGAAGGGACAAATGTTTTAATAATAGCTAGTAAACTTTCAGGAGACTGGCTACTTGAATTCTAGGAATAAGTCAACTAAATCCAATTCTCATGCCTTTACAGTTAAGTGAAATGCAACTTTTGCTTTTTCTTTGATATTACTGGAATGAACATTAGTTAAATCTATAACAAGCAAACTGCTTCACTGGTTTTTCTGTAATGGTGCTGTGTATATAAACACATACAGCCATGACTTCTAATTTATACTCTTTGATGGTTTTTCACAATGTGTCCACGAAGTAGACAGTCTGAATAACCTTAAAATGTTTGGCACATACAGGGATCGAACCCGTGATACGGGGATAGCACCACGCTCTAACCAGCTGAGCTAACCAGCCCATGGTTTACTACTGGTTACTGGTTCTGCTGAGCAGGGTTTCATACACATCATGGTGACCGCTAAGATATGTTCTCCAGTGAATGAAAATCTCAAAAGGATCTTTGGAGTGTAAACAGACAAAAACGAGAAATCCAACACTGACCATCAGGGAATATAACCCTGGATGCTGTCCCTATGCTAAAGAGGACTGGCCTTCACTATGTTTACTCCAATTGATGTCAGGGATTTTTATTGTGAGAAAGCATTTTCAGCGATTTCTACTATCACGTCTTTGGACTTTCAGCAATCCCATTGCCCTCTGCTCCGGGATCCCATGGTGTGGTCACCTGTCCAGATGTAGGCTGATATGTGGATCTGCTGTAGTTTAGAAGATTGAGACAAGAAGTTTTAAATCTGCATGGGAAGTTTGCCTGAAAGCGTTGCAACTGAGTAAAGCAAAGAGAGAAGATGGAGGTAAAGTACGAGAGGAACTCTTTATCATCATCTGCCAAACTCATGTGCACTGGATCCTTAAGCAGTCATCAAGAAGGGTTAAATATCTTTAGATTAATGCTTGTGTTTTTAAGGAGTTGCTTCAAGCTAATTTCATTTCTCATCCCGCAACCTTGAAGTTTGTCAAAACTTGTAAAAATCATTGGAGCACCCTTACATTTCTCTTCAGGCTTAGAAAAGGAAACATTTTAATGCAACCTGTTATCATTTGGCAAATTGTTCATGTGCAGTGACGCAATCTGCATCCCCTATTTTTGGCTGAAATTGCACTGGGTGAGGATGTAAAAGTCAGGAATTTTAGTTCGAGAAAAGATTTCCATTGACATTTTCTCTCATGACTTTGCAGATCCTCACATTCCTTTTCCAGCTTGAAGGGACAAATGTTTTAATAAAAGCTAGTAAACTTTCAGGAGACTGGCTACTTGAATTCTAGGAATAAGTCAACTAAATCCAATTCTCATGCCTATACAGTTAAGTGAAACGCAACCTTTGCTTTTTCTTTGATATTACTGGAATGAACATTAGTTAAATCTATAACAAGCAAACTGCTTCACTGGTTTTTCTGTAATGGTGCTGTGTATATAAACACATACAGCCATGACTTCTAATTTATACTCTTTGATGGTTTTTCACAATGTGTCCACGAAGTAGACAGTCTGAATAACCTTAAAATGTTTGGCACATACGGGGATCGAACCAGTGATACGGGGATAGCACCACGCTCTAACCAGCTGAGCTAACCAGCCCATGGTTTACTACTGGTTACTTGTTCTGCTGAGCAGGGTTTCATACACATCATGGTGACCGCTAAGATATGTTCTCCAGTGAATGAAAATCTCAAAAGGATCTTTGGAGTGTAAACAGACAAAAACGAGAAATCCAACACTGACCATCAGGGAATATAACCCTGGATGCTGTCCCTATGCTAAAGAGGACTGGCCTTCACTATGTTTACTCCAATTGATGTCAGGGATTTTTATTGTGAGAAAGCATTTTCAGCGATTTCTACTATCACGTCTTTGGACTTTCAGCAACCCCATTGCCCTCTGCTCCGGGATCCCATGGTGTGGTCACCTGCCTAGATGTAGGCTGATATGTGGATGTGCTGTAGTTTAGAAGATTGAGACAAGAAGTTTTAAATCTGCATGGGAAGTTTGCCTGAAAGCGTTGCAACCGAGTAAAGCAAAGAGAGAAGATGGAGGTAAAGTACGAGAGGAACTCTTTATCATCATCTGCCAAACTCATGTGCACTGGATCCTTAAGCAGTCATCAAGAAGGGTTAAATATCTTTAGATTAATGCTTGTGTTTTTAAGGAGTTGCTTCAAGCTAATTTCATTTCTCATCCCGCAACCTTGAAGTTTGTCAAAACTTGTAAAAATCATTGGAGCACCCTTACATTTCTCTTCAGGCTTAGAAAAGGAAACATTTTAATGCAACCTGTTATCATTTGGCAAATTGTTCATGTGCAGTGACGCAATCTGCATCCCCTATTTTTGGCTGAAATTGCACTGGGTGAGGATGGAAAAGTCAGGAATTTTAGTTCAAGAAAAGATTTCCATTGACATTTTCTCTCATGACTTTGCAGATCCTCACATTCCTTTTCCAGCTTGAAGGGACAAATGTTTTAATAAAAGCTGTTAAACTTTCAGGAGACTGGCTACTTGAATTCTAGGAATAAGTCAACTAAATCCAATTCTCATGCCTATACAGTTAAGTGAAACGCAACTTTTGCTTTTTCTTTGATATTACTGGAATGAACATTAGTTAAATCTATAACAAGCAAACTGCTTCACTGGTTTTTCTGTAATGGTGCTGTGTATATAAACACATACAGCCATGACTTCTAATTTATACTCTTTGATGGTTTTTCACAATGTGTCCACGAAGTAGACAGTCTGAATAACCTTAAAATGTTTGGCACATTCGGGGATCGAACCCGTGATACGGGGATAGCACCACGCTCTAACCAGCTGAGCTAACCGGCCCATGTTTTACTCTTGGTTACATCTTCTGCTGAGCAGGGTTTCATACACATCATGGTGATCGCTAAGATACGTTCTCCAGTGAGTGAAAATCTCAAAAGGATCTTTGGAGCGTAAACAGACAAAAACGAGAAATCCAACACTGACCATCAGGGAATATAACCCTGGATGCTGTCCCTATGCTAAAGAGGACTGGCCTTCACTATGTTTACTCCAATTGATGTCAGGGATTTTTATTGTGAGAAAGCATTTTCAGCTATTTCTACTATCACGTCTTTGGACTTTCAGCAATCCCATATCCCTCTGCTCCGGGATCCCATGGTGTGGTCACCTGTCCAGATGTAGGCTGATATGTGGATCTGCTGTAGTTTAGAAGATTGAGACAAGAAGTTTTAAGTCTGCATGGGAAGTTTGCCTGAAAGCGTTGCAACCGAGTAAAGCAAAGAGAGAAGATGGAGGTAAAGTACGAGAGGAACTCTTTATCATCATCTGCCAAACTCATGTGCACTGGATCCGTAAGCAGTCATCAAGAAGGGTTAAATATCTTTAGATTAATGCTTGTGTTTTTAAGGAATTGCTTCAAGCTAATTTCATTTCTCATCCCGCATCCTTGAAGTTTGTCAAAACTTGTAAAAATCATTTGAGCACCCTTACATTTCTCTTCAGGCTTAGAAAAGGAAACATTTTAATGCAACCTGTTATCATTTGGCAAATTGTTCATGTGCAGTGACGCAATCTGCATCCCCTATTTTTGGCTGAAATTGCACTGGGTGAGGATGGAAAAGTCAGGAATTTTAGTTCGAGAAAAGATTTCCATTGACATTTTCTCTCATGACTTTGCAGATCCTCACATTCCTTTTCCAGCTTGAAGGGACAAATGTTTTAATAAAAGCTAGTAAACTTTCAGGAGACTGGCTACTTGAATTCTAGGAATAAGTCAACTAAATCCAATTCTCATGCCTATACAGTTAAGTGAAACGCAACTTTTGCTTTTTCTTTGATATTACTGGAATGAACATTAGTTAAATCTATAACAAGCAAACTGCTTCACTGGTTTTTCTGTAATGGTGCTGTGTATATAAACACATATAGCCATGACTTCTAATTTATACTCTTTGACGGTTTTTCACAATGTGTCCACGAAGTAGACAGTCTGAATAACCTTAAAATGTTTGGCCCGTACGGGGATCGAACCCGCGACCTTGGTGTTATTAGCACCACGCTCTAACCAGCTGAGCTAACCGGCCCATGTTTTACTCTTGGTTACATGTTCTGCTGAGCAGGGTTTCATACACATCATGGTGATCGCTAAGTTATGTTCTCCAGTGAATGAAAATCTCAAAAGGATCTTTGGAGTGTAAACAGACAAAAACGAGAAATCCAACACTGACCATCAGGGAATATAACCCTGGATGCTGTCCCTATGCTAAAGAGGACTGGCCTTCACTATGTTTACTCCAATTGATGTCAGGGATTTTTATTGTGAGAAAGCATTTTCAGCGATTTCTACTATCACGTCTTTGGACTTTCAGCAACCCCATTGCCCTCTGCTCCGGGATCCCATGGTGTGGTCACCTGTCCAGATGTAGGCTGATATGTGGATGTGCTGTAGTTTAGATGATTGAGACAAGAAGTTTTAAGTCTGCATGGGAAGTTTGCCTGAAAGCGTTGCAACCGAGTAAAGCAAAGAGAGAAGATGGAGGTAAAGTACGAGAGGAACTCTTTATCATCATCTGCCAAACTCATGTGCACTGGATCCTTAAGCAGTCATCAAGAAGGGTTAAATATCTTTAGATTAATGCTTGTGTTTTTAAGGAGTTGCTTCAAGCTAATTTCATTTCTCATCCCGCAACCTTGAAGTTTGTCAAAACTTGTAAAAATCATTGGAGCACCCTTACATTTCTCTTCAGGCTTAGAAAAGGAAACATTTTAATGCAACCTGTTATCATTTGGCAAATTGTTCATGTGCAGTGACGCAATCTGCATCCCCTATTTTTGGCTGAAATTGCACTGGGTGAGGATGGAAAAGTCAGGAATTTTAGTTCAAGAAAAGATTTCCATTGACATTTTCTCTCATGACTTTGCAGATCCTCACATTCCTTTTCCAGCTTGAAGGGACAAATGTTTTAATAAAAGCTGTTAAACTTTCAGGAGACTGGCTACTTGAATTCTAGGAATAAGTCAACTAAATCCAATTCTCATGCCTATACAGTTAAGTGAAACGCAACTTTTGCTTTTTCTTTGATATTACTGGAATGAACATTAGTTAAATCTATAACAAGCAAACTGCTTCACTGGTTTTTCTGTAATGGTGCTGTGTATATAAACACATACAGCCATGACTTCTAATTTATACTCTTTGATGGTTTTTCACAATGTGTCCACGAAGTAGACAGTCTGAATAACCTTAAAATGTTTGGCACATTCGGGGATCGAACCCGTGATACGGGGATAGCACCACGCTCTAACCAGCTGAGCTAACCGGCCCATGTTTTACTCTTGGTTACATCTTCTGCTGAGCAGGGTTTCATACACATCATGGTGATCGCTAAGATACGTTCTCCAGTGAGTGAAAATCTCAAAAGGATCTTTGGAGCGTAAACAGACAAAAACGAGAAATCCAACACTGACCATCAGGGAATATAACCCTGGATGCTGTCCCTATGCTAAAGAGGACTGGCCTTCACTATGTTTACTCCAATTGATGTCAGGGATTTTTATTGTGAGAAAGCATTTTCAGCTATTTCTACTATCACGTCTTTGGACTTTCAGCAATCCCATATCCCTCTGCTCCGGGATCCCATGGTGTGGTCACCTGTCCAGATGTAGGCTGATATGTGGATCTGCTGTAGTTTAGAAGATTGAGACAAGAAGTTTTAAGTCTGCATGGGAAGTTTGCCTGAAAGCGTTGCAACCGAGTAAAGCAAAGAGAGAAGATGGAGGTAAAGTACGAGAGGAACTCTTTATCATCATCTGCCAAACTCATGTGCACTGGATCCGTAAGCAGTCATCAAGAAGGGTTAAATATCTTTAGATTAATGCTTGTGTTTTTAAGGAATTGCTTCAAGCTAATTTCATTTCTCATCCCGCATCCTTGAAGTTTGTCAAAACTTGTAAAAATCATTTGAGCACCCTTACATTTCTCTTCAGGCTTAGAAAAGGAAACATTTTAATGCAACCTGTTATCATTTGGCAAATTGTTCATGTGCAGTGACGCAATCTGCATCCCCTATTTTTGGCTGAAATTGCACTGGGTGAGGATGGAAAAGTCAGGAATTTTAGTTCGAGAAAAGATTTCCATTGACATTTTCTCTCATGACTTTGCAGATCCTCACATTCCTTTTCCAGCTTGAAGGGACAAATGTTTTAATAAAAGCTAGTAAACTTTCAGGAGACTGGCTACTTGAATTCTAGGAATAAGTCAACTAAATCCAATTCTCATGCCTATACAGTTAAGTGAAACGCAACTTTTGCTT
The DNA here is from genome assembly GCA_036250195.1 of Mixophyes australis. Classification (NCBI taxonomy): domain Eukaryota; kingdom Metazoa; phylum Chordata; class Amphibia; order Anura; family Limnodynastidae; genus Mixophyes; species Mixophyes australis. The sequence goes on from JAVHZZ010000002.1 coordinate 221,696,960, forward strand.
TTTCTTTGATATTACTGGAATGAACATTAGTTAAATCTATAACAAGCAAACTGCTTCACTGGTTTTTCTGTAATGGTGCTGTGTATATAAACACATATAGCCATGACTTCTAATTTATACTCTTTGACGGTTTTTCACAATGTGTCCACGAAGTAGACAGTCTGAATAACCTTAAAATGTTTGGCCCGTACGGGGATCGAACCCGCGACCTTGGTGTTATTAGCACCACGCTCTAACCAGCTGAGCTAACCGGCCCATGTTTTACTCTTGGTTACATGTTCTGCTGAGCAGGGTTTCATACACATCATGGTGATCGCTAAGTTATGTTCTCCAGTGAATGAAAATCTCAAAAGGATCTTTGGAGTGTAAACAGACAAAAACGAGAAATCCAACACTGACCATCAGGGAATATAACCCTGGATGCTGTCCCTATGCTAAAGAGGACTGGCCTTCACTATGTTTACTCCAATTGATGTCAGGGATTTTTATTGTGAGAAAGCATTTTCAGCGATTTCTACTATCACGTCTTTGGACTTTCAGCAACCCCATTGCCCTCTGCTCCGGGATCCCATGGTGTGGTCACCTGTCCAGATGTAGGCTGATATGTGGATGTGCTGTAGTTTAGATGATTGAGACAAGAAGTTTTAAGTCTGCATGGGAAGTTTGCCTGAAAGCGTTGCAACCGAGTAAAGCAAAGAGAGAAGATGGAGGTAAAGTACGAGAGGAACTCTTTATTATCATCTGCCAAACTCATGTGCACTGGATCCTTAAGCAGTCATCAAGAAGGGTTAAATATCTTTAGATTAATGTATGTGTTTTTAAGGAATTGCTTCAAGCTAACTTCATTTCTCATCCCGCATCCTTGAAGTTTGTCAAAACTTGTAAAAATCATTGGAGCACCCTTACATTTCTCTTCAGGCTTAGAAAAGGAAACATTTTAATGCAACTTGTTATCATTTGGCAAATTGTTCATGTGCAGTGACGTAATCTGCATCCCCTATTTTTGGCTGAAATTGCACTGGATGAGGATGGAAAAGTCAAGAATTTTAGTTCGAGAAAAGATTTCCATTGACATTTTCTCTCATGACTTTGCAGATCCTCACATTCCTTTTCCAGCTTGAAGGGACAAATGTTTTAATAAAAGCTGGTAAACTTTTAGGAGACTGGCTACTTGAACTCTAGGAATAAGTCAACTAAATCCAATTCTCATGCCTAAACAGTTGAGTGAAACGCAACTTTTGCTGTTTCTTTGATATTACTGGAATGAACATTAGTTAAATCTATAACAAGCAGACAAGCAAACTGCTTCACTGGTTTTTCTGTAATGGTGCTGTGTATATAAACACATACAGCTATGACTTCTAATTTATACTCTTTGACGGTTCTTCACAATCTGTCCACGAAGTAGACAGTCTGAATAACCTTAAAATGTTTGGCCCGTAAGAGGATCGAACCCGCGACCGTGGCGTTATTAGCACCACGCTCTAACCAGCTGAGCTAACCGGCCCATGTTTTACTCTTGGTTACATCTTCTGATGAGCAGGGTTTCATACACATCATGGTGATCGCTAAGATACGTTCTCCAGTGAGTGAAAATCTCAAAAGGATCTTTGGAGCGTAAACAGACAAAAACGAGAAATCCAACACTGACCATCAGGGAATATAACCCTGGATGCTGTCCCTATGCTAAAGAGGACTGGCCTTCACTATGTTTACTCCAATTGATGTCAGGGATTTTTATTGTGAGAAAGCATTTTCAGCTATTTCTACTATCACGTCTTTGGACTTTCAGCAATCCCATATCCCTCTGCTCCGGGATCCCATGGTGTGGTCACCTGTCCAGATGTAGGCTGATATGTGGATCTGCTGTAGTTTAGAAGATTGAGACAAGAAGTTTTAAGTCTGCATGGGAAGTTTGCCTGAAAGCGTTGCAACCGAGTAAAGCAAAGAGAGAAGATGGAGGTAAAGTACGAGAGGAACTCTTTATCATCATCTGCCAAACTCATGTGCACTGGATCCGTAAGCAGTCATCAAGAAGGGTTAAATATCTTTAGATTAATGCTTGTGTTTTTAAGGAATTGCTTCAAGCTAATTTCATTTCTCATCCCGCATCCTTGAAGTTTGTCAAAACTTGTAAAAATCATTTGAGCACCCTTACATTTCTCTTCAGGCTTAGAAAAGGAAACATTTTAATGCAACCTGTTATCATTTGGCAAATTGTTCATGTGCAGTGACGCAATCTGCATCCCCTATTTTTGGCTGAAATTGCACTGGGTAAGGATGGAAAAGTCAGGAATTTTAGTTCGAGAAAAGATTTCCATTGACATTTTCTCTCATGACTTTGCAGATCCTCACATTCCTTTTCCAGCTTGAAGGGACAAATGTTTTAATAAAAGCTAGTAAACTTTCAGGAGACTGGCTACTTGAATTCTAGAAATAAGTCAACTAAATCCAGATCTCATGCCTATACAGTTAAGTGAAACGCAACTTTTGCTTTTTCTTTGATATTACTGGAATGAACATTAGTTAAATCTATAACAAGCAAACTGCTTCACTGGTTTTTCTGTAATGGTGCTGTGTATATAGACACATATAGCCATGACTTCTAATTTATACTCTTTGACGGTTTTTCACAATGTGTCCACGAAGTAGACAGTCTGAATAACCTTAAAATGTTTGGCCCATACGGGGATCGAACCTGCGACCTTGGTGTTATTAGCACCACGCTCTAACCAGCTGAGCTAACCGGCCCATGTTTTACTCTTGGTTACATGTTCTGCTGAGCAGGGTTTCATACACATCATGGTGATCGCTAAGTTATGTTCTCCAGTGAGTGAAAATCTCAAAAGAATCTTTGGAGCGTAAACAGACAAAAACGAGAAATTCAACACTGACCATCAGGGAATATAACCCTGGATGCTGTCCCTATGCTAAAGAGGACTGGCCTTCACTATGTTTACTCCAATTGATGTCAGGGATTTTTATTGTGAGAAAGCATTTTCAGCGATTTCTACTATCACTTCTTTGGACTTTCAGCAATCCCATTGCCCTCTGCTCCGGGATCCCATGGTGTGGTCACCTGTCCAGATGTAGGCTGATATGTGGATGTGCTGTAGTTTAGAAGATTGAGACAAGAAGTTTTAAATCTGCATGGGAAGTTTGCCTGAAAGCGTTGCAACCGAGTAAAGCAAAGAGAGAAGATGGAGGTAAAGTACGAGAGGAACTCTTTATCATCATCTGCCAAACTCATGTGCACTGGATCCTTAAGCAGTCATCAAGAAGGGTTAAATATCTTTAGATTAATGCTTGTGTTTTTAAGGAATTGCTTCAAGCTAACTTCATTTCTCATCCCGCATCCTTGAAGTTTGTCAAAACTTGTAAAAATCATTGGAGCACCCTTACATTTCTCTTCAGGCTTAGAAAAGGAAACATTTTAATGCAACCTGTTATCATTTGGCAAATTGTTCATGTGCAATGACGCAATCTGCATCCCCTATTTTTGGCTGAAATTGCACTGGGTGAGGATGGAAAAGTCAAGAATTTTAGTTCGAGAAAAGACTTCCATTGACATTTTCTCTCATGACTTTGCAGATCCTCACATTCCTTTTGCAGCTTGAAGGGACAAATGTTTTAATAAAAGCTGGTAAACTTTCAGGAGACTGGCTACTTGAACTCTAGGAATAAGTCAACTAATTCCAATTCTCATGCCTAAACAGTTAAGTGAAATGCAACTTTTGCTGTTTCTTTGATATAACTGGAATGAACATTAGTTAAATCTATAACAAGCAGACAAGCAAACTGCTTCACTGGTTTTTCTGTAATGGTGCTGTGTATATAAACACAAACAGCCATGACTTCTAATTTATACTCTTTGACGGTTTTTTACAATGTGTTCACGAAGTAGACAGTCTGAATAACCTTAAAATGTTTGGTCAGTACGGGGATCGAACCCGCGACCTTGGCGTTATTAGCACCACGCTCTAACCAGCTGAGGTAACTGGCCCATGTTTTACTATTGGTTACATGTTCTGCTGAGCAGGGTTTCATACACATCATGGTGATCGCTAAGTTATGTTCTCCAGTGAGTGAAAATCTCAAAAGGATCTTTGGAGCGTAAACAGACAAAAACGAGAAATCCAACACTGACCATCAGGGAATATAACCCTGGATGCTGTCCCTATGCTAAAGAGGACTGGACTTCACTATGTTTACTCCAATTGATGTCAGGGATTTTTATTGTGAGAAAGCATTTTCAGCGATTTCTACTATCACGTCTTTGGACTTTCAGCAATCCCATTGCCCTCTGCTCCGGGATCCCATGGTGTGGTCACCTGTCCAGATGTAGGCTGATATGTGGATCTGCTGTAGTTTAGAAGATTGAGACAAGAAGTTTTAAGTCTGCATGGGAAGTTTGCCTGAAAGCGTTGCAACCGAGTAAAGCAAAGAGAGAAGATGGAGGTAAAGTACGAGAGGAACTCTTTATCATCATCTGCCAAACTCATGTGCACTGGATCCTTAAGCAGTCATCAAGAAGGGTTAAATATCTTTAGATTAATGCTTGTGTTTTTAAGGAATTGCTTGAAGCTAATTTCATTTCTCATCCCGCATCCTTGAAGTTTGTCAAAACTTGTAAAAATCATTGGAGCACCCTTACATTTCTCTTAAGGCTTAGAAAAGGTAATATTTTAATGCAACCTGTTATCATTTCGCAAATTGTTCATGTGCAGTGACGCAATCTGCATCCCTATTTTTGGCTGAAATTGCACTGGATGAGGATGGAAAAGTCAAGAATTTTAGTTCGAGAAAAGATTTCCATTGACATTTTCTCTCATGACTTTGCAGATCCTCACATTCCTTTTCCAGCTTGAAGGGACAAATGTTTTAATAAAAGCTGGTAAACTTTTAGGAGACTGGCTACTTGAACTCTAGGAATAAGTCAACTAAATCCAATTCTCATGCCTAAACAGTTAAGTGAAACGCAACTTTTGCTGTTTCTTTGATATTACTGGAATGAACATTAGTTAAATCTATAACAAGCAGACAAGCAAACTGCTTCACTGGTTTTTCTGTAGTGGTGCTGTGTATATAAACACATACAGCCATGACTTCTAATTTATACTCTTTGACGGTTTTTCACAATGTGTTCACGAAGTAGACAGTCTGAATAACCTTAAAATGTTTGGCCCGTACGGGGATCGGACCTGCGACCTTGGTGTTATTAGCACCACGCTCTAACCAGCTGAGCTAACCGGCCCATGTTTTACTATTGGTTACATGTTCTGCTGAGCAGGGTTTCATACACATCATGGTGATCGCTAAGTTATGTTCTCCAGTGAGTGAAAATCTCAAAAGGATCTTTGGAGCGAAAACAGACAAAAACGAGAAATCCAACACTGACCATCAGGGAATATAACCCTGGATGCTGTCCCTATGCTAAAGAGGACTGGACTTCACTATGTTTACTCCAAAAGTCAAGAATTTTAGTTCGAGAAAAGATTTCCATTGACATTTTCTCTCATGACTTTGCAGATCCTCACATTCCTTTTCCATCTTGAAGGGACAAATGTTTTAATAAAAGCTGGTAAACTTTTAGGAGACTGGCTACTTGAACTCTAGGAATAAGTCAACTAAATCCAATTCTCATGCCTAAACAGTTAAGTGAAACGCAACTTTTGCTGTTTCTTTGATATTACTGGAATGAACATTAGTTAAATCTATAACAAGCAGACAAGCAAACTGCTTCACTGGTTTTTCTGTAATGGTGCTGTGTATATAAACACAAACAGCCATGACTTCTAATTTATACTCTTTGACGGTTTTTTACAATGTGTTCACGAAGTAGACAGTCTGAATAACCTTAAAAAGTTTGGCCCGTACGGGGATCGAACCTGCGACCTTGGCGTTATTAGCACCACGCTCTAACCAGCTGAGCTAACCAGCCCATGTTTTACTATTGGTTACATGTTCTGCTGAGCAGGGTTTCATACACATCATGGTGATCGCTAAGATACGTTCTCCAGTGAGTGAAAATCTCAAAAGGATCTTTGGAGCGTAAACAGACAAAAACGAGAAATCCAACACTGACCATCAGGGAATATAACCCTGGATGCTGTCCCTATGCTAAAGAGGACTGGCCTTCACTATGTTTACTCCTATTGATGTCAGGGATTTTTATTGTGAGAAAGCATTTTCAGCTATTTCTACTATCACGTCTTTGGACTTTCAGCAATCCCATATCCCTCTGCTCCGGGATCCCATGGTGTGGTCACCTGTCCAGATGTAGGCTGATATGTGGATCTGCTGTAGTTTAGAAGATTGAGACAAGAAGTTTTAAGTCTGCATGGGAAGTTTGCCTGAAAGCGTTGCAACCGAGTAAAGCAAAGAGAGAAGATGGAGGTAAAGTACGAGAGGAACTCTTTATCATCATCTGCCAAACTCATGTGCACTGGATCCGTAAGCAGTCATCAAGAAGGGTTAAATATCTTTAGATTAATGCTTGTGTTTTTAAGGAATTGCTTCAAGCTAATTTCATTTCTCATCCCGCATCCTTGAAGTTTGTCAAAACTTGTAAAAATCATTTGAGCACCCTTACATTTCTCTTCAGGCTTAGAAAAGGAAACATTTTAATGCAACCTGTTATCATTTGGCAAATTGTTCATGTGCAGTGACGCAATCTGCATCCCCTATTTTTGGCTGAAATTGCACTGGGTAAGGATGGAAAAGTCAGGAATTTTAGTTCGAGAAAAGATTTCCATTGACATTTTCTCTCATGACTTTGCAGATCCTCACATTCCTTTTCCAGCTTGAAGGGACAAATGTTTTAATAAAAGCTAGTAAACTTTCAGGAGACTGGCTACTTGAATTCTAGAAATAAGTCAACTAAATCCAGATCTCATGCCTATACAGTTAAGTGAAACGCAACTTTTGCTTTTTCTTTGATATTACTGGAATGAACATTAGTTAAATCTATAACAAGCAAACTGCTTCACTGGTTTTTCTGTAATGGTGCTGTGTATATAGACACATATAGCCATGACTTCTAATTTATACTCTTTGACGGTTTTTTACAATGTGTTCACGAAGTAGACAGTCTGAATAACCTTAAAAAGTTTGGCCTGTACGGGGATCGAACCTGCGACCTTGGCGTTATTAGCACCACGCTCTAACCAGCTGAGCTAACCAGCCCATGTTTTACTATTGGTTACATGTTCTGCTGAGCAGGGTTTCATACACATCATGGTGATCGCTAAGTTATGTTCTTCAGTGAGTGAAAATCTCAAAAGGATCTTTGGAGCGTAAACAGACAAAAACGAGAAATCCAACACTGACCATCAGGGAATATAACCCTGGATGCTGTCCCTATACTAAAGAGGACTGGACTTCACTATGTTTACTCCAATTGATGTCAGGGATTTTTATTGTGAGAAAGCATTTTCAGCGATTTCTACTATCACGTCTTTGGACTTTCAGCAATCCCATTGCCCTCTGCTCCGGGATCCCATGGTGTGGTCACCTGTCCAGATGTAGGCTGATATGTGGATCTGCTGTAGTTTAGAAGATTGAGACAAGAAGTTTTAAGTCTGCATGGGAAGTTTGCCTGAAAGCGTTGCAACCGAGTAAAGCAAAGAGAGAAGATGGAGGTAAAGTACGAGAGGAACTCTTTATCATCATCTGCCAAACTCATGTGCACTGGATCTTTAAGCAGTCATCAAGAAGGGTTAAATATCTTTAGATTAATGCTTGTGTTTTTAAGGAATTGCTTGAAGCTAACTTCATTTCTCATCCCGCATCCTTGAAGTTTGTCAAAACTTGTAAAAATCATTGGAGCACCCTTACATTTCTCTTCAGGCTTAGAAAAGGAAAAATTTTAATGCAACCTGTTATCATTTGGCAAATTGTTCATGTGCAGTGACGCAATCTGCATCCCCTATTTTTGGCTGAAATTGCACTGGATGAGGATGGAAAAGTCAAGAATTTTAGTTCGAGAAAAGATTTCCATTGACATTTTCTCTCATGACTTTGCAGATCCTCACATTCCTTTTCCAGCTTGAAGGGACAAATGTTTTAAAAAATGCTGGTAAACTTTTAGGAGACTGGCTACTTGAACTCTAGGAATAAGTCAACTAAATCCAATTCTCATGCCTAAACAGTTAAGTGAAACGCAACTTTTGCTTTTTCTTTGATATTACTGGAATGAACATTAGTTAAATCTGTAACAAGCAGACAAGCAAACTGCTTCACTGGTTTTTCTGTAATGGTGCTGTGTATATAAACACATACAGCCATGACTTCTAACTCTTTGACGGTTTTTCACAATCTGTCCACGAAGTAGACAGTCTGAATAACCTTAAAATATTTGGCCTGTACGGGGATCGAACCTGCGACCTTGATGTTATTAGCAGCACGCTCTAACCAGCTGAGCTAACCAGCCCATGTTTTACTCTTGGTTACATGTTCTGCTGAGCAGGGTTTCATACACATCATGGTGATCACTAAGATATGTTCTCCAGTGAGTGAAAATCTCAAAAGGATCTTTGGAGCGTAAACAGACAAAAACAAGAAATTCAACACTGACCATCAGGGAATATAACCCTGGATGCTGTCCCTATGCTAAAGAGGACTGGCCTTCACTATGTTTACTCCAATTGATGTCAGGGATTTTTATTGTGAGAAAGCATTTTCAGCGATTTCTACTATCACGTCTTTGGACTTTCAGCAATCCCATTGCCCTCTGCTACGGGATCCCATGGTGTGGTCACCTGTCCAGATGTAGGCTGATATGTGGATCTGCTGTAGTTTAGAAGATTGAGACAAGAAGTTTTAAGTCTGCATGGGAAGTTTGCCTGAAAGCGTTGCAACCGAGTAAAGCAAAGAGAGAAGATGGAGGTAAAGTACGAGAGGAACTCTTTATCATCATCTGCCAAACTCATGTGCACTGGATCTTTAAGCAGTCATCAAGAAGGGTTAAATATCTTTAGATTAATGCTTGTGTTTTTAAGGAATTGTTTCAAGCTAACTTCATTTCTCATCCCGCATCCTTGAAGTTTGTCAAAACTTGTAAAAATCATTGGAGCACCCTTACATTTCTCTTCAGGCTTAGAAAAGGAAACATGTTAATGCAACCTGTTATCATTTGGCAAATTGTTCATGTGCAGTGACGCAATCTGCATCCCCTATTTTTGTCTGAAATTGCACTGGATGAGGATGGAAAAGTCAAGAATTTTAGTTCGAGAAAAGATTTCTATTGACATTTTCTCTCATGACTTTGCAGATCCTCACATTCCTTTTGCAGCTTGAAGGGACAAATGTTTTAATAAAAGCTGGTAAACTTTCAGGAGACTGGCTACTTGAACTCTAGGAATAAGTCAACTAAATCCAATTCTCATGCCTAAACAGTTAAGTGAAACGCAACTTTTGCTGTTTCTTTGATATTACTGGAATGAACATTAGTTAAATCTATAACATGCAGACAAGTAAACTGCTTCACTGGTTTTTCTGTAATGGTGCTGTGTATATAAACACATACAGCCATGACTTCTAATTTATACTCTTTGACGGTTTTTCACAATGTGTCCACGAAGTAGACAGTCTGAATAACTTTAAAATGTTTGGCCCGTACGGGGATCGAACCCGCGACCTTGGTGTTATTAGCACCATGCTCTAACCAGCTGAGATAACTGGCCCATGTTTTACTCTTGGTTACATGTTCTGCTGAGCAGGGTTTCATACACATCATGGTGATCGCTAAGATATGTTCTCCAGTGAGTGAAAATCTCAAAAGGATCTTTGGAGTGTAAAAAGACAAAAACGAGAAATCCAACACTGACCATCAGGGAATATAACCCTGGATGCTGTCCCTATGCTAAAGAGGACTGGCCTTCACTATGTTTACTCCAATTGATGTCAGGGATTTTTATTGTGAGAAAGCATTTTCAGCGATTTCTACTATCACGTCTTTGGACTTTCAGCAATCCCGATGCCCTCTGCTCAGGGATCCCATGGTGTGGTCACCTGTCCAGATGTAGGCTGATATGTGGATCTGCTGTAGTTTAGAAGATTGAGACAGGAAGTTTTAAGTCTGCATGGGAAGTTTGCCTGAAAGCGTTGCAACCGAGTAAAGCAAAGAGAGAAGATGGAGGTAAAGTACGAGAGAAACTCTTTATCATCATCTGCTAAACTCATGTGCACTGGATCCTTAAGCAGTCATCAAGAAAGGGTTAAATATCTTTAGATTAATGCTTGTGTTTTTAAGGAATTGCTTCAAGCTAACTTCATTTCTCATCCCGCATCCTTGAAGTTTGTCAAAACTTGTAAAAATCATTATAGCACCCTAACATTTCTCTTCAGGCTTAGAAAAGGAAACATTATAATGCAACCTGTTATCATTTGGCAAATTGTTCATGTGCAGTTATGCAATCTGCATCCCCTATTTTTGGCTGAAATTGCACTGGATGAGGATGGAAAAGTCAAGAATTTTAGTTCGAGAAAAGATTTCCATTGACATTTTCTCTCATGACTTTGCAGATCCTCACATTCCTTTTGCAGCTTGAAGGGACAAATGTTTTAATAAAAGCTGGTAAACTTTCAGGAGACTGGCTACTTGAACTCTAGGAATAAGTCAACTAAATCCAATTCTCATGCCTAAACAGTTAAGTGAAACGCAACTTTTGCTGTTTCTTTGATATTACTGGAATGAACATTAGTTAAATCTATAACAAGCAAACTGCTTCACTGGTTTTTCTGTAATGGTGCTGTGTATATAAACACATACAGCCATGACTTCTAATTTATACTCTTTGACAGTTTTTCACAATCTGTCCACGAAGTAGACAGTCTGAATAACCTTAAAATGTTTGGCCCATACGGGGATTGAACCTGCGACCTTGGCGTTATTAGCACTACTCTCTAACCAGCTGAGCTAACCGGCCCATGTTTTACTCTTGGTTACATGTTCTGCTGAGCAGGGTTTCATACACATCATGGTGATCGCTAAGATATGTTCTCCAGTGAGTGAAAATCTCAAAAGGATCTTTGGAGTGTAAACAGACAAAAACGAGAAATCCAACACTGACCATCAGGGAATATAACCCTTGATGCTGTCCCTATGCTAAAGAGGACTGGCCTTCACTATGTTTACTCCAATTGATGTCAGGGATTTTTATTGTGAGAAAGCATTTTCAGCGATTTCTACTATCACATCTTTGGACTTTCAGCAATCCCATTGCCCTCTGCTCCGGGATCCCTTGGTGTGGTCACCTGTCCAGATGTAGGCTGATATGTGGATCTGCTGTAGTTTAGAAGATTGAGACAAGAAGTTTTAAGTCTGCATGGGAAGTTTGCCTGAAAGCGTTGCAACCGAGTAAAGCAAAGAGAGAAGATGGAGGTAAAGTACGAGAGGAACTCTTTATCATCATCTGCCAAACTCATGTGCACTGGATCCTTAAGCAGTCATCAAGAAGGGTTAAATATCTTTAGATTAATGCTTGTGTTTTTAAGGAATTGCTTCAAGCTAACTTCATTTCTCATCCCGCATCCTTGAAGTTTGTCAAAACTTGTAAAAATCATTATAGCACCCTTACATTTCTCTTCAGGCTTAGAAAAGGAAACATTTTAATGCAACCTGTTATCATTTGGCAAATTGTTCATGTGCAGTGATGCAATCTGCATCCCCTATTTTTGGCTGAAATTGTACTGGATGAGGATGGAAAAGTCAAGAATTTTAGTTCGAGAAAAGATTTCCATTGACATTTTCTCTCATGACTTTGCAGATCCTCACATTCCTTTTGCAGCTTGAAGGGACAAATGTTTTAATAAAAGCTGGTAAACTTTCAGGAGACTGGCTACTTGAACTCTAGGAATAAGTCAACTAAATCCAATTCTCATGCCTAAACAGTTAAGTGAAACGCAACTTTTGCTGTTTCTTTGATATTACTGGAATGAACATTAGTTAAATCTATAACAAGCAGACAAGCAAACTGCTTCACTGTTTTTTCTGTAATGGTGCTGTGTATATAAACACATACAGCCATGACTTCTAATTTATACTCTTTGACGGTTTTTCACAATGTGTCCACGAAGTAGACAGTCTGAGTAACCTTAAAATGTTTGACCCGTACGGGGATCGAACACGCGACCTTGGTGTTATTAGCACCACGCTCTAAACAGCTGAGCTAACTGGCCCATGTTTTACTCTTGGTTACATGTTCTGCTGAGCAGGGTTTCATACACATCATGGTGATCGCTAAGATATGTTCTCCAGTGAGTGAAAATCTCAAAAGGATCTTTGGAGCATAAACAGACAAAAACGAGAAATCCAACACTGACCATCAGGGAATATAACCCTGGATACTGTCCCTATGCTAAAGAGGACTGGCCTTTACTATGTTTACTCCAATTGATGTCAGGGATTTTTATTGTGAGAAAGCATTTTCAGCGATTTCTACTATCACGTCTTTGGACTTTCAGCAATCCCATTGCCCTCTGCTCCGGGATCCCATGGTGTGGTCACCTGTCCAGATGTAGGCTTATATGTGGATCTGCTGTAGTTTGGAATATTGAGACAAGAAGTTTTAAGTCTGCATGGGAAGTTTGCCTGAAAGCGTTGCAACCGAGTAAAGCAAAGAGAGAAGATGGAGGTAAAGTACGAGAGGAACTCTTTATCATCATCTGCCAAACTCATGTGCACTGGATCCGTAAGCAGTCATCAAGAAGGGTTAAATATCTTTTGATTAATGCTTGTGTTTTTAAGGAATTGCTTCAAGCTAATTTCATTTCTCATCCCGCATCCTTGAAGTTTGTCAAAACTTGTAAAAATCATTGGAGCACCCTTACATTTCTCTTCAGGCTTAGAAAAGGAAACATTTTAATGCAACCTGTTATCATTTGGCAAATTGTTCATGTGCAGTGACGCAATCTGCATCCCCTATTTTTGGCTGAAATTGCACTGGGTGAGGATGGAAAATTCAGGAATTTTAGTTCGAGAAAAGATTTCCATTGACATTTTCTCTCATGACTTTGCAGATCCTCACATTCCTTTTCCAGCTTGAAGGGACAAATGTTTTAATAAAAGCTAGTAAACTTTTAGGAGACTGGCTACTTGAACTCTAGGAATAAGTCAACTAAATCCAATTCTCATGCCTAAACAGTTAAGTGAAACGCAACTTTTGCTTTTTCTTTGATATTACTGGAATGAACATTAGTTAAATCTATAACAAGCAAACTGCTTCACTGGTTTTTCTGTAATGGTGCTGTGTATATAAACACATACAGCCATGACTTCTAATTTATACTCTTTGACGGTTTTTCACAATGTGTCCACGAATTATACAGTCTGAATAACCTTAAAATGTTTGGCCCTTTTAAAGTAATTCTATTGTTTTAAAATAAGCATTGCCCAATCAATTGAATGTGTGTCCAAAGCACAAAGTGATTTATTTTTAACAGAAGTAAATAGTCAACAATTCAATACATTATTATATCATGATAAAGTACAGTACAGCACATCCAATACCAAAAGATAAGTACATACCAATGTAATCGCTTGCGCACGCTGCGCACCCACCGGACCCGATGGACAATATTCTGTATAGAATATTGTGTCAGAGTTGACTGAGGCCCCAGTGAAATGCAGCTAATATATATGCAGTCAGTGTTTCATTGTGAACAATAAAGATGACGTAGATTGTTTCTATAGGTCCAGACATTGGGTGGGTCCAGGCCAGACAGGTAATAGGTTGATTCAATCTAAGGAATCCAAAGGTGGGGGTCTTCTCTCCAGGGGGTCTGCTCCTTTTCATAGCCAGTATCATACAAAGGTTTACTCTCTAATATCAATAACTAAAGTATGCAATGTGCGATCTCTTCGCCGACTGCACCGGACAGCTGTTGATGATTAGGGCTTCAATATGATATCAGGCATGACACCTTTCCTATTACCTAAACCTTTAATAACACTACAATGTACATATAATCACTATATATATATATATATATATATATATATATATATATATATACATATATATATACATACATATATATATATATATATATATATATATATATATATATAGACTAATAATAAACCGAATACTATCTGCTCCTGAATTACAGTGTAACAGAACCAATATGAAATTATATAAATAACTAACTGTTGTAATGCCAGTGTGTGCGTGCGTATTTTACCGTGCGAACGCACCACGCCACGTAACACGTGGCGTACGCTTTGCAATACGCACGGCAAACCAATATTAAACCAATATACTTTCGTTCCTCCAATTATACGACTTCAACAGTCCACCCTTTGATAGTACAATAAACTATCACCTTAAAGATGTTATAAGCAGGATCTCAGTACCACGTTTCATTGTTATGTAATACAAGTCCCCCTTGGTGTATGTCCACGCTGTTTGTAGATCTAAACAAGTTATCATAATAGAGAGTCTTAATCCACTAAACAACTTCTTCTTTTACTATAAACCGTACACTTCTGGAGCTTGGAGATAACCTTTTGTATGCCCTTCAAGGGTGCAATAAAACGCTTAATACATTATTTGGAAAGGTACAAAGTACAGTAGAACGTGTATCAGCTATACAGAATTCTCTACTACAGTTCTTCAAGTTTAACAGGTTCTTCTGTCCAACGCATGTCTTTAAGCTCAGAATACATTTAAACACTTCATTTTCATCAATAGCATCATCCTATGTCTATCAATAATGTCATATGCAATCTCCTTCAGCTTACGTTAATATACACACATCTAATAATGTCACCAGTTCTTTTCATCAACACTTGTGGGCGGGCTATTGTCTGTTCGTTCTTCCCAGTCTCTCAATACTCAGATTTAACAGTGATCGGCTTGCAAAGCATTGGGAGACTTCAGACTAAAGGACCTAGGTGTCCTATTTTTTCCCTTAGTGACCTCCCGCCTATAGTTCGGGTACCTCAAGAATATTTAGTGGAAAGAGAACTAATCCTACTTGATATAATCACTGAGGCACGTGTGAGCATGCCCAGCACTTTGTTTGGTCTAAAACCTTACCCTCCCAAGAATGATAATCATTCTCAAGGATGCCTGCTCAAGTCCGAATATTACTGGACTGGCATCGCTGAGTGTGTCTCTTTTTAACTATGGGGTCGCCGTACTTACGGACGTAATGCTACTCAGACAATAGCCCCTCGCACTTTCTCCAAGCTCCAAGGTTTCCAAATTTTCCTTTACCCCTGAATTGAATAGAGTAATTGGCTGGACTGATTATGCCACTAACTTCTTCCTCCCCAATACCTCCTTATCATTACCTGAACCAGTCTCTGTCACCTGCTAATAATTAAAAGAATTAACCGCCCTGAGAAGAGAATGAAATGAGAGAACACAAAAAAGGAAAAACTACAACTTCATGCTGGACAACAGTCTTAGCCTTTGGCTCAGGTGCTACTAACTGCATTCGAGGCCTTCCAGTACAGACTCATGAGTGCCCTTGGACCCTTCTCTGAGTGTTGGCCCCTCAGCAGTGGGTGGTATGTGCACCAGTGTGTCTCTGCTACCCTTGAAGCCGTGAGGCTGGTAGCCTACACCTGGTACCTGTCTGGCACATAACCTAAGCTTAAGAAATTTCTGCTCCACAACTTACTCTCCCGATCCAACATCCTGACAGTTAGTGTGACCTTTCAGGAAACAGTGTTTTGGACGTTCTTGGTTACTGCTTTACTATTTACCTTCTCTCAAGGTCTAACCTAGCCTCCCAGTTACAATCTCATCTCACGAGGGGTCAAGAACATTTAAAAAAACTGACAGGTTAGGAGTCTGCCCAGGGGTGATCTTTTGATAGCGGGAAAGGACTAGTGGCACTTCAATCAAGTTCCAACTCTTATTCTATTCAATTCATTCTACCGAGTACCACTACTTTATGTTCACACTGGTTTATGGCTAACTGAAAGTATGTGATTTGTTACCACTACTCATACATTATACATCTATTATCAATAACATGAATACCCCTATCGTCTATTATAACTCTAGGACTATCACATTAAATAACAAAAGCTTTGAGTATGATACAGTAATACATTAGACACATTTCAATACACCTCTACCCAGACATATTTCATTGGTACACCTGTGTATACTTGAGGATCCTGCATGGTGGTAATTGGATTACGTGTATTTGTTTTACCTGGAGGAAAACCCATCAGCAGGAGGGATATGGGATGGCTCTATTGGTCTACCTTGTCCATCTCTCCAGAGTCCACCAGACTCCTCACCACATCTCTTCACCTTCCAGACAGTTTATCCCTCGGGTAACACAAATCTTCCTATATTAACCAATATGTGTATGCATGCATGTGTGTGTGTGTTCACCTTTTTAAAATTAAAACAATACAACGAAAAACAAAACAAAACATAGATTTGTTAACTGTCACATAAAACCCTGCTGTCTATTTGACAGCTATGTTCTCCCTGGTGTGACAGCCATGTATGGTTGTGCGTGTAAGTGTGGACCTTACTAGCAGCTACTTCAGTTGGTAACTGTGTCACTGTATAAAGTCCTCTATGTAGTGTCCTAATCATGTGCTGGTATTGCTATAAACGATTTCTCAGTCACCTTAACATCGCCTTATAGACTAGAAAAATGCTAAAGACCAATTAATATCAATCGATTTTCCCTCTGCCAACTCACATGTCATTCTCAGTACCTCATATTCAGCTACTTGACTAAGTGGGAAAGGCAAAGAGGTCTCTTTCTATAACACTTTCTTCAAATATAACAGTATCCAGTACATGCCTGTCTAATGGTGAAAATTATAAAACATGAAAATTCTACATTTTCTAGGGTTTCACATTATGTCGTATCTTGTGGTAAAAATCCTACTCCAATGTTCTACACAGAGATGCATATCTGTATGCCTATCCTCTAGCAATCTCCTGTCTCCACCCTTTGTGCATCCATAAAAAGGCACATTTTTGTACAGGAGGCACGAACCAAAACAAAAAAAAACAAAACAGATATGCAATCTATGAAACATGAATCGTATTTCCACAACAGAACCTTTCTGCTTAAAAAAATCAGCAGTTTCTATACACATGAAAACAAAACCCCTGACTGTTTCTGTAACTCATGTCAATCTAGTGTCTGTATCTCTGAATTTGTCTTATGTAAAAACATAAAAAATATGTTTTAGCCCCATTGTTGAGACTGTCTGATTTTATCTCTACCAGAGCAGAGAGAGAGAGAGAGAGTAGAGAGAGAGAGAGAGTAGAGAGAGGGAGAGAGAGAGAGAGAGGAGAGAGAGACTAGCATTTGTGTAAAGAATGGGAAATAGGAAAGCAATGAATGATGGGAATACAAAGGTTTGAATACAAACATACATGTATAAAGGGAGATTTTTACAACAAAATGACAGCTGGATTGGACTCTGACTCTATGGGGAAATGGCTGTATTCATTCCACTGTTCCCCTTAGCTATTTGCTAACTATGACCCCTCCCCATACTTGACTAGGGGGTCTTAACAGTGCAATCCAGTGTCGTCCGTCATTTGTTCATTAAGAACTCGGTATCTCATTGACTACATACCTTTTCAACGGACTTTTCTAATTTATGATAGAGAAATGAAAAAATGTACTCTTAGTGACTCATATTTTCTCTGAAATACATAAAACGATATTTTGGAGCAAAGTATGTACATACTTCATTGTTGGATAATGATTCTCAGTCAAACAAATTATCATGAGACACTGCAGCCTAAAACAAAAGAGTGTTCCAATTGTCTATTGTTAATTTGTCTTTCAAGAGTGATTCTTCTATTTCTCTATCTCCCCTTTTGATCACTAAGTCTATACTCCTTTTGTGTCCCCTTTACCTGTGAGAAGAAAAACAAGATAGTTATCTTAAAACAACAAACATTTCTATTCTTTGCCGTCGGCTAGCAATTTAGGAAAACAAACATTTCACAACATAAATGAACAAACAAAATCAACAAAGGTTACCTTTTAGAAGTCAGTTTCTTGCACACTACTACTTACCACAGTTTAAATCCCACCTGTTTGTAGGACTACAGGTCTGACCTAACCTCCAGGGTTGACTATGGTTCTCCCCCAAGGCATTGGCTGCTATGAGGTGCACAGGAAACTGTTGAGAAGTCTCCGAGACTTGTGTGCGCCGTCTCTGTGGGTGTCTATGTGATTCCCCCTTAGGTGGGCCAAGTCTCTTTGCTTCGTGTCCCATTTTCTTAGCCTTGGCTCTAATATTTTCTTTGCAATCTTTCCTCAAATGTCCCTTTTTAAGACAGTTAAAACACTTCAAAGATTTCTGTTTCTTTCGTCCCTTATAGTGGTTTTTATAATTCTGAGGTTGTGGATGTAGTTTTTCTAATGCCTGGATACTCAACATCATTAACTTATCACTCTGTGCTTTTTCCTTTTTACATATATTTTCATCATGTTCTATAGCATGTCCTCTAATATCAGTTACCGTGAGACCTCTCCAATTAGGAAAAGAGGTTTGTATCCAGGTCCTTAGATCCTCCCGGAGGCCGTCCATTAGTACTGCAACAGTTACCTCCCTGTAATGTGGATTTACCATTATATCCCATATTCCTGTGTACTTAATAATGCCCGCTAGCGCCCTTGAAAAATAATCAGTTGTATTCTCATTACCTTTTTGTTTGATGTTGTATATTTTGCCCCATTCCACAGTCACTGGAAAATATACGGCCAACTCTTTGATTATACGTCCAATATTACGCTGATTGTTATCCTCAGTTAAGGGTTTATCCTTTTCCAAACTACAACCCTCAAGGAACTTCTGTATATCAGTTTCGAGAGGAAGACAAGCTCTAAACAGCACTCGCCAATCTTTATTAGTAGGTTCATGTGCATTACCTAAATGTCTAATAAATTTCTGACACTTGGCCAAATCTTTTCTAGGATCAGGGAAATCAGACATAAATGTAAATAGTTCCGTCTTAGTCCATGGAGAATACACTGCTACCTGTTTCATGGGAACTACACCATCTCTGTCCGCTTTCCCATTGGGAACTGCTGTTCTGCGGATAGGATATAAGCCTACTAAATCACTCTGTTCTGACCTAGTTGCTGGAATTGCTGTTGCAGTACAATGAATGTCTCCCCCTGTGTTAACCTTTTCATTATTCTCACCACTTTCAGCAGCTGCCCCTGCTGGTGGGACCGTTCCTCTTCTTTGTCCTGAAACATTACTTTTAACATTACTTAAAACACCATACAAGTTACTAGTTACCATTTTTACATTTTTGGTATTGGCTGTACTTCCCACCCCAACCGAATTTATCGGGGGCGTGTTTGCGCTCAGTTCGCCAAGCTTTGCAACGCACACTTCCGGAATGCTTGTTTCCGGTACGCTTACTTCCGCTGAACACGTGTTTTTCCTTACACTCACTTCCGCTGTGCGTTCGCTGCTCTGCCACGTGTTACCTTCCATTTGCCACAATTTTAAACAGTCATCATGTTCAATTCTCGTTTTTGTTGATTTAATCAACCGCACTTTATCTCTAACATTATTTAACACCTCTGAGTCAAGAGTACCTATGTTTGGGAAAGGTTTCACACACTCCCTGGTCATCTTGACCCATTTGTCGCAATATGCCGAAGCATACGCACCGTATTTATTATACATAACATATTTTGCCGAACCAACCGGCCATTTATTAGGCAGCACAACATGAACTATCTCTAGCGTTTGCTTCGTATCCATTGTGAAAACAACCTATTTCTCAACGCTACACAAAAAGACTTTTACCTGTTCTCCTTTGAAACAGAACTTACTAGAGATTTTTTTATTCATGGACGTTTTCAACAGGCACGTCCCCTTAAGATATCAATGCCCTTCCTAGTTTGAGTACTTTACCACTGTCAGCACCAGATATCAATCAAGAATATCAGTGGTTGCAGCGTATTTCCTCCCACATCTCTCAAGTCGCAATCACGGCTGTACTAAATCAACCATGCGGTCCGATCGCACGGCTTACGAATACTAACTATCGGTAAGCTTTGCGATTAATATTTGGGAATGCCGCGAAAACCTGTTATTTTTACTTCGAGTATGCCATGCATACTCTGTGGTGTCTCTTTATCACCTGCTCTTATTAGAACAGAACACCACTCACACAAAGGTTTCTTTATATCCTGCTCAGCCCTAGAACAGAACCTTTGTTGTCAGGTCACCTTTTTTAACATGCCCCGTCAGACACACCTGAACTACAGCGCTATGAATTTTTAAATAGTACCACACTGCCCTCCCAATACTCAATCACGGCCTTGCCATGCGGTCGATTTGCACAGCTCAATGATTCATTATGCGGACCACAGATAACACCGCAATGCTCTGTCCCTTCCAGCAAACAATACCCTTTATCAGTGAATGTCGTGATTAGTATTGGGTGCACGTGCGAAAACCTATTTTGCCTATAGTTACCAGTATATTTTTGCCTTTATGTATTTATTCACATACACACACATAACCTTTGTTTTCTGTACAGAAAATAACTTTCCCAAACAATGGCACTATCTTTTCAGAGACTTTACCAAGTGCTTACAGTATGCATATAACAACTATCAAAACTATTGACCATCAGGGAATATAACCCTGGATGCTGTCCCTATGCTAAAGAGGACTGGACTTCACTATGTTTACTCCAAAAGTCAAGAATTTTAGTTCGAGAAAAGATTTCCATTGACATTTTCTCTCATGACTTTGCAGATCCTCACATTCCTTTTCCAGCTTGAAGGGACAAATGTTTTAATAAAAGCTGGTAAACTTTTAGGAGACTGGCTACTTGAACTCTAGGAATAAGTCAACTAAATCCAATTCTCATGCCTAAACAGTTAAGTGAAACGCAACTTTTGCTGTTTCTTTGATATTACTGGAATGAACATTAGTTAAATCTATAACAAGCAGACAAGCAAACTGCTTTACTGGTTTTTCTGTAATGGTGCTGTGTATATAAACACAAACAGCCATGACTTCTAATTTATACTCTTTGACGGTTTTTTACAATGTGTTCACGAAGTAGACAGTCTGAATAACCTTAAAATGTTTGGCCCGTACGTGGATCGAACCCGCGACCTTGGCGTTATTAGCACCACGCTCTAACCAGCTGAGCGAACCGGCCCATGTTTAACTATTGGTTACATGTTCTGCTGAGCAGGGTTTCATACACATCATGGTGATCGCTAAGTTATGTTCTCCAGTGAGTGAAAATCTCAAAAGGATCTTTGGAGCGTAAACAGACAAAAACGAGAAATCCAACACTGACCATCAGGGAATATAACCCTGGATGCTGTCCCTATGCTAAAGAGGACTGGCCTTCACTATGTTTACTCCAATTGATGTCAGGGATTTTTATTGTGAGAAAGCATTTTCAGCGATTTCTACTATCACGTCTTTGGACTTTCAGCAATCCCATTGCCCTGTGCTCCGGGATCCCATGGTGTGGTCACCTGTCCAGATGTAGGCTGATATGTGGATCTGCTGTAGTTTAGAAGATTGAGACAAGAAGTTTTAAGTCTGCATGGGAAGTTTGCCTGAAAGCGTTGCAACCAAGTAAAGCAAAGAGAGAAGATGGAGGGAAAGTACGAGAGTAACTCTTTATCATCATCTGCCAAACTCATGTGCACTGGATCCTTAAGCAGTCATCAAGAAGGGTTAAATATCTTTAGATTAATGCTTGTGTTTTTAAGGAATTGCTTGAAGCTAATTTCATTTCTCATCCCGCATCCTTGAAGTTTGTCAAAACTTGTAAAAATCATTGGAGCACCCTTACATTTCTCTTCAGGCTTAGAAAAGGAAACATTTTAATGCAACCTGTTATCATTTGGCAAATTGTTCATGTGCAGTGACGCAATCTGCATCCCCTATTTTTGGCTGAAATTGCACTGGGTGAGGATGGAAAAGACAGGAATTTTAGTTCGAGAAAAGATTTCCATTGACATTATCTCTCATGACTTTGCAGATCCTCACATTCCTTTTCCAGCTTGAAGGGACAAATGTTTTAATAAAAGCTTGTAAACTTTCAGGAGACTGGCTACTTCAATTCTAGGAATAAGTCAACTAAATCCAATTCTCATGCCTATACAGTTAAGTGAAACGCAACTTTTGCTTTTTCTTTGATATTACTGGAATGAACATTAGTTAAATCTATAACAAGCAAACTGCTTCACTGGTTTTTCTGTAATGGTGCTGTGTATATAAACACATACAGCCATGACTTCTAATTTATACTCTTTGACAGTTTTTCACAATGTGTCCACGAAGTAGACAGTCTGTATAACCTTAAAATGTTTGGCCCATACGGGGATCGAACCCGCGACCTTGGCGTTATTAGCACCACGCTCTAACCAGCTGAGCTAACCGGCCCATGTTTTACTATTGGTTACATGTTCTGCTGAGCAGGGTTTCATACACATCATGGTGATCGCTAAGTTATGTTCTCCAGTGAGTGAAAATCTGAAAAGGATCTTTGGAGCGTAAACAGACAAAAACGAGAAATCCAACACTGACCATCAGGGAATATAACCCTGGATGCTGTCCCTATGCTAAAGAGGACTGGCCTTCACTATGTTTACTCCAATTGATGTCAGGGATTTTTATTGTGAGAAAGCATTTTCAGCTATTTCTACTATCACGTCTTTGGACTTTCAGCAATCCCATATCCCTCTGCTCCGGGATCCCATGGTGTGGTCACCTGTCCAGATGTAGGCTGATATGTGGATCTGCTGTAGTTTAGAAGATTGAGACAAGAAGTTTTAAGTCTGCATGGGAAGTTTGCCTGAAAGCGTTGCAACCGAGTAAAGCAAAGAGAGAAGATGGAGGGAAAGTACGAGAGGAACTCTTTATCATCATCTGCCAAACTTATGTGCACTGGATCCTTAAGCAGTCATCAAGAAGGGTTAAATATCTTTAGATTAATGCTTGTGTTTTTAAGGAATTGCTTGAAGCTAATTTCATTTCTCATCCCGCATCTTTGAAGTTTGTCAAAACTTGTAAAAATCATTGGAGCACCCTTACATTTCTCTTCAGGCTTAGAAAAGGAAACATTTTAATGCAACCTGTTATCATTTGGCAAATTGTTCATGTGCAGTGACGCAATCTGCATCCCCTATTTTTGGCTGAAATTGCACTGGGTGAGGATGGAAAAGTCAGGAATTTTAGTTCGAGAAAAGATTTCGATTGACATTTTCTCTCATGACTTTGCAGATCCTCACATTCCTTTTCCAGCTTGAAGGGACACATGTTTTAATAAAAGCTAGTAAACTTTCAGGAGACTGGCTACTTGAATTCTAGGAATAAGTCAACTAAATCCAATTCTCATGCCTATACAGTTAAGTGAAACGCAACTTTTGCTGTTTCTTTGATATTACTGGAATGAACATTAGTTAAATCTATAACAAGCAAACTGCTTCACTGGTTTTTCTGTAATGGTGCTGTGTATATAAACACATACAGCCATGACTTCTAATTTATACTCTTTGACAGTTTTTCACAATGTGTCCACGAAGTAGACAGTCTGAATAACCTTAAAATGTTTGGCCCGTACGGGGATCGAACCCGTGACCTTGGCGTTATTAGCACCACGCTCTAACCAGCTGAGCTAACTGGCCCATGTTTTACTATTGGTTACATGTTCTGCTGAGCAGGGTTTCATACACATCATGGTGATCGCTAAGTTATGTTCTCCAGTGAGTGAAAATCTGAAAAGGATCTTTGGAGCGTAAACAGACAAAAACGAGAAATCCAACACTGACCATCAGGGAATATAACCCTGGATGCTGTCCCTATGCTAAAGAGGACTGGCCTTCACTATGTTTACTCCAATTGATGTCAGGGATTTTTATTGTGAGAAAGCATTTTCAGCTATTTCTACTATCACGTCTTTGGACTTTCAGCAATCCCATATCCCTCTGCTCCGGGATCCCATGGTGTGGTCACCTGTCCAGATGTAGGCTGATATGTGGATCTGCTGTAGTTTAGAAGATTGAGACAAGAAGTTTTAAGTCTGCATGGGAAGTTTGCCTGAAAGCGTTGCAACCGAGTAAAGCAAAGAGAGAAGATGGAGGGAAAGTACGAGAGGAACTCTTTATCATCATCTGCCAAACTCATGTGCACTGGATCCTTAAGCAGTCATCAAGAAGGGTTAAATATCTTTAGATTAATGCTTGTGTTTTTAAGGAATTGCTTGAAGCTAATTTCATTTCTCATCCCGCATCTTTGAAGTTTGTCAAAACTTGTAAAAATCATTGGAGCACCCTTACATTTCTCTTCAGGCTTAGAAAAGGAAACATTTTAATGCAACCTGTTATCATTTGGCAAATTGTTCATGTGCAGTGACGCAACCTGCATCCCCTATTTTTGGCTGAAATTGCACTGGGTGAGGATGGAAAAGTCAGGAATTTTAGTTCGGGAAAAGATTTCCATTGACATTTTCTCTCATGACTTTGCAGATCCTCACATTCCTTTTCCAGCTTGAAGGGACAAATGTTTTAATAAAAGCTAGTAAACTTTCAGGAGACTGGCTACTTGAATTCTAGGAATAAGTCAACTAAATCCAATTCTCATGCCTATACAGTTAAGTGAAACGCAACTTTTGCTGTTTCTTTGATATTACTGGAATGAACATTAGTTAAATCTATAACAAGCAAACTGCTTCACTGGTTTTTCTGTAATGGTGCTGTGTATATAAACACATACAGCCATGACTTCTAATTTATACTCTTTGACAGTTTTTCACAATGTGTCCACGAAGTAGACAGTCTGAATAACCTTAAAATGTTTGGCCCGTACGGGGATCTAACCCGTGACCTTGGCATTATTAGCACCACGCTCTAACCAGCTGAGCTAACCGGCCCATGTTTTACTCTTGGTTACATGTTCTGCTGAGCAGGGTTTCATACACATCATGGTGATCGCTAAGTTATGTTCTCCAGTGAGTGAAAATCTCAAAAGGATCTTTGGAGCGTAAACAGACAAAAACGAGAAATCCAACACTGACCATCAGGGAATATAACCCTGGATGCTGTCCCTATGCTAAAGAGGACTGGCCTTCACTATGTTTACTCCAATTGATGTCAGGGATTTTTATTGTGAGAAAGCATTTTCAGCGATTTCTACTATCACGTCTTTGGACTTTCAGCAATCCCATTGCCCTCTGCTCCGGGATCCCATGGTGTGGTCACCTGTCCAGATGTAGGCTGATATGTGGATCTGCTGTAGTTTAGAAGATTGAGACAAGAAGTTTTAAGTCTGCATGGGAAGTTTGCCTGAAAGCGTTGCAACCGAGTAAAGCAAAGAGAGAAGATGGAGGGAAAGTACGAGAGGAACTCTTTATCATCATCTGCCAAACTTATGTGCACTGGATCCTTAAGCAGTCATCAAGAAGGGTTAAATATCTTTAGATTAATGCTTGTGTTTTTAAGGAATTGCTTGAAGCTAATTTCATTTCTCATCCCGCATCTTTGAAGTTTGTCAAAACTTGTAAAAATCATTGGAGCACCCTTACATTTCTCTTCAGGCTTAGAAAAGGAAACATTTTAATGCAACCTGTTATCATTTGGCAAATTGTTCATGTGCAGTGACGCAATCTGCATCCCCTATTTTTGGCTGAAATTGCACTGGGTGAGGATGGAAAAGTCAGGAATTTTAGTTCGAGAAAAGATTTCGATTGACATTTTCTCTCATGACTTTGCAGATCCTCACATTCCTTTTCCAGCTTGAAGGGACAAATGTTTTAATAAAAGCTAGTAAACTTTCAGGAGACTGGCTACTTGAATTCTAGGAATAAGTCAACTAAATCCAATTCTCATGCCTATACAGTTAAGTGAAACGCAACTTTTGCTGTTTCTTTGATATTACTGGAATGAACATTAGTTAAATCTATAACAAGCAAACTGCTTCACTGGTTTTTCTGTAATGGTGCTGTGTATATAAACACATACAGCCATGGCTTCTAATTTATACTCTTTGATGGTTTTTCACAATGTGTCCACGAACTAGACAGTCTATATAACCTTAAAATGTTTGGCACATACGGGGATCGAACCCGTGATACGGGGATAGCACCACGCTCTAACCAGCTGAGCTAACCGGCCCATGTTTTACTATTGGTTACATGTTCTGCAGAGCAGGGTTTCATACACATCATGGTGATCGCTAAGATATGTTCTCCAGTGAGTGAAAATCTCAAAAGGATCTTTGGAGCGTAAACAGACAAAAACGAGAAATCCAACACTGACCATCAGGGAATATAACCCTGGATGCTGTCCCTATGCTAAAGAGGACTGGCCTTCACTATGTTTACTCCAATTGATGTCAGGGATTTTTATTGTGAGAAAGCATTTTCAGCTATTTCTACTATCACGTCTTTGGACTTTCAGCAATCCCATATCCCTCTGCTCCGGGATCCCATGGTGTGGTCACCTGTCCAGATGTAGGCTGATATGTGGATCTGCTGTAGTTTAGAAGATTGAGACAAGAAGTTTTAAGTCTGCATGGGAAGTTTGCCTGAAAGCGTTGCAACCGAGTAAAGCAAAGAGAGAAGATGGAGGGAAAGTACGAGAGGAACTCTTTATCATCATCTGCCAAACTCATGTGCACTGGATCCTTAAGCAGTCATCAAGAATGGTTAAATATCTTTAGATTAATGGTTGTGTTTTTAAGGAATTGCTTGAAGCTAATTTCATTTCTCATCCCGCATCTTTGAAATTTGTCAAAACTTGTAAAAATCATTGGAGCACCCTTACATTTCTCTTCAGGCTTAGAAAAGGAAACATTTTAATGCAACCTGTTATCATTTGGCAAATTGTTCATGTGCAGTGACGCAATCTGCATACCCTATTTTTGGCTGAAATTGCACTGGGTGAGGATGGAAAAGTCAGGAATTTTAGTTCGAGAAAAGATTTCCATTGACATTTTCTCTCATGACTTTGCAGATCCTCACATTCCTTTTCCAGCTTGAAGGGACAAATGTTTTAATAAAAGCTAGTAAACTTTCAGGAGACTGGCTACTTGAATTCTAGGAATAAGTCAACTAAATCCAATTCTCATGCCTATACAGTTAAGTGAAACGCAACTTTTGCTGTTTCTTTGATATTACTGGAATGAACATTAGTTAAATCTATAACAAGCAAACTGCTTCACTGGTTTTTCTGTAATGGTGCTGTGTATATAAACACATACAGCCATGACTTCTAATTTATACTCTTTGACGGTTTTTCACAATGTGTCCACGAAGTAGACAGTCTGAATAACCTTAAAATGTTTGGCCCGTACGGGGATCGAACCCGCGACCTTGGCATTATTAGCACCACGCTCTAACCAGCTGAGCTAACCGGCCCATGTTTTACTCTTGGTTACATGTTCTGCTGAGCAGGGTTTCATACACATCATGGTGATCGCTAAGTTATGTTCTCCAGTGAGTGAAAATCTCAAAAGGATCTTTGGAGCGTAAACAGACAAAAACGAGAAATCCAACACTGACCATCAGGGAATATAACCCTGGATGCTGTCCCTATGCTAAAGAGGACTGGCCTTCACTATGTTTACTCCAATTGATGTCAGTGATTTTTATTGTGAGAAAGCATCTTCAGCTATTTCTACTATCACGTCTTTGGACTTTCAGCAATCCCATATCCCTCTGCTCCGGGATCCCATGGTGTGGTCACCTGTCCAGATGTAGGCTGATATGTGGATCTGCTGTAGTTTAGAAGATTGAGACAAGAAGTTTTAAGTCTGCATGGGAAGTTTGCCTGAAAGCGTTGCAACCGAGTAAAGCAAAGAGAGAAGATGGAGGGAAAGTACGAGAGGAATCTTTATCATCATCTGCCAAACTCATGTGCACTGGATCCTTAAGCAGTCATCAAGAAGGGTTAAATATCTTTAGATTAATGGTTGTGTTTTTAAGGAATTGCTTGAAGCTAATTTCATTTCTCATTCCGCATCTTTGAAGTTTGTCAAAACTTGTAAAAATCATTGGAGCACCCTTACATTTCTCTTCAGGCTTAGAAAAGGAAACATTTTAATGCAACCTGTTATCATTTGGCAAATTGTTCATGTGCAGTGACGCAATCTGCATCCCCTATTTTTGGCTGAAATTGCACTGGATGAGGATGGAAAAGTCAAGAATTTTAGTTCGAGAAAAGATTTCCATTGACATTTTCTCTCATGACTTTGCAGATCCTCACATTCGTTTTGCAGCTTGAAGGGACAAATGTTTTAATAAAAGCTGGTAAACTTCCAGGAGACTGGCTACTTTAACTCTAGGAATAAGTCAACTAAATCCAATTCTCATGCACAGTTAAGTGAAATGCAACTTTTGCTGTTTCTTTGATATTACTGGAATGAACATTAGTTAAATCTATAACAAGCAGACAAGCAAACTGCTTCACTGGTTTTTCTGTAATGGTGCTGTGTATATAAACACATACAGCCATGACTTCTAATTTATACTCTTTGACAGTTTTTCACAATGTGTCAACGAAGTAGACAGTCTGAATAACCTTAAAATGTTTGGCCCGTATGGGGATCGAACCCGCGACCTTGGCTTTATTAGCACCACGCTCTAACCAGCTGAGCTAACCAGCCCATGTTTTACTATTGGTTACATGTTCTGCTGAGCAGGGTTTCATACACATCATGGTGATCGCTAAGATACGTTCTCCAGTGAGTGAAAATCTCAAAAGGATCTTTGGAGCGTAAACAGACAAAAACGAGAAATCCAACACTGACCATCAGGGAATATAACCCTGGATGCTGTCCCTATGCTAAAGAGGACTGGCCTTCACTATGTTTACTCCAATTGATGTCAGGGATTTTTATTGTGAGAAAGCATTTTCAGCGATTTCTACTATCACGTCTTTGGACTTTCAGCAATCCCATTGCCCTCTGCTCCGGGATCCCATGGTGTGGTCACCTGTCCAGATGTAGGCTGATATGTGGATCTGCTGTAGTTTAGAAGATTGAGACAAGAAGTTTTAAGTCTGCATGGGAAGTTTGCCTGAAAGCGTTGCAACCAAGTAAAGCAAAGAGAGAAGATGGAGGGAAAGTACGAGAGGAACTCTTTATCATCATCTGCCAAACTCATGTGCACTGGATCCTTAAGCAGTCATCAAGAAGGGTTAAATATCTTTAGATTAATCGTTGTGTTTTTAAGGAATTGCTTCAAGCTAACTTCATTTCTCATCCCGCATCCTTGAAGTTTGTCAAAACTTGTAAAAATCATTGGAGCACCCTTACATTTCTCTTCAGGCTTAGAAAAGGAAACATTTTAATGCAACCTGTTATCATTTGGCAAATTGTTCATGTGCAGTGACGCAATCTGCATCCCCTATTTTTGGCTGAAATTGCACTGGGTGAGGATGGAAAAGTCAGGAATTTTAGTTCGAGAAAAGATTTCCATTGACATTTTCTCTCATGACTTTGCAGATCCTCACATTCCTTTTCCAGCTTGAAGGGACAAATGTTTTAATAAAAGCTAGTAAACTTTCAGGAGACTGGCTACTTGAATTCTAGGAATAAGTCAACTAAATCCAATTCTCATGCCTATACAGTTAAGTGAAACGCAACTTTTGCTGTTTCTTTGATATTACTGGAATGAACATTAGTTAAATCTATAACAAGCAAACTGCTTCACTGGTTTTTCTGTAATGGTGCTGTGTATATAAACACATACAGCCATGACTTCTAATTTATACTCTTTGACGGTTTTTCACAATGTGTCCACGAAGTAGACAGTCTGAATAACCTTAAAATGTTTGGCCCGTACGGGGATCGAACCCGCGACCTTGGCGTTATTAGCACCACGCTCTAACCAGCTGAGCTAACCGGCCCATGTTTTACTCTTGGTTACATGTTCTGCTGAGCAGGGTTTCATACACATCATGGTGATCGCTAAGTTATGTTCTCCAGTGAGTGAAAATCTCAAAAGGATCTTTGGAGCGTAAACAGACAAAAACGAGAAATCCAACACTGACCATCAGGGAATATAACCCTGGATGCTGTCCCTATGCTAAAGAGGACTGGCCTTCACTATGTTTACTCCAATTGATGTCAGGGATTTTTATTGTGAGAAAGCATTTTCAGCTATTTCTACTATCACGTCTTTGGACTTTCAGCAATCCCATATCCCTCTGCTCCGGGATCCCATGGTGTGGTCACCTGTCCAGATGTAGGCTGATATGTGGATCTGCTGTAGTTTAGAAGATTGAGACAAGAAGTTTTAAGTCTGCATGGGAAGTTTGCCTGAAAGCGTTGCAACCGAGTAAAGCAAAGAGAGAAGATGGAGGGAAAGTACGAGAGGAACTCTTTATCATCATCTGCCAAACTCATGTGCACTGGATCCTTAAGCAGTCATCAAGAAGGGTTAAATATCTTTAGATTAATGCTTGTGTTTTTAAGGAATTGCTTGAAGCTAATTTCATTTCTCATCCCGCATCTTTGAAGTTTGTCAAAACTTGTAAAAATCATTGGAGCACCCTTACATTTCTCTTCAGGCTTAGAAAAGGAAACATTTTAATGCAACCTGTTATCATTTGGCAAATTGTTCATGTGCAGTGACGCAATCTGCATCCCCTATTTTTGGCTGAAATTGCACTGGGTGAGGATGGAAAAGTCAGGAATTTTAGTTCGAGAAAAGATTTCCATTGACATTTTCTCTCATGACTTTGCAGATCCTCACATTCCTTTTCCAGCTTGAAGGGACAAATGTTTTAATAAAAGCTAGTAAACTTTCAGGAGACTGGCTACTTGAATTCTAGGAATAAGTCAACTAAATCCAATTCTCATGCCTATACAGTTAAGTGAAACGCAACTTTTGCTGTTTCTTTGATATTACTGGAATGAACATTAGTTAAATCTATAACAAGCAAACTGCTTCACTGGTTTTTCTGTAATGGTGCTGTGTATATAAACACATACAGCCATGACTTCTAATTTATACTCTTTGACGGTTTTTCACAATGTGTCCACGAAGTAGACAGTCTGAATAACCTTAAAATGTTTGGCCCGTACGGGGATCGAACCCTCGACCTTGGTGTTATTAGCACCACGCTCTAACCAGCTGAGCTAACCGGCCCATGTTTTACTCTTGGTTACATGTTCTGCTGAGCAGGGTTTCATACACATCATGGTGATCGCTAAGTTATGTTCTCCAGTGAGTGAAAATCTCAAAAGGATCTTTGGAGCGTAAACAGACAAAAACGAGAAATCCAACACTGACCATCAGGGAATATAACCCTGGATGCTGTCCCTATGCTAAAGAGGACTGGCCTTCACTATGTTTACTCCAATTGATGTCAGGGATTTTTATTGTGAGAAAGCATTTTCAGCTATTTCTACTATCACGTCTTTGGACTTTCAGCAATCCCATATCCCTCTGCTCCGGGATCCCATGGTGTGGTCACCTGTCCAGATGTAGGCTGATATGTGGATCTGCTGTAGTTTAGAAGATTGAGACAAGAAGTTTTAAGTCTGCATGGGAAGTTTGCCTGAAAGCGTTGCAACCGAGTAAAGCAAAGAGAGAAGATGGAGGGAAAGTACGAGAGGAACTCTTTATCATCATCTGCCAAACTCATGTGCACTGGATCCTTAAGCAGTCATCAAGAAGGGTTAAATATCTTTAGATTAATGCTTGTGTTTTTAAGGAATTGCTTGAAGCTAATTTCATTTCTCATCCCGCATCTTTGAAGTTTGTCAAAACTTGTAAAAATCATTGGAGCACCCTTACATTTCTCTTCAGGCTTAGAAAAGGAAACATTTTAATGCAACCTGTTATCATTTGGCAAATTGTTCATGTGCAGTGACGCAATCTGCATCCCCTATTTTTGGCTGAAATTGCACTGGGTGAGGATGGAAAAGTCAGGAATTTTAGTTCGAGAAAAGATTTCCATTGACATTTTCTCTCATGACTTTGCAGATCCTCACATTCTTTTTCCAGCTTGAAGGGACAAATGTTTTAATAAAAGCTAGTAAACTTTCAGGAGGCTGGCTACTTGAATTCTAGGAATAAGTCAACTAAATCCAATTCTCATGCCTATACAGTTAAGTGAAACGCAACTTTTGCTGTTTCTTTGTTATTACTGGAATGAACATTAGTTAAATCTATAACAAGCAAACTGCTTCACTGGTTTTTCTGTAATGGTGCTGTGTATATAAACACATACAGCCATGACTTCTAATTTATACTCTTTGACAGTTTTTCACAATGTGTCAACGAAGTAGACAGTCTGAATAACCTTAAAATGTTTGGCCCGTATGGGGATCGAACCCGCGACCTTGGTGTTATTAGCACCACGCTCTAACCAGCTGAGCTAACCGGCCCATGTTTTACTATTGGTTACATGTTCTGCTGAGCAGGGTTTCATACACATCATGGTGATCGCTAAGATATGTTCTCCAGTGAGTGAAAATCTCAAAAGGATCTTTGGAGCGTAAACAGACAAAAACGAGAAATCCAACACCGACCATCAGGGAATATAACCCTGGATGCTGTCCCTATGCTAAAGAGGACTGGCCTTCACTATGTTTACTCCAATTGATATCAGGGATTTTTATTGTGAGAAAGCATTTTCAGCGATTTCTACTATCACGTCTTTGGACTTTCAGCAATCCCATTGCCCTCTGCTCCGGGATCCCATGGTGTGGTCACCTGTCCAGATGTAGGCTGATATGTGGATCTGCTGTAGTTTAGAAGATTGAGACAAGAAGTTTTAAGTCTGCATGGGAAGTTTGCCTGAAAGCGTTGCAACCAAGTAAAGCAAAGAGAGAAGATGGAGGGAAAGTACGAGAGGAACTCTTTATCATCATCTGCCAAACTCATGTGCACTGGATCCTTAAGCAGTCATCAAGAAGGGTTAAATATCTTTAGATTAATGCTTGTGTTTTTAAGGAATTGCTTCAAGCTAACTTCATTTCTCATCCCGCATCCTTGAAGTTTGTCAAAACTTGTAAAAATCATTGGAGCACCCTTACATTTCTCTTCAGGCTTAGAAAAGGAAACATTTTAATGCAACCTGTTATCATTTGGCAAATTGTTCATGTGCAGTGACGCAATCTGCATCCCCTATTTTTTGGCTGAAATTGCACTGGGTGAGGATGGAAAAGTCAGGAATTTTAGTTTGAGAAAAGATTTCCATTGACATTTTCTCTCATGACTTTGCAGATCCTCACATTCCTTTTCCAGCTTGAAGGGACAAATGTTTTAATAAAAGCTAGTAAACTTTCAGGAGACTGGCTACTTGAATTCTAGGAATAAGTCAACTAAATCCAATTCTCATGCCTATACAGTTAAGTGAAACGCAACTTTTGCTTTTTCTTTGATATTACTGGAATGAACATTAGTTAAATCTATAACAAGCAAACTGCTTCACTGGTTTTTCTATAATGGTGCTGTGTATATAAACACATACAGCCATGACTTCTAATTTATACTCTTTGACAGTTTTTCACAATGTGTCCACGAAGTAGACAGTCTGAATAACCTTAAAATGTTTGGCCCGTACGGGGATCGAACCCGCGACCTTGGTGTTATTAGCACCACGCTCTAACCAGCTGAGCTAACCGGCCCATGTTTTACTCTTGGTTACATGTTCTGCTGAGCAGGGTTTCATACACATCATGGTGATCGCTAAGTTATGTTCTCCAGTGAGTGAAAATCTCAAAAGGATCTTTGGAGCGTAAACAGACAAAAACGAGAAATCCAACACTGACCATCAGGGAATATAACCCTGGATGCTGTCCCTATGCTAAAGAGGACTGGCCTTCACTATGTTTACTCCAATTGATGTCAGGGATTTTTATTGTGAGAAAGCATTTTCAGCTATTTCTACTATCACGTCTTTGGACTTTCAGCAATCCCATATCCCTCTGCTCCGGGATCCCATGGTGTGGTCACCTGTCCAGATGTAGGCTGATATGTGGATCTGCTGTAGTTTAGAAGATTGAGACAAGAAGTTTTAAGTCTGCATGGGAAGTTTGCCTGAAAGCGTTGCAACCGAGTAAAGCAAAGAGAGAAGATGGAGGGAAAGTACGAGAGGAACTCTTTATCATCATCTGCCAAACTCATGTGCACTGGATCCTTAAGCAGTCATCAAGAAGGGTTAAATATCTTTAGATTAATGCTTGTGTTTTTAAGGAATTGCTTGAAGCTAATTTCATTTCTCATCCCGCATCTTTGAAGTTTGTCAAAACTTGTAAAAATCATTGGAGCACCCTTACATTTCTCTTCAGGCTTAGAAAAGGAAACATTTTAATGCAACCTGTTATCATTTGGCAAATTGTTCATGTGCAGTGACGCAATCTGCATCCCCTATTTTTGGCTGAAATTGCACTGGGTGAGGATGGAAAAGTCAGGAATTTTAGTTCGAGAAAAGATTTCCATTGACATTTTCTCTCATGACTTTGCAGATCCTCACATTCCTTTTCCAGCTTGAAGGGACAAATGTTTTAATAAAAGCTAGTAAACTTTCAGGAGACTGGCTACTTGAATTCTAGGAATAAGTCAACTAAATCCAATTCTCATGCCTATACAGTTAAGTGAAACGCAACTTTTGCTTTTTCTTTGATATTACTGGAATGAACATTAGTTAAATCTATATCAAGCAAACTGCTTCACTGGTTTTTCTGTAATGGTGCTGTGTATATAAACACATACAGCCATGACTTCTAATTTATACTCTTTAACAGTTTTTCACAATGTGTCCACGAAGTAGACAGTCTGAATAACCTTAAAATGTTTGGCACATACGGGGATCAAACCCGTGATATGGGGATAGCACCACGCTCTAACCAGCTGAGCTAACCAGCCCATGGTTTACTACTGGTTACTTGTTCTGCTGAGCAGGGTTTCATACACATCATGGTGATCGCTAAGATATGTTCTCCAGTGAATGAAAATCTCAAAAGGATCTTTGGAGTGTAAACAGACAAAAACGAGAAATCCAACACTGACCATCAGGGAATATAACCCTGGATGCTGTCCCTATGCTAAAGAGGACTGGCCTTCACTATGTTTACTCCAATTGATGTCAGGGATTTTTATTGTGAGAAAGCATTTTCAGCGATTTCTACTATCACGTCTTTGGACTTTCAGCAACCCCATTGCCCTCTGCTCCGGGATCCCATGGTGTGGTCACCTGTCCAGATGTAGGCTGATATGTGGATGTGCTGTAGTTTAGAAGATTGAGACAAGAAGTTTTAAGTCTGCATGGGAAGTTTGCCTGAAAGCGTTGCAACCGAGTAAAGCAAAGAGAGAAGATGGAGGGAAAGTACGAGAGGAACTCTTTATCATCATCTGCCAAACTCATGTGCACTGGATCCTTAAGCAGTCATCAAGAAGGGTTAAATATCTTTAGATTAATGCTTGTGTTTTTAAGGAATTGCTTGAAGCTAATTTCATTTCTCATCCCGCATCTTTGAAGTTTGTCAAAACTTGTAAAAATCATTGGAGCACCCTTACATTTCTCTTCAGGCTTAGAAAAGGAAACATTGTAATGCAACCTGTTATCATTTGGCAAATTGTTCATGTGCAGTGACGTAATCTGCATCCCCTATTTTTGGCTGAAATTGCACTGGATGAGGATGGAAAAGTCAAGAATTTTAGTTCGAGAAAAGATTTCCATTGACATTTTCTCTCATGACTTTGCAGATCCTCACATTCCTTTTCCAGCTTGAAGGGACAAATGTTTTAATAAAAGCTGGTAAACTTTTAGGAGACTGGCTACTTGAACTCTAGGAATAAGTCAACTAAATCCAATTCTCATGCCTAAACAGTTAAGTGAAACGCAAATTTTGCTGTTTCTTTGATATTACTGGAATGAACATTAGTTAAATCTATAACAAGCAGACAAGCAAACTGCTTCACTGGTTTTTCTGTAATGGTGCTGTGTATATAAACACATACAGCTATGACCTCTAATTTATACTCTTTGACGGTTCTTCACAATCTGTCCACGAAGTAGACAGTCTGAATAACCTTAAAATGTTTGGCCCGTACGGGGATCGAACCCGCGACCTTGGCGTTATTAGCACCACGCTCTAACCAGCTGTTTTACTCTTGGTTACATCTTCTGCTGAGCAGGGTTTCATACACATCATGGTGATCGCTAAGATACGTTCTCCAGTGAGTGAAAATCTCAAAAGGATCTTTGGAGCGTAAACAGACAAAAACGAGAAATCCAACACTGACCATCAGGGAATATAACCCTGGATGCTGTCCCTATGCTAAAGAGGACTGGCCTTCACTATGTTTACTCCAATTGATGTCAGGGATTTTTATTGTGAGAAAGCATTTTCAGCTATTTCTACTATCACGTCTTTGGACTTTCAGCAATCCCATATCCCTCTGCTCCGGGATCCCATGGTGTGGTCACCTGTCCAGATGTAGGCTGATATGTGGATCTGCTGTAGTTTAGAAGATTGAGACAAGAAGTTTTAAGTCTGCATGGGAAGTTTGCCTGAAAGCGTTGCAACCGAGTAAAGCAAAGAGAGAAGATGGAGGTAAAGTACGAGAGGAACTCTTTATCATCATCTGCCAAACTCATGTGCACTGGATCCGTAAGCAGTCATCAAGAAGGGTTAAATATCTTTAGATTAATGGTTGTTTTTTTAAGGAATTGCTTCAAGCTAACTTCATTTCTCATCCCGCATCCTTGAAGTTTGTCAAAACTTCTAAAAATCATTGGAGCACCCTTACATTTCTCTTCAGGCTTAGAAAAGGAAACATTTTAATGCAACCTGTTATCATTTGGCAAATTGTTCATGTGCAGTGACGCAATCTGCATCCCCTATTTTTGGCTGAAATTGCACTGGGTGAGGATGGAAAAGTCAGGAATTTTAGTTCGAGAAAAGATTTCCATTGACATTTTCTCTCATGACTTTGCAGATCCTCACATTCCTTTTCCAGCTTGAAGGGACATGTTTTAATAAAAGCTAGTAAACTTTCAGGAGACTGGCTACTTGAACTCTAGGAATAAGTCAACTAAATCCAATTCTCATGCCTAAACAGTTAAGTGAAACGCAAATTTTGCTGTTTCTTTGATATTACTGGAATGAACATTAGTTAAATCTATAACAAGCAGACAAGCAAACTGCTTCACTGGTTTTTCTGTAATGGTGCTGTGTATATAAACACATACAGCTATGACTTCTAATTTATACTCTTTGACGGTTCTTCACAATCTGTCCACGAAGTAGACAGTCTGAATAACCTTAAAATGTTTGGCCCGTACGGGGATCGAACCCGCGACCTTGGCGTTATTAGCACCACGCTCTAACCAGCTGTTTTACTCTTGGTTACATCTTCTGCTGAGCAGGGTTTCATACACATCATGGTGATCGCTAAGATACGTTCTCCAGTGAGTGAAAATCTCAAAAGGATCTTTGGAGCGTAAACAGACAAAAACGAGAAATCCAACACTGACCATCAGGGAATATAACCCTGGATGCTGTCCCTATGCTAAAGAGGACTGGCCTTCACTATGTTTACTCCAATTGATGTCAGGGATTTTTATTGTGAGAAAGCATTTTCAGCTATTTCTACTATCACGTCTTTGGACTTTCAGCAATCCCATATCCCTCTGCTCCGGGATCCCATGGTGTGGTCACCTGTCCAAATGTAGGCTGATATGTGGATCTGCTGTAGTTTAGAAGATTGAGACAAGAAGTTTTAAGTCTGCATGGGAAGTTTGCCTGAAAGCGTTGCAACCGAGTAAAGCAAAGAGAGAAGATGGAGGTAAAGTACGAGAGGAACTCTTTATCATCATCTGCCAAACTCATGTGCACTGGATCCGTAAGCAGTCATCAAGAAGGGTTAAATATCTTTAGATTAATGGTTGTTTTTTTAAGGAATTGCTTCAAGCTAACTTCATTTCTCATCCCGCATCCTTGAAGTTTGTCAAAACTTCTAAAAATCATTGGAGCACCCTTACATTTCTCTTCAGGCTTAGAAAAGGAAACATTTTAATGCAACCTGTTATCATTTGGCAAATTGTTCATGTGCAGTGACGCAATCTGCATCCCCTATTTTTGGCTGAAATTGCACTGGGTGAGGATGGAAAAGTCAGGAATTTTAGTTCGAGAAAAGATTTCCATTGACATTTTCTCTCATGACTTTGCAGATCCTCACATTCCTTTTCCAGCTTGAAGGGACATGTTTTAATAAAAGCTAGTAAACTTTCAGGAGACTGGCTACTTGAACTCTAGGAATAAGTCAACTAAATCCAATTCTCATGCCAAACAGTTAAGTGAAACGCAACTTTTGCTTTTTCTTTGATATTACTGGAATGAACATTAGTTAAATCTATAACAAGCAAACTGCTTCACTGGTTTTTCTGTAATGGTGCTGTGTATATAAACACATACAGCCATGACTTCTAATTTATACTCTTTGACGGTTTTTCACAATGTGTCCACGAAGTAGACAGTCTGAATAACCTTAAAAAGTTTGGCCCGTACGGGGATCGAACCCGCGACCTTGGCGTTATTAGCACCACGCTCTAACCAGCTGAGCTAACCAGCCCATGTTTTACTTTTGGTTACATGTTCTGCTGAGCAGGGTTTCATACACATCATGGTGATCGCTAAGTTATGTTCTCCAGTGAGTGAAAATCTCAAAAGGATCTTTGGAGTGTAAACAGACAAAAACGAGAAATCCAACACTGACCATCAGGGAATATAACCCTGGATGCTGTCCCTATGCTAAAGAGGACTGGCCTTCACTATGTTTACTCCAATTGATGTCAGGGATTTTTATTGTGAGAAAGCATTTTCAGCGATTTCTACTATCACGTCTTTGGACTTTCAGCAACCCCATTGCCCTCTGCTCCGGGATCCCATGGTGTGGTCACCTGTCCAGATGTAGGCTGATATGTGGATGTGCTGTAGTTTAGAAGATTGAGACAAGAAGTTTTAAGTCTGCATGGGAAGTTTGCCTGAAAGCGTTGCAACCGAGTAAAGCAAAGAGAGAAGATGGAGGGAAAGTACGAGAGGAACTCTTTATCATCATCTGCCAAACTCATGTGCACTGGATCCTTAAGCAGTCATCAAGAAGGGTTAAATATCTTTAGATTAATGCTTGTGTTTTTAAGGAATTGCTTGAAGCTAATTTCATTTCTCATCCCGCATCTTTGAAGTTTGTCAAAACTTGTAAAAATCATTGGAGCACCCTTACATTTCTCTTCAGGCTTAGAAAAGGAAACATTTTAATGCAACCTGTTATCATTTGGCAAATTGTTCATGTGCAGTGACGCAATCTGCATCCCCTATTTTTGGCTGAAATTGCACTGGGTGAGGATGGAAAAGTCAGGAATTTTAGTTCGAGAAAAGATTTCCATTGACATTTTCTCTCATGACTTTGCAGATCCTCACATTCCTTTTCCAGCTTGAAGGGACAAATGTTTTAATAAAAGCTAGTAAACTTTCAGGAGACTGGCTACTTGAATTCTAGGAATAAGTCAACTAAATCCAATTCTCATGCCTATACAGTTAAGTGAAACGCAACTTTTGCTTTTTCTTTGATATTACTGGAATGAACATTAGTTAAATCTATATCAAGCAAACTGCTTCACTGGTTTTTCTGTAATGGTGCTGTGTATATAAACACATACAGCCATGACTTCTAATTTATACTCTTTAACAGTTTTTCACAATGTGTCCACGAAGTAGACAGTCTGAATAACCTTAAAATGTTTGGCACATACGGGGATCAAACCCGTGATATGGGGATAGCACCACGCTCTAACCAGCTGAGCTAACCAGCCCATGGTTTACTACTGGTTACTTGTTCTGCTGAGCAGGGTTTCATACACATCATGGTGATCGCTAAGATATGTTCTCCAGTGAATGAAAATCTCAAAAGGATCTTTGGAGTGTAAACAGACAAAAACGAGAAATCCAACACTGACCATCAGGGAATATAACCCTGGATGCTGTCCCTATGCTAAAGAGGACTGGCCTTCACTATGTTTACTCCAATTGATGTCAGGGATTTTTATTGTGAGAAAGCATTTTCAGCGATTTCTACTATCACGTCTTTGGACTTTCAGCAACCCCATTGCCCTCTGCTCCGGGATCCCATGGTGTGGTCACCTGTCCAGATGTAGGCTGATATGTGGATGTGCTGTAGTTTAGAAGATTGAGACAAGAAGTTTTAAGTCTGCATGGGAAGTTTGCCTGAAAGCGTTGCAACCGAGTAAAGCAAAGAGAGAAGATGGAGGGAAAGTACGAGAGGAACTCTTTATCATCATCTGCCAAACTCATGTGCACTGGATCCTTAAGCAGTCATCAAGAAGGGTTAAATATCTTTAGATTAATGCTTGTGTTTTTAAGGAATTGCTTGAAGCTAATTTCATTTCTCATCCCGCATCTTTGAAGTTTGTCAAAACTTGTAAAAATCATTGGAGCACCCTTACATTTCTCTTCAGGCTTAGAAAAGGAAACATTGTAATGCAACCTGTTATCATTTGGCAAATTGTTCATGTGCAGTGACGTAATCTGCATCCCCTATTTTTGGCTGAAATTGCACTGGATGAGGATGGAAAAGTCAAGAATTTTAGTTCGAGAAAAGATTTCCATTGACATTTTCTCTCATGACTTTGCAGATCCTCACATTCCTTTTCCAGCTTGAAGGGACAAATGTTTTAATAAAAGCTGGTAAACTTTTAGGAGACTGGCTACTTGAACTCTAGGAATAAGTCAACTAAATCCAATTCTCATGCCTAAACAGTTAAGTGAAACGCAAATTTTGCTGTTTCTTTGATATTACTGGAATGAACATTAGTTAAATCTATAACAAGCAGACAAGCAAACTGCTTCACTGGTTTTTCTGTAATGGTGCTGTGTATATAAACACATACAGCTATGACTTCTAATTTATACTCTTTGACGGTTCTTCACAATCTGTCCACGAAGTAGACAGTCTGAATAACCTTAAAATGTTTGGCCCGTACGGGGATCGAACCCGCGACCTTGGCGTTATTAGCACCACGCTCTAACCAGCTGTTTTACTCTTGGTTACATCTTCTGCTGACCAGGGTTTCATACACATCATGGTGATCGCTAAGATACGTTCTCCAGTGAGTGAAAATCTCAAAAGGATCTTTGGAGCGTAAACAGACAAAAACGATAAATCCAACACTGACCATCAGGGAATATAACCCTGGATGCTGTCCCTATGCTAAAGAGGACTGGCCTTCACTATGTTTACTCCAATTGATGTCAGGGATTTTTATTGTGAGAAAGCATTTTCAGCTATTTCTACTATCACGTCTTTGGACTTTCAGCAATCCCATATCCCTCTGCTCCGGGATCCCATGGTGTGGTCACCTGTCCAGATGTAGGCTGATATGTGGATCTGCTGTAGTTTAGAAGATTGAGACAAGAAGTTTTAAGTCTGCATGGGAAGTTTGCCTGAAAGCGTTGCAACCGAGTAAAGCAAAGAGAGAAGATGGAGGTAAAGTACGAGAGGAACTCTTTATCATCATCTGCCAAACTCATGTGCACTGGATCCATAAGCAGTCATCAAGAAGGGTTAAATATCTTTAGATTAATGGTTGTTTTTTTAAGGAATTGCTTCAAGCTAACTTCATTTCTCATCCCGCATCCTTGAAGTTTGTCAAAACTTCTAAAAATCATTGGAGCACCCTTACATTTCTCTTCAGGCTTAGAAAAGGAAACATTTTAATGCAACCTGTTATCATTTGGCAAATTGTTCATGTGCAGTGACGCAATCTGCATCCCCTATTTTTGGCTGAAATTGCACTGGGTGAGGATGGAAAAGTCAGGAATTTTAGTTCGAGAAAAGATTTCCATTGACATTTTCTCTCATGACTTTGCAGATCCTCACATTCCTTTTCCAGCTTGAAGGGACATGTTTTAATAAAAGCTAGTAAACTTTCAGGAGACTGGCTACTTGAACTCTAGGAATAAGTCAACTAAATCCAATTCTCATGCCAAACAGTTAAGTGAAACGCAACTTTTGCTTTTTCTTTGATATTACTGGAATGAACATTAGTTAAATCTATAACAAGCAAACTGCTTCACTGGTTTTTCTGTAATGGTGCTGTGTATATAAACACATACAGCCATGACTTCTAATTTATACTCTTTGACGGTTTTTCACAATGTGTCCACGAAGTAGACAGTCTGAATAACCTTAAAATGTTTGGCCCGTACGGGGATCGAACCCACGACCTTGGCGTTATTAGCACCACGCTCTAACCAGCTGAGCTAACCAGCCCATGTTTTACTTTTGGTTACATGTTCTGCTGAGCAGGGTTTCATACACATCATGGTGATCGCTAAGTTATGTTCTCCAGTGAGTGAAAATCTCAAAAGGATCTTTGGAGTGTAAACAGACAAAAACGAGAAATCCAACACTGACCATCAGGGAATATAACCCTGGATGCTGTCCCTATGCTAAAGAGGACTGGCCTTCACTATGTTTACTCCAATTGATGTCAGGGATTTTTATTGTGAGAAAGCATTTTCAGCGATTTCTACTATCACGTCTTTGGACTTTCAGCAACCCCATTGCCCTCTGCTCCGGGATCCCATGGTGTGGTCACCTGTCCAGATGTAGGCTGATATGTGGATGTGCTGTAGTTTAGAAGATTGAGACAAGAAGTTTTAAGTCTGCATGGGAAGTTTGCCTGAAAGCGTTGCAACCGAGTAAAGCAAAGAGAGAAGATGGAGGGAAAGTACGAGAGGAACTCTTTATCATCATCTGCCAAACTCATGTGCACTGGATCCTTAAGCAGTCATCAAGAAGGGTTAAATATCTTTAGATTAATGCTTGTGTTTTTAAGGAATTGCTTGAAGCTAATTTCATTTCTCATCCCGCATCTTTGAAGTTTGTCAAAACTTGTAAAAATCATTGGAGCACCCTTACATTTCTCTTCAGGCTTAGAAAAGGAAACATTTTAATGCAACCTGTTATCATTTGGCAAATTGTTCATGTGCAGTGACGTAATCTGCATCCCCTATTTTTGGCTGAAATTGCACTGGATGAGGATGGAAAAGTCAAGAATTTTAGTTCGAGAAAAGATTTCCATTGACATTTTCTCTCATGACTTTGCAGATCCTCACATTCCTTTTCCAGCTTGAAGGGACAAATGTTTTAATAAAAGCTGGTAAACTTTTAGGAGACTGGCTACTTGAACTCTAGGAATAAGTCAACTAAATCCAATTCTCATGCCTAAACAGTTAAGTGAAACGCAAATTTTGCTGTTTCTTTGATATTACTGGAATGAACATTAGTTAAATCTATAACAAGCAGACAAGCAAACTGCTTCACTGGTTTTTCTGTAATGGTGCTGTGTATATAAACACATACAGCTATGACTTCTAATTTATACTCTTTGACGGTTCTTCACAATCTGTCCACGAAGTAGACAGTCTGAATAACCT
The DNA here is from genome assembly GCA_036250195.1 of Mixophyes australis. NCBI lineage: Eukaryota > Metazoa > Chordata > Amphibia > Anura > Limnodynastidae > Mixophyes > Mixophyes australis. The sequence goes on from JAVHZZ010000002.1 coordinate 221,740,383, forward strand.
TAAAATGTTTGGCCCGTACGGGAATCGAACCCGCGACCTTGGCGTTATTAGCACCACGCTCTAACCAGCTGTTTTACTCTTGGTTACATCTTCTGCTGAGCAGGGTTTCATACACATCATGGTGATCGCTAAGATACGTTCTCCAGTGAGTGAAAATCTCAAAAGGATCTTTGGAGCGTAAACAGACAAAAACGAGAAATCCAACACTGACCATCAGGGAATATAACCCTGGATGCTGTCCCTATGCTAAAGAGGACTGGCCTTCACTATGTTTACTCCAATTGATGTCAGGGATTTTTATTGTGAGAAAGCATTTTCAGCTATTTCTACTATCACGTCTTTGGACTTTCAGCAATCCCATATCCCTCTGCTCCGGGATCCCATGGTGTGGTCACCTGTCCAGATGTAGGCTGATATGTGGATGTGCTGTAGTTTAGAAGATTGAGACAAGAAGTTTTAAGTCTGCATGGGAAGTTTGCCTGAAAGCGTTGCAACCGAGTAAAGCAAAGAGAGAAGATGGAGGTAAAGTACGAGAGGAACTCTTTATCATCATCTGCCAAACTCATGTGCACTGGATCCGTAAGCAGTCATCAAGAAGGGTTAAATATCTTTAGATTAATGGTTGTTTTTTTAAGGAATTGCTTCAAGCTAACTTCATTTCTCATCCCGAATCCTTGAAGTTTGTCAAAACTTCTAAAAATCATTGGAGCACCCTTACATTTCTCTTCAGGCTTAGAAAAGGAAACATTTTAATGCAACCTGTTATCATTTGGCAAATTGTTCATGTGCAGTGACGCAATCTGCATCCCCTATTTTTGGCTGAAATTGCACTGGGTGAGGATGGAAAAGTCAGGAATTTTAGTTCGAGAAAAGATTTCCATTGACATTTTCTCTCATGACTTTGCAGATCCTCACATTCCTTTTCCAGCTTGAAGGGACATGTTTTAATAAAAGCTAGTAAACTTTCAGGAGACTGGCTACTTGAACTCTAGGAATAAGTCAACTAAATCCAATTCTCATGCCAAACAGTTAAGTGAAACGCAACTTTTGCTTTTTCTTTGATATTACTGGAATGAACATTAGTTAAATCTATAACAAGCAAACTGCTTCACTGGTTTTTCTGTAATGGTGCTGTGTATATAAACACATACAGCCATGACTTCTAATTTATACTCTTTGACGGTTTTTCACAATGTGTCCACGAAGTAGACAGTCTGAATAACCTTAAAATGTTTGGCCCGTACGGGGATCGAACCCGCGACCTTGGCGTTATTAGCACCACGCTCTAACCAGCTGAGCTAACCAGCCCATGGTTTACTACTGGTTACTTGTTCTGCTGAGCAGGGTTTCATACACATCATGGTGATCGCTAAGATATGTTCTCCAGTGAATGAAAATCTCAAAAGGATCTTTGGAGTGTAAACAGACAAAAACGAGAAATCCAACACTGACCATCAGGGAATATAACCCTGGATGCTGTCCCTATGCTAAAGAGGACTGGCCTTCACTATGTTTACTCCAATTGATGTCAGGGATTTTTATTGTGAGAAAGCATTTTCAGCGATTTCTACTATCACGTCTTTGGACTTTCAGCAACCCCATTGCCCTCTGCTCTGGGATCCCATGGTGTGGTCACCTGTCCAGATGTAGGCTGATATGTGGATGTGCTGTAGTTTAGAAGATTGAGACAAGAAGTTTTAAGTCTGCATGGGAAGTTTGCCTGAAAGCGTTGCAACCGAGTAAAGCAAAGAGAGAAGATGGAGGTAAAGTACGAGAGGAACTCTTTATCATCATCTGCCAAACTCATGTGCACTGGATCCTTAAGCAGTCATCAAGAAGGGTTAAATATCTTTAGATTAATGTATGTGTTTTTAAGGAATTGCTTCAAGCTAACTTCATTTTATTATCCCGCATCCTTGAAGTTTGTCAAAACTTGTAAAAATCATTGGAGCACCCTTACATTTCTCTTCAGGCTTAGAAAAGGAAACATTTTAATGCAACTTGTTATCATTTGGCAAATTGTTCATGTGCAGTGACGTAATCTGCATCCCCTATTTTTGGCTGAAATTGCACTGGATGAGGATGGAAAAGTCAAGAATTTTAGTTCGAGAAAAGATTTCCATTGACATTTTCTCTCATGACTTTGCAGATCCTCACATTCCTTTTCCAGCTTAAAGGGACAAATGTTTTAATAAAAGCTGGTAAACTTTTAGGAGCCTGGCTACTTGAACTCTAGGAATAAGTCAACTAAATCCAATTCTCATGCCTAAACAGTTAAGTGAAACGCAACTTTTGCTGTTTCTTTGATATTACTGGAATGAACATTAGTTAAATCTATAACAAGCAGACAAGCAAACTGCTTCACTGGTTTCTCTGTAATGGTGCTGTGTATATAAACACATACAGCTATGACTTCTAATTTATACTCTTTGACGGTTCTTCACAATCTGTCCACGAAGTAGACAGTCTGAATAACCTTAAAATGTTTGGCCCGTAAGGGGATCGAACCCGCGACCTTGGTGTTATTAGCACCACGCTCTAACCAGCTGAGCTAACCAGCCCATGTTTTACTCTTGTTTACATCTTCTGCTGAGCAGGGTTTCATACACATCATGGTGATCGCTAAGATACGTTCTCCAGTGAGTGAAAATCTCAAAAGGATCTTTGGAGCGTAAACAGACAAAAATGAGAAATCCAACACTGACCATCAGGGAATATAACCCTGGATGCTGTCCCTATGCTAAAGAGGACTGGCCTTCACTATGTTTACTCCAATTGATGTCAGGGATTTTTATTGTGAGAAAGCATTTTCAGCTATTTCTACTATCACGTCTTTGGACTTTCAGCAATCCCATTGCCCTCTGCTCCGGGATTCCATAGTGTGGTCACCTGTCCAGATGTAGGCTGATATGTGGATCTGCTGTAGTTTAGAAGATTGAGACAAGAAGTTTTAAGTCTGCATGGGAAGTGTGCCTGAAAGCGTTGCAACCGAGTAAAGCAAAGAGAGAAGATGGAGGTAAAGTACGAGAGGAACTCTTTATCATCATCTGCCAAACTCATGTGCACTGGATCCGTAAGCAGTCATCAAGAAGGGTTAAATATCTTTAGATTAATGCTTGTGTTTTTAAGGAATTGCTTCAAGCTAATTTCATTTCTCATCCCGCATCCTTGAAGTTTGTCAAAACTTGTAAAAATCATTTGAGCACCCTTACATTTCTCTTCAGGCTTAGAAAAGGAAACATTTTAATGCAACCTGTTATCATTTGGCAAATTGTTCATGTGCAGTGACGCAATCTGCATCCCCTATTTTTGGCTGAAATTGCACTGGGTGAGGATGGAAAAGTCAGGAATTTTAGTTCGAGAAAAGATTTCCATTGACATTTTCTCTCATGACTTTGCAGATCCTCACATTCCTTTTCCAGCTTGAAGGGACAAATGTTTTAATAAAAGCTAGTAAACTTTCAGGAGACTGGCTACTTGAATTCTAGGAATAAGTCAACTAAATCCAATTCTCATGCCTATACAGTTAAGTGAAACGCAACTTTTGCTTTTTCTTTGATATTACTGGAATGAACATTAGTTAAATCTATAACAAGCAAACTGCTTCACTGGTTTTTCTGTAATGGTGCTGTGTATATAAACACATATAGCCATGACTTCTAATTTATACTCTTTGACGGTTTTTCACAATGTGTCCACGAAGTAGACAGTCTGAATAACCTTAAAATGTTTGGCCCGTACGGGGATCGAACCCGCGACCTTAGTGTTATTAGCACCACGCTCTAACCAGCTGAGCTAACCGGCCCATGTTTTACTCTTGGTTACATGTTCTGCTGAGCAGGGTTTCATACACATCATGGTGATCGCTAAGTTATGTTCTCCAGTGAGTGAAAATCTCAAAAGGATCTTTGGAGCGTAAACAGACAAAAACGAGAAATCCAACACTGACCATCAGGGAATATAACCCTGGATGCTGTCCCTATGCTAAAGACGACTGGCCTTCACTATGTTTACTCCAATTGATGTCAGGGATTTTTATTGTGAGAAAGCATTTTCAGCGATTTCTACTATCACGTCTTTGGACTTTCAGCAATCCCATTGCCCTCTGCTCCGGGATCCCATGGTGTGGTCACCTGTCCAGATGTAGGCTGATATGTGGATCTGCTGTAGTTTAGAAGATTGAGACAAGAAGTTTTAAATCTGCATGGGAAGTTTGCCTGAAAGCGTTGCAACCGAGTAAAGCAAAGAGAGAAGATGGAGGTAAAGTACGAGAGGAACTCTTTATCATCATCTGCCAAACTCATGTGCACTGGATCCTTAAGCAGTCATCAAGAAGGGTTAAATATCTTTAGATTAATGCTTGTGTTTTTAAGGAGTTGCTTCAAGCTAATTTCATTTCTCATCCCGCAACCTTGAAGTTTGTCAAAACTTGTAAAAATCATTGGAGCACCCTTACATTTCTCTTCAGGCTTAGAAAAGGAAACATTTTAATGCAACCTGTTATCATTTGGCAAATTGTTCATGTGCAGTGACGTAATCTGCATCCCCTATTTTTGGCTGAAATTGCACTGGGTGAGGATGGAAAAGTCAGGAATTTTAGTTCGAGAAAAGATTTCCATTGACATTTTCTCTCATGACTTTGCAGATCCTCACATTCCTTTTCCAGCTTGAAGGGACAAATGTTTTAATAAAAGCTGGTAAACTTTTAGGAGACTGGCTACTTGAACTCTAGGAATAAGTCAACTAAATCCAATTCTCATGCCTAAACAGTTAAGTGAAATGCAACTTTTGCTGTTTCTTTGATATTACTGGAATGAACATTAGTTAAATCTATAACAAGCAAACTGCTTCACTGGTTTTTCTGTAATGGTGCTGTGTATATAAACACATCCAGCCATGACTTCTAATTTATACTCTTTAACAGTTTTCCACAATGTGTCCACGAAGTAGACAGTCTGAATAACCTTAAAATGTTTGGCCCGTACAGAGATCGAACCCACAACCTTGGTGTTATTAGCACCACGCTCTAACCAGCTGAGCTAACCGGCCCATGTTTTACTCTTGGTTACATGTTCTGCTGAGCAGGGTTTCATACACATCATGGTGATCGCTAAGATATGTTCTCCAGTGAGTGAAAATCTCAAAAGGATCTTTGGAGCGTAAACAGACAAAAATGAGAAATCCAACACTGACCATCAGGGAATATAACCCTGGATGCTGTCCCTATGCTAAAGAGGACTGGCCTTCACTATGTCTGCTCCAAATGATGTCAGGGATTTTCATTGTGAGAAAGCATTTTCAGCGATTTCTACTATCACGTCTTTGGACTTTCAGCAATCGCATTGCCCTCTGCTCCGGGATCCCATGGTGTGGTCACCTGTCCAGATGTAGGCTGATATGTGGATGTGCTGTAGTTTAGAAGATTGAGACAAGAAGTTTTAAGTCTGCATGGGAAGTTTGCCTGAAAGCGTTGCAACCGAGTAAAGCAAAGAGAGAAGATGGAGGTAAAGTACGAGAGGAACTCTTTATCATCATCTGCCAAACTCATGTGCACTGGATCCTTAAGCAGTCATCAAGAAGGGTTAAATATCTTTAGATTAATGCTTGTGTTTTTAAGGAATTGCTTCAAGCTAACTTCATTTCTCATCCCGCATCCTTGAAGTTTGTCAAAACTTGTAAAAATCATTGGAGCACCCTTACATTTCTCTTCAGGCTTAGAAAAGCAAACATTTTAATGCAACCTGTTATCATTTGGCAAATTGTTCATGTGCAGTGACGCAATCTGCATCCCCTATTTTTGGCTGAAATTGCACTGGATGAGGATGGAAAAGTCAAGAATTTTAGTTCGAGAAAAGATTTCCATTGACATTTTCTCTCATGACTTTGCAGATCCTCACATTCCTTTTCCAGCTTGAAGGGACAAATGTTTTAATAAAAGCTAGTAAACTTTCAGGAGACTGGCTACTTGAATTCTAGAAATAAGTCAACTAAATCCAGATCTCATGCCTATACAGTTAAGTGAAACGCAACTTTTGCTTTTTCTTTGATATTACTGGAATGAACATTAGTTAAATCTATAACAAGCAGACAAGCAAACTGCTTCACTGGTTTTTCTGTAATGGTGCTGTGTATATAAACACATACAGCTACGACTTCTAATTTATACTCTTTGACGGTTCTTCACAATCTGTCCACGAAGTAGACAGTCTGAATAACCTTAAAATGTTTGGCCTGTACGGGGATCGAAACCGCGACCTTGGCGTTGGTAGCACCACGCTCTAACCAGCTGAGCTAACCGGCCCATGTTTTACTCTTGGTTACATCTTCTGCTGAGCAGGGTTTCATACACATCATGGTGATCGCTAAGATACGTTCTCCAGTGAGTGAAAATCTCAAAAGGATCTTTGGAGCGTAAACAGACAAAAACGAGAAATCCAACACTGACCATCAGGGAATATAACCCTGGATGCTGTCCCTATGCTAAAGAGGACTGGCCTTCACTATGTTTACTCCAATTGATGTCAGGGATTTTTATTGTGAGAAAGCATTTTCAGCTATTTCTACTATCACGTCTTTGGACTTTCAGCAATCCCATTGCCCTCTGCTCCGGGATCCCATGGTGTGGTCACCTGTCCAGATGTAGGCTGATATGTGGATCTGCTGTAGTTTAGAAGATTGAGACAAGAAGTTTTAAGTCTGCATGGGAAGTTTGCCTGAAAGCGTTGCAACCGAGTAAAGCAAAGAGAGAAGATGGAGGTAAAGTACGAGAGGAACTCTTTATCATCATCTGCCAAACTCATGTGCACTGGATCCGTAAGCAGTCATCAAGAAGGGTTAAATATCTTTAGATTAATGCTTGTGTTTTTAAGGAATTGCTTCAAGCTAATTTCATTTCTCATCCCGCATCCTTGAAGTTTGTCAAAACTTGTAAAAATCATTTGAGCACCCTTACATTTCTCTTCAGGCTTAGAAAAGGAAACATTTTAATGCAACCTGTTATCATTTGGCAAATTGTTCATGTGCAGTGACGCAATCTGCATCCCCTATTTTTGGCTGAAATTGCACTGGGTGAGGATGGAAAAGTCAGGAATTTTAGTTCGAGAAAAGATTTTCATTGACATTTTCTCTCATGACTTTGCAGATCCTCACATTCCTTTTCCAGCTTGAAGGGACAAATGTTTTAATAAAAGCTAGTAAACTTTCAGGAGACTGGCTACTTGAATTCTAGGAATAAGTCAACTAAATCCAATTCTCATGCCTATACAGTTAAGTGAAACGCAACTTTTGCTTTTTCTTTGATATTACTGGAATGAACATTAGTTAAATCTATAACAAGCAAACTGCTTCACTGGTTTTTCTGTAATGGTGCTGTGTATATAAACACATACAGCCATGGCTTCTAATTTATACTCTTTGATGGTTTTTCACAATGTGTCCACGAACTAGACAGTCTATATAACCTTAAAATGTTTGGCACATACGGGGATCGAACCCGTGATACGGGGATAGCACCACGCTCTAACCAGCTGAGCTAACCAGCCCATGGTTTACTACTGGTTACTTGTTCTGCTGAGCAGGGTTTCATACACATCATGGTGATCGCTAAGATATGTTCTCCAGTGAATGAAAATCTCAAAAGGATCTTTGGAGCGTAAACAGACAAAAATGAGAAATCCAACACTGACCATCAGGGAATATAACCCTGGATGCTGTCCCTATGCTAAAGAGGACTGGCCTTCACTATGTCTGCTCCAAATGATGTCAGGGATTTTCATTGTGAGAAAGCATTTTCAGCGGTTTCTACTATCACGTCTTTGGACTTTCAGCAATCGCATTGCCCTCTGCTCCGGGATCCCATGGTGTGGTCACCTGTTCAGATGTAGGCTGATATGTGGATGTGCTGTAGTTTAGAAGATTGAGACAAGAAGTTTTAAGTCTGCATGGGAAGTTTGCCTGAAAGCGTTGCAACCGAGTAAAGCAAAGAGAGAAGATGGAGGTAAAGTACGAGAGGAACTCTTTATCATCATCTGCCAAACTCATGTGCACTGGATCCTTAAGCAGTCATCAAGAAGGGTTAAATATCTTTAGATTAATGCTTGTGTTTTTAAGGAATTGCTTCAAGCTAACTTCATTTCTCATCCCGCATCCTTGAAGTTTGTCAAAACTTGTAAAAATCATTGGAGCACCCTTACATTTCTCTTCAGGCTTAGAAAAGCAAACATTTTAATGCAACCTGTTATCATTTGGCAAATTGTTCATGTGCAGTGACGCAATCTGCATCCCCTATTTTTGGCTGAAATTGCACTGGATGAGGATGGAAAAGTCAAGAATTTTAGTTTGAGAAAAGATTTCCATTGACATTTTCTCTCATGACTTTGCAGATCCTCACATTCCTTTTCCAGCTTGAAGGGGCAAATGTTTTAATAAAAGCTGGTAAACTTTCAGGAGACTGGCTACTTGAACTCTAGGAATAAGTCAACTAAATCCTTCATGCCTAAACAGTTAAGTGAAACACAACTTTTGCTGTTTCTTTGATATTACTGGAATGAACATTAGTTAAATCTATAACAAGCAGACAAGCAAACTGCTTCACTGGTTTTTCTGTAATGGTGCTGTGTATATAAACACATACAGCCATGACTTCTAATTTATACTCTTTGACGGTTTTTCACAATGTGTCCACGAAGTAGACAGTCTGAATAACCTTAAAATTTACAGCCCGTACGGGGATCGAACCCACGACCTTGGTGTTATTAGCACCACGCTCTAACCAGCTTGGTTCCATGTTCTGCTGAGCAGGGTTTCATACACATCATGGTGATCGCTAAGATATGTTCTCCAGTGAGTGAAAATCTCAAAAGGATCTTTGGAGCGTAAACAGACAAAAATGAGAAATCCAACACTGACCATCAGGGAATATAACCCTGGATGCTGTCCCTATGCTAAAGAGGACTGGCCTTCACTATGTCTGCTCCAAATGATGTCAGGGATTTTCATTGTGAGAAAGCATTTTCAGCGGTTTCTACTATCACGTCTTTGGACTTTCAGCAATCGCATTGCCCTCTGCTCCGGGTTCCCATGGTGTGGTCACCTGTCCAGATGTAGGCTGATATGTGGATGTGCTGTAGTTTAGAAGATTGAGACAAGAAGTTTTAAGTCTGCATGGGAAGTTTGCCTGAAAGCGTTGCAACCGAGTAAAGCAAAGAGAGAAGATGGAGGTAAAGTACGAGAGGAACTCTTTATCATCATCTGCCAAACTCATGTGCACTGGATCCTTAAGCAGTCATCAAGAAGGGTTAAATATCTTTAGATTAATGCTTGTGTTTTTAAGGAATTGCTTCAAGCTAACTTCATTTCTCATCCCGCATCCTTGAAGTTTGTCAAAACTTGTAAAAATCATTGGAGCACCCTTACATTTCTCTTCAGGCTTAGAAAAGCAAACATTTTAATGCAACCTGTTATCATTTGGCAAATTGTTCATGTGCAGTGACGCAATCTGCATCCCCTATTTTTGGCTGAAATTGCACTGGGTGAGGATGGAAAAGTCAGGAATTTTAGTTCGAGAAAAGATTTCCATTGACATTTTCTCTCATGACTTTGCAGATCCTCACATTCCTTTTCCAGCTTGAAGGGACAAATGTTTTAATAAAAGCTAGTAAACTTTCAGGAGACTGGCTACTTGAATTCTAGAAATAAGTCAACTAAATCCAATTCTCATGCCTATACAGTTAAGTGAAACGCAACTTTTGCTTTTTCTTTGATATTACTGGAATGAACATTAGTTAAATCTATAACAAGCAAACTGCTTCACTGGTTTTTCTGTAATGGTGCTGTGTATATAAACACATACAGCCATGACTTCTAATTTATACTCTTTAACAGTTTTCCACAATGTGTCCACGAAGTAGACAGTCTGAATAACCTTAAAATGTTTGGCCCGTACCGGGATCGAACCCACGACCTTGGCGTTATTAGCACCACGCTCTAACCAGCTGAGCTAACCGGCCCATGTTTTACTCTTGCTTACATCTTCTGCTGAGCAGGGTTTCATACACATCATGGTGATCGCTAAGATATGTTCTCCAGTGAGTGAAAATCTCAAAAGGATCTTTGGAGCGTAAACAGACAAAAATGAGAAATCCAACACTGACCATCAGGGAATAAAACCCTGGATGCTGTCCCTATGCTAAAGAGGACTGGCCTTCACTATGTCTGCTCCAAATGATGTCAGGGATTTTCATTGTGAGAAAGCATTTTCAGCGGTTTCTACTATCACGTCTTTGGACTTTCAGCAATCGCATTGCCCTCTGCTCCGGGATCCCATGGTGTGGTCACCTGTCCAGATGTAGGCTGATATGTGAATGTGCTGTAGTTTAGAAGATTGAGACAAGAAGTTTTAAGTCTGCATGGGAAGTTTGCCTGAAAGCGTTGCAACCGAGTAAAGCAAAGAGAGAAGATGGAGGTAAAGTACGAGAGGAACTCTTTATCATCATCTGCCAAACTCATGTGCACTGGATCCTTAAGCAGTCATCAAGAAGGGTTAAATATCTTTAGATTAATGCTTGTGTTTTTAAGGAATTGCTTCAAGCTAACTTCATTTCTCTTCCCGCATCCTTGAAGTTTGTCAAAACTTGTAAAAATCATTGGAGCACCCTTACATTTCTCTTCAGGCTTAGAAAAGCAAACATTTTAATGCAACCTGTTATCATTTGGCAAATTGTTCATGTGCAGTGACGCAATCTGCATCCCCTATTTTTGGCTGAAATTGCACTGGATGAGGATGGAAAAGTCAAGAATTTTAGTTTGAGAAAAGATTTCCATTGACATTTTCTCTCATGACTTTGCAGATCCTCACATTCCTTTTCCAGCTTGAAGGGGCAAATGTTTTAATAAAAGCTAGTAAACTATCAGGAGACTGGCTACTTGAACTCTAGGAATAAGTCAACTAAATCCAATTCTCATGCCTAAACAGTTAAGTGAAACACAACTTTTGCTGTTTCTTTGATATTACTGGAATGAACATTAGTTAAATCTATAACAAGCAGACAAGCAAACTGCTTCACTGGTTTTTCTGTAATGGTGCTGTGTATATAAACACATACAGCCATAACTTCTAATTTATACTCTTTGACGGTTTTTCACAATGTGTCCACGAAGTAGACAGTCTGAATAACCTTTAAATTTACAGCCCGTACGGGGATCGAACCCACGACCTTGGTGTTATTAGCACCACGCTCTAACCAGCTTGGTTCCATGTTCTCCTGAGCAGGGTTTCATACACATCATGGTGATCGCTAAGATATGTTCTCCAGTGAGTGAAAATCTCAAAAGGATCTTTGGAGCGTAAACAGACAAAAATGAGAAATCCAACACTGACCATCAGGGAATATAACCCTGGATGCTGTCCCTATGCTAAAGAGGACTGGCCTTCACTATGTCTGCTCCAAATGATGTCAGGGATTTTCATTGTGAGAAAGCATTTTCAGCGGTTTCTACTATCACGTCTTTGGACTTTCAGCAATCCCATTGCCCTCTGCTCCGGGATCCCATGGTGTGGTCTCCTGTCCAGATGTAGGCTGATATGTGGATGTGCTGTAGTTTAGAAGATTGAGACAAGAAGTTTTAAGTCTGCATGGGAAGTTTGCCTGAAAGCGTTGCAACCGAGTAAAGCAAAGAGAGAAGATGGAGGTAAAGTACGAGAGGAACTCTTTATCATCATCTGCCAAACTCATGTGCACTGGATCCTTAAGCAGTCATCAAGAAGGGTTAAATATCTTTAGATTAATGCTTGTGTTTTTAAGGAATTGCTTCAAGCTAACTTCATTTCTCATCCCGCATCCTTGAAGTTTGTCAAAACTTGTAAAAATCATTGGAGCACCCTTACATTTCTCTTCAGGCTTAGAAAAGGAAACATTTTCATGCAACCTGTTATCATTTGGCAAATTGTTCATGTGCAGTGACGCAATCTGCATCCCCTATTTTTGGCTGAAATTGCACTGGATGAGGATGGAAAAGTCAGGAATTTTAGTTCGAGAAAAGATTTCCATTGACATTTTCTCTCATGACTTTGCAGATCCTCACATTCCTTTTGCAGCTTGAAGGGACAAATGTTTTAATAAGAGCTGGTAAACTTTCAGGAGACTGGCTACTTGAACTCTAGGAATAAGTCAACTAAATCCAATTCTCATCCCTAAACAGTTAAGTGAAACGCAACTTTTACTTTTTCTTTGATATTACTAGAATGAACATTAGTTAAATCTATAACAAGTAGACAAGTAAACTGCTTCACTGGTTTTTCTGTAATGGTGCTGTGTATATAAACACATACAGCCATGACTTCTAATTTATACTCTTTGACGGTTTTTCACAATCTGTCCACGAAGTAGACAGTCTGAATAACCTTAAAATGTTTGGCCCGTACGCGGATCGAACCTGCGACCTTGGTGTTATTAGCACCACGCTCTAACCAGCTTAGCTAACTGGCCCATGTTTTACTCTTGGTTACATGTTCTGCTGAGCAGGGTTTCATACACATCATGGTGATCGCTTAGATATGTTCTCCAGTGAGTGAAAATCTCAAAAGGATCTTTGGAGTCTAAACAGACAAAAACGAGAAATCCAACACTGACCATCAGGGAATATAAGACTGGATACTGTCCCTATGCTAAAGAGGACTGGCCTTCACTATGTTTACTCCAAAAGTCAAGAATTTTAGTTCAAGAAAAGATTTCCATTGACATTTTCTCTCATGACTTTGCAGATCCTCACATTCCTTTTCCAGCTTGAAGGGACAAATGTTTTAATAAAAGCTGGTAAACTTTTAGGAGACTGGCTACTTGAACTCTAGGAATAAGTCAACTTAATCCAATTCTCATGCCTAAACAGTTAAGTGAAACGCAACTTTTACTTTTTCTTTGATATTACTAGAATGAACATTAGTTAAATCTATAACAAGTAGACAAGTAAACTGCTTCACTGGTTTTTCTGTAATGGTGCTGTGTATATAAACACATACAGCCATGACTTCTAATTTATACTCTTTGACGATTTTTCACAATCTGTCCACGAAGTAGACAGTCTGAATAACCTTAAAATGTTTGGCCCGTACGCGGATCGAACCTGCGACCTTGGTGTTATTAGCACCACGCTCTAACCAGCTTAGCTTAGCTAACTGGCCCATGTTTTACTCTTGGTTACATGTTCTGCTGAGCAGGGTTTCATACACATCATGGTGATCGCTTAGATATGTTCTCCAGTGAGTGAAAATCTCAAAAGGATCTTTGGAGTCTAAACAGACAAAAACGAGAAATCCAACACTGACCATCAGGGAATATAAGACTGGATACTGTCCCTATGCTAAAGAGGACTGGCCTTCACTATGTTTACTCCAATTGATGTCAGGGATTTTTATTGTGAGAAAGCATTTTCAGCGATTTCTACTATCACGTCTTTGGACTTTCAGCAATCCCATTGCCCTCTGCTCCGGGATCCCATGGTGTGGTCACCTGTCCAGATGTAGGCTGATATGTGGATCTGCTGTAGTTTAGAAGATTGAGACAAGAAGTTTTAAGTCTGCATGGGAAGTTTGCCTGAAAGCGTTGCAACCGAGTAAAGCAAAGAGAGAAGATGGAGGTAAAGTACGAGAGGAACTCTTTATCATCATCTGCCAAACTCATGTGCACTGGATCCTTAAGCAGTCATCAAGAAGGGTTAAATATCTTTAGATTAATGCTTGTGTTTTTAAGGAATTGCTTCAAGCTAACTTCATTTCTCATCCCGCATCCTTGAAGTTTGTCAAAACTTGTAAAAATCATTGGAGCACCCTTACATTTCTCTTCAGGCTTAGAAAAGGAAACATTTTAATGCAACCTGTTATCATTTGGCAAATTGTTCATGTGCAGTGACGCAATCTGCATCCCCTATTTTTGGCTGAAATTGCACTGGATGAGGATGGAAAAGTCAAGAATTTTAGTTTGAGAAAAGATTTCCATTGACATTTTCTCTCATGACTTTGCAGATCCTCACATTCCTTTTGCAGCTTGAAGGGACAAATGTTTTAATAAAAGCTGGTAAACTTTCAGGAGACTGGCTACTTGAACTCTAGGAATAAGTCAACTAAATCCAATTCTCATCCCTAAACAGTTAAGTGAAACGCAACTTTTGCTGTTTCTTTGATATTACTGGAATGAACATCAGTTAAATCTATAACAAGCAGACAAGTAAACTGCTTCACTGGTTTTTCTGTAATGGTGCTGTGTATATAAACACATACAGCCATGACTTCTAATTTATACTCTTTGACGGTTTTTCACAATGTGTCCACGAAGTAGACAGTCTGAAAAACCTTAAAATGTTTGGCCCGTACGGGGATCAAACCCGCGACCTTGGTGTTATTAGCACCACGCTCTAACCAGCTTAGCTAACTGGCCCATGTTTTACTCTTGGTTACATGTTCTGCTGAGCAGGGTTTCATACACATCATGGTGATCGCTAAGATATGTTCTCCAGTGAGTGAAAATCTCAAAAGGATCTTTGGAGTCTAAACAGACAAAAACGAGAAATCCAACACTGACCATCAGGGAATATAACCCTGGATACTGTCCCTATGCTAAAGAGGACTGGCCTTCACTATGTTTACTCCAATTGATGTCAGGGATTTTTATTGTGAGAAAGCATTTTCAGCGATTTCTACTATCACGTCTTTGGACTTTCAGCAATCCCATTGCCCTCTGCTCCGGGATCCCATGGTGTGGTCACCTGTCCAGATGTAGGCTGATATGTGGATCTGCAGTAGTTTAGAAGATTGAGACAAGAAGTTTTAAGTCTGCATGGGAAGTTTGCCTGAAAGCGTTGCAACCGAGTAAAGCAAAGAGAGAAGATGGAGGTAAAGTACGAGAGGAACTCTTTATCATCATCTGCCAAACTCATGTGCACTGGATCCTTAAGCAGTCATCAAGAAGGGTTAAATATCTTTAGATTAATGGTTGTGTTTTTAAGGAATTGCTTCAAGCTAACTTCATTTCTCATCCCGCATCCTTGAAGTTTGTCAAAACTTGTAAAAATCATTGGAGCACCCTTACATTTCTCTTCAGGCTTAGAAAAGGAAACATTTTAATGCAACCTGTTATCATTTGGCAAATTGTTCATGTGCAGTGACGCAATCTGCATCCCCTATTTTTGGCTGAAATTGCACTGGATGAGGATGGAAAAGTCAAGAATTTTAGTTTGAGAAAAGATTTCCATTGACATTTTCTCTCATGACTTTGCAGATCCTCACATTCCTTTTGCAGCTTGAAGGGACAAATGTTTTAATAAAAGCTGGTAAACTTTTAGGAGACTGGCTACTTGAACTCTAGGAATAAGTCAACTAAATCCAATTCTCATGCCTAAACAGTTAAGTGAAACGCAACTTTTGCTGTTTCTTTGATATTACTGGAATGAACATTAGTTAAATCTATAACAAGCAGACAAGCAAACTGCTTCTCTGGTTTTTCTGTAATGGTGCTGTGTATATAAACACAAACAGCCATGACTTCTAATTTATACTCTTTGACGGTTTTTTACAATGTGTTCACGAAGTAGACAGTCTGAATAACCTTAAAATGTTTGGCCTGTACCGGGATCGAACCCGCGACCTTGGCGTTATTAGCACCACGCTCTAACCAGCTGAGCTAACCGGCCCATGTTTTACTATTGGTTACATGTTCTGCTGAGCAGGGTTTCATACACATCATGGTGATCGCTAAGTTATGTTCTCCAGTGAGTGAAAATCTCAAAAGGATCTTTGGAGCGTAAACAGACAAAAACGAGAAATCCAACACTGACCATCAGGGAATATAACCCTGGATGCTGTCCCATTGCTAAAGAGGACTGGACTTCACTATGTTTACTCCAAAAGTCAAGAATTTTAGTTCAAGAAAAGATTTCCATTGACATTTTCTCTCATGACTTTGCAGATCCTCACATTCCTTTTCCAGCTTGAAGGGACAAATGTTTTAATAAAAGCTGGTAAACTTTTAGGAGACTGGCTACTTGAACTCTAGGAATAAGTCAACTTAATCCAATTCTCATGCCTAAACAGTTAAGTGAAACGCAACTTTTGCTGTTTCTTTAATATTACTGGAATGAACATTAGTTAAATCTATAACAAGCAGACAAGCAAACTGCTTCACTGGTTTTTCTGTAATGGTGCTGTGTATATAAACACATACAGCCATGACTTTTAATTTATACTCTTTGACGGTTTTTCACAATGTGTCCACGAAGTAGACAGTCTGAGTAACCTTAAAATGTTTGACCCGTACAGGGATCGAACCCGCGACCTTGGCGTTATTAGCACCACGCTCTAACCAGCTGAGTGAACCGGCCCATGTTTTACTCTTGGTTACATGTTCTGCTGAGCAGGGTTTCATACACATCATGGTGATCGCTAAGATATGTTCTCCAGTGAGTGAAAATCTCAAAAGGATCTTTGGAGCGTAAACAGACAAAAACGAGAAATCCAACACTGACCATCAGGGAATATAACCCTGGATGCTGTCCCTATGCTAAAGAGGACTGGCCTTCACTATGTTTACTCCAATTGATGTCAGGGATTTTTATTGTGAGAAAGCATTTTCGGCTATTTCTACTATCACGTCTTTGGACTTTCAGCAATCCCATATCCCTCTGCTCCGGGATCCCATGGTGTGGTCACCTGTCCAGATGTAGGCTGATATGTGGATCTGCTGTAGTTTAGAAGATTGAGACAAGAAGTTTTAAGTCTGCATGGGAAGTTTGCCTGAAAGCGTTGCAATCGAGTAAAGCAAAGAGAGAAGATGGAGGTAAAGTACGAGAGGAACTCTTTATCATCATCTGCCAAACTCATGTGCACTGGATCCGTAAGCAGTCATCAAGAAGGGTTAAATATCTTTAGATTAATGGTTGTGTTTTTAAGGAATTGCTTCAAGCTAACTTCATTTCTCATCCCGCATCCTTGAAGTTTGTCAAAACTTGTAAAAATCATTGGAGCACGCTTACATTTCTCTTCAGGCTTAGAAAAGGAAACATTTTAATGCAACCTGTTATCATTTATCAAATTGTTCATGTGCAGTGACGCAATCTGCATCCCCTATTTTTGGCTGAAATTGCACTGGGTGAGGATGGAAAATTCAGGAATTTTAGTTCGAGAAAAGATTTCCATTGACATTTTCTCTCATGACTTTGCAGATCCTCACATTCCTTTTCCAGCTTGAAGGGACAAATGTTTTAATAAAAGCTAGTAAACTTTCAGGAGACTGGCTACTTGAATTCTAGGAATAAGTCAACTAAATCCAATTCTCATGCCTATACAGTTAAGTGAAACGCAACTTTTGCTTTTTCTTTGATATTACTGGAATGAACATTAGTTAAATCTATAACAAGCAAACTGCTTCACTGGTTTTTCTGTAATGGTGCTGTGTATATAAACACATACAGCCATGACTTCTAATTTATACTCTTTGATGGTTTTTCACAATGTGTCCACGAAGTAGACAGTCTGAATAACCTTAAAATGTTTGGCCCGTACGGGGATCGAACCCGCGACCTTGGCGTTATTAGCACCACGCTCTAACCAGCTGTTTTACTCTTGGTTACATCTTCTGCTGAGCAGGGTTTCATACACATCATGGTGATCGCTAAGATACGTTCTCCAGTGAGTGAAAATCTCAAAAGGATCTTTGGAGCGTAAACAGACAAAAACGAGAAATCCAACACTGACCATCAGGGAATATAACCCTGGATGCTGTCCCTATGCTAAAGAGGACTGGCCTTCACTATGTTTACTCCAATTGATGTCAGGGATTTTTATTGTGAGAAAGCATTTTCGGCTATTTCTACTATCACGTCTTTGGACTTTCAGCAATCCCATATCCCTCTGCTCCGGGATCCCATGGTGTGGTCACCTGTCCAGATGTAGGCTGATATGTGGATCTGCTGTAGTTTAGAAGATTGAGACAAGAAGTTTTAAATCTGCATGGGAAGTTTGCCTGAAAGCGATGCAACCGAGTAAAGCAAAGAGAGAAGATGGAGGTAAAGTACGAGAGGAACTCTTTATCATCATCTGCCAAACTCATGTGCACTGGATCCTTAAGCAGTCATCAAGAAGGGTTAAATATCTTTAGATTAATGCTTGTGTTTTTAAGGAGTTGCTTCAAGCTAATTTCATTTCTCATCCCGCAACCTTGAAGTTTGTCAAAACTTGTAAAAATCATTGGAGCACCCTTACATTTTTCTTCAGGCTTAGAAAAGGAAACATTTTAATGCAACCTGTTATCATTTGGCAAATTGTTCATGTGCAGTGACGCAATCTGCATCCCATATTTTTGGCTGAAATTGCACTGGGTGAGGATGGAAAAGTCAGGAATTTTAGTTCGAGAAAAGATTTCCATTGACATTTTCTCTCATGACTTTGCAGATCCTCACATTCCTTTTCCAGCTTGAAGGGACAAATGTTTTAATAAAAGCTAGTAAACTTTTAGGAGACTGGCTACTTGAACTCTTGGAATAAGTCAACTAAATCCAATTCTCATGCCTAAACAGTTTAGTGAAACGCAACTTTTGCTTTTTCTTTGATATTACTGGAATGAACATTAGTTAAATCTATAACAAGCAAACTGCTTCACTGGTTTTTCTGTAATGGTGCTGTGTATATAAACACATACAGCCATGACTTCTAATTTATACTCTTTGACGGTTTTTCACAATGTGTCCACGAAGTAGACAGTCTGAATAACCTTAAAATGTTTGGCCCGTACGGGGATCGAACCCGCGACCTTGGCGTTATTAGCACCACGCTCTAACCAGCTGTTTTACTCTTGGTTACATCTTCTGCTGAGCAGGGTTTCATACACATCATGGTGATCGCTAAGATACGTTCTCCAGTGAGTGAAAATCTCAAAAGGATCTTTGGAGCGTAAACAGACAAAAACGAGAAATCCAACACTGACCATCAGGGAATATAACCCTGGATGCTGTCCCTATGCTAAAGAGCACTGGCCTTCACTATGTTTACTCCAATTGATGTCAGGGATTTTTATTGTGAGAAAGCATTTTCGGCTATTTCTACTATCACGTCTTTGGACTTTCAGCAATCCCATATCCCTCTGCTCCGGGATCCCATGGTGTGGTCACCTGTCCAGATGTAGGCTGATATGTGGATCTGCTGTGGTTTAGAAGATTGAGACAAGAAGTTTTAAGTCTGCATGGGAAGTTTGCCTGAAAGCGTTGCAACCGAGTAAAGCAAAGAGAGAAGATGGAGGTAAAGTACGAGAGGAACTCTTTATCATCATCTGCCAAACTCATGTGCACTGGATCCGTAAGCAGTCATCAAGAAGGGTTAAATATCTTTAGATTAATGGTTGTGTTTTTAAGGAATTGCTTCAAGCTAACTTCATTTCTCATCCCGCATCCTTGAAGTTTGTCAAAACTTGTAAAAATCATTGGAGCACCCTTACATTTCTCTTCAGGCTTAGAAAAGGAAACATTTTAATGCAACCTGTTATCATTTATCAAATTGTTCATGTGCAGTGACGCAATCTGCATCATCTATTTTTGGCTGAAATTGCACTGGGTGAGGATGGAAAAGTCAGGAATTTTAGTTCGAGAAAAGATTTCCATTGACATTTTCTCTCATGACTTTGCAGATCCTCACATTCCTTTTCCAGCTTGAAGGGACAAATGTTTTAATAAAAGCTAGTAAACTTTCAGGAGACTGGCTACTTGAATTCTAGGAATAAGTCAACTAAATCCAATTCTCATGCCTATACAGTTAAGTGAAACGCAACTTTTGCTTTTTCTTTGATATTACTGGAATGAACATTAGTTAAATCTATAACAAGCAAACTGCTTCACTGGTTTTTCTGTAATGGTGCTGTGTATATAAACACATACAGCCATGACTTCTAATTTATACTCTTTGATGGTTTTTCACAATGTGTCCACGAAGTAGACAGTCTGAATAACCTTAAAATGTTTGGCACATACAGGGATCGAACCCGTGATACGGGGATAGCACCACGCTCTAACCAGCTGAGCTAACCAGCCCATGGTTTACTACTGGTTACTTGTTCTGCTGAGCAGGGTTTCATACACATCATGGTGACCGCTAAGATATGTTCTCCAGTGAATGAAAATCTCAAAAGGATCTTTGGAGTGTAAACAGACAAAAACGAGAAATCCAACACTGACCATCAGGGAATATAACCCTGGATGCTGTCCCTATGCTAAAGAGGACTGGCCTTCACTATGTTTACTCCAATTGATGTCAGGGATTTTTATTGTGAGAAAGCATTTTCAGCGATTTCTACTATCACGTCTTTGGACTTTCAGCAATCCCATTGCCCTCTGCTCCGGGATCCCATGGTGTGGTCACCTGTCCAGATGTAGGCTGATATGTGGATCTGCTGTAGTTTAGAAGATTGAGACAAGAAGTTTTAAATCTGCATGGGAAGTTTGCCTGAAAGCGTTGCAACCGAGTAAAGCAAAGAGAGAAGATGGAGGTAAAGTACGAGAGGAACTCTTTATCATCATCTGCCAAACTCATGTGCACTGGATCCTTAAGCAGTCATCAAGAAGGGTTAAATATCTTTAGATTAATGCTTGTGTTTTTAAGGAGTTGCTTCAAGCTAATTTCATTTCTCATCCCGCAACCTTGAAGTTTGTCAAAACTTGTAAAAATCATTGGAGCACCCTTACATTTCTCTTCAGGCTTAGAAAAGGAAACATTTTAATGCAACCTGTTATCATTTGGCAAATTGTTCATGTGCAGTGACGCAATCTGCATCCCCTATTTTTGGCTGAAATTGCACTGGGTGAGGATGGAAAAGTCAGGAATTTTAGTTCAAGAAAAGATTTCCATTGACATTTTCTCTCATGACTTTGCAGATCCTCACATTCCTTTTCCAGCTTGAAGGGACAAATGTTTTAATAAAAGCTGTTAAACTTTCAGGAGACTGGCTACTTGAATTCTAGGAATAAGTCAACTAAATCCAATTCTCATGCCTATACAGTTAAGTGAAACGCAACTTTTGCTTTTTCTTTGATATTACTGGAATGAACATTAGTTAAATCTATAACAAGCAAACTGCTTCACTGGTTTTTCTGTAATGGTGCTGTGTATATAAACACATACAGCCATGACTTCTAATTTATACTCTTTGATGGTTTTTCACAATGTGTCCACGAAGTAGACAGTCTGAATAACCTTAAAATGTTTGGCACATTCGGGGATCGAACCCGTGATACGGAGATAGCACCACGCTCTAACCAGCTGAGCTAACCGGCCCATGTTTTACTCTTGGTTACATCTTCTGCTGAGCAGGGTTTCATACACATCATGGTGATCGCTAAGATACGTTCTCCAGTGAGTGAAAATCTCAAAAGGATCTTTGGAGCGTAAACAGACAAAAACGAGAAATCCAACACTGACCATCAGGGAATATAACCCTGGATGCTGTCCCTATGCTAAAGAGGACTGGCCTTCACTATGTTTACTCCAATTGATGTCAGGGATTTTTATTGTGAGAAAGCATTTTCAGCTATTTCTACTATCACGTCTTTGGACTTTCAGCAATCCCATATCCCTCTGCTCCGGGATCCCATGGTGTGGTCACCTGTCCAGATGTAGGCTGATATGTGGATCTGCTGTAGTTTAGAAGATTGAGACAAGAAGTTTTAAGTCTGCATGGGAAGTTTGCCTGAAAGCGTTGCAACCGAGTAAAGCAAAGAGAGAAGATGGAGGTAAAGTACGAGAGGAACTCTTTATCATCATCTGCCAAACTCATGTGCACTGGATCCGTAAGCAGTCATCAAGAAGGGTTAAATATCTTTAGATTAATGCTTGTGTTTTTAAGGAATTGCTTCAAGCTAATTTCATTTCTCATCCCGCATCCTTGAAGTTTGTCAAAACTTGTAAAAATCATTTGAGCACCCTTACATTTCTCTTCAGGCTTAGAAAAGGAAACATTTTAATGCAACCTGTTATCATTTGGCAAATTGTTCATGTGCAGTGACGCAATCTGCATCCCCTATTTTTGGCTGAAATTGCACTGGGTGAGGATGGAAAAGTCAGGAATTTTAGTTCGAGAAAAGATTTCCATTGACATTTTCTCTCATGACTTTGCAGATCCTCACATTCCTTTTCCAGCTTGAAGGGACAAATGTTTTAATAAAAGCTAGTAAACTTTCAGGAGACTGGCTACTTGAATTCTAGAAATAAGTCAACTAAATCCAGATCTCATGCCTATACAGTTAAGTGAAACGCAACTTTTGCTTTTTCTTTGATATTACTGGAATGAACATTAGTTAAATCTATAACAAGCAAACTGCTTCACTGGTTTTTCTGTAATGGTGCTGTGTATATAAACACATATAGCCATGACTTCTAATTTATACTCTTTGACGGTTTTTCACAATGTGTCCACGAAGTAGACAGTCTGAATAACCTTAAAATGTTTGGCCCGTACGGGGATCGAACCCGCGACCTTGGTGTTATTAGCACCACGCTCTAACCAGCTGAGCTAACCGGCCCATGTTTTACTCTTGGTTACATGTTCTGCTGAGCAGGGTTTCATACACATCATGGTGATCGCTAAGTTATGTTCTCCAGTGAGTGAAAATCTCAAAAGGATCTTTGGAGCGTAAACAGACAAAAACGAGAAATCCAACACTGACCATCAGGGAATATAACCCTGGATGCTGTCCCTATGCTAAAGAGGACTGGCCTTCACTATGTTTACTCCATTTGATGTCAGGGATTTTTATTGTGAGAAAGCATTTTCAGCGATTTCTACTATCACGTCTTTGGACTTTCAGCAATCCCATTGCCCTCTGCTCCGGGATCCCATGGTGTGGTCACCTGTCCAGATGTAGGCTGATATGTGGATCTGCTGTAGTTTAGAAGATTGAGACAAGAACTTTTAAATCTGCATGGGAAGTTTGCCTGAAAGCGTTGCAACCGAGTAAAGCAAAGAGAGAAGATGGAGGTAAAGTACGAGAGGAACTCTTTATCATCATCTGCCAAACTCATGTGCACTGGATCCTTAAGCAGTCATCAAGAAGGGTTAAATATCTTTAGATTAATGCTTGTGTTTTTAAGGAGTTGCTTCAAGCTAATTTCATTTCTCATCCCGCAACCTTGAAGTTTGTCAAAACTTGTAAAAATCATTGGAGCACCCTTACATTTCTCTTCAGGCTTAGAAAAGGAAACATTTTAATGCAACCTGTTATCATTTGGCAAATTGTTCATGTGCAGTGACGCAATCTGCATCCCCTATTTTTGGCTGAAATTGCACTGGGTGAGGATGGAAAAGTCAGGAATTTTAGTTCGAGAAAAGATTTCCATTGACATTTTCTCTCATGACTTTGCAGATCCTCACATTCCTTTTCCAGCTTGAAGGGACAAATGTTTTAATAAAAGCTAGTAAACTTTCAGGAGACTGGCTACTTGAATTCTAGGAATAAGTCAACTAAATCCAATTCTCATGCCTATACAGTTAAGTGAAACACAACTTTTGCTTTTTCTTTGATATTACTGGAATGAACATTAGTTAAATCTATAACAAGCAAACTGCTTCACTGGTTTTTCTGTAATGGTGCTGTGTATATAAACACATACAGCCATGACTTCTAATTTATACTCTTTGATGGTTTTTCACAATGTGTCCACGAAGTAGACAGTCTGAATAACCTTAAAATGTTTGGCACATACGGGGATCGAACCCGTGATATGGGGATAGCACCACGCTCTAACCAGCTGAGCTAACCAGCCCATGGTTTACTACTGGTTACTTGTTCTGCTGAGCAGGGTTTCATACACATCATGGTGACCGCTAAGATATGTTCTCCAGTGAATGAAAATCTCAAAAGGATCTTTGGAGTGTAAACAGACAAAAACGAGAAATCCAACACTGACCATCAGGGAATATAACCCTGGATGCTGTCCCTATGCTAAAGAGGACTGGCCTTCACTATGTTTACTCCAATTGATGTCAGGGATTTTTATTGTGAGAAAGCATTTTCAGCGATTTCTACTATCACGTCTTTGGACTTTCAGCAACCCCATTGCCCTCTGCTCCGGGATCCCATGGTGTGGTCACCTGTCCAGATGTAGGCTGATATGTGGATGTGCTGTAGTTTAGATGATTGAGACAAGAAGTTTTAAGTCTGCATGGGAAGTTTGCCTGAAAGTGTTGCAACCGAGTAAAGCAAAGAGAGAAGATGGAGGTAAAGTACGAGAGGAACTCTTTATCATCATCTGCCAAACTCATGTGCACTGGATCCTTAAGCAGTCATCAAGAAGGGTTAAATATCTTTAGATTAATGTATGTGTTTTTAAGGAATTGCTTCAAGCTAACTTCATTTCTCATCCCGCATCCTTGAAGTTTGTCAAAACTTGTAAAAATCATTGGAGCACCCTTACATTTCTCTTCAGGCTTAGAAAAGGAAACATTTTAATGCAACTTGTTATCATTTGGCAAATTGTTCATGTGCAGTGACGTAATCTGCATCCCCTATTTTTGGCTGAAATTGCACTGGATGAGGATGGAAAAGTCAAGAATTTTAGTTCGAGAAAAGATTTCCATTGACATTTTCTCTCATGACTTTGCAGATCCTCACATTCCTTTTCCAGCTTGAAGGGACAAATGTTTTAATAAAAGCTGGTAAACTTTTAGGAGACTGGCTACTTGAACTCTAGGAATAAGTCAACTAAATCCAATTCTCATGCCTAAACAGTTGAGTGAAACGCAACTTTTGCTGTTTCTTTGATATTACTGGTATGAACATTAGTTAAATCTATAACAAGCAGACAAGCAAACTGCTTCACTGGTTTTTCTGTAATGGTGCTGTGTATATAAACACATACAGCTATGACTTCTAATTTATACTCTTTGACGGTTCTTCACAATCTGTCCACGAAGTAGACAGTCTGAATAACCTTAAAATGTTTGGCCCGTAAGGGGATCGAACCCGCGACCGTGGCGTTATTAGCACCGCGCTCTAACCAGCTGAGCTAACCGGCCCATGTTTTACTCTTGGTTACATCTTCTGCTGAGCAGGGTTTCATACACATCATGGTGATCGCTAAGATACGTTCTCCAGTGAGTGAAAATCTCAAAAGGATCTTTGGAGCGTAAACAGACAAAAACGAGAAATCCAACACTGACCATCAGGGAATATAACCCTGGATGCTGTCCCTATGCTAAAGAGGACTGGCCTTCACTATGTTTACTCCAATTGATGTCAGGGATTTTTATTGTGAGAAAGCATTTTCAGCTATTTCTACTATCACGTCTTTGGACTTTCAGCAATCCCATATCCCTCTGCTCCGGGATCCCATGGTGTGGTCACCTGTCCAGATGTAGGCTGATATGTGGATCTGCTGTAGTTTAGAAGATTGAGACAAGAAGTTTTAAGTCTGCATGGGAAGTTTGCCTGAAAGCGTTGCAACCGAGTAAAGCAAAGAGAGAAGATGGAGGTAAAGTACGAGAGGAACTCTTTATCATCATCTGCCAAACTCATGTGCACTGGATCCGTAAGCAGTCATCAAGAAGGGTTAAATATCTTTAGATTAATGCTTGTGTTTTTAAGGAATTGCTTCAAGCTAATTTCATTTCTCATCCCGCATCCTTGAAGTTTGTCAAAACTTGTAAAAATCATTTGAGCACCCTTACATTTCTCTTCAGGCTTAGAAAAGGAAACATTTTAATGCAACCTGTTATCATTTGGCAAATTGTTCATGTGCAGTGACGCAATCTGCATCCCCTATTTTTGGCTGAAATTGCACTGGGTAAGGATGGAAAAGTCAGGAATTTTAGTTCGAGAAAAGATTTCCATTGACATTTTCTCTCATGACTTTGCAGATCCTCACATTCCTTTTCCAGCTTGAAGGGACAAATGTTTTAATAAAAGCTAGTAAACTTTCAGGAGACTGGCTACTTGAATTCTAGAAATAAGTCAACTAAATCCAGATCTCATGCCTATACAGTTAAGTGAAACGCAACTTTTGCTTTTTCATTGATATTACTGGAATGAACATTAGTTAAATCTATAACAAGCAAACTGCTTCACTGGTTTTTCTGTAATGGTGCTGTGTATATAGACACATATAGCCATGACTTCTAATTTATACTCTTTGACGGTTTTTCACAATGTGTCCACGAAGTAGACAGTCTGAATAACCTTAAAATGTTTGGCACATACGGGGATCGAACCCGTGATACGGGGATAGCACTACGCTCTAACCAGCTGAGCTAACCAGCCCATGGTTTACTACTGGTTACTTGTTCTGCTGAGCAGGGTTTCATACACATCATGGTGATCGCTAAGATATGTTCTGCAGTGAATGAAAATCTCAAAAGGATCTTTGGAGTGTAAACAGACAAAAACGAGAAATCCAACACTGACCATCAGGGAATATAACCCTGGATGCTGTCCCTATGCTAAAGAGGACTGGCCTTCACTATGTTTACTCCAATTGATGTCAGGGATTTTTATTGTGAGAAAGCATTTACAGCGATTTCTACTATCACGTCTTTGGACTTTCAGCAACCCCATTGCCCTCTGCTCCGGGATCCCATGGTGTGGTCACCTGTCCAGATGTAGGCTGATATGTGGATGTGCTGTAGTTTAGAAGATTGAGACAAGAAGTTTTAAGTCTGCATGGGAAGTTTGCCTGAAAGCGTTGCAACCGAGTAAAGCAAAGAGAGAAGATGGAGGGAAAGTACGAGAGGAACTCTTTATCATCATCTGCCAAACTCATGTGCACTGGATCCTTAAGCAGTCATCAAGAAGGGTTAAATATCTTTAGATTAATGTATGTGTTTTTAAGGAATTGCTTCAAGCTAACTTCATTTCTCATCCCACATCCTTGAAGTTTGTCAAAACTTGTAAAAATCATTGGAGCACCCTTACATTTCTCTTCAGGCTTAGAAAAGGAAACATTTTAATGCAACTTGTTATCATTTGGCAAATTGTTCATGTGCAGTGACGTAATCTGCATCCCCTATTTTTGGCTGAAATTGCACTGGATGAGGATGGAAAAGTCAAGAATTTTAGTTCGAGAAAAGATTTCCATTGACATTTTCTCTCATGACTTTGCAGATCCTCACATTCCTTTTCCAGCTTGAAGGGACAAATGTTTTAATAAAAGCTGGTAAACTTTTAGGAGACTGGCTACTTGAACTCTAGGAATAAGTCAACTAAATCCAATTCTCATGCCTAAACAGTTGAGTGAAACGCAACTTTTGCTGTTTCTTTGATATTACTGGTATGAACATTAGTTAAATCTATAACAAGCAGACAAGCAAACTGCTTCACTGGTTTTTCTGTAATGGTGCTGTGTATATAAACACATACAGCTATGACTTCTAATTTATACTCTTTGACGGTTCTTCACAATCTGTCCACGAAGTAGACAGTCTGAATAACCTTAAAATGTTTGGCCCGTAAGAGGATCGAACCCGCGACCGTGGCGTTATTAGCACCACGCTCTAACCAGCTGAGCTAACCGGCCCATGTTTTACTCTTGGTTACATCTTCTGATGAGCAGGGTTTCATACACATCATGGTGATCGCTAAGATACGTTCTCCAGTGAGTGAAAATCTCAAAAGGATCTTTGGAGCGTAAACAGACAAAAACGAGAAATCCAACACTGACCATCAGGGAATATAACCCTGGATGCTGTCCCTATGCTAAAGAGGACTGGCCTTCACTATGTTTACTCCAATTGATGTCAGGGATTTTTATTGTGAGAAAGCATTTTCAGCTATTTCTACTATCACGTCTTTGGACTTTCAGCAATCCCATATCCCTCTGCTCCGGGATCCCATGGTGTGGTCACCTGTCCAGATGTAGGCTGATATGTGGATCTGCTGTAGTTTAGAAGATTGAGACAAGAAGTTTTAAGTCTGCATGGGAAGTTTGCCTGAAAGCGTTGCAACCGAGTAAAGCAAAGAGAGAAGATGGAGGTAAAGTACGAGAGGAACTCTTTATCATCATCTGCCAAACTCATGTGCACTGGATCCGTAAGCAGTCATCAAGAAGGGTTAAATATCTTTAGATTAATGCTTGTGTTTTTAAGGAATTGCTTCAAGCTAATTTCATTTCTCATCCCGCATCCTTGAAGTTTGTCAAAACTTGTAAAAATCATTTGAGCACCCTTACATTTCTCTTCAGGCTTAGAAAAGGAAACATTTTAATGCAACCTGTTATCATTTGGCAAATTGTTCATGTGCAGTGACGCAATCTGCATCCCCTATTTTTGGCTGAAATTGCACTGGGTAAGGATGGAAAAGTCAGGAATTTTAGTTCGAGAAAAGATTTCCATTGACATTTTCTCTCATGACTTTGCAGATCCTCACATTCCTTTTCCAGCTTGAAGGGACAAATGTTTTAATAAAAGCTAGTAAACTTTCAGGAGACTGGCTACTTGAATTCTAGAAATAAGTCAACTAAATCCAGATCTCATGCCTATACAGTTAAGTGAAACGCAACTTTTGCTTTTTCTTTGATATTACTGGAATGAACATTAGTTAAATCTATAACAAGCAAACTGCTTCACTGGTTTTTCTGTAATGGTGCTGTGTATATAGACACATATAGCCATGACTTCTAATTTATACTCTTTGACGGTTTTTCACAATGTGTCCACGAAGTAGACAGTCTGAATAACCTTAAAATGTTTGGCCCATACGGGGATCGAACCCGCGACCTTGGTGTTATTAGCACCACGCTCTAACCAGCTGAGCTAACCGGCCCATGTTTTACTCTTGGTTACATGTTCTGCTGAGCAGGGTTTCATACACATCATGGTGATCGCTAAGTTATGTTCTCCAGTGAGTGAAAATCTCAAAAGAATCTTTGGAGCGTAAACAGACAAAAACGAGAAATTCAACACTGACCATCAGGGAATATAACCCTGGATGCTGTCCCTATGCTAAAGAGGACTGGCCTTCACTATGTTTACTCCAATTGATGTCAGGGATTTTTATTGTGAGAAAGCATTTTCAGCGATTTCTACTATCACTTCTTTGGACTTTCAGCAATCCCATTGCCCTCTGCTCCGGGATCCCATGGTGTGGTCACCTGTCCAGATGTAGGCTGATATGTGGATGTGCTGTAGTTTAGAAGATTGAGACAAGAAGTTTTAAATCTGCATGGGAAGTTTGCCTGAAAGCGTTGCAACCGAGTAAAGCAAAGAGAGAAGATGGAGGTAAAGTACGAGAGGAACTCTTTATCATCATCTGCCAAACTCATGTGCACTGGATCCTTAAGCAGTCATCAAGAAGGGTTAAATATCTTTAGATTAATGCTTGTGTTTTTAAGGAATTGCTTCAAGCTAACTTCATTTCTCATCCCGCATCCTTGAAGTTTGTCAAAACTTGTAAAAATCATTGGAGCACCCTTACATTTCTCTTCAGGCTTAGAAAAGGAAACATTTTAATGCAACCTGTTATCATTTGGCAAATTGTTCATGTGCAATGACGCAATCTGCATCCCCTATTTTTGGCTGAAATTGCACTGGGTGAGGATGGAAAAGTCAAGAATTTTTGTTCGAGAAAAGACTTCCATTGACATTTTCTCTCATGACTTTGCAGATCCTCACATTCCTTTTGCAGCTTGAAGGGACAAATGTTTTAATAAAAGCTGGTAAACTTTCAGGAGACTGGCTACTTGAACTCTAGGAATAAGTCAACTAAATCCAATTCTCATGCCTAAACAGTTAAGTGAAATGCAACTTTTGCTGTTTCTTTGATATAACTGGAATGAACATTAGTTAAATCTATAACAAGCAGACAAGCAAACTGCTTCACTGGTTTTTCTGTAATGGTGCTGTGTATATAAACACAAACAGCCATGACTTCTAATTTATACTCTTTGACGGTTTTTTACAATGTGTTCACGAAGTAGACAGTCTGAATAACCTTAAAATGTTTGGTCAGTACGGGGATCGAACCCGCGACCTTGGCGTTATTAGCACCACGCTCTAACCAGCTGAGGTAACTGGCCCATGTTTTACTATTGGTTACATGTTCTGCTGAGCAGGGTTTCATACACATCATGGTGATCGCTAAGTTATGTTCTCCAGTGAGTGAAAATCTCAAAAGGATCTTTGGAGCGTAAACAGACAAAAACGAGAAATCCAACACTGACCATCAGGGAATATAACCCTGGATGCTGTCCCTATGCTAAAGAGGACTGGACTTCACTATGTTTACTCCAATTGATGTCAGGGATTTTTATTGTGAGAAAGCATTTTCAGCGATTTCTACTATCACGTCTTTGGACTTTCAGCAATCCCATTGCCCTCTGCTCCGGGATCCCATGGTGTGGTCACCTGTCCAGATGTAGGCTGATATGTGGATCTGCTGTAGTTTAGAAGATTGAGACAAGAAGTTTTAAGTCTGCATGGGAAGTTTGCCTGAAAGCGTTGCAACCGAGTAAAGCAAAGAGAGAAGATGGAGGTAAAGTACGAGAGGAACTCTTTATCATCATCTGCCAAACTCATGTGCACTGGATCCTTAAGCAGTCATCAAGAAGGGTTAAATATCTTTAGATTAATGCTTGTGTTTTTAAGGAATTGCTTGAAGCTAATTTCATTTCTCATCCCGCATCCTTGAAGTTTGTCAAAACTTGTAAAAATCATTGGAGCACCCTTACATTTCTCTTAAGGCTTAGAAAAGGTAATATTTTAATGCAACCTGTTATCATTTCGCAAATTGTTCATGTGCAGTGACGCAATCTGCATCCCTATTTTTGGCTGAAATTGCACTGGATGAGGATGGAAAAGTCAAGAATTTTAGTTCGAGAAAAGATTTCCATTGACATTTTCTCTCATGACTTTGCAGATCCTCACATTCCTTTTCCAGCTTGAAGGGACAAATGTTTTAATAAAAGCTGGTAAACTTTTAGGAGACTGGCTACTTGAACTCTAGGAATAAGTCAACTAAATCCAATTCTCATGCCTAAACAGTTAAGTGAAACGCAACTTTTGCTGTTTCTTTGATATTACTGGAATGAACATTAGTTAAATCTATAACAAGCAGACAAGCAAACTGCTTCACTGGTTTTTCTGTAATGGTGCTGTGTATATAAACACATACAGCCATGACTTCTAATTTATACTCTTTGACGGTTTTTCACAATGTGTTCACGAAGTAGACAGTCTGAATAACCTTAAAATGTTTGGCCCGTACGGGGATCGGACCTGCGACCTTGGTGTTATTAGCACCACGCTCTAACCAGCTGAGCTAACCGGCCCATGTTTTACTATTGGTTACATGTTCTGCTGAGCAGGGTTTCATACACATCATGGTGATCGCTAAGTTATGTTCTCCAGTGAGTGAAAATCTCAAAAGGATCTTTGGAGCGAAAACAGACAAAAACGAGAAATCCAACACTGACCATCAGGGAATATAACCCTGGATGCTGTCCCTATGCTAAAGAGGACTGGACTTCACTATGTTTACTCCAAAAGTCAAGAATTTTAGTTCGAGAAAAGATTTCCATTGACATTTTCTCTCATGACTTTGCAGATCCTCACATTCCTTTTCCATCTTGAAGGGACAAATGTTTTAATAAAAGCTGGTAAACTTTTAGGAGACTGGCTACTTGAACTCTAGGAATAAGTCAACTAAATCCAATTCTCATGCCTAAACAGTTAAGTGAAACGCAACTTTTGCTGTTTCTTTGATATTACTGGAATGAACATTAGTTAAATCTATAACAAGCAGACAAGCAAACTGCTTCACTGGTTTTTCTGTAATGGTGCTGTGTATATAAACACAAACAGCCATGACTTCTAATTTATACTCTTTGACGGTTTTTTACAATGTGTTCACGAAGTAGACAGTCTGAATAACCTTAAAAAGTTTGGCCCGTACGGGGATCGAACCTGCGACCTTGGCGTTATTAGCACCACGCTTTAACCAGCTGAGCTAACCAGCCCATGTTTTACTATTGGTTACATGTTCTGCTGAGCAGGGTTTCATACACATCATGGTGATCGCTAAGATACGTTCTCCAGTGAGTGAAAATCTCAAAAGGATCTTTGGAGCGTAAACAGACAAAAACGAGAAATCCAACACTGACCATCAGGGAATATAACCCTGGATGCTGTCCCTATGCTAAAGAGGACTGGCCTTCACTATGTTTACTCCAATTGATGTCAGGGATTTTTATTGTGAGAAAGCATTTTCAGCTATTTCTACTATCACGTCTTTGGACTTTCAGCAATCCCATATCCCTCTGCTCCGGGATCCCATGGTGTGGTCACCTGTCCAGATGTAGGCTGATATGTGGATCTGCTGTAGTTTAGAAGATTGAGACAAGAAGTTTTAAGTCTGCATGGGAAGTTTGCCTGAAAGCGTTGCAACCGAGTAAAGCAAAGAGAGAAGATGGAGGTAAAGTACGAGAGGAACTCTTTATCATCATCTGCCAAACTCATGTGCACTGGATCCGTAAGCAGTCATCAAGAAGGGTTAAATATCTTTAGATTAATGCTTGTGTTTTTAAGGAATTGCTTCAAGCTAATTTCATTTCTCATCCCGCATCCTTGAAGTTTGTCAAAACTTGTAAAAATCATTTGAGCACCCTTACATTTCTCTTCAGGCTTAGAAAAGGAAACATTTTAATGCAACCTGTTATCATTTGGCAAATTGTTCATGTGCAGTGACGCAATCTGCATCCCCTATTTTTGGCTGAAATTGCACTGGGTAAGGATGGAAAAGTCAGGAATTTTAGTTCGAGAAAAGATTTCCATTGACATTTTCTCTCATGACTTTGCAGATCCTCACATTCCTTTTCCAGCTTGAAGGGACAAATGTTTTAATAAAAGCTAGTAAACTTTCAGGAGACTGGCTACTTGAATTCTAGAAATAAGTCAACTAAATCCAGATCTCATGCCTATACAGTTAAGTGAAACGCAACTTTTGCTTTTTCTTTGATATTACTGGAATGAACATTAGTTAAATCTATAACAAGCAAACTGCTTCACTGGTTTTTCTGTAATGGTGCTGTGTATATAAACACATACAGCCATGACTTCTAATTTATACTCTTTGACGGTTTTTTACAATGTGTTCACGAAGTAGACAGTCTGAATAACCTTAAAAAGTTTGGCCCTTACGGGGATCGAACCTGCGACCTTGGCGTTATTAGCACCACGCTCTAACCAGCTGAGCTAACCAGCCCATGTTTTACTATTGGTTACATGTTCTGCTGAGCAGGGTTTCATACACATCATGGTGATCGCTAAGTTATGTTCTTCAGTGAGTGAAAATCTCAAAAGGATCTTTGGAGCGTAAACAGACAAAAACGAGAAATCCAACACTGACCATCAGGGAATATAACCCTGGATGCTGTCCCTATACTAAAGAGGACTGGACTTCACTATGTTTACTCCAATTGATGTCAGGGATTTTTATTGTGAGAAAGCATTTTCAGCGATTTCTACTATCACGTCTTTGGACTTTCAGCAATCCCATTGCCCTCTGCTCCGGGATCCCATGGTGTGGTCACCTGTCCAGATGTAGGCTGATATGTGGATCTGCTGTAGTTTAGAAGATTGAGACAAGAAGTTTTAAGTCTGCATGGGAAGTTTGCCTGAAAGCGTTGCAACCGAGTAAAGCAAAGAGAGAAGATGGAGGTAAAGTACGAGAGGAACTCTTTATCATCATCTGCCAAACTCATGTGCACTGGATCTTTAAGCAGTCATCAAGAAGGGTTAAATATCTTTAGATTAATGCTTGTGTTTTTAAGGAATTGCTTGAAGCTAACTTCATTTCTCATCCCGCATCCTTGAAGTTTGTCAAAACTTGTAAAAATCATTGGAGCACCCTTACATTTCTCTTCAGGCTTAGAAAAGGAAAAATTTTAATGCAACCTGTTATCATTTGGCAAATTGTTCATGTGCAGTGACGCAATCTGCATCCCCTATTTTTGGCTGAAATTGCACTGGATGAGGATGGAAAAGTCAAGAATTTTAGTTCGAGAAAAGATTTCCATTGACATTTTCTCTCATGACTTTGCAGATCCTCACATTCCTTTTCCAGCTTGAAGGGACAAATGTTTTAAAAAATGCTGGTAAACTTTTAGGAGACTGGCTACTTGAACTCTAGGAATAAGTCAACTAAATCCAATTCTCATGCCTAAACAGTTAAGTGAAACGCAACTTTTGCTTTTTCTTTGATATTACTGGAATGAACATTAGTTAAATCTGTAACAAGCAGACAAGCAAACTGCTTCACTGGTTTTTCTGTAATGGTGCTGTGTATATAAACACATACAGCCATGACTTCTAACTCTTTGACGGTTTTTCACAATCTGTCCACGAAGTAGACAGTCTGAATAACCTTAAAATATTTGGCCTGTACAGGGATCGAACCTGCGACCTTGATGTTATTAGCAGCACGCTCTAACCAGCTGAGCTAACCAGCCCATGTTTTACTCTTGGTTACATGTTCTGCTGAGCAGGGTTTCATACACATCATGGTGATCACTAAGATATGTTCTCCAGTGAGTGAAAATCTCAAAAGGATCTTTGGAGCGTAAACAGACAAAAACAAGAAATTCAACACTGACCATCAGGGAATATAACCCTGGATGCTGTCCCTATGCTAAAGAGGACTGGCCTTCACTATGTTTACTCCAATTGATGTCAGGGATTTTTATTGTGAGAAAGCATTTTCAGCGATTTCTACTATCACGTCTTTGGACTTTCAGCAATCCCATTGCCCTCTGCTACGGGATCCCATGGTGTGGTCACCTGTCCAGATGTAGGCTGATATGTGGATCTGCTGTAGTTTAGAAGATTGAGACAAGAAGTTTTAAGTCTGCATGGGAAGTTTGCCTGAAAGAGTTGCAACCGAGTAAAGCAAAGAGAGAAGATGGAGGTAAAGTACGAGAGGAACTCTTTATCATCATCTGCCAAACTCATGTGCACTGGATCTTTAAGCAGTCATCAAGAAGGGTTAAAT
Organism: Mixophyes australis; assembly: GCA_036250195.1. Classification (NCBI taxonomy): domain Eukaryota; kingdom Metazoa; phylum Chordata; class Amphibia; order Anura; family Limnodynastidae; genus Mixophyes; species Mixophyes australis. The sequence continues at coordinate 221,775,378 of JAVHZZ010000002.1, forward strand.
ATCTTTAGATTAATGCTTGTGTTTTTAAGGAATTGTTTCAAGCTAACTTCATTTCTCATCCCGCATCCTTGAAGTTTGTCAAAACTTGTAAAAATCATTGGAGCACCCTTACATTTCTCTTCAGGCTTAGAAAAGGAAACATGTTAATGCAACCTGTTATCATTTGGCAAATTGTTCATGTGCAGTGACGCAATCTGCATCCCCTATTTTTGTCTGAAATTGCACTGGATGAGGATGGAAAAGTCAAGAATTTTAGTTCGAGAAAAGATTTCTATTGACATTTTCTCTCATGACTTTGCAGATCCTCACATTCCTTTTGCAGCTTGAAGGGACAAATGTTTTAATAAAAGCTGGTAAACTTTCAGGAGACTGGCTACTTGAACTCTAGGAATAAGTCAACTAAATCCAATTCTCATGCCTAAACAGTTAAGTGAAACGCAACTTTTGCTGTTTCTTTGATATTACTGGAATGAACATTAGTTAAATCTATAACATGCAGACAAGTAAACTGCTTCACTGGTTTTTCTGTAATGGTGCTGTGTATATAAACACATACAGCCATGACTTCTAATTTATACTCTTTGACGGTTTTTCACAATGTGTCCACGAAGTAGACAGTCTGAATAACTTTAAAATGTTTGGCCCGTACGGGGATCGAACCTGCGACCTTGGTGTTATTAGCACCATGCTCTAACCAGCTGAGATAACTGGCCCATGTTTTACTCTTGGTTACATGTTCTGCTGAGCAGGGTTTCATACACATCATGGTGATCGCTAAGATATGTTCTCCAGTGAGTGAAAATCTCAAAAGGATCTTTGGAGTGTAAAAAGACAAAAACGAGAAATCCAACACTGACCATCAGGGAATATAACCCTGGATGCTGTCCCTATGCTAAAGAGGACTGGCCTTCACTATGTTTACTCCAATTGATGTCAGGGATTTTTATTGTGAGAAAGCATTTTCAGTGATTTCTACTATCACGTCTTTGGACTTTCAGCAATCCCGATGCCCTCTGCTCAGGGATCCCATGGTGTGGTCACCTGTCCAGATGTAGGCTGATATGTGGATCTGCTGTAGTTTAGAAGATTGAGACAGGAAGTTTTAAGTCTGCATGGGAAGTTTGCCTGAAAGCGTTGCAACCGAGTAAAGCAAAGAGAGAAGATGGAGGTAAAGTACGAGAGAAACTCTTTATCATCATCTGCTAAACTCATGTGCACTGGATCCTTAAGCAGTCATCAAGAAAGGGTTAAATATCTTTAGATTAATGCTTGTGTTTTTAAGGAATTGCTTCAAGCTAACTTCATTTCTCATCCCGCATCCTTGAAGTTTGTCAAAACTTGTAAAAATCATTATAGCACCCTAACATTTCTCTTCAGGCTTAGAAAAGGAAACATTATAATGCAACCTGTTATCATTTGGCAAATTGTTCATGTGCAGTTATGCAATCTGCATCCCCTATTTTTGGCTGAAATTGCACTGGATGAGGATGGAAAAGTCAAGAATTTTAGTTCGAGAAAAGATTTCCATTGACATTTTCTCTCATGACTTTGCAGATCCTCACATTCCTTTTGCAGCTTGAAGGGACAAATGTTTTAATAAAAGCTGGTAAACTTTCAGGAGACTGGCTACTTGAACTCTAGGAATAAGTCAACTAAATCCAATTCTCATGCCTAAACAGTTAAGTGAAACGCAACTTTTGCTGTTTCTTTGATATTACTGGAATGAACATTAGTTAAATCTATAACAAGCAAACTGCTTCACTGGTTTTTCTGTAATGGTGCTGTGTATATAAACACATACAGCCATGACTTCTAATTTATACTCTTTGACAGTTTTTCACAATCTGTCCACGAAGTAGACAGTCTGAATAACCTTAAAATGTTTGGCCCATACGGGGATTGAACCTGCGACCTTGGCGTTATTAGCACTACTCTCTAACCAGCTGAGCTAACCGGCCCATGTTTTACTCTTGGTTACATGTTCTGCTGAGCAGGGTTTCATACACATCATGGTGATCGCTAAGATATGTTCTCCAGTGAGTGAAAATCTCAAAAGGATCTTTGGAGTGTAAACAGACAAAAACGAGAAATCCAACACTGACCATCAGGGAATATAACCCTTGATGCTGTCCCTATGCTAAAGAGGACTGGCCTTCACTATGTTTACTCCAATTGATGTCAGGGATTTTTATTGTGAGAAAGCATTTTCAGCGATTTCTACTATCACATCTTTGGACTTTCAGCAATCCCATTGCCCTCTGCTCCGGGATCCCTTGGTGTGGTCACCTGTCCAGATGTAGGCTGATATGTGGATCTGCTGTAGTTTAGAAGATTGAGACAAGAAGTTTTAAGTCTGCATGGGAAGTTTGCCTGAAAGCGTTGCAACCGAGTAAAGCAAAGAGAGAAGATGGAGGTAAAGTACGAGAGGAACTCTTTATCATCATCTGCCAAACTCATGTGCACTGGATCCTTAAGCAGTCATCAAGAAGGGTTAAATATCTTTAGATTAATGCTTGTGTTTTTAAGGAATTGCTTCAAGCTAACTTCATTTCTCATCCCGCATCCTTGAAGTTTGTCAAAACTTGTAAAAATCATTATAGCACCCTTACATTTCTCTTCAGGCTTAGAAAAGGAAACATTTTAATGCAACCTGTTATCATTTGGCAAATTGTTCATGTGCAGTGATGCAATCTGCATCCCCTATTTTTGGCTGAAATTGTACTGGATGAGGATGGAAAAGTCAAGAATTTTAGTTCGAGAAAAGATTTCCATTGACATTTTCTCTCATGACTTTGCAGATCCTCACATTCCTTTTGCAGCTTGAAGGGACAAATGTTTTAATAAAAGCTGGTAAACTTTCAGGAGACTGGCTACTTGAACTCTAGGAATAAGTCAACTAAATCCAATTCTCATGCCTAAACAGTTAAGTGAAACGCAACTTTTGCTGTTTCTTTGATATTACTGGAATGAACATTAGTTAAATCTATAACAAGCAGACAAGCAAACTGCTTCACTGTTTTTTCTGTAATGGTGCTGTGTATATAAACACATACAGCCATGACTTCTAATTTATACTCTTTGACGGTTTTTCACAATGTGTCCACGAAGTAGACAGTCTGAGTAACCTTAAAATGTTTGACCCGTACGGGGATCGAACCCGCGACCTTGGTGTTATTAGCACCACGCTCTAAACAGCTGAGCTAACTGGCCCATGTTTTACTCTTGGTTACATGTTCTGCTGAGCAGGGTTTCATACACATCATGGTGATCGCTAAGATATGTTCTCCAGTGAGTGAAAATCTCAAAAGGATCTTTGGAGCATAAACAGACAAAAACGAGAAATCCAACACTGACCATCAGGGAATATAACCCTGGATACTGTCCCTATGCTAAAGAGGACTGGCCTTTACTATGTTTACTCCAATTGATGTCAGGGATTTTTATTGTGAGAAAGCATTTTCAGCGATTTCTACTATCACGTCTTTGGACTTTCAGCAATCCCATTGCCCTCTGCTCCGGGATCCCATGGTGTGGTCACCTGTCCAGATGTAGGCTTATATGTGGATCTGCTGTAGTTTGGAATATTGAGACAAGAAGTTTTAAGTCTGCATGGGAAGTTTGCCTGAAAGCGTTGCAACCGAGTAAAGCAAAGAGAGAAGATGGAGGTAAAGTACGAGAGGAACTCTTTATCATCATCTGCCAAACTCATGTGCACTGGATCCATAAGCAGTCATCAAGAAGGGTTAAATATCTTTTGATTAATGCTTGTGTTTTTAAGGAATTGCTTCAAGCTAATTTCATTTCTCATCCCGCATCCTTGAAGTTTGTCAAAACTTGTAAAAATCATTGGAGCACCCTTACATTTCTCTTCAGGCTTAGAAAAGGAAACATTTTAATGCAACCTGTTATCATTTGGCAAATTGTTCATGTGCAGTGACGCAATCTGCATCCCCTATTTTTGGCTGAAATTGCACTGGGTGAGGATGGAAAATTCAGGAATTTTAGTTCGAGAAAAGATTTCCATTGACATTTTCTCTCATGACTTTGCAGATCCTCACATTCCTTTTCCAGCTTGAAGGGACAAATGTTTTAATAAAAGCTAGTAAACTTTTAGGAGACTGGCTACTTGAACTCTAGGAATAAGTCAACTAAATCCAATTCTCATGCCTAAACAGTTAAGTGAAACGCAACTTTTGCTTTTTCTTTGATATTACTGGAATGAACATTAGTTAAATCTATAACAAGCAAACTGCTTCACTGGTTTTTCTGTAATGGTGCTGTGTATATAAACACATACAGCCATGACTTCTAATATATACTCTTTGACGGTTTTTCACAATGTGTCCACGAATTATACAGTCTGAATAACCTTAAAATGTTTGGCCCTTTTAAAGTAATTCTATTGTTTTAAAATAAGCATTGCCCAATCAATTGAATGTGTGTCCAAAGCACAAAGTGATTTATTTTTAACAGAAGTAAATAGTCAACAATTCAATACATTATTATATCATGATAAAGTACAGTACAGCACAGCCAATACCAAAAGATAAGTACATACCAATGTAATCGCTTGCGCACGCTGCGCACCCACCGGACCCGATGGACAATATTCTGTATAGAATATTGTGTCAGAGTTGACTGAGGCCCCAGTGAAATGCAGCTAATATATATGCAGTCAGTGTTTCATTGTGAACAATAAAGATGACGTAGATTGTTTCTATAGGTCCAGACATTGGGTGGGTCCAGGCCAGACAGGTAATAGGTTGATTCAATCTAAGGAATCCAAAGGTGGGGGTCTTCTCTCCAGGGGGTCTGCTCCTTTTCATAGCCAGTATCATACAAAGGTTTACTCTCTAATATCAATAACTAAAGTATGCAATGTGCGATCTCTTCGCCGACTGCACCGGACAGCTGTTGATGATTAGGGCTTCAATATGATATCAGGCATGACACCTTTCCTATTACCTAAACCTTTAATAACACTACAATGTACATATAATCACTATATATATATATATATATATATATATATACATATATATATACATACATATATATATATATATATATATATATATATATATATATAGACTAATAATAAACCGAATACTATCTGCTCCTGAATTACAGTGTAACAGAACCAATATGAAATTATATAAATAACTAACTGTTGTAATGCCAGTGTGTGCGTGCGTATTTTACCGTGCGAACGCACCACGCCACGTAACACGTGGCGTACGCTTTGCAATACGCACGGCAAACCAATATTAAACCAATATACTTTCGTTCCTCCAATTATACGACTTCAACAGTCCACCCTTTGATAGTACAATAAACTATCACCTTAAAGATGTTATAAGCAGGATCTCAGTACCACGTTTCATTGTTATGTAATACAAGTCCCCCTTGGTGTATGTCCACGCTGTTTGTAGATCTAAACAAGTTATCATAATAGAGAGTCTTAATCCACTAAACAACTTCTTCTTTTACTATAAACTGTACACTTCTGGAGCTTGGAGATAACCTTTTGTATGCCCTTCAAGGGTGCAATAAAACGCTTAATACATTATTTGGAAAGGTACAAAGTACAGTAGAACGTGTATCAGCTATACAGAATTCTCTACTACAGTTCTTCAAGTTTAACAGGTTCTTCTGTCCAACGCATGTCTTTAAGCTCAGAATACATTTAAACACTTCATTTTCATCAATAGCATCATCCTATGTCTATCAATAATGTCATATGCAATCTCCTTCAGCTTACGTTAATATACACACATCTAATAATGTCACCAGTTCTTTTCATCAACACTTGTGGGCGGGCTATTGTCTGTTCGTTCTTCCCAGTCTCTCAATACTCAGATTTAACAGTGATCGGCTTGCAAAGCATTGGGAGACTTCAGACTAAAGGACCTAGGTGTCCTATTTTTTCCCTTAGTGACCTCCCGCCTATAGTTCGGGTACCTCAAGAATATTTAGTGGAAAGAGAACTAATCCTACTTGATATAATCACTGAGGCACGTGTGAGCATGCCCAGCACTTTGTTTGGTCTAAAACCTTACCCTCCCAAGAATGATAATCATTCTCAAGGATGCCTGCTCAAGTCCGAATATTACTGGACTGGCATCGCTGAGTGTGTCTCTTTTTAACTATGGGGTCGCCGTACTTACGGACGTAATGCTACTCAGACAATAGCCCCTCGCACTTTCTCCAAGCTCCAAGGTTTCCAAATTTTCCTTTACCCCTGAATTGAATAGAGTAATTGGCTGGACTGATTATGCCACTAACTTCTTCCTCCCCAATACCTCCTTATCATTACCTGAACCAGTCTCTGTCACCTGCTAATAATTAAAAGAATTAACCGCCCTGAGAAGAGAATGAAATGAGAGAACACAAAAAAGGAAAAACTACAACTTCATGCTGGACAACAGTCTTAGCCTTTGGCTCAGGTGCTACTAACTGCATTCGAGGCCTTCCAGTACAGACTCATGAGTGCCCTTGGACCCTTCTCTGAGTGTTGGCCCCTCAGCAGTGGGTGGTATGTGCACCAGTGTGTCTCTGCTACCCTTGAAGCCGTGAGGCTGGTAGCCTACACCTGGTACCTGTCTGGCACATAACCTAAGCTTAAGAAATTTCTGCTCCACAACTTACTCTCCCGATCCAACATCCTGACAGTTAGTGTGACCTTTCAGGAAACAGTGTTTTGGACGTTCTTGGTTACTGCTTTACTATTTACCTTCTCTCAAGGTCTAACCTAGCCTCCCAGTTACAATCTCATCTCACGAGGGGTCAAGAACATTTAAAAAAACTGACAGGTTAGGAGTCTGCCCAGGGGTGATCTTTTGATAGCGGGAAAGGACTAGTGGCACTTCAATCAAGTTCCAACTCTTATTCTATTCAATTCATTCTACCGAGTACCACTACTTTATGTTCACACTGGTTTATGGCTAACTGAAAGTATGTGATTTGTTACCACTACTCATACATTATACATCTATTATCAATAACAGGAATACCCCTATCGTCTATTATAACTCTAGGACTATCACATTAAATAACAAAAGCTTTGAGTATGATACAGTAATACATTAGACACATTTCAATACACCTCTACCCAGACATATTTCATTGGTACACCTGTGTATACTTGAGGATCCTGCATGGTGGTAATTGGATTACGTGTATTTGTTTTACCTGGAGGAAAACCCATCAGCAGGAGGGATATGGGATGGCTCTATTGGTCTACCTTGTCCATCTCTCCAGAGTCCACCAGACTCCTCACCACATCTCTTCACCTTCCAGACAGTTTATCCCTCGGGTAACACAAATCTTCCTATATTAACCAATATGTGTATGCATGCATGTGTGTGTGTGTTCACCTTTTTAAAATTAAAACAATACAACGAAAAACAAAACAAAACATAGATTTGTTAACTGTCACATAAAACCCTGCTGTCTATTTGACAGCTATGTTCTCCCTGGTGTGACAGCCATGTATGGTTGTGCGTGTAAGTGTGGACCTTACTAGCAGCTACTTCAGTTGGTAACTGTGTCACTGTATAAAGTCCTCTATGTAGTGTCCTAATCATGTGCTGGTATTGCTATAAACGATTTCTCAGTCACCTTAACATCGCCTTATAGACTAGAAAAATGCTAAAGACCAATTAATATCAATCGATTTTCCCTCTGCCAACTCACATGTCATTCTCAGTACCTCATATTCAGCTACTTGACTAAGTGGGAAAGGCAAAGAGGTCTCTTTCTATAACACTTTCTTCAAATATAACAGTATCCAGTACATGCCTGTCTAATGGTGAAAATTATAAAACATGAAAATTCTACATTTTCTAGGGTTTCACATTATGTCGTATCTTGTGGTAAAAATCCTACTCCAATGTTCTACACAGAGATGCATATCTGTATGCCTATCCTCTAGCAATCTCCTGTCTCCACCCTTTGTGCATCCATAAAAAGGCACATTTTTGTACAGGAGGCACGAACCAAAACAAAAAAAAAACAAAACAGATATGCAATCTATGAAACATGAATCGTATTTCCACAACAGAACCTTTCTGCTTAAAAAAATCAGCAGTTTCTATACACATGAAAACAAAACCCCTGACTGTTTCTGTAACTCATGTCAATCTAGTGTCTGTATCTCTGAATTTGTCTTATGTAAAAACATAAAAAATATGTTTTAGCCCCATTGTTGAGACTGTCTGATTTTATCTCTACCAGAGCAGAGAGAGAGAGAGAGAGTAGAGAGAGAGAGAGAGTAGAGAGAGGGAGAGAGAGAGAGAGGAGAGAGAGACTAGCATTTCTGTAAAGAATGGGAAATAGGAAAGCAATGAATGATGGGAATACAAAGGTTTGAATACAAACATACATGTATAAAGGGAGATTTTTACAACAAAATGACAGCTGGATTGGACTCTGACTCTATGGGGAAATGGCTGTATTCATTCCACTGTTCCCCTTAGCTATTTGCTAACTATGACCCCTCCCCATACTTGACTAGGGGGTCTTAACAGTGCAATCCAGTGTCGTCCGTCATTTGTTCATTAAGAACTCGGTATCTCATTGACTACATACCTTTTCAACGGACTTTTCTAATTTATGATAGAGAAATGAAAAAATGTACTCTTAGTGACTCATATTTTCTCTGAAATACATAAAACGATATTTTGGAGCAAAGTATGTACATACTTCATTGTTGGATAATGATTCTCAGTCAAACAAATTATCATGAGACACTGCAGCCTAAAACAAAAGAGTGTTCCAATTGTCTATTGTTAATTTGTCTTTCAAGAGTGATTCTTCTATTTCTCTATCTCCCCTTTTGATCACTAAGTCTATACTCCTTTTGTGTCCCCTTTACCTGTGAGAAGAAAAACAAGATAGTTATCTTAAAACAACAAACATTTCTATTCTTTGCCGTCGGCTAGCAATTTAGGAAAACAAACATTTCACAACATAAATGAACAAACAAAATCAACAAAGGTTACCTTTTAGAAGTCAGTTTCTTGCACACTACTACTTACCACAGTTTAAATCCCACCTGTTTGTAGGACTACAGGTCTGACCTAACCTCCAGGGTTGACTATGGTTCTCCCCCAAGGCATTGGCTGCTATGAGGTGCACAGGAAACTGTTGAGAAGTCTCCGAGACTTGTGTGCGCCGTCTCTGTGGGTGTCTATGTGATTCCCCCTTAGGTGGGCCAAGTCTCTTTGCTTCGTGTCCCATTTTCTTAGCCTTGGCTCTAATATTTTCTTTGCAATCTTTCCTCAAATGTCCCTTTTTAAGACAGTTAAAACACTTCAAAGATTTCTGTTTCTTTCGTCCCTTATAGTGGTTTTTATAATTCTGAGGTTGTGGATGTAGTTTTTCTAATGCCTGGATACTCAACATCATTAACTTATCACTCTGTGCTTTTTCCTTTTTACATATATTTTCATCATGTTCTATAGCATGTCCTCTAATATCAGTTACCGTGAGACCTCTCCAATTAGGAAAAGAGGTTTGTATCCAGGTCCTTAGATCCTCCCGGAGGCCGTCCATTAGTACTGCAACAGTTACCTCCCTGTAATGTGGATTTACCATTATATCCCATATTCCTGTGTACTTAATAATGCCCGCTAGCGCCCTTGAAAAATAATCAGTTGTATTCTCATTACCTTTTTGTTTGATGTTGTATATTTTGCCCCATTCCACAGTCACTGGAAAATATACGGCCAACTCTTTGATTATACGTCCAATATTACGCTGATTGTTATCCTCAGTTAAGGGTTTATCCTTTTCCAAACTACAACCCTCAAGGAACTTCTGTATATCAGTTTCGAGAGGAAGACAAGCTCTAAACAGCACTCGCCAATCTTTATTAGTAGGTTCATGTGCATTACCTAAATGTCTAATAAATTTCTGACACTTGGCCAAATCTTTTCTAGGATCAGGGAAATCAGACATAAATGTAAATAGTTCCGTCTTAGTCCATGGAGAATACACTGCTACCTGTTTCATGGGAACTACACCATCTCTGTCCGCTTTCCCATTGGGAACTGCTGTTCTGCGGATAGGATATAAGCCTACTAAATCACTCTGTTCTGACCTAGTTGCTGGAATTGCTGTTGCAGTACAATGAATGTCTCCCCCTGTGTTAACCTTTTCATTATTCTCACCACTTTCAGCAGCTGCCCCTGCTGGTGGGACCGTTCCTCTTCTTTGTCCTGAAACATTACTTTTAACATTACTTAAAACACCATACAAGTTACTAGTTACCATTTTTACATTTTTGGTATTGGCTGTACTTCCCACCCCAACCGAATTTATCGGGGGCGTGTTTGCGCTCAGTTCGCCAAGCTTTGCAACGCACACTTCCGGAATGCTTGTTTCCGGTACGCTTACTTCCGCTGAACACGTGTTTTTCCTTACACTCACTTCCGCTGTGCGTTCGCTGCTCTGCCACGTGTTACCTTCCATTTGCCACAATTTTAAACAGTCATCATGTTCAATTCTCGTTTTTGTTGATTTAATCAACCGCACTTTATCTCTAACATTATTTAACACCTCTGAGTCAAGAGTACCTATGTTTGGGAAAGGTTTCACACACTCCCTGGTCATCTTGACCCATTTGTCGCAATATGCCGAAGCATACGCACCGTATTTATTATACATAACATATTTTGCCGAACCAACCGGCCATTTATTAGGCAGCACAACATGAACTATCTCTAGCGTTTGCTTCGTATCCATTGTGAAAACAACCTATTTCTCAACGCTACACAAAAAGACTTTTACCTGTTCTCCTTTGAAACAGAACTTACTAGAGATTTTTTTATTCATGGACGTTTTCAACAGGCACGTCCCCTTAAGATATCAATGCCCTTCCTAGTTTGAGTACTTTACCACTGTCAGCACCAGATATCAATCAAGAATATCAGTGGTTGCAGCGTATTTCCTCCCACATCTCTCAAGTCGCAATCACGGCTGTACTAAATCAACCATGCGGTCCGATCGCACGGCTTACGAATACTAACTATCGGTAAGCTTTGCGATTAATATTTGGGAATGCCGCGAAAACCTGTTATTTTTACTTCGAGTATGCCATGCATACTCTGTGGTGTCTCTTTATCACCTGCTCTTATTAGAACAGAACACCACTCACACAAAGGTTTCTTTATATCCTGCTCAGCCCTAGAACAGAACCTTTGTTGTCAGGTCACCTTTTTTAACATGCCCCGTCAGACACACCTGAACTACAGCGCTATGAATTTTTAAATAGTACCACACTGCCCTCCCAATACTCAATCACGGCCTTGCCATGCGGTCGATTTGCACAGCTCAATGATTCATTATGCGGACCACAGATAACACCGCAATGCTCTGTCCCTTCCAGCAAACAATACCCTTTATCAGTGAATGTCGTGATTAGTATTGGGTGCACGTGCGAAAACCTATTTTGCCTATAGTTACCAGTATATTTTTGCCTTTATGTATTTATTCACATACATACACATAACCTTTGTTTTCTGTACAGAAAATAACTTTCCCAAACAATGGCACTATCTTTTCAGAGACTTTACCAAGTGCTTACAGTATGCATATAACAACTATCAAAACTATTGACCATCAGGGAATATAACCCTGGATGCTGTCCCTATGCTAAAGAGGACTGGACTTCACTATGTTTACTCCAAAAGTCAAGAATTTTAGTTCGAGAAAAGATTTCCATTGACATTTTCTCTCATGACTTTGCAGATCCTCACATTCCTTTTCCAGCTTGAAGGGACAAATGTTTTAATAAAAGCTGGTAAACTTTTAGGAGACTGGCTACTTGAACTCTAGGAATAAGTCAACTAAATCCAATTCTCATGCCTAAACAGTTAAGTGAAACGCAACTTTTGCTGTTTCTTTGATATTACTGGAATGAACATTAGTTAAATCTATAACAAGCAGACAAGCAAACTGCTTCACTGGTTTTTCTGTAATGGTGCTGTGTATATAAACACAAACAGCCATGACTTCTAATTTATACTCTTTGACGGTTTTTTACAATGTGTTCACGAAGTAGACAGTCTGAATAACCTTAAAATGTTTGGCCCGTACGTGGATCGAACCCGCGACCTTGGCGTTATTAGCACCACGCTCTAACCAGCTGAGCGAACCGGCCCATGTTTTACTATTGGTTACATGTTCTGCTGAGCAGGGTTTCATACACATCATGGTGATCGCTAAGTTATGTTCTCCAGTGAGTGAAAATCTCAAAAGGATCTTTGGAGCGTAAACAGACAAAAACGAGAAATCCAACACTGACCATCAGGGAATATAACCCTGGATGCTGTCCCTATGCTAAAGAGGACTGGCCTTCACTATGTTTACTCCAATTGATGTCAGGGATTTTTATTGTGAGAAAGCATTTTCAGCGATTTCTACTATCACGTCTTTGGACTTTCAGCAATCCCATTGCCCTGTGCTCCGGGATCCCATGGTGTGGTCACCTGTCCAGATGTAGGCTGATATGTGGATCTGCTGTAGTTTAGAAGATTGAGACAAGAAGTTTTAAGTCTGCATGGGAAGTTTGCCTGAAAGCGTTGCAACCAAGTAAAGCAAAGAGAGAAGATGGAGGGAAAGTACGAGAGTAACTCTTTATCATCATCTGCCAAACTCATGTGCACTGGATCCTTAAGCAGTCATCAAGAAGGGTTAAATATCTTTAGATTAATGCTTGTGTTTTTAAGGAATTGCTTGAAGCTAATTTCATTTCTCATCCCGCATCCTTGAAGTTTGTCAAAACTTGTAAAAATCATTGGAGCACCCTTACATTTCTCTTCAGGCTTAGAAAAGGAAACATTTTAATGCAACCTGTTATCATTTGGCAAATTGTTCATGTGCAGTGACGCAATCTGCATCCCCTATTTTTGGCTGAAATTGCACTGGGTGAGGATGGAAAAGACAGGAATTTTAGTTCGAGAAAAGATTTCCATTGACATTATCTCTCATGACTTTGCAGATCCTCACATTCCTTTTCCAGCTTGAAGGGACAAATGTTTTAATAAAAGCTTGTAAACTTTCAGGAGACTGGCTACTTCAATTCTAGGAATAAGTCAACTAAATCCAATTCTCATGCCTATACAGTTAAGTGAAACGCAACTTTTGCTTTTTCTTTGATATTACTGGAATGAACATTAGTTAAATCTATAACAAGCAAACTGCTTCACTGGTTTTTCTGTAATGGTGCTGTGTATATAAACACATACAGCCATGACTTCTAATTTATACTCTTTGACAGTTTTTCACAATGTGTCCACGAAGTAGACAGTCTGTATAACCTTAAAATGTTTGGCCCATACGGGGATCGAACCCGCGACCTTGGCGTTATTAGCACCACGCTCTAACCAGCTGAGCTAACCGGCCCATGTTTTACTATTGGTTACATGTTCTGCTGAGCAGGGTTTCATACACATCATGGTGATCGCTAAGTTATGTTCTCCAGTGAGTGAAAATCTGAAAAGGATCTTTGGAGCGTAAACAGACAAAAACGAGAAATCCAACACTGACCATCAGGGAATATAACCCTGGATGCTGTCCCTATGCTAAAGAGGACTGGCCTTCACTATGTTTACTCCAATTGATGTCAGGGATTTTTATTGTGAGAAAGCATTTTCAGCTATTTCTACTATCACGTCTTTGGACTTTCAGCAATCCCATATCCCTCTGCTCCGGGATCCCATGGTGTGGTCACCTGTCCAGATGTAGGCTGATATGTGGATCTGCTGTAGTTTAGAAGATTGAGACAAGAAGTTTTAAGTCTGCATGGGAAGTTTGCCTGAAAGCGTTGCAACCGAGTAAAGCAAAGAGAGAAGATGGAGGGAAAGTACGAGAGGAACTCTTTATCATCATCTGCCAAACTTATGTGCACTGGATCCTTAAGCAGTCATCAAGAAGGGTTAAATATCTTTAGATTAATGCTTGTGTTTTTAAGGAATTGCTTGAAGCTAATTTCATTTCTCATCCCGCATCTTTGAAGTTTGTCAAAACTTGTAAAAATCATTGGAGCACCCTTACATTTCTCTTCAGGCTTAGAAAAGGAAACATTTTAATGCAACCTGTTATCATTTGGCAAATTGTTCATGTGCAGTGACGCAATCTGCATCCCCTATTTTTGGCTGAAATTGCACTGGGTGAGGATGGAAAAGTCAGGAATTTTAGTTCGAGAAAAGATTTCGATTGACATTTTCTCTCATGACTTTGCAGATCCTCACATTCCTTTTCCAGCTTGAAGGGACACATGTTTTAATAAAAGCTAGTAAACTTTCAGGAGACTGGCTACTTGAATTCTAGGACTAAGTCAACTAAATCCAATTCTCATGCCTATACAGTTAAGTGAAACGCAACTTTTGCTGTTTCTTTGATATTACTGGAATGAACATTAGTTAAATCTATAACAAGCAAACTGCTTCACTGGTTTTTCTGTAATGGTGCTGTGTATATAAACACATACAGCCATGACTTCTAATTTATACTCTTTGACAGTTTTTCACAATGTGTCCACGAAGTAGACAGTCTGAATAACCTTAAAATGTTTGGCCCGTACGGGGATCGAACCCGTGACCTTGGCGTTATTAGCACCACGCTCTAACCAGCTGAGCTAACTGGCCCATGTTTTACTATTGGTTACATGTTCTGCTGAGCAGGGTTTCATACACATCATGGTGATCGCTAAGTTATGTTCTCCAGTGAGTGAAAATCTGAAAAGGATCTTTGGAGCGTAAACAGACAAAAACGAGAAATCCAACACTGACCATCAGGGAATATAACCCTGGATGCTGTCCCTATGCTAAAGAGGACTGGCCTTCACTATGTTTACTCCAATTGATGTCAGGGATTTTTATTGTGAGAAAGCATTTTCAGCTATTTCTACTATCACGTCTTTGGACTTTCAGCAATCCCATATCCCTCTGCTCCGGGATCCCATGGTGTGGTCACCTGTCCAGATGTAGGCTGATATGTGGATCTGCTGTAGTTTAGAAGATTGAGACAAGAAGTTTTAAGTCTGCATGGGAAGTTTGCCTGAAAGCGTTGCAACCGAGTAAAGCAAAGAGAGAAGATGGAGGGAAAGTACGAGAGGAACTCTTTATCATCATCTGCCAAACTCATGTGCACTGGATCCTTAAGCAGTCATCAAGAAGGGTTAAATATCTTTAGATTAATGCTTGTGTTTTTAAGGAATTGCTTGAAGCTAATTTCATTTCTCATCCCGCATCTTTGAAGTTTGTCAAAACTTGTAAAAATCATTGGAGCACCCTTACATTTCTCTTCAGGCTTAGAAAAGGAAACATTTTAATGCAACCTGTTATCATTTGGCAAATTGTTCATGTGCAGTGACGCAACCTGCATCCCCTATTTTTGGCTGAAATTGCACTGGGTGAGGATGGAAAAGTCAGGAATTTTAGTTCGGGAAAAGATTTCCATTGACATTTTCTCTCATGACTTGGCAGATCCTCACATTCCTTTTCCAGCTTGAAGGGACAAATGTTTTAATAAAAGCTAGTAAACTTTCAGGAGACTGGCTACTTGAATTCTAGGAATAAGTCAACTAAATCCAATTCTCATGCCTATACAGTTAAGTGAAACGCAACTTTTGCTGTTTCTTTGATATTACTGGAATGAACATTAGTTAAATCTATAACAAGCAAACTGCTTCACTGGTTTTTCTGTAATGGTGCTGTGTATATAAACACATACAGCCATGACTTCTAATTTATACTCTTTGACAGTTTTTCACAATGTGTCCACGAAGTAGACAGTCTGAATAACCTTAAAATGTTTGGCCCGTACGGGGATCGAACCCGTGACCTTGGCATTATTAGCACCACGCTCTAACCAGCTGAGCTAACCGGCCCATGTTTTACTCTTGGTTACATGTTCTGCTGAGCAGAGTTTCATACACATCATGGTGATCGCTAAGTTATGTTCTCCAGTGAGTGAAAATCTCAAAAGGATCTTTGGAGCGTAAACAGACAAAAACGAGAAATCCAACACTGACCATCAGGGAATATAACCCTGGATGCTGTCCCTATGCTAAAGAGGACTGGCCTTCACTATGTTTACTCCAATTGATGTCAGGGATTTTTATTGTGAGAAAGCATTTTCAGCGATTTCTACTATCACGTCTTTGGACTTTCAGCAATCCCATTGCCCTCTGCTCCGGGATCCCATGGTGTGGTCACCTGTCCAGATGTAGGCTGATATGTGGATCTGCTGTAGTTTAGAAGATTGAGACAAGAAGTTTTAAGTCTGCATGGGAAGTTTGCCTGAAAGCGTTGCAACCGAGTAAAGCAAAGAGAGAAGATGGAGGGAAAGTACGAGAGGAACTCTTTATCATCATCTGCCAAACTTATGTGCACTGGATCCTTAAGCAGTCATCAAGAAGGGTTAAATATCTTTAGATTAATGCTTGTGTTTTTAAGGAATTGCTTGAAGCTAATTTCATTTCTCATCCCGCATCTTTGAAGTTTGTCAAAACTTGTAAAAATCATTGGAGCACCCTTACATTTCTCTTCAGGCTTAGAAAAGGAAACATTTTAATGCAACCTGTTATCATTTGGCAAATTGTTCATGTGCAGTGACGCAATCTGCATCCCCTATTTTTGGCTGAAATTGCACTGGGTGAGGATGGAAAAGTCAGGAATTTTAGTTCGAGAAAAGATTTCGATTGACATTTTCTCTCATGACTTTGCAGATCCTCACATTCCTTTTCCAGCTTGAAGGGACAAATGTTTTAATAAAAGCTAGTAAACTTTCAGGAGACTGGCTACTTGAATTCTAGGAATAAGTCAACTAAATCCAATTCTCATGCCTATACAGTTAAGTGAAACGCAACTTTTGCTGTTTCTTTGATATTACTGGAATGAACATTAGTTAAATCTATAACAAGCAAACTGCTTCACTGGTTTTTCTGTAATGGTGCTGTGTATATAAACACATACAGCCATGACTTCTAATTTATACTCTTTGACAGTTTTTCACAATGTGTCCACGAAGTAGACAGTCTGAATAACCTTAAAATGTTTGGCCCGTACGGGGATCGAACCCGCGACCTTGGCGTTATTAGCACCACGCTCTAACCAGCTGAGCTAACCGGCCCATGTTTTACTATTGGTTACATGTTCTGCAGAGCAGGGTTTCATACACATCATGGTGATCGCTAAGATATGTTCTCCAGTGAGTGAAAATCTCAAAAGGATCTTTGGAGCGTAAACAGACAAAAACGAGAAATCCAACACTGACCATCAGGGAATATAACCCTGGATGCTGTCCCTATGCTAAAGAGGACTGGCCTTCACTATGTTTACTCCAATTGATGTCAGGGATTTTTATTGTGAGAAAGCATTTTCAGCTATTTCTACTATCACGTCTTTGGACTTTCAGCAATCCCATATCCCTCTGCTCCGGGATCCCATGGTGTGGTCACCTGTCCAGATGTAGGCTGATATGTGGATCTGCTGTAGTTTAGAAGATTGAGACAAGAAGTTTTAAGTCTGCATGGGAAGTTTGCCTGAAAGCGTTGCAACCGAGTAAAGCAAAGAGAGAAGATGGAGGGAAAGTACGAGAGGAACTCTTTATCATCATCTGCCAAACTCATGTGCACTGGATCCTTAAGCAGTCATCAAGAATGGTTAAATATCTTTAGATTAATGGTTGTGTTTTTAAGGAATTGCTTGAAGCTAATTTCATTTCTCATCCCGCATCTTTGAAATTTGTCAAAACTTGTAAAAATCATTGGAGCACCCTTACATTTCTCTTCAGGCTTAGAAAAGGAAACATTTTAATGCAACCTGTTATCATTTGGCAAATTGTTCATGTGCAGTGACGCAATCTGCATCCCCTATTTTTGGCTGAAATTGCACTGGGTGAGGATGGAAAAGTCAGGAATTTTAGTTCGAGAAAAGATTTCCATTGACATTTTCTCTCATGACTTTGCAGATCCTCACATTCCTTTTCCAGCTTGAAGGGACAAATGTTTTAATAAAAGCTAGTAAACTTTCAGGAGACTGGCTACTTGAATTCTAGGAATAAGTCAACTAAATCCAATTCTCATGCCTATACAGTTAAGTGAAAC
Source organism: Mixophyes australis (assembly GCA_036250195.1). NCBI lineage: Eukaryota > Metazoa > Chordata > Amphibia > Anura > Limnodynastidae > Mixophyes > Mixophyes australis. The sequence continues at coordinate 221,793,493 of JAVHZZ010000002.1, forward strand.
GCAACTTTTGCTGTTTCTTTGATATTACTGGAATGAACATTAGTTAAATCTATAACAAGCAAACTGCTTCACTGGTTTTTCTGTAATGGTGCTGTGTATATAAACACATACAGCCATGACTTCTAATTTATACTCTTTGACGGTTTTTCACAATGTGTCCACGAAGTAGACAGTCTGAATAACCTTAAAATGTTTGGCCCGTACGGGGATCGAACCCGCGACCTTGGCGTTATTAGCACCACGCTCTAACCAGCTGAGCTAACCGGCCCATGTTTTACTCTTGGTTACATGTTCTGCTGAGCAGGGTTTCATACACATCATGGTGATCGCTAAGTTATGTTCTCCAGTGAGTGAAAATCTCAAAAGGATCTTTGGAGCGTAAACAGACAAAAACGAGAAATCCAACACTGACCATCAGGGAATATAACCCTGGATGCTGTCCCTATGCTAAAGAGGACTGGCCTTCACTATGTTTACTCCAATTGATGTCAGTGATTTTTATTGTGAGAAAGCATCTTCAGCTATTTCTACTATCACGTCTTTGGACTTTCAGCAATCCCATATCCCTCTGCTCCGGGATCCCATGGTGTGGTCACCTGTCCAGATGTAGGCTGATATGTGGATCTGCTGTAGTTTAGAAGATTGAGACAAGAAGTTTTAAGTCTGCATGGGAAGTTTGCCTGAAAGCGTTGCAACCGAGTAAAGCAAAGAGAGAAGATGGAGGGAAAGTACGAGAGGAACTCTTTATCATCATCTGCCAAACTCATGTGCACTGGATCCTTAAGCAGTCATCAAGAAGGGTTAAATATCTTTAGATTAATGGTTGTGTTTTTAAGGAATTGCTTGAAGCTAATTTCATTTCTCATTCCGCATCTTTGAAGTTTGTCAAAACTTGTAAAAATCATTGGAGCACCCTTACATTTCTCTTCAGGCTTAGAAAAGGAAACATTTTAATGCAACCTGTTATCATTTGGCAAATTGTTCATGTGCAGTGACGCAATCTGCATCCCCTATTTTTGGCTGAAATTGCACTGGATGAGGATGGAAAAGTCAAGAATTTTAGTTCGAGAAAAGATTTCCATTGACATTTTCTCTCATGACTTTGCAGATCCTCACATTCGTTTTGCAGCTTGAAGGGACAAATGTTTTAATAAAAGCTGGTAAACTTCCAGGAGACTGGCTACTTTAACTCTAGGAATAAGTCAACTAAATCCAATTCTCATGCACAGTTAAGTGAAATGCAACTTTTGCTGTTTCTTTGATATTACTGGAATGAACATTAGTTAAATCTATAACAAGCAGACAAGCAAACTGCTTCACTGGTTTTTCTGTAATGGTGCTGTGTATATAAACACATACAGCCATGACTTCTAATTTATACTCTTTGACGGTTTTTCACAATGTGTCCACGAAGTAGACAGTCTGAATAACCTTAAAATGTTTGGCCCGTACGGGGATCGAACCCGCGACCTTGGCGTTATTAGCACCACGCTCTAACCAGCTGAGCTAACCGGCCCATGTTTTACTCTTGGTTACATGTTCTGCTGAGCAGGGTTTCATACACATCATGGTGATCGCTAAGTTATGTTCTCCAGTGAGTGAAAATCTCAAAAGGATCTTTGGAGCGTAAACAGACAAAAACGAGAAATCCAACACTGACCATCAGGGAATATAACCCTGGATGCTGTCCCTATGCTAAAGAGGACTGGCCTTCACTATGTTTACTCCAATTGATGTCAGTGATTTTTATTGTGAGAAAGCATCTTCAGCTATTTCTACTATCACGTCTTTGGACTTTCAGCAATCCCATATCCCTCTGCTCCGGGATCCCATGGTGTGGTCACCTGTCCAGATGTAGGCTGATATGTGGATCTGCTGTAGTTTAGAAGATTGAGACAAGAAGTTTTAAGTCTGCATGGGAAGTTTGCCTGAAAGCGTTGCAACCGAGTAAAGCAAAGAGAGAAGATGGAGGGAAAGTACGAGAGGAACTCTTTATCATCATCTGCCAAACTCATGTGCACTGGATCCTTAAGCAGTCATCAAGAAGGGTTAAATATCTTTAGATTAATGCTTGTGTTTTTAAGGAATTGCTTGAAGCTAATTTCATTTCTCATTCCGCATCTTTGAAGTTTGTCAAAACTTGTAAAAATCATTGGAGCACCCTTACATTTCTCTTCAGGCTTAGAAAAGGAAACATTTTAATGCAACCTGTTATCATTTGGCAAATTGTTCATGTGCAGTGACGCAATCTGCATCCCCTATTTTTGGCTGAAATTGCACTGGATGAGGATGGAAAAGTCAAGAATTTTAGTTCGAGAAAAGATTTCCATTGACATTTTCTCTCATGACTTTGCAGATCCTCACATTCGTTTTGCAGCTTGAAGGGACAAATGTTTTAATAAAAGCTGGTAAACTTCCAGGAGACTGGCTACTTTAACTCTAGGAATAAGTCAACTAAATCCAATTCTCATGCACAGTTAAGTGAAATGCAAGTTTTGCTGTTTCTTTGATATTACTGGAATGAACATTAGTTAAATCTATAACAAGCAGACAAGCAAACTGCTTCACTGGTTTTTCTGTAATGGTGCTGTGTATATAAACACATACAGCCATGACTTCTAATTTATACTCTTTGACAGTTTTTCACAATGTGTCAACGAAGTAGACAGTCTGAATAACCTTAAAATGTTTGGCCCGTATGGGGATCGAACCCGCGACCTTGGCTTTATTAGCACCACGCTCTAACCAGCTGAGCTAACCAGCCCATGTTTTACTATTGGTTACATGTTCTGCTGAGCAGGGTTTCATACACATCATGGTGATCGCTAAGATACGTTCTCCAGTGAGTGAAAATCTCAAAAGGATCTTTGGAGCGTAAACAGACAAAAACGAGAAATCCAACACTGACCATCAGGGAATATAACCCTGGATGCTGTCCCTATGCTAAAGAGGACTGGCCTTCACTATGTTTACTCCAATTGATGTCAGGGATTTTTATTGTGAGAAAGCATTTTCAGCGATTTCTACTATCACGTCTTTGGACTTTCAGCAATCCCATTGCCCTCTGCTCCGGGATCCCATGGTGTGGTCACCTGTCCAGATGTAGGCTGATATGTGGATCTGCTGTAGTTTAGAAGATTGAGACAAGAAGTTTTAAGTCTGCATGGGAAGTTTGCCTGAAAGCGTTGCAACCAAGTAAAGCAAAGAGAGAAGATGGAGGGAAAGTACGAGAGGAACTCTTTATCATCATCTGCCAAACTCATGTGCACTGGATCCTTAAGCAGTCATCAAGAAGGGTTAAATATCTTTAGATTAATGGTTGTGTTTTTAAGGAATTGCTTCAAGCTAACTTCATTTCTCATCCCGCATCCTTGAAGTTTGTCAAAACTTGTAAAAATCATTGGAGCACCCTTACATTTCTCTTCAGGCTTAGAAAAGGAAACATTTTAATGCAACCTGTTATCATTTGGCAAATTGTTCATGTGCAGTGACGCAATCTGCATCCCCTATTTTTGGCTGAAATTGCACTGGGTGAGGATGGAAAAGTCAGGAATTTTAGTTCGAGAAAAGATTTCCATTGACATTTTCTCTCATGACTTTGCAGATCCTCACATTCCTTTTCCAGCTTGAAGGGACAAATGTTTTAATAAAAGCTAGTAAACTTTCAGGAGACTGGCTACTTGAATTCTAGGAATAAGTCAACTAAATCCAATTCTCATGCCTATACAGTTAAGTGAAACGCAACTTTTGCTGTTTCTTTGATATTACTGGAATGAACATTAGTTAAATCTATAACAAGCAAACTGCTTCACTGGTTTTTCTGTAATGGTGCTGTGTATATAAACACATACAGCCATGACTTCTAATTTATACTCTTTGACGGTTTTTCACAATGTGTCCACGAAGTAGACAGTCTGAATAACCTTAAAATGTTTGGCCCGTACGGGGATCGAACCCGCGACCTTGGCGTTATTAGCACCACGCTCTAACCAGCTGAGCTAACCGGCCCATGTTTTACTCTTGGTTACATGTTCTGCTGAGCAGGGTTTCATACACATCATGGTGATCGCTAAGTTATGTTCTCCAGTGAGTGAAAATCTCAAAAGGATCTTTGGAGCGTAAACAGACAAAAACGAGAAATCCAACACTGACCATCAGGGAATATAACCCTGGATGCTGTCCCTATGCTAAAGAGGACTGGCCTTCACTATGTTTACTCCAATTGATGTCAGGGATTTTTATTGTGAGAAAGCATTTTCAGCTATTTCTACTATCACGTCTTTGGACTTTCAGCAATCCCATATCCCTCTGCTCCGGGATCCCATGGTGTGGTCACCTGTCCAGATGTAGGCTGATATGTGGATCTGCTGTAGTTTAGAAGATTGAGACAAGAAGTTTTAAGTCTGCATGGGAAGTTTGCCTGAAAGCGTTGCAACCGAGTAAAGCAAAGAGAGAAGATGGAGGGAAAGTACGAGAGGAACTCTTTATCATCATCTGCCAAACTCATGTGCACTGGATCCTTAAGCAGTCATCAAGAAGGGTTAAATATCTTTAGATTAATGCTTGTGTTTTTAAGGAATTGCTTGAAGCTAATTTCATTTCTCATCCCGCATCTTTGAAGTTTGTCAAAACTTGTAAAAATCATTGGAGCACCCTTACATTTCTCTTCAGGCTTAGAAAAGGAAACATTTTAATGCAACCTGTTATCATTTGGCAAATTGTTCATGTGCAGTGACGCAATCTGCATCCCCTATTTTTGGCTGAAATTGCACTGGGTGAGGATGGAAAAGTCAGGAATTTTAGTTCGAGAAAAGATTTCCATTGACATTTTCTCTCATGACTTTGCAGATCCTCACATTCCTTTTCCAGCTTGAAGGGACAAATGTTTTAATAAAAGCTAGTAAACTTTCAGGAGACTGGCTACTTGAATTCTAGGAATAAGTCAACTAAATCCAATTCTCATGCCTATACAGTTAAGTGAAACGCAACTTTTGCTGTTTCTTTGATATTACTGGAATGAACATTAGTTAAATCTATAACAAGCAAACTGCTTCACTGGTTTTTCTGTAATGGTGCTGTGTATATAAACACATACAGCCATGACTTCTAATTTATACTCTTTGACGGTTTTTCACAATGTGTCCACGAAGTAGACAGTCTGAATAACCTTAAAATGTTTGGCCCGTACGGGGATCGAACCCGCGACCTTGGCGTTATTAGCACCACGCTCTAACCAGCTGAGCTAACCGGCCCATGTTTTACTCTTGGTTACATGTTCTGCTGAGCAGGGTTTCATACACATCATGGTGATCGCTAAGTTATGTTCTCCAGTGAGTGAAAATCTCAAAAGGATCTTTGGAGCGTAAACAGACAAAAACGAGAAATCCAACACTGACCATCAGGGAATATAACCCTGGATGCTGTCCCTATGCTAAAGAGGACTGGCCTTCACTATGTTTACTCCAATTGATGTCAGGGATTTTTATTGTGAGAAAGCATTTTCAGCTATTTCTACTATCACGTCTTTGGACTTTCAGCAATCCCATATCCCTCTGCTCCGGGATCCCATGGTGTGGTCACCTGTCCAGATGTAGGCTGATATGTGGATCTGCTGTAGTTTAGAAGATTGAGACAAGAAGTTTTAAGTCTGCATGGGAAGTTTGCCTGAAAGCGTTGCAACCGAGTAAAGCAAAGAGAGAAGATGGAGGGAAAGTACGAGAGGAACTCTTTATCATCATCTGCCAAACTCATGTGCACAGGATCCTTAAGCAGTCATCAAGAATGGTTAAATATCTTTAGATTAATGGTTGTGTTTTTAAGGAATTGCTTGAAGCTAATTTCATTTCTCATCCCGCATCTTTGAAATTTGTCAAAACTTGTAAAAATCATTGGAGCACCCTTACATTTCTCTTCAGGCTTAGAAAAGGAAACATTTTAATGCAACCTGTTATCATTTGGCAAATTGTTCATGTGCAGTGACGCAATCTGCATCCCCTATTTTTGGCTGAAATTGCACTGGGTGAGGATGGAAAAGTCAGGAATTTTAGTTCGAGAAAAGATTTCCATTGACATTTTCTCTCATGACTTTGCAGATCCTCACATTCTTTTTCCAGCTTGAAGGGACAAATGTTTTAATAAAAGCTAGTAAACTTTCAGGAGGCTGGCTACTTGAATTCTAGGAATAAGTCAACTAAATCCAATTCTCATGCCTATACAGTTAAGTGAAACGCAACTTTTGCTGTTTCTTTGATATTACTGGAATGAACATTAGTTAAATCTATAACAAGCAAACTGCTTCACTGGTTTTTCTGTAATGGTGCTGTGTATATAAACACATACAGCCATGACTTCTAATTTATACTCTTTGACAGTTTTTCACAATGTGTCCACGAAGTAGACAGTCTGAATAACCTTAAAATGTTTGGCCCGTACGGGGATCGAACCCGCGACCTTGGTGTTATTAGCACCACGCTCTAACCAGCTGAGCTAACCGGCCCATGTTTTACTCTTGGTTACATGTTCTGCTGAGCAGGGTTTCATACACATCATGGTGATCGCTAAGTTATGTTCTCCAGTGAGTGAAAATCTCAAAAGGATCTTTGGAGCGTAAACAGACAAAAACGAGAAATCCAACACTGACCATCAGGGAATATAACCCTGGATGCTGTCCCTATGCTAAAGAGGACTGGCCTTCACTATGTTTACTCCAATTGATGTCAGGGATTTTTATTGTGAGAAAGCATTTTCAGCTATTTCTACTATCACGTCTTTGGACTTTCAGCAACCCCATTGCCCTCTGCTCCGGGATCCCATGGTGTGGTCACCTGTCCAGATGTAGGCTGATATGTGGATCTGCTGTAGTTTAGAAGATTGAGACAAGAAGTTTTAAGTCTGCATGGGAAGTTTGCCTGAAAGCGTTGCAACCGAGTAAAGCAAAGAGAGAAGATGGAGGGAAAGTACGAGAGGAACTCTTTATCATCATCTGCCAAACTCATGTGCACTGGATCCTTAAGCAGTCATCAAGAAGGGTTAAATATCTTTAGATTAATGCTTGTGTTTTTAAGGAATTGCTTGAAGCTAATTTCATTTCTCATCCCGCATCTTTGAAGTTTGTCAAAACTTGTAAAAATCATTGGAGCACCCTTACATTTCTCTTCAGGCTTAGAAAAGGAAACATTTTAATGCAACCTGTTATCATTTGGCAAATTGTTCATGTGCAGTGACGTAATCTGCATCCCCTATTTTTGGCTGAAATTGCACTGGATGAGGATGGAAAAGTCAAGAATTTTAGTTCGAGAAAAGATTTCCATTGACATTTTCTCTCATGACTTTGCAGATCCTCACATTCCTTTTCCAGCTTGAAGGGACAAATGTTTTAATAAAAGCTGGTAAACTTTTAGGAGACTGGCTACTTGAACTCTAGGAATAAGTCAACTAAATCCAATTCTCATGCCTAAACAGTTAAGTGAAACGCAAATTTTGCTGTTTCTTTGATATTACTGGAATGAACATTAGTTAAATCTATAACAAGCAGACAAGCAAACTGCTTCACTGGTTTTTCTGTAATGGTGCTGTGTATATAAACACATACAGCTATGACTTCTAATTTATACTCTTTGACGGTTCTTCACAATCTGTCCACGAAGTAGACAGTCTGAATAACCTTAAAATGTTTGGCCCGTACGGGGATCGAACCCGCGACCTTGGCGTTATTAGCACCACGCTCTAACCAGCTGTTTTACTCTTGGTTACATCTTCTGCTGAGCAGGGTTTCATACACATCATGGTGATCGCTAAGATACGTTCTCCAGTGAGTGAAAATCTCAAAAGGATCTTTGGAGCGTAAACAGACAAAAACGAGAAATCCAACACTGACCATCAGGGAATATAACCCTGGATGCTGTCCCTATGCTAAAGAGGACTGGCCTTCACTATGTTTACTCCAATTGATGTCAGGGATTTTTATTGTGAGAAAGCATTTTCAGCTATTTCTACTATCACGTCTTTGGACTTTCAGCAATCCCATATCCCTCTGCTCCGGGATCCCATGGTGTGGTCACCTGTCCAGATGTAGGCTGATATGTGGATCTGCTGTAGTTTAGAAGATTGAGACAAGAAGTTTTAAGTCTGCATGGGAAGTTTGCCTGAAAGCGTTGCAACCGAGTAAAGCAAAGAGAGAAGATGGAGGTAAAGTACGAGAGGAACTCTTTATCATCATCTGCCAAACTCATGTGCACTGGATCCGTAAGCAGTCATCAAGAAGGGTTAAATATCTTTAGATTAATGGTTGTTTTTTTAAGGAATTGCTTCAAGCTAACTTCATTTCTCATCCCGCATCCTTGAAGTTTGTCAAAACTTCTAAAAATCATTGGAGCACCCTTACATTTCTCTTCAGGCTTAGAAAAGGAAACATTTTAATGCAACCTGTTATCATTTGGCAAATTGTTCATGTGCAGTGACGCAATCTGCATCCCCTATTTTTGGCTGAAATTGCACTGGGTGAGGATGGAAAAGTCAGGAATTTTAGTTCGAGAAAAGATTTCCATTGACATTTTCTCTCATGACTTTGCAGATCCTCACATTCCTTTTCCAGCTTGAAGGGACATGTTTTAATAAAAGCTAGTAAACTTTCAGGAGACTGGCTACTTGAACTCTAGGAATAAGTCAACTAAATCCAATTCTCATGCCAAACAGTTAAGTGAAACGCAACTTTTGCTTTTTCTTTGATATTACTGGAATGAACATTAGTTAAATCTATAACAAGCAAACTGCTTCACTGGTTTTTCTGTAATGGTGCTGTGTATATAAACACATACAGCCATGACTTCTAATTTATACTCTTTGACGGTTTTTCACAATGTGTCCACGAAGTAGACAGTCTGAATAACCTTAAAATGTTTGGCCCGGGGATCGAACCCGCGACCTTGGTGTTATTAGCACCACGCTCTAACCAGCTGAGCTAACCGGCCCATGTTTTACTTTTGGTTACATGTTCTGCTGAGCAGGGTTTCATACACATCATGGTGATCGCTAAGTTATGTTCTCCAGTGAGTGAAAATCTCAAAAGGATCTTTGGAGTGTAAACAGACAAAAACGAGAAATCCAACACTGACCATCAGGGAATATAACCCTGGATGCTGTCCCTATGCTAAAGAGGACTGGCCTTCACTATGTTTACTCCAATTGATGTCAGGGATTTTTATTGTGAGAAAGCATTTTCAGCTATTTCTACTATCACGTCTTTGGACTTTCAGCAATCCCATATCCCTCTGCTCCGGGATCCCATGGTGTGGTCACCTGTCCAGATGTAGGCTGATATGTGGATCTGCTGTAGTTTAGAAGATTGAGACAAGAAGTTTTAAGTCTGCATGGGAAGTTTGCCTGAAAGCGTTGCAACCGAGTAAAGCAAAGAGAGAAGATGGAGGTAAAGTACGAGAGGAACTCTTTATCATCATCTGCCAAACTCATGTGCACTGGATCCGTAAGCAGTCATCAAGAAGGGTTAAATATCTTTAGATTAATGGTTGTTTTTTTAAGGAATTGCTTCAAGCTAACTTCATTTCTCATCCCGCATCCTTGAAGTTTGTCAAAACTTCTAAAAATCATTGGAGCACCCTTACATTTCTCTTCAGGCTTAGAAAAGGAAACATTTTAATGCAACCTGTTATCATTTGGCAAATTGTTCATGTGCAGTGACGCAATCTGCATCCCCTATTTTTGGCTGAAATTGCACTGGGTGAGGATGGAAAAGTCAGGAATTTTAGTTCGAGAAAAGATTTCCATTGACATTTTCTCTCATGACTTTGCAGATCCTCACATTCCTTTTCCAGCTTGAAGGGACATGTTTTAATAAAAGCTAGTAAACTTTCAGGAGACTGGCTACTTGAACTCTAGGAATAAGTCAACTAAATCCAATTCTCATGCCAAACAGTTAAGTGAAACGCAACTTTTGCTTTTTCTTTGATATTACTGGAATGAACATTAGTTAAATCTATAACAAGCAAACTGCTTCACTGGTTTTTCTGTAATGGTGCTGTGTATATAAACACATACAGCCATGACTTCTAATTTATACTCTTTGACGGTTTTTCACAATGTGTCCACGAAGTAGACAGTCTGAATAACCTTAAAATGTTTGGCCCGTACGGGGATCGAACCCGCGACCTTGGCGTTATTAGCACCACGCTCTAACCAGCTGAGCTAACCGGCCCATGTTTTACTTTTGGTTACATGTTCTGCTGAGCAGGGTTTCATACACATCATGGTGATCGCTAAGTTATGTTCTCCAGTGAGTGAAAATCTCAAAAGGATCTTTGGAGCGTAAACAGACAAAAACGAGAAATCCAACACTGACCATCAGGGTATATAACCCTGGATGCTGTCCCTATGCTAAAGAGGACTGGCCTTCACTATGTTTACTCCAATTGATGTCTGGGATTTTTATTGTGAGAAAGCATTTTCAGCTATTTCTACTATCACGTCTTTGGACTTTCAGCAATCCCATATCCCTCTGCTCCGGGATCCCATGGTGTGGTCACCTGTCCAGATGTAGGCTGATATGTGGATCTGCTGTAGTTTAGAAGATTGAGACAAGAAGTTTTAAGTCTGCATGGGAAGTTTGCCTGAAAGCGTTGCAACCGAGTAAAGCAAAGAGAGAAGATGGAGGTAAAGTACGAGAGGAACTCTTTATCATCATCTGCCAAACTCATGTGCACTGGATCCGTAAGCAGTCATCAAGAAGGGTTAAATATCTTTAGATTAATGGTTGTTTTTTTAAGGAATTGCTTCAAGCTAACTTCATTTCTCATCCCGCATCCTTGAAGTTTGTCAAAACTTCTAAAAATCATTGGAGCACCCTTACATTTCTCTTCAGGCTTAGAAAAGGAAACATTTTAATGCAACCTGTTATCATTTGGCAAATTGTTCATGTGCAGTGACGCAATCTGCATCCCCTATTTTTGGCTGAAATTGCACTGGGTGAGGATGGAAAAGTCAGGAATTTTAGTTCGAGAAAAGATTTCCATTGACATTTTCTCTCATGACTTTGCAGATCCTCACATTCCTTTTCCAGCTTGAAGGGACAAATGTTTTAATAAAAGCTAGTAAACTTTCAGGAGACTGGCTACTTGAATTCTAGGAATAAGTCAACTAAATCCAATTCTCATGCCTATACAGTTAAGTGAAACGCAACTTTTGCTTTTTCTTTGATATTACTGGAATGAACATTAGTTAAATCTATAACAAGCAAACTGCTTCACTGGTTTTTCTGTAATGGTGCTGTGTATATAAACACATACAGCCATGACTTCTAATTTATACTCTTTGACGGTTTTTCACAATGTGTCCACGAAGTAGACAGTCTGAATAACCTTAAAATGTTTGGCCCGTACAGGGATCGAACCCGCGACCTTGGCGTTATTAGCACCACGCTCTAACCAGCTGAGCTAACCAGCCCATGGTTTACTACTGGTTACTTGTTCTGCTGAGCAGGGTTTCATACACATCATGGTGATCGCTAAGATACGTTCTCCAGTGAGTGAAAATCTCAAAAGAATCTTTGAAGCGTAAACAGACAAAAACGAGAAATCCAACACTGACCATCAGGGAATATAACCCTGAATGCTGTCCCTATGCTAAAGAGGACTGGCCTTCACTATGTTTACTCCAATTGATGTCAGGGATTTTTATTGTGAGAAAGCATTTTCAGCTATTTCTACTATCACGTCTTTGGACTTTCAGCAATCCCATATCCCTCTGCTCCGGGATCCCATGGTGTGGTCACCTGTCCAGATGTAGGCTGATATGTGGATGTGCTGTAGTTTAGAAGATTGAGACAAGAAGTTTTAAGTCTGCATGGGAAGTTTGCCTGAAAGCGTTGCAACCGAGTAAAGCAAAGAGAGAAGATGGAGGTAAAGTACGAGAGGAACTCTTTATCATCATCTGCCAAACTCATGTGCACTGGATCCTTAAGCAGTCATCAAGAAGGGTTAAATATCTTTAGATTAATGCTTGTGTTTTTAAGGAATTGCTTCAAGCTAACTTCATTTCTCATCCCGCATCCTTGAAGTTTGTCAAAACTTGTAAAAATCATTGGAGCACCCTTACATTTCTCTTCAGGCTTAGAAAAGCAAACATTTTAATGCAACCTGTTATCATTTGGCAAATTGTTCATGTGCAGTGACGCAATCTGCATCCCCTATTTTTGGCTGAAATTGCACTGGATGAGGATGGAAAAGTCAAGAATTTTAGTTTGAGAAAAGATTTCCATTGACATTTTCTCTCATGACTTTGCAGATCCTCACATTCCTTTTCCAGCTTGAAGGGGCAAATGTTTTAATAAAAGCTGGTAAACTTTCAGGAGACTGGCTACTTGAACTCTAGGAATAAGTCAACTAAATCCAATTCTCATGCCTAAACAGTTAAGTGAAACACAACTTTTGCTGTTTCTTTGATATTACTGGAATGAACATTAGTTAAATCTATAACAAGCAGACAAGCAAACTGCTTCACTGGTTTTTCTGTAATGGTGCTGTGTATATAAACACATACAGCCATGACTTCTAATTTATACTCTTTGACGGTTTTTCACAATGTGTCCACGAAGTAGACAGTCTGAATAACCTTAAAATTTACAGCCCGTACGGGGATCGAACCCACGACCTTGGTGTTATTAGCACCACGCTCTAACCAGCTTGGTTCCATGTTCTGCTGAGCAGGGTTTCATACACATCATGGTGATCGCTAAGATATGTTCTCCAGTGAGTGAAAATCTCAAAAGGATCTTTGGAGCGTAAACAGACAAAAATGAGAAATCCAACACTGACCATCAGGGAATATAACCCTGGATACTGTCCCTATGCTAAAGAGGACTGGCCTTCACTATGTCTGCTCCAAATGATGTCAGGGATTTTCATTGTGAGAAAGCATTTTCAGCGGTTTCTACTATCACGTCTTTGGACTTTCAGCAATCGCATTGCCCTCTGCTCCGGGTTCCCATGGTGTGGTCACCTGTCCAGATGTAGGCTGATATGTGGATGTGCTGTAGTTTAGAAGATTGAGACAAGAAGTTTTAAGTCTGCATGGGAAGTTTGCCTGAAAGCGTTGCAACCGAGTAAAGCAAAGAGAGAAGATGGAGGTAAAGTACGAGAGGAACTCTTTATCATCATCTGCCAAACTCATGTGCACTGGATCCTTAAGCAGTCATCAAGAAGGGTTAAATATCTTTAGATTAATGTATGTGTTTTTAAGGAATTGCTTCAAGCTATCTTCATTTCTCATCCCGCATCCTTGAAGTTTGTCAAAACTTGTAAAAATCATTGGAGCACCCTTACATTTCTCTTCAGGCTTAGAAAAGGAAACATTTTAATGCAACCTGTTATCATTTCGCAAATTGTTCATGTGCAGTGACGTAATCTGCATCCCCTATTTTTGGCTGAAATTGCACTGGATGAGGATGGAAAAGTCAAGAATTTTAGTTCGAGAAAAGATTTCCATTGACATTTTCTCTCATGACTTTGCAGATCCTCACATTCCTTTTCCAGCTTGAAGGGACAAATGTTTTAATAAAAGCTAGTAAACTTTTAGGAGACTGGCTACTTGAACTCTAGGAATAAGTCAACTAAATCCAATTCTCATGCCTAAACAGTTAAGTGAAACGCAACTTTTGCTGTTTCTTTGATATTACTGGAATGAACATTAGTTAAATCTATAACAAGCAGACAAGCAAACTGCTTCACTGGTTTTTCTGTAATGGTGCTGTGTATATAAACACATACAGCTACGACTTCTAATTTATACTCTTTGACGGTTCTTCACAATCTGTCCACGAAGTAGACAGTCTGAATAACCTTAAAATGTTTGGCCTGTACGGGGATCGAAACCGCGACCTTGGCGTTGGTAGCACCACGCTCTAACCAGCTGAGCTAACCGGCCCATGTTTTACTCTTGGTTACATCTTCTGCTGAGCAGGGTTTCATACACATCATGGTGATCGCTAAGATACGTTCTCCAGTGAGTGAAAATCTCAAAAGGATCTTTGGAGCGTAAACAGACAAAAACGAGAAATCCAACACTGACCATCAGGGAATATAACCCTGGATGCTGTCCCTATGCTAAAGAGGACTGGCCTTCACTATGTTTACTCCAATTGATGTCAGGGATTTTTATTGTGAGAAAGCATTTTCAGCTATTTCTACTATCACGTCTTTGGACTTTCAGCAATCCCATTGCCCTCTGCTCCGGGATCCCATGGTGTGGTCACCTGTCCAGATGTAGGCTGATATGTGGATCTGCTGTAGTTTAGAAGATTGAGACAAGAAGTTTTAAGTCTGCATGGGAAGTTTGCCTGAAAGCGTTGCAACCGAGTAAAGCAAAGAGAGAAGATGGAGGTAAAGTACGAGAGGAACTCTTTATCATCATCTGCCAAACTCATGTGCACTGGATCCGTAAGCAGTCATCAAGAAGGGTTAAATATCTTTAGATTAATGCTTGTGTTTTTAAGGAATTGCTTCAAGCTAATTTCATTTCTCATCCCGCATCCTTGAAGTTTGTCAAAACTTGTAAAAATCATTTGAGCACCCTTACATTTCTCTTCAGGCTTAGAAAAGGAAACATTTTAATGCAACCTGTTATCATTTGGCAAATTGTTCATGTGCAGTGACGCAATCTGCATCCCCTATTTTTGGCTGAAATTGCACTGGGTGAGGATGGAAAAGTCAGGAATTTTAGTTCGAGAAAAGATTTTCATTGACATTTTCTCTCATGACTTTGCAGATCCTCACATTCCTTTTCCAGCTTGAAGGGACAAATGTTTTAATAAAAGCTAGTAAACTTTCAGGAGACTGGCTACTTGAATTCTAGGAATAAGTCAACTAAATCCAATTCTCATGCCTATACAGTTAAGTGAAACGCAACTTTTGCTTTTTCTTTGATATTACTGGAATGAACATTAGTTAAATCTATAACAAGCAAACTGCTTCACTGGTTTTTCTGTAATGGTGCTGTGTATATAAACACATACAGCCATGGCTTCTAATTTATACTCTTTGATGGTTTTTCACAATGTGTCCACGAAGTAGACAGTCTATATAACCTTAAAATGTTTGGCACATACAGGGATCGAACCCGTGATACGGGGATAGCACCACGCTCTAACCAGCTGAGCTAACCAGCCCATGGTTTACTACTGGTTACTTGTTCTGCTGAGCAGGGTTTCATACACATCATGGTGATCGCTAAGATATGTTCTCCAGTGAATGAAAATCTCAAAAGGATCTTTGGAGTGTTAGCAGACAAAAACGAGAAATCCAACACTGACCATCAGGGAATATAACCCTGGATGCTGTCCCTATGCTAAAGAGGACTGGCCTTCACTATGTTTACTCCAATTGATGTCAGGGATTTTTATTGTGAGAAAGCATTTTCAGCGATTTCTACTATCACGTCTTTGGACTTTCAGCAACCCCATTGCCCTCTGCTCCGGGATCCCATGGTGTGGTCACCTGTCCAGATGTAGGCTGATATGTGGATTAGCTGTAGTTTAGAAGATTGAGACAAGAAGTTTTAAGTCTGCATGGGAAGTTTGCCTGAAAGCATTGCAACCGAGTAAAGCAAAGAGAGAAGATGGAGGTAAAGTACGAGAGGAACTCTTTATCATCATCTGCCAAACTCATGTGCACTGGATCCTTAAGCAGTCATCAAGAAGGGTTAAATATCTTTAGATTAATGTATGTGTTTTTAAGGAATTGCTTCAAGCTAACTTCATTTCTCATCCCGCATCCTTGAAGTTTGTCAAAACTTGTAAAAATCATTGGAGCACCCTTACATTTCTCTTCAGGCTTAGAAAAGGAAACATTTTAATGCAACTTGTTATCATTTGGCAAATTGTTCATGTGCAGTGACGTAATCTGCATCCCCTATTTTTGGCTGAAATTGCACTGGATGAGGATGGAAAAGTCAAGAATTTTAGTTCGAGAAAAGATTTCCATTGACATTTTCTCTCATGACTTTGCAGATCCTCACATTCCTTTTCCAGCTTGAAGGGACAAATGTTTTAATAAAAGCTGGTAAACTTTTAGGAGACTGGCTACTTGAACTCTAGGAATAAGTCAACTAAATCCAATTCTCATGCCTAAACAGTTAAGTGAAACGCAACTTTTGCTGTTTCTTTGATATTACTGGAATGAACATTAGTTAAATCTATAACAAGCAAACTGCTTCACTGGTTTTTCTGTAATGGTGCTGTGTATATAAACACATACAGCCATGACTTCTAATTTATACTCTTTAACAGTTTTCCACAATGTGTCCACGAAGTAGACAGTCTGAATAACCTTAAAATGTTTGGCCTGTACGGGGATCGAAACCGCGACCTTGGCATTATTAGCACCACGCTCTAACCAGCTGAGCTAACCGGCCCATGTTTTACTCTTGGTTACATGTTCTGCTGAGCAGGGTTTCATACACATCATGGTGATCGCTAAGATATGTTCTCCAGTGAGTGAAAATCTCAAAAGGATCTTTGGAGCGTAAACAGACAAAAATGAGAAATCCAACACTGACCATCAGGGAATATAACCCTGGATGCTGTCCCTATGCTAAAGAGGACTGGCCTTCACTATGTCTGCTCCAAATGATGTCAGGGATTTTCATTGTGAGAAAGCATTTTCAGCGGTTTCTACTATCACGTCTTTGGACTTTCAGCAATCGCATTGCCCTCTGCTCCGGGATCCCATGGTGTGGTCACCTGTTCAGATGTAGGCTGATATGTGGATGTGCTGTAGTTTAGAAGATTGAGACAAGAAGTTTTAAGTCTGCATGGGAAGTTTGCCTGAAAGCGTTGCAACCGAGTAAAGCAAAGAGAGAAGATGGAGGTAAAGTACGAGAGGAACTCTTTATCATCATCTGCCAAACTCATGTGCACTGGATCCTTAAGCAGTCATCAAGAAGGGTTAAATATCTTTAGATTAATGCTTGTGTTTTTAAGGAATTGCTTCAAGCTAACTTCATTTCTCATCCCGCATCCTTGAAGTTTGTCAAAACTTGTAAAAATCATTGGAGCACCCTTACATTTCTCTTCAGGCTTAGAAAAGCAAACATTTTAATGCAACCTGTTATCATTTGGCAAATTGTTCATGTGCAGTGACGCAATCTGCATCCCCTATTTTTGGCTGAAATTGCACTGGATGAGGATGGAAAAGTCAAGAATTTTAGTTTGAGAAAAGATTTCCATTGACATTTTCTCTCATGACTTTGCAGATCCTCACATTCCTTTTCCAGCTTGAAGGGGCAAATGTTTTAATAAAAGCTGGTAAACTTTCAGGAGACTGGCTACTTGAACTCTAGGAATAAGTCAACTAAATCCTTCATGCCTAAACAGTTAAGTGAAACACAACTTTTGCTGTTTCTTTGATATTACTGGAATGAACATTAGTTAAATCTATAACAAGCAGACAAGCAAACTGCTTCACTGGTTTTTCTGTAATGGTGCTGTGTATATAAACACATACAGCCATGACTTCTAATTTATACTCTTTGACGGTTTTTCACAATGTGTCCACGAAGTAGACAGTCTGAATAACCTTAAAATTTACAGCCCGTACGGGGATCGAACCCACGACCTTGGTGTTATTAGCACCATGCTCTAACCAGCTTGGTTCCATGTTCTGCTGAGCAGGGTTTCATACACATCATGGTGATCGCTAAGATATGTTCTCCAGTGAGTGAAAATCTCAAAAGGATCTTTGGAGCGTAAACAGACAAAAATGAGAAATCCAACACTGACCATCAGGGAATATAACCCTGGATGCTGTCCCTATGCTAAAGAGGACTGGCCTTCACTATGTCTGCTCCAAATGATGTCAGGGATTTTCATTGTGAGAAAGCATTTTCAGCGGTTTCTACTATCACGTCTTTGGACTTTCAGCAATCGCATTGCCCTCTGCTCCGGGTTCCCATGGTGTGGTCACCTGTCCAGATGTAGGCTGATATGTGGATGTGCTGTAGTTTAGAAGATTGAGACAAGAAGTTTTAAGTCTGCATGGGAAGTTTGCCTGAAAGCGTTGCAACCGAGTAAAGCAAAGAGAGAAGATGGAGGTAAAGTACGAGAGGATCTCTTTATCATCATCTGCCAAACTCCTGTGCACTGGATCCTTAAGCAGTCATCAAGAAGGGTTAAATATCTTTAGATTAATGCTTGTGTTTTTAAGGAATTGCTTCAAGCTAACTTCATTTCTCATCCCGCATCCTTGAAGTTTGTCAAAACTTGTAAAAATCATTGGAGCACCCTTACATTTCTCTTCAGGCTTAGAAAAGCAAACATTTTAATGCAACCTGTTATCATTTGGCAAATTGTTCATGTGCAGTGACGCAATCTGCATCCCCTATTTTTGGCTGAAATTGCACTGGGTGAGGATGGAAAAGTCAGGAATTTTAGTTCGAGAAAAGATTTCCATTGACATTTTCTCTCATGACTTTGCAGATCCTCACATTCCTTTTCCAGCTTGAAGGGACAAATGTTTTAATAAAAGCTAGTAAACTTTCAGGAGACTGGCTACTTGAATTCTAGAAATAAGTCAACTAAATCCAATTCTCATGCCTATACAGTTAAGTGAAACGCAACTTTTGCTTTTTCTTTGATATTACTGGAATGAACATTAGTTAAATCTATAACAAGCAAACTGCTTCACTGGTTTTTCTGTAATGGTGCTGTGTATATAAACACATACAGCCATGACTTCTAATTTATACTCTTTAACAGTTTTCCACAATGTGTCCACGAAGTAGACAGTCTGAATAACCTTAAAATGTTTGGCCCGTACCGGGATCGAACCCACCACCTTGGCGTTATTAGCACCACGCTCTAACCAGCTGAGCTAACCGGCCCATGTTTTACTCTTGCTTACATCTTCTGCTGAGCAGGGTTTCATACACATCATGGTGATCGCTAAGATATGTTCTCCAGTGAGTGAAAATCTCAAAAGGATCTTTGGAGCGTAAACAGACAAAAATGAGAAATCCAACACTGACCATCAGGGAATAAAACCCTGGATGCTGTCCCTATGCTAAAGAGGACTGGCCTTCACTATGTCTGCTCCAAATGATGTCAGGGATTTTCATTGTGAGAAAGCATTTTCAGCGGTTTCTACTATCACGTCTTTGGACTTTCAGCAATCGCATTGCCCTCTGCTCCGGGATCCCATGGTGTGGTCACCTGTCCAGATGTAGGCTGATATGTGAATGTGCTGTAGTTTAGAAGATTGAGACAAGAAGTTTTAAGTCTGCATGGGAAGTTTGCCTGAAAGCGTTGCAACCGAGTAAAGCAAAGAGAGAAGATGGAGGTAAAGTACGAGAGGAACTCTTTATCATCATCTGCCAAACTCATGTGCACTGGATCCTTAAGCAGTCATCAAGAAGGGTTAAATATCTTTAGATTAATGCTTGTGTTTTTAAGGAATTGCTTCAAGCTAACTTCATTTCTCTTCCCGCATCCTTGAAGTTTGTCAAAACTTGTAAAAATCATTGGAGCACCCTTACATTTCTCTTCAGGCTTAGAAAAGCAAACATTTTAATGCAACCTGTTATCATTTGGCAAATTGTTCATGTGCAGTGACGCAATCTGCATCCCCTATTTTTGGCTGAAATTGCACTGGATGAGGATGGAAAAGTCAAGAATTTTAGTTTGAGAAAAGATTTCCATTGACATTTTCTCTCATGACTTTGCAGATCCTCACATTCCTTTTCCAGCTTGAAGGGGCAAATGTTTTAATAAAAGCTAGTAAACTATCAGGAGACTGGCTACTTGAACTCTAGGAATAAGTCAACTAAATCCAATTCTCATGCCTAAACAGTTAAGTGAAACACAACTTTTGCTGTTTCTTTGATATTACTGGAATGAACATTAGTTAAATCTATAACAAGCAGACAAGCAAACTGCTTCACTGGTTTTTCTGTAATGGTGCTGTGTATATAAACACATACAGCCATGACTTCTAATTTATACTCTTTGACGGTTTTTCACAATGTGTCCACGAAGTAGACAGTCTGAATAACCTTTAAATTTACAGCCCGTACGGGGATCGAACCCACGACCTTGGTGTTATTAGCACCACGCTCTAACCAGCTTGGTTCCATGTTCTCCTGAGCAGGGTTTCATACACATCATGGTGATCGCTAAGATATGTTCTCCAGTGAGTGAAAATCTCAAAAGGATCTTTGGAGCGTAAACAGACAAAAATGAGAAATCCAACACTGACCATCAGGGAATATAACCCTGGATGCTGTCCCTATGCTAAAGAGGACTGGCCTTCACTATGTCTGCTCCAAATGATGTCAGGGATTTTCATTGTGAGAAAGCATTTTCAGCGGTTTCTACTATCACGTCTTTGGACTTTCAGCAATCGCATTGCCCTCTGCTCCGGGTTCCCATGGTGTGGTCACCTGTCCAGATGTAGGCTGATATGTGGATGTGCTGTAGTTTAGAAGATTGAGACAAGAAGTTTTAAGTCTGCATGGGAAGTTTGCCTGAAAGCGTTGCAACCGAGTAAAGCAAAGAGAGAAGATGGAGGTAAAGTACGAGAGGAACTCTTTATCATCATCTGCCAAACTCATGTGCACTGGATCCTTAAGCAGTCATCAAGAAGGGTTAAATATCTTTAGATTAATGCTTGTGTTTTTAAGGAATTGCTTCAAGCTAACTTCATTTCTCATCCCGCATCCTTGAAGTTTGTCAAAACTTGTAAAAATCATTGGAGCACCCTTACATTTCTCTTCAGGCTTAGAAAAGCAAACATTTTAATGCAACCTGTTATCATTTGGCAAATTGTTCATGTGCAGTGACGCAATCTGCATCCCCTATTTTTGGCTGAAATTGCACTGGATGAGGATGGAAAAGTCAAGAATTTTAGTTCGAGAAAAGATTTCCATTGACATTTTCTCTCATGACTTTGCAGATCCTCCCATTCCTTTTGCAGCTTAAAGGGACAAATGTTTTAATAAAAGCTGGTAAACTTTCAGGAGACTGGCTACTTGAACTCTAGGAATAAGTCAACTAAATCCAATTCTCATGCCTAAACAGTTAAGTGAAACGCAACTTTTGCTTTTTCTTTGATATTACTGGAATGAACATTAGTTAAATCTATAACAAGCAAACTGCTTCACTGGTTTTTCTGTAATGGTGCTGTGTATATAAACACATACAGCCATGACTTCTAATTTATACTCTTTGACAGTTTTTCACAATGTGTCCACGAAGTAGACAGTCTGAAAAACCTTAAAACTTTTGGCCCGTACGGGGATCGAACACGTGACCTTGGCATTATTAGCACCACACTCTAACCAGCTGAGCTAACCGGCCCATGTTTTACTATTGGTTACATGTTCTGCTGAGCAGGGTTTCATACACATCATGGTGATCGCTAAGATATGTTCTCCAGTGAGTGAAAATCTCAAAAGGATCTTTGGAGCGTAAACAGACAAAAACGAGAAATCCAACACTGACCATCAGGGAATATAACCCTGGATGCTGTCCCTATGCTAAAGAGGACTGGCCTTCACTATGTTTACTCCAATTGATGTCAGGGATTTTTATTGTGAGAAAGCATTCACAGCGATTTCTACTATCACGTCTTTGGACTTTCAGCAATCCCATTGCCCTCTGCTCCGGGATCCCATGGTGTGGTCACCTGTCCAGATGTAGGCTGATATGTGGATGTGCTGTAGTTTAGAAGATTGAGACAAGAAGTTTTAAGTCTGCATGGGAAGTTTGCCTGAAAGCGTTGCAACCGAGTAAAGCAAAGAGAGAAGATGGAGGTAAAGTACGAGAGGAACTCTTTATCATCATCTGCCAAACTCATGTGCACTGGATCCTTAAGCAGTCATCAAGAAGGGTTAAATATCTTTAGATTAATGCTTGTGTTTTTAAGGAATTGCTTCAAGCTAACTTCATTTCTCATCCCGCATCATTGAAGTTTGTCAAAATTTGTAAAAATCATTGGAGCACCCTTACATTTCTCTTCAGGCTTAGAAAAGCAAACATTTTAATGCAACCTGTTATCATTTGGCAAATTGTTCATGTGCAGTGACGCAATCTGCATCCCCTATTTTTGGCTGTAATTGCACTGGATGAGGATGGAAAAGTCAAGAATTTTAGTTCGAGAAAAGATTTCCATTGACATTTTCTCTCATGACTTTGCAGATCCTCACATTCCTTTTGCAGCTTAAAGGGACAAATGTTTTAATAAAAGCTGGTAAACTTTCAGGAGACTGGCTACTTGAACTCTAGGAATAAGTCAACTAAATCCAATTCTCATGCCTAAACAGTTAAGTGAAACGCAACTTTTGCTTTTTCTTTGATATTACTGGAATGAACATTAGTTAAATCTATAACAAGCAGACAAGCAAACTGCTTCACTGGTTTTTCTGTAATGGTGCTGTGTATATAAACACATACAGCCATGACTTCTAATATATACTGTTTGACGGTTTTTCACAATGTGTCCACAAAATAGACAGTCTGAATAACCTTAAAACTTTTGGCCCGTACAGGGATCGAACCCGTGACCTTGGCGTTATTAGCACCACGCTCTAACCAGCTGAGCTAACCGGCCCATGTTTTACTATTGCTTACATGTTCTACTGAGCAGGGTTTCATACACATCATGGTGATCGCTAAGATATGTTCTCCAGTGAGTGAAAATCTCAAAAGGATCTTTGGAGCGTAAACAGACAAAAACGAGAAATCCAACACTGACCATCAGGGAATATAACCCTGGATGCTGTCCCTATGCTAAAGAGGACTGGCCTTCACTATGTTTACTCCAATTGATGTCAGGGATTTTTATTGTGAGAAAGCATTTACAGCGATTTCTACTATCACGTCTTTGGACTTTCAGCAATCCCATTGCCCTCTGCTCCGGGATCCCATGGTGTGGTCACCTGTCCAGATGTAGGCTGATATGTGGATCTGCTGTAGTTTAGAAGATTGAGACAAGAAGTTTTAAGTCTGCATGGGAAGTTTGCCTGAAAGCGTTGCAACCGAGTAAAGCAAAGAGAGAAGATGGAGGTAAAGTACGAGAGGAACTCTTTATCATCATCTGCCAAACTCATGTGCACTGGATCCTTAAGCAGTCATCAAGAAGGGTTAAATATGTTTAGATTAATGCTTGTGTTTTTAAGGAATTGCTTCAAGCTAACTTCATTTCTCATCCCGCATCCTTGAAGTTTGTCAAAACTTGTAAAAATCATTGGAGCACCCTTACATTTCTCTTCAGGCTTAGAAAAGGAAACATTTTAATGCAACCTGTTATCATTTGGCAAATTGTTCATGTGCAGTGACGCAATCTGCATCCCCTATTTTTGGCTGAAATTGCACTGGATGAGGATGGAAAAGTCAAGAATTTTAGTTCGAGAAAAGATTTCCATTGACATTTTCTCTCATGACTTTGCAGATCCTCACATTCCTTTTGCAGCTTGAAGGGACAAATGTTTTAATAAAAGCTGGTAAACTTTCAGGAGACTGGCTACTTGAACTCTAGGAATAAGTCAACTAAATCCAATTCTCATGCCTAAACAGTTAAGTGAAATGCAACTTTTGCTGTTTCTTTGATATAACTGTAATGAACATTAGTTAAATCTATAACAAGCAGACAAGCAAACTGCTTCACTGGTTTTTCTGTAATGGTGCTGTGTATATAAACACATACAGCCATGACTTCTAATTTATACTCTTTGACAGTTTTTCACAATGTGTCCTTGAAGTAGACAGTCTGAATAACCTTAAAACTTTTGGCCTGTACAGGAATCGAACCCGTGACCTTGGCGTTATTAGCACCACGCTCTAACCAGCTGAGCTAACCTGCCCATGTTTTACTATTGCTTACATGTTCTACTGAGCAGGGTTTCATACACATCATGGTGATCGCTAAGATATGTTCTCCAGTGAGTGAAAATCTCAAAAGGATCTTTGGAGCGTAAACAGACAAAAACGAGAAATCCAACACTGACCATCAGGGAATATAACCCTGGATACTGTCCGTATGCTAAAGAGGACTGGCCTTCACTATGTTAACTCCAATTGATGTCAGGGATTTTTATTGTGAGAAAGCATTTACAGCGATTTCTACTATCACGTCTTTGGACTTTCAGCAATCCCATTGCCCTCTGCTCCGGGATCCCATGGTGTGGTCACCTGTCCAGATGTAGGCTGATATGTGGATCTGCTGTAGTTTAGAAGATTGAGACAAGAAGTTTTAAATCTGCATGGGAAGTTTGCCTGAAAGCGTTGCAACCGAGTAAAGCAAAGAGAGAAGATGGAGGTAAAGTACGAGAGGAACTCTTTATCATCATCTGCCAAACTCATGTGCACTGGATCCTTAAGCAGTCATCAAGAAGGGTTAAATATCTTTAGATTAATGCTTGTGTTTTTAAGGAATTGCTTCAAGCTAACTTCATTTCTCATCCCGCATCCTTGAAGTTTGTCAAAACTTGTAAAAATCATTGGAGCACCCTTACATTTCTCTTCAGGCTTAGAAAAGGAAACATTTTAATGCAACCTGTTATCATTTGGCAAATTGTTCATGTGCAGTGACGCAATCTGCATCCCCTATTTTTGGCTGAAATTGCACTGGATGAGGATGGAAAAGTCAAGAATTTTAGTTCGAGAAAAGATTTCCATTGACATTTTCTCTCATGACTTTGCAGATCCTCACATTCGTTTTGCAGCTTGAAGGGACAAATGTTTTAATAAAAGCTGGTAAACTTTTAGGAGACTGGCTACTTTAACTCTAGGAATAAGTCAACTAAATCCAATTCTCATGCCTAAACAGTTAAGTGAAACGCAACTTTTGCTGTTTCTTTGATATAACTGGAATGAACATTAGTTAAATCTATAACAAGCAGACAAGCAAACTGCTTCACCGGTTTTTCTGTAATGGTGCTGTGTATATAAACACATACAGCCATGACTTCTAATTTATACTCTTTGACGGTTTTTCACAATCTGTCCACGAAGTAGACAGTCTGAATAACCTTAAAATTTACAGCCCGTACAGGGATCGAACCCACAACCTTGGCGTTATTAGCACCATGCTCTAACCAGCTGAGCTAACCGGCCCATGTTTTACTCTTGGTTCCATGTTCTGCTGAGCAGGGTTTCATACACATCATGGTGATCGCTAAGATATGTTCTCCAGTGAGTGAAAATCTCAAAAGGATCTTTGGAGCGTAAACAGACAAAAATGAGAAATCCAACACTGACCATCAGGGAATATAACCCTGGATGCTGTCCCTATGCTAAAGAGGACTGGCCTTCACTATGTTTACTCCAATTGATGTCAGGGATTTTTATTGTGAGAAAGCATTTTCAGCGATTTCTACTATCATGTCTTTGGACTTTCAGCAATCCCATTGCCCTCTGCTCCGGGATCCCATAGTGTGGTCACCTGTCCAGATGTAGGCTGATATGTGGATCTGCTGTAGTTTAGAAGATTGAGACAAGAAGTTTTAAGTCTGCATGGGAAGTTTGCCTGAAAGCGTTGCAACCGAGTAAAGCAAAGAGAGAAGATGGAGGTAAAGTACGAGAGGAACTCTTTATCATCATCTGCCAAACTCATGTGCACTGGATCCTTAAGCAGTCATCAAGAAGGGTTAAATATCTTTAGATTAATGCTTGTGTTTTTAAGGAATTGCTTCAAGCTAATTTCATTTCTCATCCCGCATCCTTGAAGTTTGTCAAAACTTGTAAAAAACATTGGAGCACCCTTACATTTCTCTTCAGGCTTAGAAAAGGAAACATTTTAATGCAACCTGTTATCATTTGGCAAATTGTTCATGTGCAGTGACGCAATCTGCATCCCCTATTTTTGGCTGAAATTGCACTGGATGAGGATGGAAAAGTCAAGAATTTTAGTTCGAGAAAAGATTTCCATTGACATTTTCTCTCATGACTTTGCAGATCCTCACATTCCTTTTGCAGCTTGAAGGGACAAATGTTTTAATAAAAGCTGGTAAACTTTCAGGAGACTGGCTACTTGAACTCTAGGAATAAGTCAACTAAATCCAATTCTCATGCCTAAACAGTTAAGTGAAATGCAACTTTTGCTGTTTCTTTGATATAACTGTAATGAACATTAGTTAAATCTATAACAAGCAGACAAGCAAACTGCTTCACTGGTTTTTCTGTAATGGTGCTGTGTATATAAACACATACAGCCATGACTTCTAATTTATACTCTTTGACAGTTTTTCACAATGTGTCCTTGAAGTAGACAGTCTGAATAACCTTAAAACTTTAGTCCTGTACAGGAATCGAACCCGTGACCTTGGCGTTATTAGCACCACGCTCTAACCAGCTGAGCTAACCTGCCCATGTTTTACTATTGCTTACATGTTCTACTGAGCAGGGTTTCATACACATCATGGTGATCGCTAAGATATGTTCTCCAGTGAGTGAAAATCTCAAAAGGATCTTTGGAGCGTAAACAGACAAAAACGAGAAATCCAACACTGACCATCAGGGAATATAACCCTGGATACTGTCCGTATGCTAAAGAGGACTGGCCTTCACTATGTTAACTCCAAATGATGTCAGGGATTTTTATTGTGAGAAAGCATTTACAGCGATTTCTACTATCACGTCTTTGGACTTTCATCTATCCCATTGCCCTCTGCTCCGGGATCCCATGGTGTGGTCACCTGTCCAGATGTAGGCTGATATGTGGATCTGCTGTAGTTTAGAAGATTGAGACAAGAAGTTTTAAATCTGCATGGGAAGTTTGCCTGAAAGCATTGCAACCGAGTAAAGCAAAGAGAGAAGATGGAGGTAAAGTACGAGAGGAACTCTTTATCATCATCTGCCAAACTCATGTGCACTGGATCCTTAAGCAGTCATCAAGAAGGGTTAAATATCTTTAGATTAATGCTTGTGTTTTTAAGGAATTGCTTCAAGCTAACTTCATTTCTCATCCCGCATCCTTGAAGTTTGTCAAAACTTGTAAAAATCATTGGAGCACCCTTACATTTCTCTTCAGGCTTAGAAAAGGAAACATTTTAATGCAACCTGTTATCATTTGGCAAATTGTTCATGTGCAGTGACGCAATCTGCATCCCCTATTTTTGGCTGAAATTGCACTGGATGAGGATGGAAAAGTCAAGAATTTTAGTTCGAGAAAAGATTTCCATTGACATTTTCTCTCATGAATTTGCAGATCCTCACATTCGTTTTGCAGCTTGAAGGGACAAATGTTTTAATAAAAGCTGGTAAACTTTCAGGAGACTGGCTACTTTAACTCTAGGAATAAGTCAACTAAATCCAATTCTCATGCCTAAACAGTTAAGTGAAACGCAACTTTTGCTGTTTCTTTGATATAACTGCAATGAACATTAGTTAAATCTATAACAAGCAGACAAGCAAACTGTTTCACCGGTTTTTCTGTAATGGTGCTGTGTATATAAACACATACAGCCATGACTTCTAATTTATACTCTTTGACGGTTTTTCACAATCTGTCCACGAAGTAGACAGTCTGAATAACCTTAAAATTTACAGCCCGTACGGGGATCGAACCCACAACCTTGGCGTTATTAGCACCATGCTCTAACCAGCTGAGCTAACCGGCCCATGTTTTACTCTTGGTCCCATGTTCTGCTGAGCAGGGTTTCATACACATCATGGTGATCGCTAAGATATGTTCTCCAGTGAGTGAAAATCTCAAAAGGATCTTTGGAGCATAAACAGACAAAAATGAGAAATCCAACACTGACCATCAGGGAATATAACCCTGGATGCTGTCCCTATGCTAAAGAGGACTGGCCTTCACTATGTTTACTCCAATTGATGTCAGGGATTTTTATTGTGAGAAAGCATTTTCAGCGATTTCTACTATCATGTCTTTGGACTTTCAGCAATCCCATTGCCCTCTGCTCCGGGATCCCATAGTGTGGTCACCTGTCCAGATGTAGGCTGATATGTGGATCTGCTGTAGTTTAGAAGATTGAGACAAGAAGTTTTAAGTCTGCATGGGAAGTTTGCCTGAAAGCGTTGCAACCGAGTAAAGCAAAGAGAGAAGATGGAGGTAAAGTACGAGAGGAACTCTTTATCATCATCTGCCAAACTCATGTGCACTGGATCCTTAAGCAGTCATCAAGAAGGGTTAAATATCTTTAGATTAATGCTTGTGTTTTTAAGGAATTGCTTCAAGCTAATTTCATTTCTCATCCCGCATCCTTGAAGTTTGTCAAAACTTGTAAAAATCATTGGAGCACCCTTACATTTCTCTTCAGGCTTAGAAAAGGAAACATTTTAATGCAACCTGTTATCATTTGGCAAATTGTTCATGTGCCGTGACGCAATCTGCATCCCCTATTTTTGGCTGAAATTGCACTGGATGAGGATGGAAAAGTCAAGAATTTTAGTTCTAGAAAAGATTTCCATTGACATTTTCTCTCATGACTTTGCAGATCCTCACATTCCTTTTGCAGCTTGAAGGGACAAATGTTTTAATAAAAGCTGGTAAACTTTCAGGAGATTGGCTACTTGAACTCTAGGAATAAGTCAACTAAATCCAATTCTCATGCCTAAACAGTTAAGTGAAACACAACTTTTGCTGTTTCTTTGATATTACTGGAATGAACATTAGTTAAATCTATAACAAGCAGACAAGCAAACTGCTTCACTGGTTTTTCTGTAATGGTGCTGTGTATATAAACACATACAGCCATGACTTCTAATTTATACTGTTTGACGGTTTTTCACAATGTGTCCACAAAATAGACAGTCTGAATAACCTTAAAATGTTTGGCCCGTACGGGGATCGAACCTGCGACCTTGGCGTTGTTAGCACCACGCTCTAAGCAGCTGAGCTAACTGGCCCATGTTTTACTATTGGTTACATGTTCTGCTGAGCAGGGTTTCATACACATCATGGTGATCGCTAAGATATGTTCTCCAGTGAGTGAAAATCTCAAAAGGATCTTTGGAGCGTAAACAGACAAAAACGAGAAATCCAACACTGACCATCAGGGAATATAACCCTGGATACTGTCCCTATGCTAAAGAGGACTGGCCTTCACTATGTTTACTCCAATTGATGTCACTGATTTTTATTGTGAGAAAGCATTTACAGCGATTTCTACTATCACGTCTTTGGACTTTCAGCAATCCCATTGCCCTCTGCTCCGGGATCCCATGGTGTGGTCACCTGTCCAGATGTAGGCTGATATGTGGATCTGCTGTAGTTTAGAAGATTGAGACAAGAAGTTTTAAATCTGCATGGGAAGTTTGCCTGAAAGCGTTGCAACCGAGTAAAGCAAAGAGAGAAGATGGAGGTAAAGTACGAGAGGAACTCTTTATCATCATCTGCCAAACTCATGTGCACTGGATCCTTAAGCAGTCATCAAGAAGGGTTAAATATCTTTAGATTAATGCTTGTGTTTTTAAGGAATTGCTTCAAGCTAACTTCATTTCTCATCCCGCATCCTTGAAGTTTGTCAAAACTTGTAAAAATCATTGGAGCACCCTTACATTTCTCTTCAGGCTTAGAAAAGGAAACATTTTAATGCAACCTGTTATCATTTGGCAAATTGTTCATGTGCAGTGACGCAATCTGCATCCCCTATTTTTGGCTGAAATTGCACTGGATGAGGATGGAAAAGTCAAGAATTTTAGTTCGAGAAAAGATTTCCATTGACATTTTCTCTCATGACTTTGCAGATCCTCACATTCGTTTTGCAGCTTGAAGGGACAAATGTTTTAATAAAAGCTGGTAAACTTTTAGGAGACTGGCTACTTTAACTCTAGGAATAAGTCAACTAAATCCAATTCTCATGCCTAAACAGTTAAGTGAAACGCAACTTTTGCTGTTTCTTTGATATAACTGGAATGAACATTAGTTAAATCTATAACAAGCAGACAAGCAAACTGCTTCACCGGTTTTTCTGTAATGGTGCTGTGTATATAAACACATACAGCCATGACTTCTAATTTATACTCTTTGACGGTTTTTCACAATCTGTCCACGAAGTAGACAGTCTGAATAACCTTAAAATTTACAGCCCGTACGGGGATCGAACCCACAACCTTGGCGTTATTAGCACCATGCTCTAACCAGCTGAGCTAACCAGCCCATGTTTTACTCTTGGTTCCATGTTCTGCTGAGCAGGGTTTCATACACATCATGGTGATCGCTAAGATATGTTCTCCAGTGAGTGAAAATCTCAAAAGGATCTTTGGAGCGTAAACAGACAAAAATGAGAAATCCAACACTGACCATCAGGGAATATAACCCTGGATGCTGTCCCTATGCTAAAGAGGACTGGCCTTCACTATGTTTACTCCAATTGATGTCAGGGATTTTTATTGTGAGAAAGCATTTTCAGCGATTTCTACTATCATGTCTTTGGACTTTCAGCAATCCCATTGCCCTCTGCTCCGGGATCCCATAGTGTGGTCACCTGTCCAGATGTAGGCTGATATGTGGATCTGCTGTAGTTTAGAAGATTGAGACAAGAAGTTTTAAGTCTGCATTTGAAGTTTGCCTGAAAGCGTTGCAACCGAGTAAAGCAAAGAGAGAAGATGGAGGTAAAGTACGAGAGGAACTCTTTATCATCATCTGCCAAACTCATGTGCACTGGATCCTTAAGCAGTCATCAAGAAGGGTTAAATATCTTTAGATTAATGCTTGTGTTTTTAAGGAATTGCTTCAAGCTAATTTCATTTCTCATCCCGCATCCTTGAAGTTTGTCAAAACTTGTAAAAAACATTGGAGCACCCTTACATTTCTCTTCAGGCTTAGAAAAGGAAACATTTTAATGCAACCTGTTATCATTTGGCAAATTGTTCATGTGCCGTGACGCAATCTGCATCCCCTATTTTTGGCTGAAATTGCACTGGATGAGGATGGAAAAGTCAAGAATTTTAGTTCGAGAAAAGATTTCCATTGACATTTTCTCTCATGACTTTGCAGATCCTCACATTCCTTTTGCAGCTTGAAGGGACAAATGTTTTAATAAAAGCTAGTAAACTTTCAGGAGACTGGCTACTTGAACTCTAGGAATAAGTCAACTAAATCCAATTCTCATGCCTAAACAGTTAAGTGAAACGCAACTTTTGCTGTTTCTTTGATATTACTGGAATGAACATTAGTTAAATCTATAACAAGCAGACAAGCAAACTGCTTCACTGGTTTTTCTGTAATGGTGCTGTGTATATAAACACATACAGCCATGACTTCTAATTTATACTGTTTGACGGTTTTTCACAATGTGTCCACAAAATAGACAGTCTGAATAACCTTAAAATGTTTGGCCCTATTAAAGTAATTCTATCGTTTTAAAATAAGCATTGCCCAATCAATTGAATGTGTGTCCAAAGCACAAAGTGATTTATTTTTAACAGATGTAAATAGTCAACAATTCAATACATTATTATATCATGATAAAGTACAGTACAGCACAGCCAATACCAAAAGATAAGTACATACCAATGCAATTGCTTGCGCACGCTGCGCACCCACCGGACCCGATGGAAAATATTTTGTATAGAATATTGTGTCAGAGTTGACTGAGGCCCCAGTGAGGTGCAGCTAATATATATATAGTCAGTGTTTCATTGTGAACAATAGAGATGACGTAGATTGTTTCTATAGATCCAAACGTTGGGTGGGTCCAGGCCAGACAGGTAATAGGTTGATTCAATCTAAGGAATCCAAAGGTGGGGGTCTTCTCTCCAGGGGGTCTGCTCCTTTTCATAGCCAGTATCATACAAAGGTTTACTCTCTAATATTAATAACTAAAGTATGCAATGTGCGATCTCTTCGCCGACTGCACCGGACAGCTGCTGATGATTAGGGCTTCAATATGATATCAGGCATGACACCTTTCCTATTACCTAAACCTTTAATAACACTACAATGTACATATAATCACTATATATATATATATATATATATATATATATATATATACATATATATATATATATATATATATATACATATATATTAATATATATAGACTAATAATAAACCGAATACTATCTGCTCCTGATTTACAGTGTAACAGAACCAACATGAAATTATATAAATAACTAACTGTTGTAATGTGAGTGTGTGCGTGCGTATTTTACTGTGCGAACGCACCACGCCACGTAACACGTGGCGTACGCTTCGCAATACGCACGGCAAACCAATATTAAACCAATATACTTTCGTTCATCCAATTATACGACTTCAACAGTCCACCCTTTGATAGTACAATAAACTATCACCTAAAGATGTTATAAGCAGGATCTCAGTACCACGTTTCATTGTTATGTAATACAAGTCCCCCTTGGTGTATGTCCACGCTGTTTGTATATCTAAACAAGTTATCATAAGAGAGAGTCTTAATCCACTAAACGACTTCTTCTTTTACTATAAACCGTAAACTTCTGGAGCTTGGAGTTAACCTTTTGTATGCCCTTCAAGGGTACAATAAAACACTTAATACATTATTTTGAAAGGTACAAGGTACAGTAGAACGTGTATCAGCTATACAGAATTCTCTACTACAGTTCTTCAAGTTTAACAGGTTCTTCTGTCCAACGCATGTCTTTAAGCTCAGAATACATTTAAACACTTCATGTTCATCAATAGCATCATCCTATGTCTATCAATAATGTCATATGCAATCTCCTTCAGCTTACGTTAATATACACACATCTAATAATGTCACCAGTTCTTTTCATCAACACTTGTGGGCGGGCTATTGTCTGTTCGTTCTTCCCAGTCTCTCAATACTCAGATTTAACAGTGATCGGCTTGCAAAGCATTGGGAGACTACAGACTAAGGGACCTAGGTGTCCTACTTTTTCCCTTAGTGACCTCCCGCCTATAGTTCGGGTACCTCAAGAATATTTAGTGGAAAGAGAACTAATCCTACTTGATATAATCACTGAGGCACGTGTGAGTACGCCCAGCACTTTGGTCTAAAACCTTACCCTCCCAAGAATGATAATCATTCTCAAGGATGCCTGCTCAAGTCCGAATATTACTGGACTGGCATCGCTGAGTGTGTCTCTTTTTAACTATGGGGTCGCCGTACTTACGGACGTAATGCTACTCAGACAATAGCCCCTCGCACTTTCTCCAAGCTCCAAGGTTTCCAAATTTTCCTTTACCCCTGAATTGAATAGAGTAATTGGCTGGACTGATTATGCCACTAACTTCTTCCTCCCCAATACCTCCTTATCATTACCTGAACCAGTCTCTGTGTCACGACTAGTATAGCGTACCTGCTATCGTTGGCACTACTCGGAGGAAGGCGCAGAGTCTAACGTGCCCCTGGTGTTCACCAGGGACCCCCGCAAGGAGGTATGGGCTTGGCTGCAGGAAACACGCAGGTCGCGGTCCTTCCACGAGTCGGATAGCGAAGCACGAGAGGGATGTCAGACAGGCGGGTTCAGCAATGATGCGGGTAATGCAGGTACACAAGGAGAATGCAAACGGGGTGTGAGTCAAGCCGGGTCGATAACGTTCTGACAGCGAGGTACAAAGGGAGATCCAAAGGGGTAGTCAAGGCAATCCGGGTCACAATGGTCACAGGCAAACGGCAATAAACTGGAGGAAGGCAAGGGTCAGGAAACAGATAGACACAGGAACACTGGAACGCTGGAGGACAGGAAAGGACCTGAAACTCTGGCACAGGAGGTGAGGTCAGAGGCACTTAAATAGGGCTGCTAACCAATGCCCTCAGCACTAGTGGTGTTGTAATAGCTGTAGCGCCGTAGCGCTAGTCATAGGGCAGCGCCGTAGCGCTCTAAATCTGCAGCGTCCCGTTGCCTAGCAACGGAGACGCTTCTGGGTCTGGGCTGGCCGGCCGGGAGGAAGGGGAAATGACGCGTCTGGTTGCTAGGCAACCAGACGTTCTTGTATGGACGGGCGGGCGGCCGCCGAGCGGCGCCTGACAGTATGCCCTCCTCCTTCTCCCCTTGTTTGGAGGAATCTCTTAAGTAATTGAGGAGCGTGAAGGTCCGGTTTATCCACCCAAGATCTTTCTTCCGGGCCAAATCCCTTCCAGTGTACAAGGAACTGTTGTTGCCCGTAGCGAATGCGGACATCCAGGATCCGGCTGATCTCAAACTCTGTTCCAGAGGAGGTTTGAACCGGAGGAGGTCGAGATGGAGGTACAAAGAACCTGTTAAGCACCAATGGCCGGAGTAGGGACACGTGAAAAGTATTATGACATCGTAAAGAAGCCGGTAGCTTTAATTTAACACACACTGGATTAATAACTTGTGAGATGATGTAAGGACCAATAAAACGTGGAGCCATTTTCATAGATGGTACTTTGAGTTTTAAGTCTTTAGTGGAAAGCCATACTTGATCCCCTACCTTCAATAGGGGAGTAGCCCTACGGTGGCGATCTGCAAAGATCTTATGATGCTGTGATGCCTTTTGTAGCGCTGCTTTGGTTGTGGCCCAAATGATAGAGAATTCTCGATAAAGTGAGTCCACCGCTGGAACGGAGGAGGAAGAATTGGGAAATGGATCTGGGATAATAGGATGCATCCCGGTCACAATAAAGAATGGAGAAAACCCGGTAGATTCATGGACATGGTGATTGTGTGAGAATTCTGCCCAGGGAAGGAATTGCGACCATCTGCTTTGATTATCAGCGGTAAAGCAACGGAGAAAAGTCTCTAAATCCTGGTTGATCCGCTCGGTCTGACCATTGGTCTGGGGGTGATATCCCGATGAGAATTTTAACTCCGTACCCAGTTTTTTACAGAAAGCCCTCCAGAACCGGGAGATGAATTGCACTCCCCTGTCAGAGATAATTTCCTTAGGGCAGCCATGAAGTCTGAAGATCTCCTTGATAAATGTGTCGGCTAAGTGACTGGCTGAAGGTAGACCTGAAAGAGGAATAAAATGCACCATTTTAGAAAATCGGTCAATGACAACCCAGATAGTATTGAATCCAGAACTGCAGGGAAGGTCAGTAATAAAATCCATGGCTATACTCTCCCAGGGAGCGTCCGGCGTAGGTAGGGGCTGGAGCAACCCAGCAGGAACCTTCCTGGAAGTTTTGTGTTGGGCACAAATGGTACATGCTGCAATAAAGTCCCGTATATCAGCGCGTATGGTAGGCCACCAGAACCGACGGCAGAGAAGGAGTGTGGTCTTCTTTATGCCCGCGTGACCCGCGATACGGGACGAATGGGCCCAACGCAACACCTTGAGTCGTAATTGTGGTTCCACAAATGATCGTCCTGTGGGCGGAACATCCTTCACCGTATTGGTAATAGCAATGATGTTCGAAGGGTCAATAATGCAATGAGGAATTGATGGGTTCAGGCGGTCTGTGTCATCAAAAGAACGAGATAGAGCGTCTGCCCGCCCATTCTTAGCACCTGGACAGAAGGTAAGGCTCATGTTGAAGCGAGCAAAGAATGATGCCCAGCGGGCCTGCCGAGGATTCAGACAGCGAGCTTCCCGAATGAATGTCAAATTTCGGTGGTCTGTAAAGATGGTAACTGGATATAGGGCTCCCTCTAATAGGTGCCGCCATTCCTCCAGGGCTGCTTTAATAGCGAGAAGCTCCTTGTCTCCGATTCCGTAATTAATCTCGTTGGGAAGAAATCGTCTGGAGAAGAACCCGCATGGAGAGTGGGTACCTGAAGGTGTCTTTTGGAATAACACGGCTCCAATGCCTATTGAAGAGGCGTCCACCTCCACAAAGAAAGGTCGCTGTTGATCCGGCTGAGAGAGCACAGAGGCAGAGGAAAAGGCTTTCTTCAGAATAGTGAAGGCAGAAACAGCTTCTGGAGACCATATCTTAGGATTGGCAGATCTCCTAGTTAATGCTGTAATTGGAGCAATGATGGACGAGAAATCTTGGATGAACTGTCGATAATAATTGGCGAATCCAATGAATCTTTGGATACTTTTAAGACTCTGCGGTTGAGGCCAATTCAAGATGGATGACACCTTGGTGGGATCCATCTGTAACCCGGAGCCGGACACAATGAACCCAAGGAAGGACACTTGGAGAACTTCAAAAACACATTTTTCCAATTTGCAATAAAGATGATATTTGCGCAGTCTTCGTAAGACCTCCCTCACTTGTTCTTGATGAGAACTCAAGTCTTTAGAAAACACTAGGATGTCGTCTAGATAAACGACTACGGAGGTGTACAATAGATCTTGAAAGATGTCGTTAACGAAATTCTGGAAGATGGCGGGGGCATTGCAAAGACCGAAGGGCATTACCAGGTATTCAAAATGCCCATCCCTCGTATTGAAGGCGGTCTTCCACTCGTCACCCTTCTTTATACGAATGAGGTTGTAGGCCCCTCGTAGGTCTAATTTAGTAAACACTTGAGCCCCGCTGATTCTATCAAATAGGTCAGAGATAAGAGGTAACGGGTACCGATTCTTGATGGTAATACGATTCAGGGGTCTATAGTCAATGCATGGGCGCAGGGACCCGTCTTTTTTTTTGACAAAGAAGAATCCAGCCCCAGCAGGAGAGGTAGACTTGCGAATAAACCCACGTTCCAGATTCTCCTTGATATATTGGGACATTGCCAAGGTCTCTGGGCGAGAAAGGGGGTACGTTCGCCCCTTGGGTATAGGTTGATCGGGAAGCAAAGTGATGGAGCAATCCCAGGGCCGATGGGGAGGTAATAACTCGGCCTCCGTTTTACTGAATACATCTTGGAAGTCGGTGTATGCAGCTGGAAGGCTAACTTCCGTAACCGTGGACTGAGCAACAACTTGGGAATCAGGAGGCAGAACACTAAGTAGACATCTATGA